>CM069304.1:6012500-7213750 GCA_035609425.1 Epinephelus awoara
TTCAGTAGTGACATTCCCTAACACTATTTTCAGGTCTCTCAACAAACTGGGGAGGAAAGACCCCAAAAAATGGGACAAGTATCTGCAGGCAACAATGTTTGGTCTACGAACCAAAAAACAACTGACAACAAAGTTTAGCCCGTACTATCTCATGTTTGGAAGGGAGGCAAGATACCCGTCTGAGGTGCCCACGGAGTATGAGGTAAGTGGCTCTTTGTCTTGGTGTCGAGGGATTGGGGTCATGTTTGGTAAATATCTCAAAATAAAACAACACTTTGCATTTTTGCACTTAGGTGACGGAAGACAGAGTGGAACACCTTATGGACAATGAGGAGGTTTATCAGGGACTTCTGCATCAAACGACAACATATGCCGAAGTCAGACAAAATGTCAAACAGAGTCAGGAAAAAAATCAGGAAGAGAAAACTTGAAAGGGGATTGAAGGAAAACTTTAAAGTTGGGGAGGTTGTCCTCAAAAAAAATATTAGGGAAGAAGGGAGGGAGGGATGGCAAGTGATATGTTAGGACCCTTTACAGTTACTGCCATAAAGGGAAAACTGGTCTCCTTAACCGATGCAAACACAAAAACAGTGGCCAATGTGGACCAACTTGTCCACTACCAAGAGCCAAAGGAGAGGATCCCAGCAAAGCTAAAAAAAAAAAAAAAAGCTAGCAGCTCTCCTCTGGCTCACCCCCTGCCACAACCACCATCCAGCCCCTCTACGCCTGCACATGCTATCAGCTCCCCTGGACCCTTGCCAGCCACATGTCAAGGCACCAGTCATCCCATCCACAGTAATAGTATGTCATACTGTGTAATGTCAACTTAAGTTTAATCATGCTATATAGGCCTATTCTTTTAAATGACTGAGATGTTCTGAATTTCCAGTTGTCCAAGACATATGGCTTTCAGATAAAGGGGAGGTCCTATGGTCCAAAATAGGGCCTTATAAAATCTTCACTGCAGATTTGCAGAGCCTGGCACCTGAGAGAGAGTTGGTGAGCGAGGTAATTGTGGACTGTACGCTGCTTCAGACTTTTTGATCCTTGATATGCAAGCTAATCTTATATTTCTGTTTTTATGTCTTTGTGTAGATCCTGAATGGCTATCTTTTGTCAGGAACAAGGAAGGTCCCAAATAAGAGGATATATGTCATTGATTCATTTGAAATGACAGCTATCTGGAATGGCACATCAAGGGGAATAAGAAAGGTTAGGATGATATTTACTTTCAAAGTTATTGGTTACTATATAGGCCACCATCTGTAAAAACTAAAATGATTACTTGCAGCTTGATGTGACCAAATGGGACATGTTAATAGGGGCCGTTTGCAAGGACATTGGACTCTCGTAGTAAGTGCACTTTTAACAATACTATTCATTCAACTATCTTTACAACTCTAAGGATCATTTATATTACAGAATGCTGTCTGTAATAGGCCATGTACCCAAAGGACAGACGGGCCCTATTTGTTGATCCCTTTGGAGCCATCCAAAAACAACTGACACATTGTAGGGATGCAACAAGGTAACTTCAGGATTTATTGTCATGCGTTTCATATCTGGAATAAGATAAATGGTTGCTGATTTGCCAGTGACAAAATTTACTAGAATGAACTTATGAATTATTGTCTTTTCTTTAGGGCTTTCATGCGTAAGAAAGACATGGGTCTAAACCTGTCCAGGTGGTCCTATGAGACAGTTGTACATCCCCGTCAACAGGATTCCACATCCTGTAGAGTGCTGGGGTTCGTTTCACAAAAGTAGGATTCAGACATCCAGGATAAGTAAGTAAGCCTGGCTCAACCAATCCAAAACAACAGAGTTCAGGCTTAATTGGTTCCACAAACGCCAAGCCAGGATGAGCAGACACAGATTCATCAAGCCAGGTGAAACCAATCCTGGATCAGTGCGCGCACGCGGCTTCCTCAAATAGACCCCGACATCGATCACAGATTCACCGATTCACCATGGAAACAAGAGCGGCGTACTTTTCCCCGTCGGAGGCAGAAATCCTCGTGGAGGCTTACGAAGAGGTAAAGGATCAAATCAAAAAGAAAGGCAACACCGCCACAGCTATAAAACAACGTGAGAAAGCGTGGCAAAGTATTGCAGACCGCCTGAATGCGTAAGTAGTGCACAAATACACACTCACTGCTCCGCTGAAACCATCACAATTACAATCCAAATAGTTAATTAACATCTCCGAAAACGTATTGTACTCTGATTATGAATCAGTTGAAATTGTAAGTGAAACTGACTGTTGATGTGAGTGAAATTGTGTAAATGTAACTCCATCAGACTGTATAACTCTTTGATAAATAGATGAGCTCACTGACTTAATTGAATTTCCCAAATAAAGTTCCTCTTAGCTTATCTTAGCTCCTCGCTCCTCTGCTGTTTCATTGTATGTATGCAATTTTGTGTGTGTGTATTTGTGTGCATGCGTGTGTATGCTGATTGATCATAAGAGAATACATATATCTATTTACATATATATAATCCCCCTCAGGTGCCCATGAGGGGGATTTTGTGAACATGACTTTTTGATATTGTCGATTAATGAACACTGTGCATTGCTTGTGATGTGCATTGATTGGTTTAATAGTCTTCATCTGATAATTTCAGATGGTCTGCAGTGCTGACTATCTGATCAGCAATGTTGTGGCAAAGTGGCCTGGGTCGGTCCATGACTCCCGAGTCTTTCAGACCTCTGGAATCTATCAGCACCTATCACAAGGTGAGCCACACAACCTCTATTCATAACCACTTTTTACATCATGGCTGTGTCAAGAATGTCACTCTATTTATGAGGTTGTGATGATGAGCTTTTGTATTGACAGGTGAATTCTCTGGTGTGTTGCTGGGGGCCTTTTCTCCTCACACCATACACAGACCCTCAGGAAGCACAGCAGGCCTATAATCATGCCCATGCCAGGACAAGGGCCAGGATCAAAATGACCTTTGGCCTCCTGAAGGCACGCTTTCACTGTCTTTACCACTTAAGGGTCAGCCCTTTGAGGGCATGTGACATCACTATGGCCTGTGCTGTCCTCCACAATGTGGCCTGCCTGAGGAAGGAGAGGGCCCCCAGAGTGCCATCACACATGGACTGGGACAATCCTGACATCTTCCCTGATGACGACAGTAGTCGGCTGGTCAGGGACCAATATGTGTTAAATTATTTTAGTTAACATGCATGCTTTAAATTTAAGTTAAATATGTCCTGCAGTGGCAGAGACGCATGCTGTGAATTTCAGTTAAATATGTCCTGCACTGGCAGAGGACTTTGTGTTTTTTTTATTCAGTTTAAATTGATTTGGCCTCTTATGATGTTTGTGCTGTATACTGTGTGTATACAAGCTTGCAGGGAGGCTACTGCATCCATTCATTTGTCTCTTCATTTGTTGCGTATGGATTTGTCCTGCATTTATTACAGTGTGCAGACATGCGGGGTGTATCATATACAGACCTTTGAATGTGTATTTATTCTTGTGTTGTATAATATGCTTTGATTCCGTGCTTTCTATCTTGTAGAGTCACTGTGTGACTTCAGTTTTGAAAGGAGCTGATGGTTTACTTGCTTTGATTTATCCTTATTCAATAAAGGAACATCATGTTACTCTTTGATGTGTATTTATATTTATATGGGATGTGTATTTTATATAGTCTATGGGAAACTATAAATTATATAATGATTGCAAAATCATCATTTATCTAAAATGATTGTAATTAATGTTCACAAATGTTTAAATAATGACAGTGGGTCTGGTTGAATGTGATAATGTGCAGTGGGCAGTGGAATAACTATTGGTTTCCGTTTGTGGTGACTGCTGACTGAGATAAGGGATGAGATTAAATAGATCCTGGAATTTAGCCTGGTCTGGAGCAGGCTAGCTCCACAGAATAAATCTCCATGGTAACTTATGTCAAAACATATCCCACTTCCCCCTATCCTGCTTTTGTGAAACTGGATCAAGGATAAATTGATCCAGGATAACCAAGATATCCCGGCTTAATCCCTTATCCTGGTTTTGTGAAACAGGCCCCTGGTCTGCAAAGTAAGATTGTGTACCCTAGCGAGCATTGAATAATTCTTACAAAAACAACAATAACACTGCCCTGTATTTTAAGATTGCAGAGTTGCTACTTGAAGGCAGCAGATTTTAATGTCGACCAGGTCAGCATTGACATGATGCGGATGCAAATGGCCAGGAGACTGGTTGATGATTCTGGTAAGCTACAATCAATGGTATATCATCCTCAGCAACATTTTCATGTACTTAAACCCACTGTGAATTCAGAATCTCTTTTTTTTTATAGACAACCTCGCAGACCTGTGCAGGATCTGTGGAGAAAAGGAGTCTGGGGACAGGGACACCTCAGACGCACCAGTGGATCAATGGGTAGGAAGCCTTCAAAGTTGTTTACATTGAGAGTTCATTAAAAGGAAAAAAGACCTAATTTATCTTCTTTCTTTCAGATTGAGTGCACAAGGTGCGCTTTTTGGTTTCACTGGGTGTGTGTGGCAAGGCCAAATGTGACAGGCATTTTTCTATGTCCGGCCTGTTCACCGCCCACCTGAACAAAACAAAATGTGGTTGACCTAACATCACTGCCCAGGTCAATCCCTCATCACACTACACAGCAGATGATGTAGTTGCTCCAGCTGCCATCATCAAGTCCACCCTCACCCCGTCCATCACCATCTGGTACATGGCAGCTACAGCCAGGGACAAGGGTGCGCTGCAGCGTCATCATCCTGAATAAAATTGACTTGACTAACTTGAACTGTGTTCTTGACTGACTTGTGAGCAGTGGAGGGACCTTAATGTTATGCAGTTTTGGTGTGCAATCCTTAAACAACTTTTGAGGTATTTGCAAACAATGTATTTATAGGGGGTGCACTTTTGGCTACATTACATTGAAACATTGAAGCAACACAGTACCAATGGTGGAAAAATGAGGTGGAATAAAACTTACTTGGCTACATTATTTATACTTATTGAATATATTCCAAAACATGCAAGTTTAAAATCCTAATTGAGGATATATTGTGTGAGTGTAAACAGGGCAAAAAATGAGTACTATGTTAGGTATAGGCAACACAAAACCGCAGAGGGTTAAGTGCGCAGACGTTGTGGTCACAAGTTGATCTGACCACCTTTGAATGTTACTCAGCTGACTGTGTACCCCATTACATTACTATGCGTCAGTGCTGGCATTTATAAAGTGATGGTCTTAGTGTAGTGGTTAACGTGTTGGTCTCTTGTGTCTTTTTCCTTTCGCAGAATGAGTTCGAATCTTCGTCAAGATGTGTTTTAATATTTTGAGCTTAAAAAAAAGGCAGAATGTAACGCATGTAGATTCAATCACACTCCAAATCACATCCTTACAACACACGAGTGGGTAACGTTAATCATACGTCACTGTATAACGCTTTGCAGGAGATAATGGACTTTGGTACCACATAGCCTACAGCCTAGTGTTTGTCATATTTGTACGCTTTTGATCGCCTTAATGCTACAACATAAATAAATAATTTATCTCAGAGACATATCTATTATACAGCTGCTGCTTTATTGCTTAATTTAAAATACAGTATTTCCAATAGAGCTTAGATCGGGCCTAAAAAATCCGGCCCGACGCTACACCGAGCCCATGCACGTCGTGTCCGAGCCCGGCCCTGCCCGACATATTAACTGTAATTATGAGCCCGAGCCCTGTTAACACAAGACTTTTTTTTTTTTAAATCTGTGCCGTGGTGGGCTGTTTAAATTCGGCGGCGGAGCTGGTCAGGGTCCTGACTCTCCCACATCTCTGCAGCAACCTCTATGCTGTTGTCAGTGTACTCTAACTATTGAACAACACACAGGAATTGCCCATGTTCAGAGTTAATAAATAATAGAACAAGTACGAGGCATGAACCTGCCATCTGGCGTGTTCGTTTATTCAGAAAAGAACACAAAAACAACACAAACAAGAACAAAGCAACATTAATGACAACGCCTATGTAGCCTACATCTTTTTTTTTTTAAGAAATAAATATTTTAAAGATATTATAAAACTTAGTGCAAAACACTGCTTCCCTTAAAACAAGATTTTTCATAATAATCTAAAAAAAAAAATAAAAAAAATAAAAAACAGGATTGAACTTTTGATGCCCCAGTCTCATAAAAGTTATTGAAGGCTAAATAAAATATTGCTTAGGGCTTTTCGGCCCGGCCGGCCGCGGATATTGGTGTGAAATGTTGGCCGAGAATCTAAACCCTAATTTCCACGTGAGTATATGAATATTGGCTTTATCGACCTGTAGCACAACAATAAACGTTAGGTTTATGAATTAAGTGGGTTTAAACCGCTGGTTTTTGTATTGGAAAGCAGTGAGATTGTAAAATGTTCCTCAGTGCATGGACAGCGTGGTCACAAGTTGATCTGGCTGCCTCCCAATTTGAAGACACAGCTGGCTGTATGTTGTCGGATTTTTATTGTATCTGTCTATATAATGATGTTGTAATAGTGGCGCACCTCGTTTGTTGTGCACCTGTGATTTGTTTTCTCATAATGAAGCGGGTTCGAATCCCGTGAAAATATTCTTTTTTTACGTTTCACAGGGCTGAACGGCTCTTTAATATGGCACATGTTTCTTTAGGCAGGCACCAGAGACTAAACTGTGTAGGCCTATTATGAAAATTTATTCGAGATAGGAGTTAGATTCTACAGGAAATGCAACATGGCCTCTTCCCGTTTTCAACATTCCTTCATACCAACCAACTAACCAATTGCTTGCAGAGGCTTCCTACAACTTGTTTCAACGGTTCTGACTTAATCGGAAGACAAATTAAACAGGATGACAAGCCAATGTGAAAATCAAAAGAAAGCACAAAACAAAGTACTCAAGGAGACTGTTGAGCCACCACATGTTTTGTGGTTTGAGAGCAAAGATCCGGTCGCCACTGTGCAAAACTCCGCAACACAATTAGGTCCGGAAAAAACCTTACTCTTAATTGAGCTACCAGTTAATCCAGCACAATGACCGACAAATGTGACCCGTGAAGCGGCTACTCACCCTCCCGAGGTCCAGTTTACCTCTGTGCTTAATCCTCTGTAGAGCGGCTCCTCACTCAATTAATGGCGGCCCTCAATCCAGTGAAGAGGCGGCTCCGCACAGCAGTCCTCAGCACATGAAAAGGGTTTCTCCTACCTTGGTGCTGGAGGTGCAGCTGGGCTTTACCTGGTCACCCAGTGCGTGTCTGGTTTCCTCTCCGGCAATGTTGGGCTGATATCCATTGGAGCGCTAGCGGACGGCTAGCACCGAGGCTAATAAAGTCAAAAGTCTGCAAGCACTTACATAAGGAAAGCTGTTAGCCTCAAAGCTAATTCAGTCCAAAGCTGACACGCGGGGCTTGATGAGAGCGTAGCGGTTAGCATCAAGCTAATGAAGTGCAACGCGGACCAAAGCCGACACGTGCTATTTCGACGTTAGTGTGGCTATTATCTTAACATTAGCTGCAGGCTCACACTGCATTTAACTCACAATGACAGCGGCAGTAACTCACTGTGACTTGTAATATCAATATGACTCTTATTAACTTTGTGGAAACAATACCGTCATGCAGATGAGCTGAAAATCAGGAGCTGTGTTCTGTCCTCTACCCGAAGGGCAAATGAAACCGCTCTCACACACCCTTACCAACCTCTGACGGTATTGTCCCGACCCTAACCAATCACAAACCAAGGAACTTGATGTTGCCTATTGAACCAGAGCCCTGACTAAAAAACAGCAGTATGCCGCCCCACCTCCACCTTGCAAACTAACTTCTTATGGTGCATTCACTGTCAATAGTAAATGGCATTACTCAAACGGAAATAGACATTTAAACATATTTTACCCATTATATGGCTACACAAATAAAACAAGAAAATAGCCTAGGCTTTAGTGAACAAAATAACCCAGGGGGTTACAGATGCTTTTCCGGGCCAGGACAGGACTACTGTCAGCCTGATGGCAGTAACAGGAAAGAATGAGAAGGGTCCTCAGTGATCAGGGTGGGTCTCCTGATCACTGAGCTGAACAGTTCAAGCTGTGTCACAGGTGCAGGAGTCTCTCTCTGCCACACAGTAACACCTTGCTAGTACAGGTTGGACCCCCTTTTGCCTTCTACACTGCCGTAATTCTTCGTGGCATAGATTCAACAAGGTGTTGGAAACATTGTTCAAAGATTTTGGTCCACATTTACATGATAGCATCACACAGTTGCTGCAAATTTGTCAGCTGATGATGCAGATCTCCCGTTCCACTACATCCCAAAGGTGCTCTATTGGAATAAGATCTGGCCGCAGCAGAAATCAAGACTCATCAGACCAGGCAATGTTTTTCTAATCTTTTACGGTCCAATTTTGGTGAACCCCTGCCAATTGTAGCCTCAGTTTCTAGTTCTTAGCTGACAGGAGTGGCGCCCGGTGTGGTCTTCTGCTGCTGTAGTCCATCAGCTTCAAGGTTTGATGTGTTGTTCGTTCAGAGATAGTCTTCTGCATACCTTGGTTGTAACGAGTGGTTATTCGAGTTAAGGCCTTTACATACTCCACAAGAACAGAGAAATTTGTTGTTCTCTTTCGCATCGCAGCCCTGGTTTGGGATTACTTGCAGCTTGTTCTCGACACATCATCTGGGCAGAATTTTTTTCTCATGTGGTGTCCCAGAACTATTTTATGATTGGTCAGAAATTTGAAGTGGGTATGGTTAATGCGCAGGCGGATCTGGTGCAGAAGGTTGAACAGCAATGGATAGTTTTGAGGATTAGCTGGCCGAGGTGGTGGGGAAGACTGAACGTCTATACAACACATCTTTAAAGGCATATAAAGACACACAAATGGCTAATAATTCGTGGAAAGAGGCAGCCCGAACATTGTGTACAGAGGAGAGCGTCTGTCACAAAAGATGGCGATACCTTTGCGACAAATTCGCAAAGGTCAAACAGCATGTCCAAATGAAGAAGAGTGGTGACCCCGGCGGGAGGAAATCAGGTCCAGCACTGTACACCTCGTTGCATTGGTTTGACGCTCACCTCAAACACCGTGAAATGGCCACTTCAAACATGTTGTTTTCCTCCTCTTCCTTCTCCTCCATCAACTCAAAAACTGCCATCTTCACCATTATTGTTGTTGTTCTGTCAGATTCCCACAACGTTTAGCACGTGTGACGTATGGGGCTGTGGGAGGGGCCTGTGAGGATTTCCCAGGAGTTCTCGTGAAGTATGAAATGTCCTGGCCAGAATGAACTTTGTTCTTGTTCTTGCCACCTCGAGAAGAAGAACAAATTTGTCTGTTCTTGTGGAGTATGTGCAGGGCTTTACTTTTGCTTTTGATATATATATGTGTGTGTGTGTGTGTGCGTGTGCGTGCGTGTTTTACACAAGATGTCGCTTGTGTCACCATGTGTGACTGTTCCAATGAGTGAGCCCAGAATGACATCTTTGCAGCAACAGTGAATTATCCACAGAGTAAAGCATACAATTATTTTGATGTAGTCGAAGACACAACGGCAGGCAAGTTGCCTGGTGGGTAATAGGGGCCATTGGTGTACAGCAGCAACGCCATGTAGATCTGACACTTATTAGACAATGGAGGCGCATTGTCTGGCACCTTTGTCTAGTCCAATTACAAAGGGTGTGTGTGGAGATTTGCAGAATATCAGGTCAATGCAAAATAAATGTATGTGCAGTGTCTTATTATTGAAACAGGAAGTCACAGGGCACTTTATAATCAGGGCATTTTCAGCCTCTAGATATCCTCTATGCTAAAATAATTGTCATGCTGCTCCATTCTAAAACTTTAAAGAACAACCAGTGATTCTTCTTGTCATCGACAGTCATGCATGTCAGATCCCATCCTCCCCCATCCATCAGGCACAAAGCTAGAAAAAGGCAGACAGATGGTGACAATGAATGTTCTCATCTGTGTATAACTGTGCAAACTTAATTCAGAGCTTAACACAAAGACAAAAATATAAGTATCTGCTGATTGTGATGGAATTGTTGTATTGGCTGCAGCTGGCTGGCTCAGGCCACTTGAGGGCATCATTGAGTCATGCTCAGACCAGACTGCACACATTGTTTTGATAGCTGCAATATATTAATTTGGGGCTGCATCATAAGTGGGGTCAGTGTTGATATTTATAATTCCTGTAATCAAAACAAAAGAGAATGCAGTCTCATTCAAATCAGCCTTATCAGGCGTTCACCAGGTCCAGACTCCTCTGCCAGAGTCTGTAAAAGCTTCTGTGCCGCAGCCAATTTCCCAGAGTCAGTAAGTGTGAGGAGGCTGGTGTTGCTGTGATTGGAGCACTGCCTTTTGGAATCAAGAAATTGCTGGCAATCTTCATTGAGTTCAGCTATGTCAGCAGGCTGGACACCCTCTTCCACTGTTTGCACTTAGTGTTTCCCAAAATGTTGGGCATAATGCTCACGCTTTAAAGCGGGATTTGATTGGGTGAAATGAGAGATCAAAGGCATCCTCAGCTTGCTCTACACTGTCATTCCAGCCTGTCTGGATAAGATGACTCTGTTGCATCCAAACAATGCTGAGGCGATATCATCACAGCTCACAGCGGAGCAGAAAGCTCTGTGCACGATGTAAGTTTGAGTTTGTACTGTTATATGACACCTCCCTTAGCTCTGACCTTCCCCTTAGTTCTGCATGAGGAATCTATTGATGGGAATGGATAGAAACATCAAATTACTTTGCACTAATCATTTGTCTTTCACACACACACACACACACACAGAAAGCTCTACAGCAGGTAATTAAAACCTCCCAAAACATCATTGGTACCCATCAAGCATCAGTGATATCAGTGAGGTGAGGTAAGGTGAGGTGCATGCACAGAGCCCAAAGGATGCTAAAAGAAAATACCGATACTAGCAACAGCCTGTCTACCCAGCTTTGTCTATCCTACTTTAGATGAAACCACGGCCACTTACACAGAACAAAAGCCTTGACAGTTGTGTTCCCATTGAAACCATACTCATGCGGGTCCTGCGAAATATGACAGTTACCATAGCTATAGCAGTATGAAGCACATAATTTGATGAATTTACTGTTCATCAAACCACAAATGAGAAAAGAATTACTGTCAGAGTCAAGACTGGCTGTCTTGTAGCTTACATGCAGCTGGCTGGAGACTATATCTGAGCCTGCAACTGATGCCAGTAATGTCAACTTTTCCAAAGCAAGCTGCCTCCAATTACAATGTCAAAACACACCCCAGTGCACATATGAAATATGTCTCTTGTCCATTATGGCCAAATGTGAAACGTTATGGATGCCAGCTGGTGGAGTTTTACAGGTTAAAAGAAATTTCCGTTAGAGCCCCGCAGCTGTGAAACACCTTACCTGTGGAACTTAGGTTAGCAATCTCAGTGTCTTTATTTAAAACACTCCTCAAAACATACTTAAACAATAAGGCTTTTTTTTTTTTTAATTTACAGTAAAGTTGTTTGCCTAGTTTCTATCCCTCTTTTATCAATTTTATGTGTTTATTTTTATTACAAACTTACTGTTTTATCTGGTCTTAGCCTATGTTCATTTTTTTCCTGTTTTTATCTTGATGGTGTGTACTGTTTTATCTGCCCCATAAAGCACTTTTGTGTTTTGAAAAGTGTTATACAAATAAAGTTATTATTTTTATTGTTATTATTATAAGTAGTAGTAGTAGTAATAGCAGCAGCAGTAGTAATCACAGTAACAGTAATAGTAGTAGTATTTTTCATGGGAACGCAGCCGTCGAGGCTTTAGTCGTGCGGTTTCATCTCAAGTTGGTTGGAAAAACGAAACACGCCACCCTGCTACCATCTGGCATGAGATACAGAGGTATCCACTGCGGTACCACCAGACTACAGAGCAGCTTCTTTCCTCAGGCTTTCAGACTCCTCAACTCACCCTGTACACCCCTGTAAATAAATGAGAAGAAGTACAAATTTGTCTGTTCTTGTGGAGTATGTGCAGGGCTTTACTTTTGCCTTTGATATATATATATGTATGTGTGTGTGTGTGTGTGTGTGTGTGTGTGTGTGTGTGTGTGTGTGTGTGTGTGTGTGTGTGTGTATAGATATTTGCCTGCATTAGGTGCACTACAACTTTAACATGATGTACATCACTACTTTTCAATTTCTTATGCAATATTTTCACAACATCATGTGCAATATTACTCTGGCAATCTGCATTTTTCTACCATTTTAGTTCATTTTTATTTACTCTTGCACATGTGTTATTACTGTTGTTACTCTATTAGGCACTGGTTTTTGCTTTTTGCTCCCTAAACACTTTATATCTTGTATATTTTTAATATTGACTGATACTTAATACTCTATTGTTTTAAACAGTATGTGACCCTGAGGCGGGGAACCCACTGGTTGGTTAATTGTTGTTAGTGGAATTTGTGTTACTGTTTTCAAAGTATTTTCTGGCACCAGAATTTCCTTCGGGAAAATAAATTTCTATTGAATGGAATTGAATATACATTGTGTCTCCCTGTTGGTTGCCCAGTGTAGCCGTCAGGCTTGGTGGGGTGGGTGAGATTACCTAAACTGGTGTTGGATTGAAAGGGGACGTGTCCAAGTAATTGAGAGCCTATTGGGACCAGGTACTGGACTGGAGTTGATAAGAGATGTTTCTGTGTGCGAGGAGCAAGAAGGGCGGTGGAGTTTCCCCTCATTCCTTATGGCGTTTCTGTTTAAAGTTATTGTGCATGTCTTTAATGTCTACAAAAGAACTGTCAGTGGAGTACTAACGTTAACATTGTCGGACCATATCAGTGCCCAGATATCAATTGTTACCAGTTTGGATACTGAACGGTAGTTTGGGAGGTGCCGTCTTTGCATGGAATTGATTTATTGGGAGGATGGGGGATTTGGACCACTTAACAGAATAGTCTGAAATGGAAGAGAATCTTTCCATGAGTTTAAACAGTGCAGGAAGTGATGTTGATGGGATTGTATGTATAATGATAAATCATCAGCATATAAACTGACTTTATGGGTCTGTAGCGATTCCGGTGATTTGTGTGTCGTGGCAAATGGTGGCTGCTAACAATGATAGAAACAATGCAAACTTTATTATGTACCTTCCTTCAAGGATCTACAATGGTTGAGTTATGGCTATATGGTGTTTTTTTTATTGATCAACACTGTAAGTAATATTGAGTAATATGAAGTGGCAAATACCTGGTTGGCCCAATTTGATTTTAATTGCTCAAGTTTTGAATTATGTATTTTCTGAAGAAAACAGCTGTCTCCTTTAAGTTTTATAAGATGGAATATTACTTTAATCCTTTTAGGTGGTGAATCAAGACCTAGTACATCCAGGTTATAAACTTGTCATTGATAAAAGTGACAACAATAATGACAATAGTAATAATAATAAGGATAATGCTACCACTACTTATGATATTAGTGCCCGTAACCATGATTTCCCAATCAGCTCTGTTCAATTATAAGTTGCAACAGTCATAATAAAAAAAGACAACCATGGTGGTTTTTTGGTGACAGTGCGTTAATGCTGTATAACTTTCTATCACCGTGTCCTAACTGGATGAGAGTGTCAGACTATTGCATTACGGATGCTCTCTGTCCACACTGGATCCGTTAAATATGGAATGTTGTGTAAACAAACCACATACCTAGAAGCTGTTGTCTGAGTAACCAATGAAAAGATAGGTGAATATCCTCGGCTGAACATCCTGCACAGTTCTTATCAGAAATGTTCATCTCCCTGGCGAGCACCCTCCAGCCAGATGCCAGTTTCTTTAGGTTATTGTAGTGAAACAAATGTGTGGACATAATAATTGTTGGTGGAGCAGTAACGAAACACAAGTAGTCAGCTGGAGACACATGTAGGCACAGGTGTGAATAGTCCACATTTGTTTGGATCCCCGAAACATGTGTTAATACCATTTCCCTGGGAGTGAGATCAGGCTGTGAGAGAAGAGGGTTGTGTGTGTAGGGGATTGGACCGGTATCTATTTAGGACTGATGTGTTTGAAAATGGATTATTCTTAGTGATGACGGATGCTGTCTACATGTCAAGTAATAGCTACCTGAAACACAGCTGGCTTCTTCCATGTTGTGGTTCTACAAATACCCTGCTATGCCATTTAGATTGCTGGCTGTAGAAGACTCAAGGTCAGAAGCCTACAGATGAGATTCTCTTGGAATTTAAAGTGGGTTTAAAGTGTTGACAGCATGCAAAACAGGAGCTGATAGTAAACCGTTAAGCACAGTTGAGGTGACCTCCAGTTCATGACACAATTGATCTACTGTTTCTCACCTCCTTGTTCAGATGGCAACTTGATGAAGACAGAGCCTTAAATTAAAAGTGATGGCCACACTGAGCAGAAAACCCCCACACAGGCAGTTTTGTGTTGTTGTTGTTGTTGTTGTTGCAGTGAAAAGAAGAGTCTTGTAAAGCCTTAGCTGCCTGTCAGGGAGGAATGTGATTATTGTTGGGCATATGATCAAAATCAACAGAGCTAGTGGACTTGTTTCTTAAAATGAAAAGATTTCATTTACCAGAGGCTAACTTCAAAATTCTATTATAGATATGGCCACATTTTTTAATACATCCATTGCTTCGGTGCTTTTACACCAATACCCTCAATTATTACAGAAACAAAGTAGAGTCAAAAGTATAGCTGTGTATCACCATATTTGAATGTGTGAAAACATTTTATATGAATACATTGAAATGTGTGAATATGTAAAATCGTTTGGATCAAATGAATTCAAATGTTTGAATGTGTCAAATATCTGAACAAATAGCTTTAATTTTAATCTGTAAGGAGATTTGTAGCTGTGCGTGACATTTTGTGAGCAAATGAAAAAGATTTTCACACATAAGTATCAATGTGTTAATGTATTAAGAAGATTTGCACAAAGGATTGAGTTACAAAAGAAGGTTTGCAGTTACACATCTATCTGTTTGTGGGTGGAAAAAGTTCACACAGAACTTAAATGTAAGTGTGAATCCCAAGTTTACAGCTACAAATCATATCTCAGAGTACAAATCAAACCAACGAGCCCAAGTTCTTTTGTCCCACATTTGATGCTGTCTCCTGAATAGCCAATGGGGATGCTCGGATTCACATATTTTTACTATCCAATCACTGAGCCAGGGGGGCCTAAATAACACACATAGTGACTCACTGTAGATGGTGGCTAATCAGAGACACTTGACCAAAAAAAAAAAAAGGCTGAATCTGCAGCAGTCCTTACTGACCTCTCTCAGCATGGAGAGCTCTTCATCTTTAGAGGGAATACATGTTCACTCTGTCATATACTGTTGTGAAACAATGAGTGCATATCAACCCAGGCAGGGAGCACTGAGGGTTTTAACTTGACTCTTTCCTGAATGCTTATTTTACCTCATTATTCCAGGTCATTCAGCAGGTTAATAACTTAACAGTGCCCCTATAGGTTAGGCAATTGTTACTTTACGTCACATCTCCCATCTTTCAAGCAGAACATCAGAATATACTTGTAACCATTGCAGATATACTCTAGTCTGAACAAATGATAACCTAAAAATTGTTAAAGCATGTCTCTGCTTTAGCTTAGTGATGCTTCTTCTTACCTTAAGTCATTAGCTTGTAATTGGATCACTCAACATTATCATCTTGTCACGCAGGCGTAGACATTTTCCGTCACCTCTGTCAGCTCCATCACATTTTGGCTAAATGTATGCTAAAATTATGCTCATTTGTCCATTTAGCAAGTTTTTTTATGTTGTTGGCTTTGGACAGTGTTAGCATTTGCTGCTGGACAGTGCTATTCAACCAGGAGGCTCTTTCTCTATATCTGCTGATCTGACAGAGCAGAGGACTCTGGCAAGAGAAGGAGAGGAGGCGTGTGCTTTTCTGTGAATGAGGACTGGTGTGACGGTGGGGATGAGGTGTTGTCATGTCCTGCTGTGGATCACTGCTATATGCTGTTCAGAGGCAGCTGCAGCGTGGTGCTCCCCTCTTCTGGAAAAGACACCATGTTGCTGTCTTGTTGAGGACAGTGGACAGTTAAATCTTACAGCAACCAGAAACCATAAATTAGCAGAACCATCTGGAAACATGGATTATTATCATTATCATTATCATTATCATTATGAAGCAGTAGCCAACAATTTAAGAAGATGCAAAAAAGGACTAAATTGCAGTGCACAAGTTGTTCTTTGTATACTTCCATGTAACAAATAAGTGATTGATTGATTGATTGATTGATTGATTGATTGATTGATTGATTGATTGATTGATTGATTGATTGATGTTGCTTGTAACCAACTATTCTACCTAGAATGTACTAATCTGAACTCAACTTTACATTTCTCCACTTTCTTTAATTGACAGTGAATGATGTTTTGGAAGTTGCATCTATCTACCAAAGCATGATGTCTTCACTAGAATTACTGTAGTCACTTCAGTTACAATTCCTTTCACAGGGAAAGGAACAGGTACTGGCATCACCAAGGTGGTGTCTGCTGGCTCACTTGGCTGGGAAGATTTCTTGCTGTGTTCCGTTAGGTTCTGGAAAACTGTCTTCTATGCCCTTCAGCAGGTCTGTTTCTCTGAATTATACTGCTTTCAGGTGTTTGGATCACAAAGCACCAACTCTGAACATGGCTATGTTTCACAACAGGTGGCTGCCATGTGTCTCTCCCTCCTGTAGTTTTGGAAGGTCTCTCACTTTGCGATCAAAGTAGAGATTTTATTTAATCTGTCTCTTCATTTGTTTATGCACTTTCCTTTGCATCTGGGGCTTTAACAGCTGAGCAGTTGCAGTCTTTTTCAGTCATTGACCCATCAACCGTTAGGCAGAGACAGTTTCATTCCATCACAAGCATTGATGCATAAAGATGCATCTGGATGCATCTAAAATTGTGCTTTCTATACACAATTTTTTTACTCAGTGTGAGTACTTGCTACTTTTAAACATAGCACACTGTATCTGTAGTGATCCACATTTAAACATACCTTTTCTGCATACAGTGTGGCTCTTGTGCTCTTGTACATGTCCCTTTCCCCTTCAACTTTATAGCCAAGATGCTTCCATTCTTGAACTTTTAAACCAGTCAGATTGCAACCATCCATTAGTTCTGGGTAAAGCCAGGATGTTGAGCAGGCTTTTTGCAGTGTTTTTGAGGTAAAACAGACTGAGCAGAGCGTTATTTTCTTCACTAAAGAGTTGGTTTAAGTTGTCTAATGCTTCAGTGTATGTTGGTCAGCAGGTCTCATTTGTTTATGTTACTGCTGTTCGCTGCTCTGCTTTTTTATTGCTAGTCTCTGAGTAATGGTGTAGAAAGTATTCACAATCTACTTGATGTGTATCTTGCAAATTCTAACTATTAAGGCATCAAGTTAAGTTAATTCTGGTGTGTCCATGCTGTATCCTGTGTGGGTGCTGCACTGCCCTCATGGTTTATCATACTGTCAAAATCAAGTTGCTGATTAATATTTACATATTACTGACATCTGTGAATTGATGCCAGAAATAGTCTACATATGCATTGCAATGCATCTAAAACTCAATTGTTTCCCTTCACCCTATTGTTTGCATTGACCGTTGGATTATAGGAATCCTGGGCCTGAGAGACACATAGAGACAGGCAGCCATTCATGCTCACATTCACACCTATGGCCAATTAAGAGTCAACATTTAACCTAACCATCATGTCTTATGACTGTGGGAGAAAGCCTGACTACCCAGAGAAAACCCACGCTGACACGGGGAGAACATGCAAACTCCGCATAGAAGGGCTCCCCCAGAGCTCCATGATCTGTCTGGATTGTTATTGTACAGAGGTGGTTCTTTAACACTGCTGTTTTTAAAACAGTTACAGATGGCACCCCTACACAATGTCCTCAGTTTGTTTGGGCATGACCAGCCAAAACAATACAATCCCTTGCCCTATCTTTGCATTTGACGATCCCAAGATGGGCTTCATGTATTAACATAAGCATTTCTGCTCCCAGTCTTTGAGGGACAAGTCTGCAGTTCTTAAAAACAAGTCCTTCTAAGCAGCCAAGTTCTTCTCTCAATTTCCAATATTTCTTTAGTTCAGTAAGACCTTGGCTAACTTGCACTGGCCACCCTGACTGAACCGCTTTCATCACTAATTGCAGTTCATCATCTTCTGCTGTTGCAGTTTTGAACTGACTCATTTTTTTTTTCTACTGAGATTGGAAGGTGTGCTGATAACTTCTAATTTGTCCTCTAGTAGTAGTCTGTGGCAGTCTGTTCTTGTAGATAAGCTCTACTGTGTGTATCCCCATTGTGCAAGTCTTCCTGCACGTAAGTCAAAAGCCTAGAATCTCATCAGTATCTCTATCTGTACCTGTTTTCCATTCAAATACTGTGTGATTTTTTCATACACAATAGTAAGGAGCTCTTTTCTATTTATGCATATGTTTTTAGGCCTTTTTTTGTGTCATTAAGGGATCTTGAGAGCTATGCCTCAGGTTGTCCTTGCTCCCAGTCCTTTCGAACTTACATCCACTGACAATGTGACTTCCTTGTTTATCATATAAACCTGAGCACTGAGGCATTGCTCACCAGTTTCTTCAAATGTTCAACTCTGTGTTGCTGTTGGGCTTCCCAGTGCCCCACAGCATCCCCTCCTAAAAGTGTAGTAGTGTACTCACATCAGACAGGTTCGTGTTCAACTGCTGGACAGATACCGCACCATGCCTAAGACCCACATTGGTGCATCTTTGTCATGTGGTTGTGGCATGTTCATTATTGCTCTGACCTTTCATTGGTCTGGCTTCCCGCCCTCTGTACTGTCCAGTATAGTGTGTCTCTGTTATTCAGAGACTGTTAATCATGCACCTGTATTTGTTCAGCTTGGGATTAATGCTGCTTATTTTGTCAAGTAGCTTTCTCAGCCTTTTGTTGTTGTTCAGTGTCTGCACCCCCACACCAGAATGTTTTCCATGCCATTCACAACTCCTTCCAACTCCTTCAGTTTTTGAGCAATGCATTTCTGAAAAACCTCTGAAGCTGATGAGACACCAAAGGGTAGCAGTTTGATTTGGTACCTATCAAATGGTGTTTTAAGGGACATAACGTAAAATTACCCTCATGTAGTTGTATTCGCATTTGGCATCTCTGTTACAACCTTCTCTACTGTATGCAGGGAATGGTGTTCCCTCTATATGGCTTTGTTGAGGTTCTGGGGGAGGAGGCAGAGTCTTATTTTTTGTATGGCTTTTGGACAGTTACCATGCTGTTAACCCAGTCAGTGGGTTATGTCTATTATTCAACCACATCAAGATTCTCCATCCTTTCCAGTTCACTTCTGATTCTGTCTGTCAGTGTTAAAGCCAGCTTTCTGGTTGGACGAATAACTGGAGCTACTGCATGATCAATGTGAATGTGATGCTGTCCAGGCAGGTACAAACCCCAACCCTATGAATACAGCTTTCTGTCCACCTTGTAGAGTCTTTTTATTAGTCCCATTTGTGTGCAAGAGTGTCCTCCTAACTTAACTTGGAAATTGGCTTCTATTAATTGTGAAATTCTAACTCATGCACCTCAGTTTTGTACTCACAGTGGGCTTTTCCATGCCAAAAGGCACAACCTTGTGGCAGGATTACATCACCACCCTGGGGCTTGACTCCAATAATGGAGCATCCTTTTAAGCTACTTTTCTGAAGTTTGTAGAAAGTATCATGTTGCAATCTGCTCAGGTATCTAACCTGAATGTGAACTTTGAAAACTTAAGTCAGTTTTTAATGTTTTGTTTCTATGGAAGCTTCTCTTTCAAATTGAGTTTTTTTCTTTCCACAGTTCTTTGACTTGAGAGTTCTCATAAACTTTCCATTTTCTGCTCATTCATTTTCAATAACACTTCTCTTCATTTTACGAAAGCTTACCCTTGGTTTCTAAGGCTCATGTTTGTTTCAGCGCTCACTGCTTTCACTATTATCATTGACACTGCTATCTTTATGCGTTTTTGTGAGCTTCATTTCATTTAGCTTGTTCACTGCCACTCATTACTCAAAGTGGAAAAAACTAAGTGCTTGTACTCCACCCTTACTTACACATGGGGTGGAGAGGGCTTGGTGAACCAAAAGTAATGTTTAATGACTGAGTTTTCTAGTGGTGGGTCAGTGACATGAACTTAAAAGAACCAAGCAGAGCACTTGTTGCAGGTGGTAGTTGAGGTGTAAAAGGTTGGTGCCTGTAAGCGGGCCAGATGGCTCCCAACCTCTTTCCACTTCTTCACTTCAACAGGTCTCTGGATAGGCTGTAATATCTTAGGTTCCGCAGGCTGGTATTCAAAGACAACACTGGAGATCAATGGAGTAAGGTGCAACCGAGTTTTAATGTGTTCAGAAGCAACAACACATACAACTCAATGAGTCAGGCTCCGGAGCAAGACTGAAAATCCTCTGTCTGTGTTCTTTCTTTTATTCTGGTGGAGATTCGGGTGAATCTCCGCCCTTTTCCTTAGTTCTTCCTACCCAGGTCAATTTCTATTGGAAGCAGACTTTTTCTTTTTAGCTCTCATCTTCTGACTCAAAACCTATTGGTGCCAATTTCTATTGGCTCTTGTCTGATCATGACCTAATGGTGTAATCTTTCTTCTGGAAATCCCCAAATTCTCCTTCCCTTAGCTCTGGTTTCACTTTATTTTTTAAAAACATGTGAAACTTGGGGACTTTCACTATACAGTCCCCTATGACTTCATGCAATACAACTTTAGAGTGTGTGTGTGTGTGTGTGTGTGTGTGTGTGTGTGTGTGTGTGTGTGTGTGTGTGTGTGTGTGTGTGTGTGTGTCTATTGTTACACTTTCAGGTGGTGCATAGTGTCTTATGTGTGTGTGTGCTTTAAACCGTACAATGTGTGATGTGTTTTAATCATGTGTGTGGTTACAATAGTGATTCACCTTACATGGTTACATAAGATATCACATAACTTAATCATTAGACATAATCAATTTATACCAAATAAAGTATTTATCTGATCATCACATGACTTTCTTTTAAACTTAATCAATCTATGCAGAGTAAAGACCTTTACCTGATTAGTCATAAAATCTTACACTACATAGTGGTGATGCTAACAGGCTCTTCTCAAGGCCTGAGATTAAAAGTTGATTTAACAGATTCACATTGATCTTCATTTGAATGATGTGCAGTGTTTCGCCTTTCACATTATATTAGGGGGGTGCCCCTAATTTTTTTTTTTTTATTTAACTCACCAATTTAAATTTCAAGGCATGACAGGGTGCCTGCTAAGTGCCACCTCGGGCTCTTTGTCTGACCCACCTCTCGCTCCTCCATAGCTCTACCCTCTTGTCCAGATATAGTCACCTCGGGTCACTTCTGGCTCCAAATATCAAATATGGTGATGGCCAATTTGCCAAGCTCGAAGATTAAAAACATCCAACAACCATCATGTTGGCAAGGTCCGTTATTTTTATACAGTTTATGGTCCTCCCTTTTCACATAAAGCACTGTTGATGCTGCACAGTGCATGAGTTATATTATGAAAAGACCTACCTGACACCTGCTGTGTGGTTGTCATGTACTAGTTATAGTTTAAACCAGTGATTCTCAAAGTGTGGTATGTGTACCACTAGTGGTACGTGGGCTCCCTCTAGTGGTACACAAAAGAATCATTTGATTAAATATAACTAAAATAAAATAAAAAAAAATTTAAAACGTGAAATACTATCCAGCATATTAGAATAGATGAAAATATCTTATCAACCGATGACAAGAAAACGAAAGGAGATACTTTTAAAAAGTTTGCAAGTGCTTCTGGGTAGCCGTATGTAGCGTTCTCGCTGATATCGACAGTTATCCACTGTTGATAGCCTACAGTCTGTGATAGGAAGAGGTGGAGGTGGTTAATAAGGAAGAGTATGACAAAACTACTGTCATGGCTTAAATCTGCGAAGGGAAGTGTGGATCAGGAGAGAGCGAGAACTGAAGAGGGCATGTGTGAGCCAAGCGCAGGTGCTAACAGTGGCTACTTTAGCGCCGGTGAAGCCAGCCCCAGAACATCTGCTAGCAACAGCAAGCGGCAGAAACCAATGAGGAGATATGACAAAAACTACATTAAACATGGATTCATTTGGAGCGTGAGAGAGGAAGAGCCCAGGCCGCAGTGTGTGGTATGTGGCGACGTTCTGAGCAATGAATCCATGAAACCATTGCATCTCAAACGGCATCTTACAACCAAACACATGGCACTTAAGGACAAACCAGTGGATTTTTTTTTTATGAAGACGTGATGAAGTGAAGCAGTCAAAGTCCGCCATTCAGTCCTATGGTACACCCATAGCCAAAGCACAGGAAGCATCATATCATGCCGGCCTCCGGATCGCCAGAGCCGGTAAGCCGCACACAATCGGGGAACAGTTGTGTTTACCTTTAGCCAAAGAGATGACATGGATCATGTGTGGAGGAAAAGCTGCCAGAGAGTTAAACTTGGTGCCGCTTTCAAATGACACCGTGTCAAGGAGAATAAAAGACATGGCTGATGATGTTGAAAAAGACACTGATTGGGCACATTAAAACAGTCAATATTTTGCCATACAGCTTGACGAGACTACAGATGTTGCAAATTTGGCCAATTTATTGGTTTATGTGAGATATGAATATCATGGTGCAGCTCAGGAGGATTTTATGTTCTGTCAGTCACTTGAGACCAGAACTACAGCAGAGCACATATTCCAGGTACTGAACGCATTTATCCAGGAGAACAGACTGGACTGGAAAAGGTGTGTGGGAGTGTGTACAGACGGCGCAAGGGCTATGACAGGTTGCTGGACTCACTGCAGCATCCATCGTGAGGCACTGGCAGTGAACAAGATGCCTGATGGCCTGAAGTCTGTGCTGGACTCTGCTGTAAAAACTGTGAACTTCATCAAGGCCAGGCCGATGAATGCTCGCTTATTTCATGTGCTCTACGAGAAGATGGGCAGTGAGCATGTCCAACTCTTGCTTCATACTGAAGTAAGGTGGCTTTCAAGAGGAAAGGTGCTTTCAAGGTCCAGATGTTCTTGCAGGACACAAATTTCCCCTTGTCAGACATTTTTGAGGATGCTGTGTGGCTCAGTCAGTTGGCATATTTGTCTGACATTTTTTCACGTTTAAACAAACTGAATTTGGGACTACAGGGACTCTCCATCAATGTTTTTGATGTGCAGGACAAAATCTGTTGAAAAAGTTTGAGTTATTTGAAATCAAAGTCAAGACAGGTGATGTTTCAGCTTTCCCTGCTTTGGAGAGTTTTCTGTCTGACGATGACCTGATGTTTGATGATGGAGTCAGGGAGAACATCGCTGCACACTTCGCATCACTCAGACAACAGTTCTGCAATTATTTCCCAGTGATGCCTAAAGTTGAAGCTAGCAGCTGGATGAGAAACATTGATACCTCTCACGTGGCCTCAGCGGACTTAACTGTTGTTGAGCAGGAGAGTTTAATAGAGCTGTCTTGTGACGAAACACTGAAGGCATCTTTCAGAAAGCACACTTTGTTGGACTCTTGGATAAAGCTGTACAGTGAATACCCTGTGCTTTCTGACAAGGCTGTGCGCTTTCTCCTTCCTTTTGTGACCACCTACCTGTGCGAGAAAGGCTTCTCTTCACTTGTTGTCATAAACACAAAGTACAGACGCAGGGTGGATGCTGAGCCAAACCTGAGACTGAAGCTGACCTCCATTGACTCAGACATTGCAGGACTGTGTTCACAGAGTCATGGATACCCATCACATTAAGCTCATGTAAGTTGTCGTCAATGTGTATGTTTAATTACAGCTGTTATTCTTAATGCTTTTCCTCACTTTTGTTTTATTCTTAATTTTATTGTTCTTTCTCTGTGTTTGTGTTTGTGTTTCAGAGAGCAGTCACTGAAGTTGAGAAACTGCAAGAACTGCAGCTATGCATAGCCTGTTTTGATTTTTTTTTAACATTTATTTTAGTACAATATTTATTTGACTTCTATGTGCAATACATTTTATTTGATTCATTATTTAAATACATTTTTTTATTTTCCTATATTTAAGCACAGTGTTACTGTTCAAACTGTGTGTAATGTTACAGTGGCCGACAATATTAAATATGCTTGTTAAATAAAACATCTGCCTTGTTTTTAATGAATACTTAGGCCTACTACGCTACTGTATTTTAATGTTGGTCATTATGGTGTTACTTGGAGAGCCAAGTTTTTTCTGAGGTGGTACTTGGTGTAAAAAGTTTGAGAACCACTGGTATAGACTGTCTGTGCTGCCGGGGAGAAGATGTGTGTGAAGTGTCCATGTTTTCACAGACATGCATGTAAACTAAGTGCAACTTGACTGACATATAGAGGCATACAACTGCATGGCTGTAATTCTTTTTTCTTTTTTTCATATGAACTGTTGCACTTCAAAACAAACATGGCTGAACAAATTAAAGTAATTGCTCAGGAGTATACACCTTTTCTCTCAGACTAAAAAGGTCAGGCCTGTTAAACAGGGAATCATACACAGAGGACAGATGGACCTACAGCAGGTTAGTCTCAAAGGACTTTCATAAAATCTGTACTGAAGATACAATTTAAAAAACAAAACAAACAAAAAAAAACTTGTTGCAAAACTTTTGAATTTTTTGACCCACAGCCCAGGAGAAATAGATAAAATGCCTTGATAATTGAGCTGCTAATGAACACAGTCAAGCAGATAAGAAGGTCAACAACCATTGAGTTGCCTAGCAACATAACATTGTGTGTGTGTGTGTGTGTGTGTGTGTGTGTGTGTGTGTGTGTGTGTGTGTGTGTGTGTGTGTGTGTGTGTGTGTGTGTATAAAGACTGTGCAGTCTCTCCTTTGCTTTAATATGTGTTTACTGGCTGTAGCAGCTGAGGAGTTACATTGTTTATAGCCTACATGTCCATGCTATATGCCTTGGTGATGTTTATTTTAACAATGTAATGTATGTAGCCTACTGTTGCTTGTTGCAGCCACAGTATCTACAATTCTTTTCATTTATAGTATATTTGTTTAATTGTCCGAGTTGTGTCTCCTGTCCTTAATTCTTGTGCAGCTACACTTTGGAAAGTGGTTGTGTGTTTAGAGCTGATAAAAAGCTTTACTCACAGGCTGCAAAATGCCAACAATATAAAAGGAATTTGTTATTGATTTGGACTTAAAGGCCCTTGTTGTTGATTATGTTCCACAAGTGTGTATGCTTTCATTTAATGCAATTCATTTAATCACACTTAACAGGGATGAACTGGTAAATGGTGAGTAAATGGAATACAATACCAGTCCATCTTGGTTACGACCCTTATCTATGGTCATGAGCTTTGGGTAGAGACCAAGTGGCCGGGTTTAGCCTTAGAGTGAGGATTTCAGACATCCGGAGGGAGCTTGGAGTAGAGACCTGCACCTCTATGTCAAAAGGGGCCATTTGAGGTGATTCAGGCATCTGATCAGGATGCCTCCTGGGTGCCTCTCGCTTTTCCAGGCACATCCACCTGGTAGGAGACCCCAAGGTAGAACCAGAACACACTGGAGGGAATTTATATCTCACCTGGCCAAGGAGCACCTTGGGATCCCTGAGGAGAAGTTGGAAAACCTTGCTGGAGAGAGCCCAGAATTAGCGGAAGAAAATAGGAGGATGGATGGGCATTTTGACTGACCTCTATTTTACTTTTACTGAAGTACATTTTTAAAGAAACACTTTTACTTTGACTTGGATACATTTTGTTAAAAGAAACAATGCTTTTACTGAAGTAGAATATTCTATTTGATCCAATTTCTACTCAGATGGAACCACATGACAGCTCTTCCCCCTCTGAAGACTCATTATTTTAAACTGATTGTAATGATGGTGCAATTTTAGTACCACAAAATTCTCAAATACTATTTGTTATCTACTAATTAATGTAACAAAATAAATACAATGTATGTGTTTATGCTATTGAAATTTCATTTAGAGAATACCAGGCCAAGTCTGACCTCCAGTGTGACTCTAGTCCACCTTTCACTCCTGACTCAAGTGAGTAAGCTGCTTACCTCAGGTGTCAAAGTCAAGTACAGCTGTCAGCAGGTAAGGATGTGGGATGACACAGAAAAAAGGGGGGCTGACATTGTATTTCAGTCAGTGGTGTCAACTGCTGGCACTGATAAAGTCCTGACAGGTGGATATATCTCCTCTCTACTCCACTTCTGCAGAACACAGAGCAAGTGCTACAGTATCATTTCAGCTCATTTAGTCATTTAGTTATTTGCACCACATGCTCAAACATAATAAGCAGGTTGTTGCAGAAAAGAACTCACAACACATTAGTGAAAGCAAGTGCTAAAACAAGATGCACACATTAAAAAGCAACCGTGTAGTACTGATTACGTGTTGCTGCTGCGTTCTTTTTTAAATGCACAGTTTTGGTGGTTTTGTAAATATGCAGCACCAGTCTTTCTCCCCCCCCCCCCTCATCTAGCAGTTAGTGATGTCTCGGTCTCTGCTGTGTTTAGCTATTCCCCTGCCTACTTCAATGATGATGGTACCTGTAATAAATGTAATATATTTGCTGAGATGGAGGCGAGGCTCAGTGACTAGAGGAGCTGGTAGAAGCGCTCCATAGCTGTTAAGTTACTCCAGTAGCCGGTGCCAGCCGACTCGGCTAGTGCTAACACCGGGAGCTAACGCTAACGTTCCTCCTCTTCTCCGTGAGTGAGAGTGATGCTTTAGCCTAGCGGGCAGCTGGCTCGCGGGCTAGGCTTAAACATCGCTTCAGGTTAAAGTGGGAAGAAGCAGCGGGTTTATCAGGCAGCTGAGTGAAGCTGGGTGAAGAGGAGGCTGCGGAGGAAACACCAGGATGGGTTAATGTTCGGAGCTTGAGCAGCCCGCCAGGCTGCCCGCCAGGCTTGCAGGCTGCCTGCTAGGCTAAAGCATCGCTCTCACTCATGGAAAAGAGTAGGAACGTTAGTGTTAGCTCCCGGTGTTAGCACTAGCCGGGATCCGAGTCGCCTAGAGGCTGCCAGGCTGCCCGCCAGGCTTGCAGGCTGCCTGCTAGGCTAAAGCATCGCTCTCACTCATGGAAAAGAGTAGGAACGTTAGTGTTAGCTCCCGGTGTTAGCACTAGCCGGGATCCGAGTCGCCTAGAGGCTGCCAGGCTGCCCGCCTTGCTCGCGGGCTGCCTACTGGGCTAAAGCATCGCTCTCACTCACGCAGAAGAGGAGAAACGTTAGCATTAGCTCCCGGTGTTAGCACTAGCCGGGTCGGCTAGAGTCCGCCAGGCTGCCCGCCTGGCTCGCGGGCCGCTCAAGCTCCGGACATTAACCCATCCCGGTGTTTCCTCCGCAGGCTCCACTTCACTTAGCTGCCCGATAAACCCGCTGCCTCTTCCCACTTTAACCTGAATAACAAACCAGGGCTCAGTGCTCCGGTTGGATCCAAACAGATCCAAACATTTTCACTTTGAAAATATGCGCTGCCATTGCTCACTGGCTGTAGCCTTTTATAGGGAGGGAGGGCCAAGGGCTCCGAGGGGGGGGGGGCTTGTAAACAATGGGCTGGAGATCAACACAGAGAGAGGGTGTGTGAGGTCATGCTATACTCCAGATGAAATTACACCTCTAGTTATTCACATAGCAATTTTTTAATTCCTTCAATCTAGAAATGATGAATTTCACGTATTGCTCCTTTAAGTTAAAAAGCACTTGAAAAGCTCAGAGCTCTGCCAGCACTGAGCAATTCTCCCAACTTGCTGTCGCACTCAAACCCTTAATTCCAAACACTTATCTTTTAACTTGAGCTGATCTTTTTGGACTCTGCAAACATATTTTGGGGATCTGTAATCAAGTCTACTTCTGTTAGTTTCATAATTATGGCTAGAAAATGGTAATTCTCTAAATGGCGGAAATCCCAGGTCCAGATGACTACCAAAATCCAATCAATCGGTCCAATCTGTCCACCAGATTTTATTGGAAATCTGTTCTTAGGCTCTTGGCATTTCCTGCCATCAGATAGACCAACAATCTAGCTGATGGGTAAAAACATTGCTTTCTTGGCAGCAGTAATGCAATTTATTTGATCCTTACACTTAGACTCGTTAGTAATATACATTTTTTTGACACCACACACACACACTGCTTAGTCCCTGTCAGTCTGTAGTGATTGCAATCAACCAATAAGCATTCCTTTTCACCACCACCTCCTTAACAGCATTTTCTAGTGGGTATCTGTGAATGATATGTATAGTCTACTAAGGATAATTACAAAGTTCGGTGTTCAAAAAATAGTTTGGTGTAGATTGATAGAACTTGAGACAGATTACTTATAACACAAGGACAGCATATGAGCATGTGTGCCAAATTTCATAACTCGTTTATTCCGTTGTCGATTAAATTGATTAATGAGGAGTGTGTCTGATGTATGTATTATATACTTAATTTGATGCACTGAGGTAACTGGGTGACTATGTGTTGTGATGTGTGTATTTTATGTTGGTGACTATATGTTGACTGTATGCATGTGTATGCTGACCCCTAGCTCCAAGTCAAATTTCTCTAAGGAGACCAATAAATGAACCTAAATCTAAATCTGAACTAATATCAACATTCGTATAAATGTTGACAGTGTCAGAGTCTAATGTAACACACATGCAGAGCAAGACTGCACAAGGCTTCAAATGCAACAGAAGACATCACAGTACTTTTTCAAATGAGTGTATGTCGGTGGTGTAACTGCTCATGCTGAATCAGATACATCGTTATGCAGCTCTTCACAAGCCGGAGAGTGTGTCAGATCTGTTCAGTTTGATGTTAGATGTTTTCAAAGACCCAGACTTATTAGCATAAGTGGAACAGTGGGAAACAGTTTGACCTCTGCCTTGTAGCTGCAAATTCAATTAGTTGCGTTGTCCTTTAGTATCAGTAGGAAAGAGCATAACCAATTTATCAGAAATCTCGTACTGCACAGTAAACCCACTGAAAACACAGGGATGTGTGTTACATGTGTGCCATTGACAAACTTTA
This sequence comes from Epinephelus awoara, assembly GCA_035609425.1. Classification (NCBI taxonomy): domain Eukaryota; kingdom Metazoa; phylum Chordata; class Actinopteri; order Perciformes; family Serranidae; genus Epinephelus; species Epinephelus awoara. The sequence continues at coordinate 6,041,518 of CM069304.1, forward strand.
AAGCAATCCCCCATGTGTTTTTTTTAATGTCTCAGTCCTGGCGATAGCAGTGGACAGAGGCATTATATTTTTGGGTTGTCTGTCCATCCCATTCTTGTGAATACAATATCTCAAAAACACCATGAGAGACTTTCCTCAAATTTGCCACACATATCCACCAATGAACTGATTAGAATTTGGTGGACAAAGGTCAAGGTCACTGTTACTTCACAGAACATGTTTTGACCCAAACTCAAGAATTCATGCATTAATTATGATTATTTAGTCAGATACAAAATTGGTGACACTAATCTTAGGTGCCCACCTTGAAACTGTGCTGATTGTATGGATCTTCTGTGCTGCTGAGGGTGTTTGTGTGTGTGTGTGTAAGGCATCTCTGTTTTCACAGACATGGATGCAAACTATGGGTCTCATTCATGAAAACTGAGTAAATCTGTGTGTAGATTTGCACATAAAAGCCTACACTACTAGAAACCTACTCCGCATTTAAGGAACACTGTGGGAAACTCAGATTTGATCGTAAACACGTGTGTATGATCATGAATGCCAATCCAAAGTGTCCAAAGTGACAGCGCGCTCCCGTAATCAGCAATTAGCATAAATCCCCGCCCATGAATAGCCATCGACCACCATATAAGGAGGTGTAGGTGCATCCTGTTGACCTGTCAGTCATGGCGCAGAGAAAGAAAGAGAGATTTTTTTCCGAAGCGGAGATCGAAATAATTTTGGGTGACGTGGACTTAAGAGAAAACATTTTATTTTCTCCAGTTAGTAGTGGTGTGACAGGGACAGGCAAAGCGAAGGCCTGGAGGGAGGTAACAGATGCTGTTAATGTTGTCTCCTTAGTACAAAGAACCATGTCAGAGGTGAAGCTAAATGGTTTGATATGAAACTGGGGGCAAAAAAACGCATAAGCACCAGAGTTGGGTATAACGCATTACAAAGTAAGGCGTTAGAGTACTTTGATTACTTTTTGCAGTAATGAGTAACCTAACGCGTTAGTTTGCTGTTTGAGTAATCAGATACTTAAGTACATTTTCGAACAAGACATCTGTTACTCTGTTACTTTGTGAACGCTGGTCCTTCAGCTCCGAAACAGCAACGACTGTCGTTTGGTCCTAATAATGGAGATAACGTTAAACCTATCAGTCTGAAAGAAGCCACGGAGCTTGTGGCTCGCTATGTGGTCGGAGAAATGCTGCCGTTGTCTACGGTGGAGTCTAAATAGGTGGAGTAGGACTCGCTGACAGACATATTTCAGACTCAGGACTTGCATTATGCCTGGTTCACGCTACACGCTGGTACTCACCAATTATCCCCGGTCGTCTTTCACGGCGTGTGTGATATCATCAGGTTATTCTTGTCCCGTTTTTATTACTTTCACTGTTATTGAGTCACTGTGTGTGTTCATGTGCCAGCCGACATGTTGTTGTCGTCACATAAAAGCGTCAGCAGATGGCAGGAGCTACATTTGAAGTCTATTTAGAAAATGGAGGGATTCTCTCAGCCGAGGTTATAAGGGGCTTTTAATGTGAAACAAGTGTTGAGTTTGAAATGACGGTGCTATATGTTAACTTTACAAAGACAACAGAGCGGATAAAAAACACACAGAGGGATTACTGTCTGTAATGTAGTTTGTTTCAAATGAAGCTGGGAGCCTCTGCAGTTGTGGTGAGTAAAAGCCCCGCCGCTATTTGTTAATGTCATTACTTTATGTCCGACCATGAGGATGTACCATTGTTTGCTAGCTCGATGCTAAAGACAGTAAAGTTACCTCAGTGGGTTGACAAAGTGCCTCTGCTGTTTCACACCATCATTTCCCCCTTTTACTCTGTGTGGTAACATCCCTAGAGGAAATATTAAAAATGCTGGGGTGGTGTTGTCATACAGTTGTCTATGGCAGCAGATCGTTCTGTGTTTCTACTGGTCAAAGTGACGGCTGTGATGGGAGAATTGGATCTCAGTGAAGGGCAAGTGGTCCATAACTTTAATTTTGGAGACAAAAAATGTAGGCTTAGCGCCCTGTGGTCCATTGCCCAATAGGAAATGTAGAATACTCAAAAGTACTTTAAAAGTGCTTGAGTTACTTTCCTCAGGGAGTAACGTTGGAAGTACTTTCAAAGTAACTGAGTCACTTTGAAACAGAAGATTCATTTGTGGGGTTTTGAATGAAGTGGGAACGGGAAACCAGAGATGTCTTGTGCCTAATGGATAAACTCTAAATCAGTTATGGCTGTCGGAATGTAGAGCTATTTAACATTTATTTCAACAAATGATACGGATAACATATAGCCTACAGCAGTTTTGTATGCATCATCTTCAAATTATTTGAATCTTAATAGCCTAAAACTCTGTTTGATACAACGTAAATAAACAGTTTTCAAATCAGATTTATTCATTCAAATGATCAAAAAGCCACAAAAACAAACAAACAAACCAACAAAAAAAAACGTGTTGTCTCAAATAATTCTTTCAGCTGGCGCGTGCTCTTTCGTGGCTCCACCACCTGCTGCTCCTGCTGCCCCTGCTGAACCCAGGCATCGAGGCCGAAGAGGCTGTGATCCGGCTGTCCTTGCAGATATTTTTATTATCATCATTCAACGTGTAGAAAGAACGTGTAATCTATTGAGTCGATTTACATAGATAATTCACAATCATGAACCTAATCTGGATCTTAAACCTGCTAATTGCCAAATAATTTAACTAAATGTGTTATATTTTTAATATTTTGTCATGTTTAGATTACGTGTTTCAAAGGCATCTGTGTATTGTGTACATAACAGAGCGCAATACAAGTTAAAATTGTAATTTCCAATACTGAAAAGCAATATTTATGTGTTATACTAAATTTACACAAGCACTACGAGTGGTCAGGAGCAGGAGTAGATTTTGTTAGTAGCTACGAAAAGATCGGAGCTACTAAAATATTGATGAATGTGACATGCACGTAAATTTCCGTCTGTGAACTGTTTACACACAAATTCCTTCTGCTCACGTTTCATGAATGAGACCCTGTGAGTGCATCTTGACTGATGTGCAGAGGCATACAACAGCAAGGTGGTAAATCTAGTTTTTCTTGTACAAATGTAAAATAGGAAAAAACATTTTCAAGGACATGTAATGCAAAGAGAATTGCATTTCCCATTAACAGTTTGAGGAGGTGGTGGTAATTAACAAACATGACAAATCACAAAGCAGCATTGTTTTTTATTACCTTTCTTATTAACACTTAGCAGAAATCAGTCTTTACCTAACCTTAACCAAAGTGCTTTGTTGTGTCAGGAACTGCCCATTGGTCCAACATTCCATTGTTCCGACCATATTAAACCCATTGTCCCGCTGTTCCAAAATTATCATGATGCCCTGTGGTTAAGGTCTGGTTAGGTTTAGGCACAAAAACCACTTGGTTAGGGTCAGGAAAAGATCATGGTGTGGGTTAAAATGAAAAAGAAAGTGGCAAACACATAAGCCGTGAGCCTGCTTCGCCTCAAGCCGTGAGCCGTTCAGCACCGCGGAGAGCTCCCCACACAACCCCAACCCCAGAGTTAATAACAGGAGGTTACGATGTTTCAGTCTCTTCTCTCTATGACACTTGTATCTTGACCAGTAGCCTACTTTTCTTGCGTTTGCTGATCCTCTATGGTACACAAATACAGTATAGCCTAGTATAATCACATATCGGAACAATGGGATGTCCGACCAATGACATGGACCTGTTGTGTCGACCTAAGATAGGAGGCTGGACGTGACCCTGGACGCGAACCTGGGGCTCAAGGTCCTGCACTTTGTACGCCAGCTAACTAAACTAACTAAATGTGGAGCAGATTTACTCTTTTGTGCTTTGGAGGCTCTATCTCCGCAACGGATTGGTCGATTTGAGTGATTGACACCTCGTTCGATTCCTTAGAGCCAATAGAATAACGCTATACCCACCAACACGAGATTGACAGCACTGTACGCCCATTAAGAGTCAGCAGAACACCGTTGGGGGGAGATGTCGGCTGCTATAGTCATTGTAATGCTTCCCCCCGGGTCCTAAAGCCTGTCATGTTCGCCTGGATTCAGTTGAACACAACACAAGGCAAAACAGCAAAGGTAAGAGAAATTTTACAACTGTCGTTCCCTTGTTGTTGTTCTTTGGCCTCTATTTCTCTGATGCTTTGGTGTAGCGTGCTTTGGTGGTTTGGAAAGGGTGTATGAGGTGTAGAGCCCGAAATATGCCGAGTGGGTCAGTATATTGGTGCTGTATGGAATTTGATTTGTTGTTATTCATTTAGTTGTTGTTTGAGCTGTGTTTGGGGCATGTAAAAAGGGTTTATACAGGGGCATCAGTGGCTTAGTGGATAGAGCAGGTGCCCCATGTACAAGGCTGTTGCCGCAGCGGCCTTGTAGCCCACGTTCTGCTGTTTAATTTGATGTGCAACGTCACTATATTTCATGATCAGTGAATTGTTTCACATTGTTTTTGCAAAGTGATTCTCAAAGTCTGGTTTACAGGTTATCTTAACTTTGCTAAATTGACTAGCAAAGCCAATGTCCATACACTCACTTTTATATATGTTCTTAGATTTGTGTTTGACATCGTTACAGTAAACGAGTAAAAACATAGGTTTTGTTGGTGAAGTTGGTCAGCACTGAGCAATGACTGCCCTTTTGCACATGTACTACACAAAGGTGAAAGGTCAAGTGTGTGGTTGTGGCTGCCTGACATTAGGCTCATTCGAGATGAACTGTGCCTTGCCTGGAAAGTAGACGCGAGCAGGCGGCCGCAGCGGGGGGCGGTGACAAAAAGCCGCAGTGAAGACAGTTTCCTGACAGTTTCCAGTAGCCTTCAGTCCATACAGGAAGTCACATACACATTAACATCCAGTCTGGAATGATGTCAGTTCATTAAAAAAGTGATCAGACCCATATATCAGTTTGTTCTCAGCCTCCAGTTGTTTTAATTATGATAGGTTAATTTATTAAAATGCTTTACAGGTGATCTGTAGTTTATGTTCATGGTTTATCCAAGGCGTACTTTATATATATATATATAGTACGCCTTGAGGGAATGTCTTTATATAAAGACAGATGTCCCTCCTGCCGGGGGTCAAATCTGTGTCAAAACATCTGTGTCAAAACGTATATTTACTGAATTTAATCACAGTTATCACAGTTTGATGAGAAATAGTATGTTCACACTACATAAGGCCACGGGCTTCATGTTAAACAGTTCATATTAGGAATACATGTTGAAGGAGGTTCAACAAACTCTGAGTCTAACCCTGAACTCTGAGTTGATTTACCCTGAGATGGGAAACTCTGAGTTACCAGCTCCAGAACAGCTGATTTGAGTTAGTTTAGTCAACTCTGAGTATGTTCACTCACAAATAAAAGACAGCGCCTCCATTTTAATCCAGTGGATGTAGAGATATTAATGCATGTGTAGCAGACAGTCCACGTTTATCTTTAAAAGAAGAGCCTGAGTCAGAGCGAGGAAAGTGTAAATAAGTTAACCTGAAAGTTAATAAAAAAGTTTTATTCAGTGTTGTCCATTTATTCATCATTTATTAGACTTACATTTCCTTAATGAAGATAAAGTGGTGGAATCTGACTGTGTGTCAGGCTGTAGATACATTACATTATATTAATAATATATAATAATATATTTGTTCAGATTTAATCTGATGGGGAAAAACACAGGAGGCAGCAACTGAAAAATAGGAAGATTTAAAACATATAGTCTAGGCTATAGATCAAAGACATAAAGACATGACTGTAAACTCACAGTCTGACCCAGTAATAATATGTTTGCTGATTTGCACTTGAAAAGACGTTGAGGTTAAAATACAGTAGATTTTAAAATGTTGGATATCTATTTGTATCTTGACTCAGCAGCATTCAGTGACTTTATTTCAGCTACAAATGTAGTAAATTTAAAGACACTGAAATGCTGCACCATTGCTCACTCAGAAATATTAACATATAATCCCCAATATTAGGCTATAGGAACTATGTCCCATCAGTGCGACCAATGACATCAGTGATGGAGATCATTAGTCATTGATACTACGTGTCTAAAGCTTCATACTGAGTTTTAGAATTTAAATAATTAGACCTACACATTATGTGCAATAAACATTTCAGACTGACAGTCTGATCCTAAAAAATAATAAATATAAAAAGGACAGAGGTTTGATTCTGAGCTGAGGATGAATTCTCGCTGTGTAATATTTGAATGTAAAGACAAAAACTGATGTCCAAAGAAATGACTGATGTGCATGAATTCAGTAACTTAAGACAGTCCTGAGAAACAAACTAATATCCAGCAGGATTTAGACTCTGACAGACGGTAAATCTCCCCTAATGAATGCGCTTCGATACAAGCTTTGACACGGACTGAATGAATGAGGAAATGAGGGAGGAGACAGAGAAAAACATAAACTGGCTCAAAGACTAAGTTGCCATGGTGATTGACTCAGTTTGATTTACCTCTCTTTCTGGAACTAAAACCCCAGAGTTTCTGGGTTTCAGGGTTAACATTCTCAGAGTTTTCACTAAACCCACCTTCTGGAATAGGCTACCCCTCTGGCTCCACTCAGTTTTCCAAACAGAGCAGTCTTGCCGCTCTGGCATTATCTCGTGCTGCATTCAGCGCAGTCGGACATTGGAGATTTGCGCTCGTAAAAAGGCAAATTGGCCATAACTTTTCTTTGAATTCGTTGCTGCCAACTGGGGTGGCAGCAGGGGTGGCATGGATTTCTTTTAGGGTGGCAAATGACTCAACAATGAACTGATTTGATGTTCAATGATCAGAGGTCAAGGTCACTGTGACCTTGTTTGTCCCATTCTGATGAAGGTGTTATCTCAAAAACACCTTGAGGATTTTTTTTTATTTTTTTTTTTTAAATTTGGCACAAATGTTCACTTGAACTCATCAATTAACTGATCAGATTTTGGTAGTCAAAGGTCAAGGTCACTGTAGTTCTTAAATTAAGTAGAGCAGGTTGTGTAATCAAACAAATAAGGAGAGGCTACAGAACTAGGATATAAACAATCTCTCACTCTAACTCTCAATCTCATCCTCTCTACCCTCTCTCCTCTATCATAACATCACAGATTAACAATAAAGACTGACATGACTAACGTTAGCTAACTATTTACATTTTATAGTCTACCCCCCTTTTAATCTCATTGTACATGCGTATAGTGACAATAAAGGCATTCTGTTCTATTCTATTTTATATTCACTTACGACCAATGCATCTCACTTTAATGTGCGTGCAGAGGTTAGAAAAGGAGGTTTTAAAGCAGAGATCTCAGTGTTTTTGGGGGCGGCACAGCAAGTGCTTCATCAAGTAACTGTTGTCTTTTTAGTTGTTGGTACATAAACTGTGGCCAGTGTGGTCAGGGATTGTGGCTGGAAGCTGCCTCTTGCTCTGGATTTTGCTCTGTCATCATTGTATCTTGGTCAAAAGACAGGTGGTGCCTTTGTTTTCTTTCAGGCGGCTGTAAACTTGGCATCTGCAGAAGTGATGCTCCTCATGTGCTCTCCCCCTACACTCAATCCCAGCATTTAGAGGAGACTGCATAGATGGCAAATGTAGTGTGGAGCAGAATTACTATTAAAAAAGGAACATGAAACTTGTTCCTTAGAAAACTGCTTTCTTTACTCATGTCATTACTTGTAATGGGTTACTTCCTATCCCTGCCACATGCCAGACATAATAGTTTTGTCAACAGTGAGAGATTAATTTCAGACTCTTATTAATCATCATTTTATGTCATCACTGCCAGGTGCAGGTTTAGATATAAACAACTCATTCTAAGGTAACAAAAACAGGTGGTTATACACTAAAGAAGACATAGTTTTATACTGCATGTCATTTCTGCTAATAGATCCCCCAAAATTTTACACTTTGGACCTTTAAACAGTATTGAATCTGCCCTCTGGGCACAATGCATGTTAGGTAGTATACTCAGTTTGAGCCTACACTATTATTAGGGCTGTACCCAAATATTCAGATATTTGAATATTCGTTTCTATGGGTAGGTATTCGTTATGAAAATTTGGTATTCAGTATTCTTTTTTTTATTTACTTATTTATTTATTTATTTTTTATTATTATTATTATTATTTTTACATATTTTTTGGTGCTAAATGTAGTCTTTTTGTTGTTGGTAAATGTAGGTTATCAATAAAAATCAAAACTTTTAAACTGCATTGTTAAAAATGTGAAAATATAGTATCGCCTACCAACGGAGCTTGTGCACACGACACGCTTGAGCGCATCCGTCTGAGGCTGTGGATCAATGCCAAGTTTTACCACTTTATCACTATTCCCTCTAACTTGTAGCTGTTTTTTCGTTATCTTTTGAATTTAATATGAATTATGGAACCATTTTTGTCAGCGTTTGTTTCCCCCGTTTTGTACAATAAATTATTGTTTAAAGTTTCAACAAGTTTCTTTTGGAGTGCGTGACACAAGTGGGTTTTGAAAATGACCGTGGACTGTCACCTGCTCAACACATCAGTACCTTCGGACGCCATGACAGTAATAGATTATAGATTAATAGATTATAATAATAATGTCAAAATATCATTTACAGATCGATTAAACAGAGGATCACTGCTGCCCAACCCGCAGGTCCATTTGTGGGTCCCGTGGGTTACGGGTCGACCCACACATCACTACTCAGCTCAGTCTATAAAGGCTGTACACAACAGTAGACATTATATTCCATTCAGGCCGGCAGAACCAGCAGCGCATCGGCTCTACGGTGCATAACACTGCTGATTAACCATTTTATTGCAGCACGGAGTGTCTGCCAGCAACCAGTTACTTGCAGAGGCTTCCTACAACTTGTTTCAACGGTTCTGATTTAATCAGAAGACAAATTAAACAGGATGACTAGCCAATGTGAAAATCAAAAGAAAGCATAGAATAGTGTGCTGAAGGAGACTGTTGTGCCATCACATTTTTTTGTGGTTTGAGAGCAAAGATCCAGGTTTATAATTATTAAAATTTAAAATTTATGTTTTAAATTCTTTAATAACATATTTGGATTTCATGTCTCAACTCAAACGGGACCAAAAGATAATATTTCTCTCCTCATTCACTGCCATTCATATTTTTTCCGATCTAAGGTCCCATGAGTTGTCTTAATAGCTCTTGTGCTTGGAAATGGAGATGCTGTCATTGTTTTAGCATTGTGTTGTCAGCTTGCTTTGTACAAAATTCCACCAGACTACAGCATCATTCTCTATTGTTTACAGTCTATGATCTCCCTCTCAATATTTGCACGGAGATGACACTGATGTATTGAAGGGAGAGCCCACAGTATCTTTGCTTTTGAAGTATGTCATTTTTAGTCAGTTTTGTTTATTTTTGACACAAGTCTCCTGTGTTGTCATCGGCTTGCCTCATTATTGAGATTTATTTTTAAAGCGTACTGAGGTTCTGATTCTTGGATCCTACACACTTTAGCCTTGTGGACAAATACATAATAATGTTTTTTCATGCTGGGAAGAGTGTGCGAGCCATCTTTGTCTTATTGTAACATGATCCTCGGTTTTTGTATGGCTTTAATTTCAGCTACTCCTAATGTTGAATTCAGGCTCATGAGCCTCATGAATTAATATCTGCTTTTGAGAAATCCTGATAAAGGCCACACCTTGAAAAGGGTTGGTGTTGCTAATAAATATTTATTGTCATTACTGCTATTGTTGTTTCCCGATTCTCAATTCAGAGAAATCTCCTGGCATTGCCTACATATCTTGTTTCAGTGTTTCTACCACACAATGGCAAACCCCACTGGTATACTCTGTACCAAATGGTGCCCGGTAGATTTCACTTCATGGGTTTTCCTGTGCTGGAGGTTCAAGTTGTATTCTTAGTCTGAAAATGACTACAAGAATAGGAAAGCCATGGGGAATTGCTGCTCTGTTTTTTTTTGTCCTTTGCACTTAAAAGATAAGGCATTTGCCAGTTGTGATTTTCATGTCCTTTTGTGCATTTTTTTCTCACCTACCACTCAAGTGAGAGGCTCACATAAAAAGCTCTCAGACCTGTTCATTTTCCCTTGTGAGAGAGGGTAATATGGTGTGGAATTTCCTGGGTCCGCTGTGGTTGTTTAAACGAAGCGGGCTGCAGAAATCAGCTTGGTTCCTTTACTGACTTGAGGGGGAGGGCACATGTGGTGCTATTGCATGTCACCTCCATAAAATAAATATCGTGGCAGTCCACCTGATGTGGCTGAGTGTTAGCTCCATGTTGACTGATGGCTTGCTTTAGAGAGAGAGAAAGGGAAGGATGGAGGGAAGGGAAGACTGATATAAATGTGCCAAGTGTTGGCCCATCTGCATCTATTTTATCTGTCAACAGTCCTGATGCATCACATGCCAGAGAGGTGTGTGTGTTTGTGTATATGTGTTCATGTAGCTGTGTCTATGTGTACATTGATAGGTGGTAGAAAGACAGCTGCCCAGATGCATTCATGTGCTCTGATTGATGTCCTTGTATTCCAGGTGTATTATCTAAGTACAGCACTGGATAAATACCCATTAAATGCTTTTTTCCCTTTCTTGTCCCTGTGTATCAGTCTGAGTCCCCTTGCTAAATTTGGAGATTTTTCCAGGTCCATGAACGCAGTGCAGGCACAAATCTTCTTTTCTCCTCAGCAGCAGTTTGTTGATTTTGAGTTGCAAGGAGGATAAAAGATCAGTCATTTTCGGTCGGCCTGTACTATGAAGTAGGAACAGCTCCGTCACTAACTAACCTGCTCCAGAGCAGGTTAACTTCAGAGTATTGTAATGGTGTAGTTGGTTTTTATTTTAAAGAGTCATGAGTCAGTTTTTCTCTTTTTTTAACCATGACTGACTTCAAACAGCTGCCTTTGTACAGTAATACAACTATACCTGGGTGCTCAAGGTGAACCTGCATTTTGCCTTCTTAACATTACCTTTCCAAAATAACTGAGAGCCTCATCCAGTTTGTGCATCTGTTCTCAGACTTTTACTGATTATGTGACATTATTCAAGGCCCGAGGGATTTAGTCTGTTCCTGCCAAGCAGAAAAACAGAACACCTGCAAGTGTTGAATCCTCGGTGTCTGCGCTCTATATATTCATTGTGTGGCATATCAGGCACCAGATAGGTTTGAGGAATTAAGCATACTTGTATATGTTGGTGTTGGGTGATGCTTATTGCCTCCCCCTGTCACTATGTGTTCCTTAGCACATTCTCTTCTGCTGATAACATGCCCTTGGCCTCTTGTCAATTCAGCTATTTATCAAGGTACTCTGAAGAGCAAAAGGCTGGCTCAGTTGGAAAAAAAGGCTTGGTGTTTCTCTTGACTGAAACCTCAAAGTGGCACCATGTGGTACTCAAATGCAGCTTCTGTTTGTGTCGATAAACGTCCACATGTGGATCATCCTCTGTTGCTTTTGACTTTCACTATTTTCTTCAAGCACCATAACACCATTCTGTCTCCCCTGCCAGCAATTTGCGTGTTCTTGCTCTTTTTTGAAAACATGGATGTCTTGCTACCTGGGGTAATGTGGTATTTCAGTGTTGGATTATAAATGTGCAGGATTTTTTACCTAGTGTTTGCAACACTTTCCCCAAGGTTCCACTTGTGATAGAGGATGCACAAATATCAAATTGAGCATCAAATAAAATAGTTGCTATTTTGGGAAATAGGCTTTCATTTTGCTTTTGTGCTCAGAATTTGACTGTTATGTAGGGCTGGCAAAACAAATCTTCTCTACAGAGACTTTTTTGGAAATTGTGTATGTTCCGGGACTGCACTGGTTCAAACTGTTTCGAGAAAAAAAATAACCACAGCCTCACAACACTGACAAAGCTCTCACCTTCTTCCACCTGCTGGGCTTTATGTCCACATACTGCACTAACAGTCAGAGATTGTAATGCAAGTACTACTATCTAAATGATACAACAAATGTGGGGACTGTGTAAGAGATTAATATCATAGTTGATGCTAGGGTTGGGCTGGTGTAAAATTTTCAAACTGGTTTGTTAGTAGAGTAGAGTTGGACTGGACCAGTGGACTGAATTTTATGCACTTGACTCAGCAGACGGTCCTGAGTGGAGCAGAATGACATCGTGTCCCAACAGCAAATGAGCATCCGACTATTGTAGCCTAATGTTGCCTTGCGTAACATCAGAGCTCTCTGTCCACATTGAATCCATTAAATATGCACTTCAGTCACATCATGTAATCAAACCAGATAAATATCAGCTGTGCACTTGAGATCAGATCAGAGACGTAAACATTTTACAGCTGGGTGGGTAAGTTTATAATATTTCTTTTTAATCCGATAACATGACAACATTTGTATTGTGATATTTACTAGAAATGACACACAATATAGCAAACACATGCTGTTATTAGCATTTTCATTTATCTTACAAGCAAGCTTACACCCATGTTGGTTTTTTGTAGTTAAACAGGGAGAAACACTGTAGATAATTCCCCAATTCAGCTTAATGAATCTAACCCGCTGAAAAGTAGTGCTTGGTCAGTGACTTCTGGCATCAGACACCAGCAAAAAAAAGGCATCCTTTCATGTCAGCATACAGCTAGTCACCGTTATTGTTTAATGGCTCCCAGCGGCATTGGGTGGAAACGCGGTGGGATGGCAATGTTAGTGAAGGAGGTGGAAGTCCAAGTAGGACAAACAGGTCCAACAACCAATTTTTGGCATTGTACTGATGTAGTGCATTTATTTTTATAGACTTTATCCAAACTGTACATTTCCTGTGAAAATGAAGTCTATTTTGAAAACAGACAATGCATGTAACATGCTGAAATTGACATGATTTCCCAGAATGTCAGCAACCAACACACCCAGGGTACCTGACACGTCATATGTCAATGTGGTCCATGACCAAACGTTGATATGTACTGCGTTATCTGCAACCAGTAACATCCTTCTTTCTTTAGCTTAAAATCCAAAATGTTGCTATATTGGTGCAGTTTGTTTTCTCGAGAGATTGTCATGTCTTCTCTCCTCAGTCTAAAACACATGCACTTTCGAGTAAACAAATGGCGTGCGCAGCTCTGCCCCTCCCGTCAAGTAGTTCTCTCCTTCATCTCCTTTATGTTGCTGGTGCTCAGCTAACAGCCTGTTGGACACTGTTGTCTCTGGTAGTCTGTTCATAAATGAACATAATATTATGTCCATCAGTTTGTTATATTGCTGATTACTACTGCAATGAATGTTGGATTTAGCACTGTGATGCTGTCAACACAGGTTGCTGATGTAGGCTACTTTTTTTAATTTGCCAGAACATGTTATACTGACAAATATCAGTTCAGCCAATTTAGATTAAATTAGGGCTGGGCGGTATGACAAAATTTTCATGTCACGTTTTTAAAAAAAAAAATCATATCGGTTTCAAGGCATTTGATGGTATTTTGCTCAGCTATGGCCTATTCAAGTGCTGGAATTTGCTATTTACGTGATGCCTGAACGCAACACAGGCTCCACTCCATTTGTGCTGTGTTCGGTTGTAATTGTCTCGGATTCGGGTCAGCTTAGGTCAGGAAAATGCAGCCTGATCCGTGCTCTAGTGTGCTCACCTGTGTGTGTGTGTGTGGCTCATCTTTTGCTCTCTCTTGCCCTCTTGTTCAGACGGCAACGGAAAAATATGTGGAAGCACAGGATAAATATTTTATCATTTATCATAATCAGCTCATTAATACGATACGTAATATTTCCTTTAGATTGTTCATTATAGATTATCAGTGTGTTTTCTTGCTAGATTCGCTCCAGATGACAAAAGTATCGCTGCAAATCGCATGCTGGCCACAGAGCTTGGCACCACTGTGAACAGCAAATTACCTAACTTGGGCACCCAAACGATGGGCAGCACTCCACAGATAATCATTGCACTTCATGATGCTTTTTCGTCCACTGTGAACCCAGCATAACTCCACACCTTTTTTCTCTCTCAAATTTTGAAATTTGAGATACAGAGAGCAGAGGAGAACTGTAAATGGCCGTGTGCCACTGCTAGTTGCATATAAGGAAAACACTGCTCTTTTTGGTGTGAGTTCTTCTGGGTCATCGTGTACAGTTGCTTTGCTTTCAGGACTCTCTCCGGCAGCCATTCTCTCCTCTAAACTTTTCTCTATTCTGTCACTCTAGCCGGCTCTAGTATGCCTGTGGTGTGCAGCGGTGAAATGGGTCCCTGCTGAAACACTTTCCCGTCACGCACGTTCCGGACCTGGTTTGACCTATTCACCGGTATTTTGGTAAATGAAAAATCCATATCATAACGAAAATAAATACCGTTTTTTGGTGCGAACCGGTATACCGCACAGCCCTACATTAAATCAATCCAGTTTAAGCTTGCACACCTGACCGGACAGGCAAAACCTGAAATGGACCCAACTCTAGTTGATGCACAGATGTGAGAGTGCATCGGTCTTCTCATCTAGGTATTGGGAAGAAAGCAAATGAGCTTATTGCTGAAAATGTCAAACTATTCCTTTAATGCATGACAGGAAGTGCTATGCTATGCAGTAGTGGCACTATTCTTTATTCATGATTTATTCTTTATTTGGATCCAGTGTGCTGCAGCTACAGGCCCAAGGTTGTGTTGTGGAGATTAGATTTAGGTCTAGCTGTGTAGACAGGTATGACACATAAAAAACAGTGGTTGTTCAAAAATAGTTTCTTAAGGCCCAAATATATACGATTTGAAAAACTTTGGTGCCTGCAGGGGTAGGGAACAAAACATGGCAGGCAGAGACACATGCCAAGGTTGGTGTGCACTGCATGTGCTGGGTTCTTTCTCGTTAGACATCACAGACAGCTGGCTGACAGCTGATTCTAGAATTTTAAAGTTAATAGATTAAATCATTTGTATCATCTAGTTTGGACCTGTGGAAAACCAATCAACTTAACAGGAATGTCACTGAAAACCAATAGAAAATGGCCTGGACATATTTGTGTGTGTGTGTGTGTGTGTGTGTGTGTGTGTGTGTGTGTGTGTGTGTGTGTGTGTGTGTGTGTGTGTGTGTGTGTGTGTGTGTGTCTGTGTGTGTCTGTGTGTGTGTGTGTGTGTGTAATTCTGGTTAACATTTATTGTTAAATGCAGCATTAGAAAAGTAACTAACGTGTAGTGATACTGTCATTAATAATGTAAAGTTAGGTTTAAGATCTAGATTTAGTGGCATCTGGTGGTGAGGTTGTAGATTGCAACCAACTGAAATGTGACCTGTGTGTCAAGCATGTAGGCCAATGCAAAAACTTAAATGGCCCTACCTAGAGCCAGAGTTTGGTTTGTCCCTTCTGGTCTACTATGGAAACAACATGGCGGACTCTGTGGGCCTCCATATGTATTTAAGGTGGCTTGGCTTGCGAAGGAGCTTAAGCAGTGCCACTCTGTATGGACCTACCATCACCCTACAGCTCCCCTCCAACAGCTTCTCAGAAGAGTTCCTAGTGGCACAGACAAGAGAAGCCATGCAGTACAGACGCTCCAGGGATCCAAAGGTGGCAGCAGCTGGCATTGAGGGTTGCATGGGCAGAAAGTGGAGTGCTGCCAGAGGGTTACAGGTGGCAGAGGCTGGCTAGGGCAGATCGCCCTTGTTGGGACAGGGGCGACAAAGCAGTCAGGCCTGGGCTATTTTCCTAGCAGCCAAATCAGCAAAGCAAATGGAAAGGAGCAACAACAACTCCTCCAGGAAGAAGTGCATGCAGGTGTGGAGGAGGTATGAGTCTGCAAGATGATGGGCTCAGGCAGCAAAGAGCCTGGACGAGATGAAAAACACACTGCAGCGGAAGATCACTTGGTCAGATTTCTGGGGGGCTGACATCATCTGCATCAGATTTCTGGTCCAAGCTCTCTATGACACCTTACCAAGTCCAGAAAACCCTCACAATTGGGGCAAGGATGAGACAGTCCCTTGTGTGCTTGAACAGGATCCCTCCAACATCTCCTCAGCAGATGCCCCAAAGCCTTGGCCAATAATCGCTATAACTGGCGCCATGACCTGGTGTTCAAGGCAGTTGCAGAAACAGTCTCCACAGCCATTCAGTCCAGTAAACTCCACCCCTAGTAGAAAAGCATTTCTTTCCTAAAGGCTGGAGAGAAGCCATATTCCTGATCACAGACAAGACCGTACCGACTGTCCACAGCCCCAGACTGGCAACTGAAAGTGGATCTTGGAAGAAAAAAAAACGAGCTCCCTGATCACACCCTTGCTTGAACTGCAATGACTGGGTCTATATGAACCATCAGTGAAGCCATAGAGAAAGCCATCTAGGGGCTTTGGATAAATAGGTCGAGCCTGTGGATGGCTACTGCTGGGATGCAATCCAGGAATTGATGAGCACCGAATGGGTCACCTGGGTGAGGGGTTCGATCTTTAAAGACCTGAAACCCCCTATGACCCCAGGAACATCACTGATGATGCATCCCAGTGCATCTAGAGATATATTTTGAAAAGTTATGTATGTTATGTTCCATTTCTGTCAATAGATGCTCCTCAATCCTACACACTGGACCAGTAACTGTGGTATTATCTCAAGCTATAAGCATAGCACAGCCACTGGGAGCAGTTTGGGGTTCAGAATCTTTGATACTTCAAAATGCTAAGAAGAGCTGGGTATTTAATCGCTTATCTACTGATTAGTGGATGATGTGCTTTACCTCCTGACCCATAGCCACCCCGATGTAAAGATCTTACAAAGTAAAGACATGCTGAAGAATAACAGAAAGATTTGTTAGAGGGCCTCTGCTCTGTGTGGTGAATGATGTACCTTTTTGCTAATTGATAGGAGATTAAAGCCATGTTGAAGAGCAAATCAGGCAGTTTGATCAAAATGATTAAAAACCATGGATATTATTTGCATCGCAAGATTCCATTTCTACTATTTTTCAAACTTAAGGGTAAGAACAGTGATGAACATGGTTTTGCCTTTTCAATGGCAAATAAAGCAAATGGAAATTAATTATGGCCCAAGCACCACGCTGTGCACGGACCCTTTTGAAATTGAAGGAATTATTATTCTGTCTCCTTTCCAGAAATAAATTGCTCTTTTAAGGGGCGTGAGATGCTTGAAAACTCATGAAACTTGCGCACATATCATAAGAGGTGGAAAATTCGATGCACTCTAATTTTAAAAAAATGGCTCAGTAACTCCCCCTGCAATTCCATAACAAAGCAGCCTCCGCGGTACGTTTATCTTACTATACGAAAATTGGTAGGCATATGTAGCCTCCAAAAAACAAACAAACAAAAAAAGTCTCTTGGAGCCATACCCTAAACCCAACAGGAAGTCAGCCATTTTGAATTAAATCTGTCATTTTTGTGCATTTTTAGTCATTATCAGGGGTCCCAGTATTTCTCTTATACATTCCGATTGACTTCAAATTTTGTCTGTACTATCTAAAGACTTTGACATCAAAGGTAACTCAGAGTTTGAGTTTTTGTCGATGCGTGTCACTGTGGCAAGGCATCAAATTTCCAAGTTTCAGCATCAAACAGGAAGTGGTTTGTAACTTCAGCATACATAGTCCGATCTACCCCAAACGTGGCATTTTTGATGACAGTCCCTTCATGAACACATCTCCATGCCAATAAGTACTCATAGTTACAGTGCCTCCTACTGGCAACAGAAAATGACATGTTTTATTCATTCATTTTCCGCAATTGCTTGTCCTGTTGGGGGTCGTGGGGGGGCTAGAGCCTATCCCAGCTGACATTGGGCAAGAGGCAGGATACACCCTGGACAGGTCGCCAGACTATTGCAGGGCTTACACATAGAGACAGACAACCATTCATGCTCACATTCACACCTACAGGCAATTTAGAGTCACCAATTAACCTGCATGTCTTTGGACTGTGGGAAGCCGGAGTACCTGGGGAATACCCACGTGACATAGGGAGAACGTGCAAACTCCGCACAGAAGGGCTCCCACACCCTGGGTTTGAACCAGGAACCATCTTGCTGTGAGTGCTGCCCTAAATTCCTCATGCATGATAAGAGTCCTGGCCTCATGGCAACTACATGCCAAAATTAAGTTATGGTCATAGCGCCTCCTACTGGCAAAAGGAAAATAACATTTTATACTTGAATGTACTTGTCCCACATGGTTGATCAGATCCTCCTCAAAAAAGACCTTGATGATGCTTCCTACTAAAGATTGTGAGTTTAAATTGAAGGGTGTTACCTTGGTGACCCCGTATTTGCCATGAAACAGAAAGCTGTTGTAACATTTGTGTGTGTCCACTCTGCCCCAAATTTCACTTGTTTTATAAGGCTCCAGGCCTGAAAGCACCAACATGCAAATTAGGTGTCATTGTGATTGCACCATCTCCTGGCAACAGGAAGTAAGACTTGTCAGTTATCTTTTCTTTTACATGAAATCTACACGGGGTGGTCTACAATTGATGTACAAAGACATGACAGGACATGTAGGACAAGACATGTCCTGTATGTTCTGCAGGGCGCCACATAGTGGACACAGGAAGTGGAACCAGATGTGAAATAGGTCATTCCAGTGCCCACACTCTGTGAACAATATACCATCTCACTCCTGTGTGCATTGTCTGACTTTCACAGAAATGACCAGTGGCATTAGGCAGGGTCCTGTCAGTACCTCTGACAAGCGCAAAGGTGCAAGTGCTTGTTATTGCTGTTTGCAGCTTTAAGTTAATGTGAGTTCCTCTTTGAAAACAGACATATTTCTAAGGTGGGAATCTGAATTACTCGCAAGGGCCTGCTTTCTGTCCAACATATTGTTGGAGGGCCCAGTCTCTCTATGGACCCCCTCACTCTATGGGCCCCAGTGCAACCTGCACTGCCTGTATTCATGCCTCTGCCCAGCCACCATGTTAGAAACAGTCCGTGCAAACTTTCCCATTTCACAGCCAAACAGTACACTAAGATATGTTTCTATAAACATTTTAGAAGAGAAATAGGCAATGCAGTGACAGTGTTAATTCATATTTGATCAGCACTGTCTAGTTTGACAGTTTGACTGCAGTTCACGAGCAGTGATTGACATGACAGCTGAGTAAGGGCTGTGGTAGATTCTAGCAAATGTTGGAAGCACAAGGAATGGGAGAACCTGATTTTTTGTCAGAGAGTATCTATCTCATATGCTTCTGTGTAGATGTGACAGTTTGCGCAAACATGAGAAAAAGTTAGTTTCCTAAAAGTTATCAACTGTATCTTTAAAGCTACATCATTTGATATGTACAATAGAAACTATCTTGAAACAACTGTCTCATTTTCAAAGTTTGATTCGTAATGTGCTCCCTCAGCCAGTCTGGTTAACTTGGCCTAAATGTTCTCCTCTTGTAAAGGGATTGCTCGAGTTCAGTCAATTTGCTATTCAGCACCTCAAACTTGGCCAGCAAATCAATCTGGAGTTGCTTGGGCACTACATAAAGTACCAACACATGGTCCTTGCAGTGTGCTGCAGTCTGGTGCTGTTGTTGTCAAGAACTATTGGCAAGACTAGTTTTTCTCTGCTGCTCAGTCTGCTCCGTCCTTCATGTCAGTCTCAGCTCTCTCAGTGCCTCAGAAGGAGACTGACAGAGCTGCCGTGCTTGCTCACACACACACACACACACACACACACACACACACACACACACACACGTCACAAGATGACAGCAACAAGGATAAGATAACAGTTTCATCTAGATCCAACAACTGCGTTCCATCAGAAACCTATAAACGTATATAAGTTATCCCTCAAAACAGCAAGATGCAAAGGATGAATTTAGGTGAATTATAATCAGATTTCATATTTTTTAATAATGTAAACTTTGACAGCTGGTTATGTGTCCACTTTTGATATGGCGCCTGCGTTTGTTTATCTCTCCCCTGTGATGATTAAAGTGTCTGGCATGCTTGCAGATTTCAAAAGACCTTTGTGCCTGCAGGGTGTGTTGACATCCTGGATATACCAATGTTGTTGCCTGCAGAAGTCTGTGAAATCCCAGCCTTCCACCTTCCAAATGAGGCCACATAGATCAGCTCTCTTTCTCTCATGACCTGGCTATCCTTAGCCCCTTATACACAGACATCCCACATTACTGCTTCAACAAAGTCCCCTCATTATGCTGCCTTTACTCTTTTATACAGAACCAGACATCAGTGACATCATGCTGCACCAGTGTGAGAAGTTAGATAGCATGCCGGTGTTAACATACATGGCAGGCGGTGCTTTCTCATCAATTAAAATTGTTGTAACATGGCAATAAGCATAATTTATCGTCCCTAATATATTGCAATTGACGTCGCCCTCTGTTTAGAGGGGAATGAGCTCCCAGACCTCATTGCCTTCCCAATTCGTGGACATGTTTGGCTGCTGTTCACCTTCTTTGAGTTAGCTGCAATCTAGTGCAGAGTAGCCAGACTTATCTTCAGACTGCTGTGTCAGGGCTAGAGAACAGTCTAGAAGCACACATTATCATTCTGTTACAGGGGATAGATTTGTATTTCTTTAAAGCAATCACAACTATCTTGCCCATGCAAAATAGTGTCAGGGGAGCTTGTTTTGGTGAAACATTTGCATGTTGGGGAGGACAAGCCCTATCATAAAAATGGCTAATTTTCCTCAACAGTAACACATATATTTAGAAGGTAAAAAACAAAAAACTAAAACATATGCAGTGTTTCCCCTAGGTTGAGAATTTACTTGTGGTGGTGGGCCGGGCGGTGGAGGGGGACGTCGCAGTGTTTGATAAGTGCATTCAAAATAATCTAGTCAAACTGGTTTATGAACTATGTGTTATTTATTGCACATAGATACAACTTAAGCCTGCTGCAGACTTGCTTTAACACAAACAGAAAAAAACGTAAAAAAAAAAAATTAAAAAAAAAGCTATTTAAAGCTATTTGCAAAGCTGACAGTTTTTGTCAGAGCAGTGTATTTTTCTCTGTTTTGAAAAAAAGATCTCCAATGCCTTTCTGTATGGAAAGGATTGGGGGTCAGGTCCATTTATGCTGATGTGCATGCATGCAGCAAGGAGCTCTCCTTGCAGCCTGTTCCTCAGTTCAGTTTTGGTCTAAAAGAGAAAAAAAAACTTGCATAACCATAATGCAAAAGAGCACAAGAAAATTAACTGAAATTATTCACATTGTGCTCCTATGCATTATGGTTTAAATCACTTACCGTGTTCATTGCTGAGAAATCTCTCTCACAATTTACACTTGCCACTGGGATGATGAGGGCTGCAGCAGCAAGTTGGGACAGGCAGGGGTAGACGTCACCCCATTCATTGTACTCACTGGCCAGCAGTTCCAGGATTGCTCCTTGGCTTTTGTCCTAACCAGGATAGAAAGAAGTTGACATAAAATAGAAAATGTCATTATGGAATCCTGATTTACAGAGAATCCCTGAAAAAATTAATTAGAATTTGAGGGTTTTTAAAATAAATAAATAAACATAACAAAAAAATCCATATTTTAGGGAAAGGAAATGAGTATAACCTTAAATGCTCCTGAAGACACATGCTCCTTGAATGACATCCACTCTTGGACCACTGTGGCTTCATCCTGTCCAGGAAGGAATTTCTTGATGAGGGTCTGCAGATGAGCAATGTTTGCAGCATCATCCAACTGGGCTTCCTGTGGCCGCAGGACACTGAATGCTCCAAGGATGTGGAGATTCTCAAATCTCTTCTCCAGATTTTTGATGAGGCTAGTGATGTATGGTTCAAGGACCTGGGCAGTGAAAAATGAAAATACCCTTTTTTAACAGAAAAATTAAAGAAGGAATTTCTCAGTCATTGTGGTGAAAATGTATGCAATTACCTGTTTGAGTTTGAGTAATCTGATCCACAGTTCCTTCCCTTGCCTTTCCTGGGTCTCGCTGCCTCTCCTGCTTCTCTCCTCCTCTTCCACAATTCTGAAGGACCCAAGTGCAGCTGGGTTGTCTAGGTCCTCATGAAGCTTGGACAGAAATGACCCAGGGGATGTCCCACCTGCCTCTATGATACCCCTCAAAACTGCAATTGTGACAGGAACCTAAAAAAATAAAAGATAAAAAATCCAATGCACCCATCACAAGGCACATATCTTACAAAAATTCCATAAATCAGTATTCAACTGGAAAATACCTGTTCTTTGATGTGCAGAAAGTTGACATCAGTTTTTTTGGAACACCTTGGACAGCCGTGCAAGGTGAGGCAAAACATCAGCCTGTAGATGAAGTGCAGCAACAAATCTGTAGGTTGCACAGAATGTGTACAATCCTTTTGCTACTGGACACTTCTTCAGTTCTGCTTCCTCAGCCAATGCTGCAAGCACAGCTGGGAAGTTCTTTTGAAGGGTCTGAATGGTGAGGTGCTGGGATAGCCATCGGACATCCTTTACTTCCTAGAGGTAGGATGTAGTTGTTAAGTATCATTTAAAAGACATGATAAAATATAAAGCTGTATATTGTATACAAAAGCAATTGAAAGCATGCCTTCACTTTCAAGGCACTGATGCCAAGGACATGGGCTGCTGACTAAGTTTGGCAGTGCGATTAGCGCTGCTGTGAAAATTGAGGTAGAGCTCTTGTAGATGGTCTCGAAATGTCCCCATGTACCTGACCTCGTTAGATGAATCCTTGCAGGCCAGGGCAAGGCGATGGGCAGCACATGCAACGGAAACTAGCTTGGGGAAGCTGTCGGTCAGCTGCTTTGCAACCCCATTAACTTTACCTTTTAAAGAAGAAAAAAAAGTCAAATAATACTGTGTATGTTATACAGTACAATTACACCATTGATTGGTAATAAAGTCAATACCCGTCATCACAGCTGCCCCATCAGTTCCAAGACCATACAGCCTGTTTGTTGGGAGTCCCTTCTCCTGGATGACCTCCTTCACAGCAGCAACTATTGTGTCAGCTTTACCATCATCCACAGATACAAGGTCAAGGAACTGGTTAAAAACCCGCCCTTCCTTGTCTAGGTACCTAAAATAAAATAAAAATTAAATTAATGCCATATAATTCCAGGATATTACCATGTTAATGTTATTAAATCACCTTAACAGTTTGCAAATCATACCTGATGTGCATGTCCAGCTGTCGACTTACAGAGAAATCTGTTGTTTCGTTGATTTCCAGGCTGATGGCTTTTGAGGACTTTATACCTTCCAGGATAGGCTCCTCAATTACCCTTGCCAGGATCTCCAACATTTCATCTACCATTCTGTGGGATCTGTAGTTTGTTTTCTCACCAACCTTTGGATAGATTAAAAATTTTAGCTCATACATTATATGTAATAGATCAGTTACAATATTAGCCACCATTCAAATCAGGTTTACCTTGAGTTTGGTAAAATAGTCACATCCCAAAAGCTCGGCCAGACTTAATAGCTTTTGGTAATTTGTGTGGTGTGCAATTTCATTTTTAACAAGCCAATACAGGCACTTGAATCCTCCAATTATGGCCTCATGCTCAAGGATGATGTTTGGTTCAAATTCCTGCATCACTGAGTAACCTGTAAAATTAACACAGAAATGACTTGTTGAGTAAAAAAAAAACATAGTTATGTAATTGTATAAGCTAAATCAGGACATACCAGATGCAAGTGATCCTTGCTTCTCCATGCTCTGTTTATGAGGGTCAGAGGTTATTTGTCGCTCTATGTAATCATTCCGGAAAACAAGAGCTCCAACTTCAATAAAAGCCCTTTGTGAAGGTCCTTTTTTTGGGATTGCGGCAAAACATCCCTGGGGAAAAAGAAACAAAAACAAAAAAAACAAAGCAACTAGTCAAATGTGGTAGGATTTTAAAGCCTTAACACAGATGCTTACAGTCCTGATCAGACATACCATGTTTGGTGAGGTATAACCAGGACTTGTACTGTGGCATTTCAAGCCACTGCGGGTTCCACCCAGATTTCCGGTGCTTTAAGTCATCTGTGATGAATACATTGTGATTAGAGACAATTTTACAATAATTATGCTGTTACATTACCTCCACTTCATGTGGAGGAGTGGGATACCTGTAGGTGTGGTGTCTTTTGGGAGACCTTCATTCACTGTCTCTACAGTTGGCCTCTCTGTCTGTGCACTTGGCCCTGACTCGTCCACTCCACTCTCCCTTGCCATGCTGCCGCTTGGCCCTGCATTTTCCCTAACATCTGACATCTGGGGTGTGGAATATTTCTTGAATTTTTACTAACTTTCAATGTAATCAGCTGAGGTTCAAGGAAACAATATTGACCATATGTCTAATAAAAAGGCATGTTGTCTGGTAAATTAAAGCCCTGATTTCACATTAAATTTAATAAAATGATTTTTAATGAAGTTTTCCCAACAGCACATTGTATGACGTTTCCTTATATAAAACTTTGCATCCCACCTGTGGTGTTTCACTTCTTTCATCTTGACTCTGTCTCTTACGCTTGAAATAGCTTTCAATTGGCTTCATGTCTTGAAGAAGAAAATGTCATAGTCAGTCTCTGAAACAAAACCAGTAGTACAATAACAAAAAGTCAGTGTATGAGGAAGAAAATAGTATATAATCAACAATAACTTAGTGTATTCAAGAACACTGATTTTATTATTAAAATTGTAAACTAAATATGAACAAGTAACAGTTACAATAGGTAAATTTTCAGTCACCTTTTCCCCACTCAACAATATTTATTTATGAATATTTAATAGCAAAATGAAGTGCAACAGTGATTGCCCTATTAGCCAATGACTGGAAACTTTCACTAGGAAAGTGAGTTTGTTTATTTGTTTGTTCTTAAATGAAGAAATACAGAACTTTCTTGCAAGGCCACGTGTCCAAGTCAACTTACTTTACAGATGCCTTGTCCAATAACCAGTCTAGCATTACCATAACCCGCTGGAGCCGCGAACCGGAGCGATAACAAATAGAAGCGCTGTTGTTGTGAACTGGGAAGCTAATGCTAGCGGCAGATGCTAGCCGCCACGGCTGTTGTTAACGCTCGAGGCTCCCGCTGTCAGTGACTGCGGCTATCAGTCCCCAGCTCCTTGGACTGTTTCTTGATTTTGCTTTTCTGACAACTGCTGCTGTACATTAGGGGCTGCGGCTGCTGCTGCTGCTGCTGTCAGGGGCAGGAGGCTGCACAGTAGGCTTAGCCCGAGAGGAGGGACCCAGGTTGAATACTTTGTTTAATGTTACAAACCGCAACGAACAACACTTTGGACCCTACCTTTAAGATATCGTTGCTGTTAAACACAACAGTGCGTCATTTCAGACATTTAATGATTTCAATTTAGGGGATGAAAATGTATTAAAGTTACTTAACTTACCTCAGAGACACCTGAAGCGTGTGTGCGCCTGACAACCCAGTGAGAGACAGACAGGTGGACTGAGTTTTCCCTACGCTGTGCCAGTAATTATGACCACGCGGTTTGTTTTGGTTGGGTTTTTTTTTTGGTTTTTTTAATTCATCGGGTGTCAATCTACTCGGGCGGGCCGCCCAAGTAAAGTCTATGTAGGGGAAACACTGTAATATGATAATTGGTGCACAGAGGTGAAGCCAGACTGCACAACACAGCCTCACTCTCGTCACGTATCGACGTTTGGTCATAGACTTTCCACCTCAACATATGATGTGCAAGGTACCCTGGGTGCGTTGGTTGTTGATGTTGTGATGTGCGTGATGTTGCCATGTTAACTTCAGCCTGTCACATGCATTACCTGTTTTCAAAATACACTTCTGTTTTCACAGGAAATGTACAGTTTGCATACAGTCTCTTTCAAAATAAACGCACTACGATGGTACAAAACCACAAATTGACATATTTTTCCTTCAACAACAAACACACGTAGTGACGTTTAGCCAACACATGCTCATTGTTGGGTTTAGGCAACAAAGCGGTTGGGTTTCGGAAAAAAGAACAGAGTTTGGCTTACGAGAAGCAAACACGACCTCAGGTGAAAGTCTGTGGTTGTTGGACCCATCCACCACCCCTCCTGCCCACTCTAGTTGGACTTAACCTTGCATTGTTGTCCCACCACATAGCTACAGTCTACATTCGGTTAATCAGACTAGCTTCTAACTGCTGCTAGCTGCTTTTTCAGTTTCTCAGTGGTCGGTCACATATATAACATGTCATCAAAATGTCACACTCGCCCTGTCCTGCAGGCTTACCCTTTTTGCACAGGTTTTGATCTGATGCTGCAGCCGTCTTAAAGGCAAGACAGTTTTATCGCCTGATTCCATGATTGTGCTTTTTTATACGGAACAGTGAGGTAAAATAACACTGCAACATTGCAGGCCATGTAAAAGGGACTCTTGACTCTGCTGTTCCTTTTGATTAAAAGAAGTTAAAATACCAATCAGGAGCCACAGAACAGTGCAATCTTTAAACTTTTGAACTTGGCTCACCATCATCACACAAGACTCGACTCGAGTTTTTTTCATTACACTGTAATATCAGTCGCTGGGTCATCAGCATGTTTTCCAGCACCCTCGAAGGATGTGCTCCACATTTGAAATTTGATTGCTGCCTCGAGAACAGAAAATCTGGGTGAGTTAAATTTGCCTGAACTGCCAGACACTAGACAGGTCATCGAAGTCCGCCACAAAAGGTTTGAACCTGACCATTGTTCAGCCATGATTATAGATTTCCTCCACTGTGAGACTGATTCAAACTGTGTATGCCATTATGGTACTTTAATTATAGGGACCTTCAAAGGACCCCAGGGTTTACACATGAAGAAGAATACTAATATAGTTATCACTTTTTTTTTTTTCACAATTATAGCCTTCTTCTAATTTAAATCATGCATTTCACAACTACACTTTTATCACATTGTGGAACACACTAGACATATAGAGCATAATTTGTCAACCTCTTTTGCTGAGATCATTGTCCACTACATGAAGGCAAGTGACTTTATGTAACAGGTCAGCAGGAGATTTTCCTCTTTTTGCATTTCAACTTCTTAGTCTTGAAAAAATGCCAACTAGTGTGCCAAGCAGTTAATGAATTATGGTCCACAGAGACATTAATTCTTGCCTGGGGAAAGGGTTGCTATAGATTTTTCAAATGATCAATTACCCAATGTAATGGCTTATTGTTTTAGGGCTCATTTCCCATAAGCCTGGGCATTAATCTCAATCAATAGTCTATAAGCATGACCTACACAATTTATGTGCTTTTTTCTTCTTACAAGAGAATATGCTAATTTTTCTTTGCCAGTATCTCCAGCAGGGCGAAGGCAGCCCCATTCCTAATGTGAATATTATAGAATGCAGAATCACTTGGTGTTGTCATTTCCAGGCTGTTCTTCTTGTCAGATATTTTAATTTGCTTCCAAGATGACTGCCTACTCAAATGTTCGAGAGACAAAGAGACTGCTGTCTTCATCCCTCTCACTGAAAACCCTTGTCCACATGTGAGACAGTGAGGGGCTGCACAATCAGTTTTTTCTTGTAAATATTGTGCTAAGTGGCATATCACGTTAGGTAAACACAATGTAAGCCAGGATGATTGCACATATTAATTCGCTGGAAAGCTAAATGACTGTGTTTGCCTTTGTGTGATCTTTGTAAATCCACAACAGCTGACAGGAAAATGGCAGAGGCTTTTATGAAGTTGATGTCATTGATTGGGATGTCGTGTGCATATAAATGTGTTCCTCTGTCATTGTAAGATAAGCCCTTAAAAATTATTTCTATCATTTGCACAAATTTTGCATAACAGTTTCCATAGGGTGTAGAATTTTTTTTTTTTTTCCCCAGCAGCCTTCCCCTTCCCAGCAAATCTGATCACAGCCTAACTGATGTCCCTCTGGTCTACTGGTCTGAGTCCAGCCTGGAAATATGACATGAAATTAGTAGTGGGCAATATGGTCCAAAAATATCACAATATTTTAGGGTATTTTGCGATAACAATTCTTGACAATTCCACAAATTAGTAAATTAATAAATAAGTAAATATATTTATTCACTCATTGGTTATATTGTTATTATTATTATTATTTAAGAAAACAGTTTTGCAACAAAATAGGTGATATACTTTTACATTTTAACCAGTTTACCTTAAAATATTCAGTAAAAATGAAACAAAAAATATCTCTCATTTCTCTAGTTTGTAAACAACAGTAACTCACAGTGAGATTCAGATTCTGTATACAATATTAGTCGTTCAACAAAATAAAATCTACCACAAATTACACGTTTAAACAGTTCTCAAATACAAAAAATGTACCCTGGGATCTATATATATAAATCAACAGGTGATTTCCTTCTCTTTTAGCAAAATCCTGAATGATTGAGTTGTTTTTTCCACCTGGACCTTAATGCTCTGCCATTTCTCCTCTAATCATCATGCTGTAACCTGTGACAGGCTGTTATGTTACCATCACTATTGCACATTCACACATATGTAGATTTTTGTTGAGCCGCGAGCGTCACGTAGGTTTACATGACCAAAGTGTTATGACAAACTGGCTTGATGACACAGAGGAGAGGGAGAGACACTGTGCTGCTGCCAGAGGAGCTGCTGAATGAGATCCCTCTGCAGGGAGGGTAACTCACGGTAACTTCCAGTCCGGAAGTCGGGGGCCATAGCCGTAGCCAGCTGTGAGGGACCTTGGTAAAAATTTCAAAGAGAAAAAAAAAGAAGAAGCTCTAAACAGCATGGTAAACATATTAACACATTGGACAGCTTTTATTTTGAAATGACAGGCAGGAAGTTATCTGATGTATCGGCAGAATGTGGAAAACTTGAATTCAGTTGACAGGAAGACGACGATACTGCTAGCTGGCGGACGAGGTGAGTGAATGACAGTTTTTTTTATTATTATTTTAACGACGACCAAGTAGCCCACTGTAAGTTAAAGTTTAAGAAAAAGTTCTTGCTAAGTAACATTAATGTTAGAAGCTTTAGCTGTGACACAATGGGTTGAAAGCTACTGGCTAGTCATGCATGATGTGAGCTCATCAAGTCAGTGCCATGCTCCTGAAGGTAACCTTATTTAACGTCATGCAGGTGGCGGTTTCATGACCCAAAGAAGTTACAAGAGGTTAGGTGGTGTAGAAAACTATATATATATACATGTATGTACAGTATGTATATACATATATATATATATATATAACGTATGTATATATATATATATATATGTGTATATAAATATATATATATATATATATATATATATATATATATATATATATACATGTGAGCAACATGCTGATGGCAGTAAACAAGGAAGCAGTCCCAAGCGGACTTGTGCTGAGACTTTTCCCTGGAGTCACCTGTGCGGTCACATCCTAACTATGTTTCTTTTTCCTTAACCTAATCTCAGCAACTTTACTTGCTTAACCTAAAGACATCCTATTAGGGCTGGGCAATCATATGATCTCAATTCGGGATCGCGATAAAATTTTGATCAATCTCAATTATCAGCATGGGACATTTTGAATCGATATCATATGGCAAAAGTAAGTGCAACAACAGCATATCAGAATCTGCCAGCGACCGTATGCCATGCGGGGGGGGGGGGGGGTTAACAGAGAGAGAAGTTGGAAAAAGGAGAAAAAATGAGTCTGAAGTCGAGAACGGCAAAAATAATGTAGAACATGAAAGCGACATCACTATATCATCCGGAACCGAAGATGTTGAAAAAAAGAGGTAACGCGACGTCAGTTGTGTGGAAGTGGTTTGGATAACGTTACCCCAAACGTGACGAGGAGCAGATGAAGCCGGTCTGCAAAATATGCCGGCGGTTTGTACTAACCAGGTCGGGAAACACCACAAACCTTTTCAATCACCTGAGACAGCACCATCCCACTGACTACACAGTCTAACTATGCAGCCTCGAGTTGCAAATAAAAAATGATGAACTTACCCATGTTTAAAATGACCTGTTGAAGTGAAAAAACGAGTATTGATGGGAACATTTGATGGGAACATATATCTATAGTACATGGATCACACAATGCCTACTGTTGCGGCTTCCAAACACAAACCCTCAAAGCCGCTGAGAGTATGAAGCTGGGTCCTCCACGTAGATTTGCGACGCGCTACAGCAGACCATGATAAAGACACGCTGAGATCCAACAATGCTTTTGGTGCATTTATTATGAGACAAAACAGCACAGAGCTATCACAGCGCAGCAAGGATGGATAAATGTAAAAATGAGACTGGCGGATTAAACAGGAAAAAAGGGTGATTAATGAATGAATGAGTAGCGGTCAACAAAAATTACGGCTACTCCCAACCCTGACTCTCTCTCTCTCTCTCTCTCATCCGCTTCACCGGTGAGTGCCCACCTTTACGCACACACACTTCCGCACGCACACACGCCCACTCCCAGGTGAACCAGCCCCTCTGCAACACCCACACACTCAAACACACCGTGCTGCTCATCTTCAGCCTGTATGTCTCTTACACACCAGCCCCTAATTATTAGGTCTCACATAATAATTCACATTTCAAAACACAATAGGAGACATAATAAATCATCATATCAATTTCAACGATAATGCAAAAATGTCTAATAAATTGCTCAAGTCCATGAAAAGGTCATTACACCAAATATTCCTTCTTCTGGTCGTCATGACCGATTAGTGCAAAGTCCAGCTCAAGTCCAAAAAAAAAACAAAAAACAAAACACAACGTCCATATAGAGGCCAGCAACGTCCTCATGCTGCGTCCTCCTTCTCCAGCAACAAACACACCTTGGATATGGGTCTGTCCAAGCAACTGGTTCTTGTCTTAATCCGAATTTGACGCACAAATCCCTTGCGATCTGGAAAAGTTTGCAAAACACGTCCCATAATCCAAGAATTACGAGGTGCAGTACTGTCCATAAGCAAAACTAGATCTCCTGCGACAAGGTTTCTCTGGACCCCAGTCCATCTCTGTCGTTCCTGTAACAGAGGCAGGTACTCCTTTGTCCAGCGCTTCCAGAACAGATCAGATATGTACTGGACTTGTCTCCATCTTCTCTGTGCGTACAGGTCTGCTGCTTGGAACTCTCCAGGTGGTAATGAAGGCTGGTTTTTAAGCAGTAACAGATGGTTCAGCGTCAGTGCTTCCAGGTCGTTAGGATCTGTGGAGGCCTTGGTGATGGGCCTGCTGTTAATAATGGCTTCCACTTCGCAAAGAACTGTGTGGAGTCCCTCCTCATCCAAGCGTTGTACTTTGAGAGTGGAGTTCAAGACTTTCCTTACCGATCTAATAAGCCTTTCCCACACTCCTCCATGATGTGATCCAGCAGGGGGGTTGAACGTCCACTTAATGCCCTTTTGGAGTAACACATCATGCACCTGTGCCTGGTTCCACTGCGCAATCGTTGTTTTTAGCTCACGTTCTGCACCCACAAAATTTGTCCCATTATCAGAGCGCAGCTCGCGGACCTGTCCTCTTCTGGCTATAAAACGCCTTAGTGCATTTATGAAGGAGTCAGTGTCCAGAGAAGGTGCCACCTCGATGTGAATAGCTCTCAATACAAGACAGGTAAATAGGACACCATACCTCTTCACTGCACTCCTCCTGCTCCTCACTTCGATGGGTCCAAAATAATCAACCCCTACACATGTGAATGGAGGTTCATCAGGCTTGAGTCGGTCTGTGGGCAAGTCTGCCATCTGCTGGCAAACTGGAGTGGCATTAAGTCTTCTGCAGATGGTGCACTTGGACAGAACTTTCCTAATGGCAGTACTTGCTCCTGTCATCCAGTATTTCTCCCTGAGCTTGGACAACATGTGGTTGCGGCCGCTGTGTCCTACCTCTTGATGTATATTTCTCAGCAGCAGGGTAGAAATATGAAGGTCTTTTGCCAGAATGATAGGATGCTTAGACTCCAAAGGCAGTGCTGCTTTGCTGAGCAGTCCTCCCACACGCAAGACTCCATCCTCCAGCCTTGGACACAACTTGTACAGGTGACTATTTTTCTTGACATTTTGTCCCTTTTCCAGACACGAGAGCTCCTCAAAAAACTTTCTCTTCTGGCAAAACTGAATTATGGCCAGCTCAGCCTTGTCAATGTCCTCCACTGTGGGAGCACCCAGGACAGCTGCACCTTTAAATGTGCACCTTTCCTGCTCCATCATCCTCTGTTGCTGCATGCTCTCTTCACTCTGATTGGCTATTAGCCTTTTTCTCTTCCTGATACAGGACCACAACCATTCTTTGTATTTCAGCCACCACGCCACAGCTTTCTTTAATCGGATCCATGAGGAATAATGATGGATCAGGTGAGTAGTGGGATCCTCTTCAGCTTGTACAGCATTGACAACAGCAGTTTTCTTCACCTCTGGATCGTCCTGGGGGAGATGACTCACAGGCTCAGGGTTCACAGGCCATTCTGTTTCAGGTTGGCAAAGAAACGGCGGTCCTGTTAACCAGAGTCTGTCCTTCAGAAATGCCTCCACTTTGAGCTCTCTGGATGCTGCGTCTGCTGGATTTGAAGCTGTATCCACGTACCTCCACTGAGCAGGGTGAAATGATTTCAGGATCTCCGAAACACGATTGGCAACAAACACCTTAAATCTGGAGCTTTCGTTGTTAATGTATTTCAGCACAGAAGCACTATCAGTCCAAAACACAGATTCCTGAAGACTCATGTGTAGTTCTTTCTTCCACAGGACATCCATGCGACTGGCCATTGTTGCAGCAATCAGTTCCATTCTTGGAATTGTAACTGTCTTCAGCGGGGCAACACGAGCCTTTCCCATAATGAAAGCACTGTGCATTTGGAGGTGCTCATTCTGTAACAGCAGGTAAGTGACTGTACCATAGCCTTCCTCAGAAGCATCGCAGAAATGGTGTAGTTGCGCAGTAATAACATCTCCAAACTCCAGAGGTTTTAGACATCTGGGCAGCTCAAAGTTGTCCAGTAGGTGGAGCCCTTGCACCCACTTAAGCCACTCTTTGGAGACAGTCTCTGGTATGGGATCATCCCAACCAACTCCTCTTCTGCACAAATCCCTCAAGATCCTTTTTGCTGTCAGAACAAGGGGACTTAACATGCCCAGAGGGTCATAAATGGAGCTTACAGTAGAAAGGATGCCTCTGCGGTTGAGTGGTCTGTCCTTCCATACAATTTTGAATTTAAAGGTGTCTGACTTGATACACCACTCTACACCCAGCACTCTTTCAATGGGCACAAACTCCCGGTCCAGGTCCAACTGCTCCATGCCTTTAGCTCTGCGGGGCTCTGGGATGGTCTTGAGCACTTCAGATCTGTTACTGTGCCACTTGGTCAAACAGAATCCCCCTTTAGCGCACAGAGACATGAGCTCATGACAGAGGGTCAGTGCCTCCTCCTCTGTTGCAACTGCCACCAAACAATCATCCACATAAAAGCAGTGCTGCAGCTTGTCCACTGTCTCCTCCTTATGCTCATGTCCAAAATCCTCTGCACATTTCCTGAGGGCAAAGTTGGCACAGCTAGGGGAGGATGTAGCTCCGAAAAGATGTACCTTAATCCTGTATTCACATGGTGCTTGGTTCAAGTCTCCTTGTGACCACCAGAGGAATCGCAACAGATCAGCATCATCTGGGGGCACTTGCACCTGGTGAAACATAGCTTCTATGTCAGCCATGATGACCACAGGTTCCCTCCTGAACCTGGTCACAACTCCAATCAGTGAGCTGGTTAGATCGGGCCCTTGCAACAGCTCTTCATTCAGAGATTGTCCTTTGTAACTGGCACCACAATCAAACACAACTCGGAGTTTTCCCTTTGTCGGGTGGTAGACACCATGGTGCGGTATGTACCAGACCCTGCCATCACTTCTTTCCAGCTCTGCATCAGGAACTCTTTCAGCATAGCCTTTACCAAGCAGATCATTAATAAAGGTGTTATACTCCCTGTAAAACACTGGATCCCTCTGGAGCCTCCTCTTCAGATGGTTTTGACGTTGTTCCACTACTTTCCTGTTATTTGGCATGCTGATGTTTGAATTTTTCAAAGGCAGGGCGACCTGGTAGTGACCATTGACATGTTTGGCTGACTTTGTGACCATGTCCATGAACCTCAGGTCTTCCCTGGACAGACCCACTTGTTCCTCCACAGCAGATTCTGGAAAGTCCATCTTAAATTGCTGTTGCCACAGTTCATTCAAATTTACAATGGACACACGGTTCACAGTTACTGGCTGCTCACAGTAATTGGCCTTTCCACCGTTTCCTGTCAGTGGTCCATTTACCGTCCAGCCCAGCACCGTCCTTATAGCGTAGGGTCCATTGTGCTCACTGCGGATGACTTCCAGCGGTTCCATGGCTCGTGGAACATTCGTTCCAATCAGCAACTCAATTCCAGCCTCAATCTGTGGTAAGGAGATGTGTTTTAAATATGGCCATCTTGTCAGATCCTTATTTGTGGGTATGTTTGCTCTGTGGACTGGCATTAACAACTGAGTGTACGCTTTTGGCAACTCAATGAAGCTGTCATCTTCAAGTGCTGCCACCTCCAGCTCTGGCACGATGTAGCTACTGACCACCTTCTCCTGCCCCATGGTCCTGAGAAGAATGTTGGCTCTCTTCCCAGACAAATTGAGCTTCTGCTTCAGACTCTCAGTACAGAACACCGCAGTACTTCCCTGGTCCAAAAAGGCGTATGTGAGAATGATTTTATTGCCCTTCTTCGCCTTCACTTGGATCGGCACGATAGGAAGCTTGCAATCCATCTCACCAGCCCCTGTAAGCCCACTGGAAACCAAGGTGTCG
Source organism: Epinephelus awoara (assembly GCA_035609425.1). NCBI lineage: Eukaryota > Metazoa > Chordata > Actinopteri > Perciformes > Serranidae > Epinephelus > Epinephelus awoara. The sequence goes on from CM069304.1 coordinate 6,076,158, forward strand.
TCCACTGTAACCTGGATGCTTCTCTCAGCCGGTTCTGCCGTTGCCACACTATCCTTATGGAGCACAGTTGGATGTCTTAGGCCACACTTCGAGCACGAAATCTTCCTTTGGCAATTTTTGCTTATGTGTCCTATACACAGGCAGCGAAAACAAGCACCATTTTCCTTCAGGAAGTCAATTTTCTCTTTGTGTGCCATTTTTTCCAACCGTGCACACACATCCAATGTGTGTCCTCCAGTGCAGCAGGGACAGATCTTCTTCGCTGGTGGTTTTATGTATGTAGCTTTATTCACAGGTTGAGCTGTTCTCTCCACACGATTCACTGTGGTAGCGAAGCTGGTTCCTCTGATGCTGGAGCGAGGGGGAGGTTTGTGTCTCATTTGTTTAGTTGTTATAACAGTGTCCTGAATGTTTCCAAACACAGGGTCTGTCAAGATTTTTACCTGTTTTTCAACAAAGTTGGCAATGTCCACAAACCTTGCTCTCCTGTTGTACCTTTCCTGCAGGTCACATGCGTCGCACCTCCAGCGGTCTCGGAGTTTGTACGGCAGTTTTTTGATGATTTCCACCATGTTTGTGGGTGTGTCCAGATCATTTAAATACTGCACATCCTCCAAAGCGTTGCAGCATCCACGCAGAAAGAGGCCGTACTCCTGGAGAGCTTTCACATCTTCTGTTTTAATAGTGGGCCATGACAAAGCTCTCTCCATGTATGCTGCTGCCACCTTTTGCTCATTGCCATAATGCTCTTTCAATAGAGCCTTTGCCTTCACATCAAATCAAATCAAATCAAATCAAACTTTATTTGTATAGCACTTTTCATACATTAAAATGCAGCACAAAGTGCTTCACAGAATAAAAAACAAACAACAATAATACATACATATTGAAAACCCTCCCCTCCCACCCCCACATATAAACACATGCACACACACACACGCGCGCACACACACACACACACACACACACACACACACACAGTCAATATAGTCAATGACATGGCTGGGCACTGAGGAACCAGGTGAGGAAAGGACCACCTATGGGGAGCCATCCACACTGAGAGGCGCCACAGCCGACGGCCACAGGGAATGTCGCCACAGAGACCACCCCGACCCAGACAGACAGTGGTGGACTTCACACATGGTGCAGAGCCCCAAAGTCCTCTGGGCCTGATGGATCTCCAGGGCGACATCCCCACAGGCAGACCGGACACACCTCTCAGTGTGGAGGCCCCCCATGAGGAAACACTGGAGCTAAAAACTAAAAGACTAAAAGGCTAAAGGCAATATGATACGATAAAACAAGTAAGAGATAAAATAGTGATAAAATGCATAAAAAATGTAAGATTAGGAAAAATTAAAGATTTAACAATTAAAATAATGTTACTAATAAATAAATGAAGATTTAGAAACTAAAATGCATAAAGATTTAAAAATAAATCATCTAAAAGCATTAGAAAGTAAAAATAACAAATTGGAGTTAAAAGAGTAAAAGAATTCAGTTAAAAGCTAACTTAAAAAGGTGAGTCTTGAGCCTCCTTTTAAAAACATCAACAGTCTCTGCAGTCCTGATGTTCTCCGGCAGGCTGTTCCATAAGTGAGGGCCATAATGGCTGAATCCAGCCTCCCCGTGGGTTTTTGTTCTAACTCTTGGAACAATTAAAAGGCCGGTGCCGGAGGACCTCAGGCTCCGCGAGGGTTGATATGATAAAAGCAGGTCAGATAAATAAGATGGCCCAAGACCCTTAAGACATTTAAAAACTAATAAAAGAACCTTAAAATCGATCCTGAAACACACGGGGAGCCAATGCAGCGATTCTAAAACTGGTGTAATGTGCTCCCGTCCTCTGGTCCTCGTCAGCACTCGTGCGGCTGAGTTTTGGAGTAGCTGCAGGTTATAGATGGTCTTTTTGGGAAGACCAGAGAGCAGGGCATTACAGTAATCTAAACGACAGGAAATAAAAGCATGCATCAGCACCTCCGTGTTAGCCTGAGAGAGAAACGGGCGGACTCTGGCTATATTCTTAAGATGATAAAAACCTATCTTTGTTACATTTTTGATGTGTGGAATAAAACTAAGCTCAGAGTCGAAAATGACGCCCAGGTTCTTAACACATTGTGAAGGTTTAAAATCTTGTAGTTTTGGTAAAAGTTTCTCTCTCTTGCCTTCAGGACCAATAATTAAAACCTCTGTTTTGTCCTGGTTGAGCTGTAGGAAATTCACTGCCATCCATGACTTGATATCTAAAATACAGTTAAAAAGGGTATCAATTGGCCCTGTGTCATCAGGAGACACGGCGATGTACAGTTGTGTGTCATCTGCGTAGCTGTGGAAGCTAATGCCGTGTCTCCTGATGACGTCCCCAAGGGGAAGCATGTATAGATTAAAAAGGATTGGACCTAAAATTGACCCTTGGGGCACCCCACACTTAATTTCATGTGTTCTGGAGGAACATGTATCCATACTTACAAAGAAACAACGATCTGTGAGATAAGAGCTGAACCAGTTAAAAACAGTACCAGAGAGGCCCACCAGGTTTCTAAGTCTGTTTAATAAAATGTGATGGTCTACTGTATCGAAGGCAGCGCTTAGATCCAGTAGTACCAAGACTGTGAGTTTTTGTGAATCAACATTCATCCTGATATCATTTAAAATCTTTAAAAGGGCTGTCTCGGTACTGTGGTTCATCCTAAAACCAGACTGATATTTCTCTAAAATACTGTTTCTTTTTAAAAAGTCATTAACTTGGTTAAAAACCAGTTTTTCTAAAATCTTACTTAAAAACGGTAAGTTGGATACAGGTCGGTAATTATTAAAAATGTTGGGATCTAAATTACTCTTCTTCAGAAGGGGCTTCACCACTGCCGTTTTGAAGGCAGTGGGGAAGACACCCGTCTGAAGAGAGTAATTCACTATATTTAAAATCTGTTCCTCAAAGAATCCATAAAATGTTTTTAAAAGTGATGTGGGAATCGGATCTAAAAGGCAGGTTGTTGGGTTTACTTGGGAGAAAACTCGACCAAGTGTCCTTGCATCAACCAGGACAAAACTCTCCAGTGTTTCCTCAGGCAAAAGCAATGATCTAGGTGTGTTAAAAATTTTATTCTGTTGGGATAAAAGACTGGACCTGATATCATCGATTTTACTTCTGAAGTGGTCTGCAAAGTCCTCGCAGAGGGCGTCTGTTGATATGTTGGATGGTTTATTAAAATTGGTGCTGGTTAAAAGATCGAAGGTGGAGAAAAGAAATTTGGGGTTGTTTTTATGATCAGAAATGAGTTTTGAAAAGTGGGATATTCTTGCCTGTTTGACTGTTTTATTGTAGGATTTGAGTTGTTCACGTAAAATTTCAAAATGAACTGTCAATTTGGTTTTTCTCCACCTCCTCTCTGCACTCCTGCATTTTCTTTTCAGTCTTTTGACGTTGTCATTTCTCCACGGGGGTGTGGGCTTTGTTTTTATGGTTTTTGTTAAAAGTGGAGCCACTGAGTCAAGTGTTGACTTTAATTTACTGTTAAAATTGTCCACAATAAAATCACAAGGTGCAGGTAAAATTTCGGCAGGAGTGCTCTGTAAAATCTGGATAAAATTTGCAGCCACTTCAGAAGTTAGGTAGCGTTTCCTCACTGTTCTCACCGGGGCCTCCTGATGGCTAAAACTGGTGATGTTAAAATACACACAGTAGTGGTCAGACACAGCCAGATCCACAACACCAGTGGACAGGCCATAGGTTATGACCAAGTCCAGGGTGTGTCCTCTGTTGTGAGTTGGCTGTGACACGTGCTGTTTAAAATCCATGCAGGTTAAAAGGTTTAAAAATTCTCTGGACATTGTATCCGAGGTATTATCAACATGTAGATTAAAATCACCAGTTATTAAAATTCTGTTGTATGTGGTGTGTATGATTGATAATAATTCTGAAAACTCAGTGATAAAAGAGGTGGAATGGTGGGGTGGTCTGTAAACTGTGATACAAAGAATAGGAGGACTGCTAAAAACAAAGGCATGATACTCAAATGATGAGTAGCTGTTAAAAGAAACTTCAGTAGAGTGCAGTGAGTTTTTAGTGATTGAAGCAGTTCCGCCTCCTCTTTTACCCCCCGTAGAAGAAAATAAAAAATTAAAATTTGGTGGGCAGGCCTCGGTGAGAACAATAGGTGCATCAGTGCCAAGCCATGTCTCTGTTAAAAGAATACTGTCCAACTTGTTATCTAAAATCATGTCATTTATGATAAAAGTTTTATTTAAAAGGGAGCGCACATTCAGCACGGCCAGGTTAATGTTCGTGCTGACGGTGCGCTCCTGTGGTGAGTGTGAAGCAGGTGTGACGGGAACTAAGTTTTGGGGGTTGCTATTGATCCATGGTGAAGCTGGTCTGTTAAACCTGTTTGAAATTCTGACTGGGATGGATATGGATGTGGCAGTGGGTTGGGGAAGAACCAGAGAGGAAACCAGGGGGGCGTGTGCTTCCGATTTGCGTAGCTGTCAGTCACATGGGGCACACTGAACAGCGTGCTGAATGTTAGCTGCTAACATGCGGCTTCCCAGCCTGCTCGGGTGAAGCCCATCAGCCCTGTAAAAAGAGGACCGGTTCCAAAATAAGTTAAAATTGTCAATAAAAGTGAATCCATACGTGCTACAGGCAGCCTGGACCCATGTATTGAGGGAGAGGAGCCGGCTGAAGCGTTCTGCTCCGCGGGACAGCGTTGGCAGGGGACCGCTGATAAAAACCGACTTACCACAGTTTTTTAAGAGGTTAAAAAGAGCAACAAAATCCATTTTTGTCAGCTCTGATTGCCGGCGGGCCGTGTCGTTTGAGCCCACATGGAAAATCAGCCGGTTTATGGATGAAGGGAGTGAATTAAGTAGTTCTGGAAGTTTGCTAAGGATGACCGGGACTGTGGCTCCAGGAAAACAGCGACTTGTGGCGTTGAAAAAACGAATATTCCTGATGATGCTGTCTCCAAATAACATGGTGGAAGGAGGGAAAAGAGGATGAAGAGGAACAGGATGGGGATTGGGGGACTCACATGAGGCAGGTGGACGGTCCATGCTGCGTGACCGGGGGGGCAGGAGCTGCGGCGACTCGGCGGTCCCGGCCCCGGTAGGAGCAGCGCCATCCCAGCTGTGGGAGGGGTGTCCCCCGGAGCGTCTCCGTACAGCCTCCTTTAGGAGCCTCCGACGCGCTGCGGAAGCCGATGTCCGGGACGGGAGTCGATGATCGGGTCCTGCAGCCGCGGCACTCCGGTCCACAGGTGCCAGCGAGGAAGACGCGGATCCATCCGTGCAGGGCGCCGCAGGAGTACCACCGGCCGGCGGAGATGGAGCCACAGCACGCTGAGACGCCGAGGCCGACTCCTCCAAGTGCGGATCGGCCGGAGCAGCACCGGACGGCAGTGAAGGAGCCGCAGCAGCAGCGTCAGCAGTGCCAGCGTCTGGATCTCCATCCGATGCCAAGGCGCCGTAGCGGTTTGACAGGCAGAGGCGCGGAGGTGAGGCAGCACAGCCAGGGGCTCTCTTACCCCTGCCGACCACCTCCACCCAGGACCACCGGCGACTCGGTGTTGAGCTGGAGGACGGTGGAGGCCAAGCGCTGGGATCCCAGTGCACCGTGTCCTGAAGGGCCGCCGTGAGAGAGGCGATCTGGAGCGACTGTTCATGGGCCACCTCCTGGAGGGCAGTCAGCAAGGAGGATTTGATGTTTAGCTCACCAGAGAGCCGGCGAATGTCCTCTTTCAGGTCAGAAATTTTTTTGTCTGCTTTTACAAGCCGGGGGTCCACATCGGTGTGCATATTATCCGAAGATGTAGCCATAAGCTATCGCTGTACTGTCAGCTGGGGAAGTTTTCCGACCTGTCAAGCAGGCCCTGTCTGGCTGTTAAAAACCCCTAATGCTTGGACATCCAGTGATTAAAATAACGTCCGATTAAAAGAGATAAATAAAAACAAAGTTAAAAACAACTGATGTCCAAGCAGATATCATAAAAGTCACTCCAAAGCTAAAATAAATCAGTTTAAAATTGCGGGTTAGGGAGAGCACAGACAAGCAGCTACAGACGCCGACACATGCGCAGTCAATAGAGTCAATTCATAGAGAATATCCTCTGCTCGACTCAATGTGCTGACAGCTCCTCACTAGTCCCTTTGCATGCCCTTTGGTGTGTTGTTCAAGGAAGTAGAGTCTGTCACAGTTGTTGCTGGTGTTTCGCTCAACTCCATTTTCAAATGCTTTAATAAACGAATGGTATTTGAGTGGGTTACCATCGAAAATGGGAATTTCCCTTTTTGGGAGTGCTGAGAGGCAGTGTTGTTGCATCAAGAGTGTTGAAATTTCATTTTGTTTTCTCATTATGTCCAGCACACTGTCGTTTTGTGATGCATCAGTTTGTGTAACATTGGTCACAGGATCTTCAGGAGTGGCTAGATAACGTTGGAGCATGTAAGAAGGACCTGGGAGATGTTTTATGTCAGGTAAGTGAGTGACTTTAGGCTTCACAACTGTCTGCGTGGTTTCAATTGCGTTGGGTTTTAGTTTAACTGGCAGTGATGGGACAAATTCCGTAGCATTGATGTTAAGTTGTTGTTTTGAGCATGTCTTTTCATAGTATGAGTTCATCCCATCTGAAACCTTTGACTTTGATTTACTGCCAACACTGCTTTGTGATTTTATAACACTTAGTTTTGCCATTTCCTCAGCGATTTCATTCTCCAGTAAAAGCTGTTCTCTTCTTTTGCGTAGCTTTAACTCCTCTTCATCCAATGCATGTTTTTCCTTTAATGCCTTTTGTTTTGCTGCCAAAATCGCAAGATTTGTTTCCGTTTTTAAGCGAGCAGATGAGGAATGATGTGAGCGTGATTTCTTGGTTGCATTTGAGATGCTGTCACAGGGCTGTAGTTCATCCTGGGGATCTTGTTCAGTGGGAACAAGTACTGGAGGGTCAGCAACAGACAAATCCTTGCTTTTTTCGACAGGAATTTGTGCTGCGTGATTTATTTCCTTTGTTGGTTGCTCAGAAGTATTTGTCTGAAGTGGTAATTCATTTGAGTTTTCATGCGGATTTTCCTTTATCCATTTTTCCACTTGTTCCTTAAATGCATCACTGTAATCCATAATGCTAGAAAACCACTCTTTTTGTTTTTTACCTTCATCATCAGGAAGAAGTGGCAATAGTTCGTTGTGCAGGTCAGTGGCCTTTTTACACAGTGCATTCAAGTTATTCAGTTGTGAGGGGATTTCAGTTACATTTTCTTTTGATTTCATGTGCGCTTTTATTTGCGGAATAAGCTCTTTGATTTTATTAACAGCACTTTTGCGCTCATGTTGCAACCGTTCGATTTTATTTTCCATTGCTTTGGCCGTCAGTTTGATTTCCCTCTTTTCACGTTCCATATTTGAACATTCAGCATCAGCGTTTATTTGACTCATTTTCGTTAGATTGTATTTTTGTATAAAGCAACACAATCACATTTCATTCAAGAGCGTATTCAAATCCATCCATAGACATTGCATTTAAATTCATTGACAGAGCAGATTCGATCCAAGCATTTTCAACAAGCAGTAGACAACATCAGCCGCCACATATACCACAAAGTCCCGACATCACAATCCAATAAAGCACGGAGAATATGCGCCACCATCAATGCGCCAATGCAACCAGCGTATCCATTTAATACATTGTCCTCATTTGACACAATGCATTCCAATCGAAGCGGATTCCTCAATCCACAAACATTAACAGGTTCAGGCCTACCTGTTCCCAGGTGAATGGATGGCATGGTGTGGCACTTAGCTGTGGCTCCTTTGTTCTCGGGCTAGTCGGTGCGTGACGACTTGGTTCTTTGATGCGGCTTGATGATTTTCATTAAACGCCTTTTTTGTTGACAAAATGTTGCGGCTTCCAAACACAAACCCTCAAAGCCGCTGAGAGTATGAGGCTGGGTCCTCCACGTAGATTTGCGACGCGCTACAGCAGACCATGATAAAGACACGCTGAGATCCAACAATGCTTTTGGTGCATTTATTATGAGACAAAACAGCACAGAGCTATCACAGCGCAGCAAGGATGGATAAATGTAAAAATGAGACTGGCGGATTAAACAGGAAAAAAGGGTGATTAATGAATGAATGAGTAGCGGTCAACAAAAATTACGGCTACTCCCAACCCTGACTCTCTCTCTCTCTCTCTCTCATCCGCTTCACCGGTGAGTGCCCACCTTTACGCACACACACTTCCGCACGCACACACGCCCACTCCCAGGTGAACCACCCCCTCTGCAACACACACACACTCAAACACACCATGCTGCTCATCTTCAGCCTGTATGTCTCTTACACCTACCTTAGTTGAATATAAACCCAAATATGACATCTAAGGTTGTGTTCAGAATGACAAACACATTTGATTTCTGATGTGGTCAGACAACACGTCATAAGAACCAGTTCTGAGAGAGAAAAATGTATCTAAAGTATTGCAGTAGTAGTGTTTGGTTCCTCTGACTGATATTGTTATATATGGCATCATTAGATTATTAATACTGAAGCATCAGTGTTAGAGCAGCATGTTATTGTTGTAGCAGGTGTGCATTTAAGTTAGTCGTATTCGCTCTTTTTGTTGAGATGGTTTTAGAACAAACCCGGCACACCGGCTCTTGTAAGGCCACTGCACCAGAACAGAGGAAGATGATGGTGGAGGAAGTGTGCCATCAGGAAGAGGCTGCAAGGTGGGCCAAGGCAGTTTCCTTTGGCAAACAGGGACAGTGGACTCGACTGGATGGCGTGGAGAGGAGGAAGTTCAGCTGGAAGGATGTGTGAGAAATGGAAGGAAGGAGCCTGAGCTTTGTAATCACACCAACCAATATTTATCAGTGGTTTGGTAAAGATCCAGGGTGTGCCCTTTGTTTCATGCCAGCCTCCCTCCGGCACATACTGACAGGGTGCAAAACCAGCCTCACCCAGGGGCATACACTTGGCGTCACAACCAAGTTTTAAAGACCCTAGCATCCACCCTGGAGGACAAGCACGCTACCATCAATTCCCAACAACCACCAGTTTCCAACACCCCATGGACAACAGCCTTTGTCCGTGAGGGGGCAAAAATAAGCAGGAGCAGCTCCACACCATTGGAAAGAAGCCAGCTTGGCTTAGCCCGTGACTGGAAATTGCTGGTGGATATTGGACAGCAGCTTGTGTTCCCTCCAGAGATCACCACCACCACCACCTTAAGACCTGACTTGCTGCTCTGGTCCCCTTCTTTAAAGAAGGTTTACATCATTGAGATCTCTGTACCCTGGGAAGATTCAGTGGACGAGGCATATGAGCAAAAACACCTGCACTATGCCGAACTAGCTGCTGAAGCTCAACATCGTGGCTGGAAAACAGAAGTCCGCCCAGTGGAGGGTGGGTGCAGAGGGTTTGTGGCAACATCTACCACCAAACCAGTGAGGGACCTGGGAATCGGGGGCCAGAGCCAGCATTCGGCTATCAAAGTTGCATCGGAGGCAGCAGAGAGAAGCAGCTAGTGGCTCTAGCTGAAAAGGAAGAATCCCTGCTGGTCTCCAAATAGCAATAATTAATCATAAATGACAATAAATAATCATGAATAATTGGGTGTGGGATGCAAGCTCAGGACTGACCACCCTGTAGCTGGCCACCTGTGGTGAGGGTGTATAGTGTGAATGACCGAAACACCCCAGGAACCAAAGGAACACTACTGAAGATGCATCCCAAATTTACAACTTAATCTTAGCTCTTATCTACTGTTAACCAATGAACTCTTGTATGTGTTTGCACAAAGGATTTTAACATCTTGTCCCGTGTGTTTTGGAATCTGTGGTGCATGCATTTTTTGTAGAATTTCATACAAACCATTCTATGAGAATACATTGACTTCAAGTATGTGGATACATACTACTGAAAAAAAGATTTTTTTGAATTTATTTGAAAGTAGAATTTCATGATTGAGAAACTCTGAGGCCAATGCACAGTAATAATAAAGACTTTTAAAATGGACTGTAGCTTACAAATGATAGTGATATCTAGAACAAAGGAACCATATCATCTTCTCATCTTGGACAGCAATAAAGGTGTTTACATTTTGGCACAGATATGGTCTTTATTGCTGTCATTTGTGTGAAGTTTCTGTGAGTGGTGTTCAAGTCTTTGTTCTGTTAGCATAAGTGACAACAGTTGTGCATATACATTTTATAACTTAATGCTTATTATTGTACTAGCTGTCCGTGCTTATAACTGTAATAACTGGTGGTAGTAGCGTCTCTATAAGCTATAGTGTGTGATTTCAGCCTACACAGAATCTGAGCAAAGTAGGTGATATCACCAAAATGTGAGCAACAAGATGGCACAGATAAGTGACATTTAGCAAGGTGTGCTGGGAGTCTCCATTGATTTGCTAAGTCGTGGTACAACAGGTGACCCAAGTTTCCCCAAGTGTGAATCAAAGCATGCCACTTGTAATGTTAAAATTTTAAGCATTTCTCCTCATTGCCTTTTTGGCATGGGCTACAACTGCTTGTAAGAACCCCCACCGACTTGATCACTCTCCAACCCCCCACCTGCCTTGTTCAGGAATTTGTTTTTTAGGGGCCGTGCAGTTCTGCCGCAGGCCCACTTGTTTCAGCTAAACATATGTCATGAGTTGGAGGATGGACAAGTAGGTGGACAACAATTACCCTTAAATGAAATGGCTGCAGTAGTTGTGAGCTTCATGACATACATGATCATTTATATCTTTTTTAAGCATTTACTAATACGCAAGTACCTTAAATAATATGTAAATATTAAATGCTAAGAAGAGGCATTTGTTAACAGTAACTTAATGCTTATTATTGTACTAGCTGTTAGTCAGTGCTTATAACTGTAATAATTAGTGGTAGTAGCGTCTCTGTAAACTATTAATGGATTATTAACTTAGTCAGCATGGACGTTCTTGCATTCTCAAGCCTCTACTAGCCTCTACTTGTTTGGTGTAATTACCCTCACAGTTTAATTATTTAGTCTCTCATTTCCCTGCAACCCAGACGCCAGAGAAGCACTTAGTTCAACCTTGTTTGCCTGTTTTGAGGAATTACTGTGTACTTATGTTTGTAACAAACCCCTGATTTACAACAAATAGGAAATAGGAGACTCTTTCTCTCTGAAATCCCCTGTGTAATGTAGTGTAAGGCAATTTGCCAATCTCGGGAGGGAGTGTGGTGGACAGACTGCGGCGACTGTTGACCATGGTATGTCAGGCCCAGCAGGAGGGTGCCTTGAATCGCTAGGTGAAAAATCTATTTGCAATGCTGATTTGTCATTTGGGAACTTCGAAAGCAACAAATAACAGCTTTTCTCTGTCAGGCTTTCTGCTATTGTACACAGAAAGCGTGATGGCGCTGAGCACTTTGATTTGCAGACACAAACAAATAGCACTCACATCTTTTGTCTTTTTAATTGGAGGCTTCTCAGCTTTTTTGAAAGCTTTTTTTAAATAGTGTATGTGTGTTTTTCAATCTTCTTTTAGAGACTCAAAGTCTAAAAAGTTTTTCCATTGATAAAACCTATTTTTAATATTTAGAATAAAATAATATTTGATTTGTGGTTGATGTTGACAATAGTTCACATTGTAGTAATCAAAGCTTTTGATGTGTTTGTGTGTGTGTGTGTGTGTGTGTGTGTGTGCGCGTGCGTGCGTGCGTGTGTGTGTGTGTGTCTGTGTGTGTGTGTGTGTGTGTGTGTGTGTGTTAGTTTTGTATCAGTTTTTGCTGCAGTCCAACTTATACTGGACCTTTGAGGCTGATACTGATAACTGTTTTAAACAACAACCCGGCAACAGTATTATAATTTATTTTATGTTTTTTTCATTTTGCCAGTGCAGTCCTGTGTATCAGCTTAAAGCAGTTTGATTTTATGCAAGCCAGCTAAACTGGCATTGGTCATTATGACATGGTCTGGGGGTGCACATGCTGTTTGTTTACAACAAAGTTTGGGGTGATAAGAGGAGACGTGGTGAGAAAACCACCAATATGACAACATTTTGTATTTGAAGCCAACGAAAGAGGTGTCCTCAATAAGTGAGATTGAGCAGCACTAATGTTGTGAGCTGAACTTTTTGAACCCCATTTCCTGTTTATATCTTACACTTGCTTTGAAAGCTCTACAATTGACAAGGTACATGAAGTTAAGATGAAGAATTTTCTACATGAAACCTCTGTATTTAACTACAAAAACCTAAATAGGGTGGAGACTTGCTGAAGCAAGATAACCAGGGAAAGTTTCTGATGAGCTAAATGACCCTTGCTAATAGGCTAACATTACTTGCTGTTGGCTATTGTTCATCATTTCCATTAAATATCACAATCTAAAACGTGTTTTCTGTTATGTTACAAAATAGGAAAACAGTAGGGGTGAGTTCATGTACAAGTTTACACGTGTTTGAGATCATAAACGGTTATGAAAAATTAGTACACGAAAAACTTTTTTTTTTAGGTGGGAGCGGGGTGATAATAATTGTTAACTAACTGTGATAGACTGTGAATATGACAAGAAATGGTGTGAGACCGGGTTTGACAACAGGTAAGTAGCCTACGTGCTCCATTCCATTAAATGGCGTGGTCGTTAAGGGGGTCGTTCGCCAGTGGGCTACAATGAGTACCGGGCCATCAAATCACAGCATCTGCGGTGAGAGGACACGGAATTGTTTGTGCTTTCACACACAGGTCGGTGGTGAAGTGCCGCACATGACTCGTGCTATGGATGGACGGACGGACGGACAGATGAGCCACGTATCTAAAACAGGTAGTACATCTGGCTACATCTTTCCCACATCAAATATCCGTGATTGCCTTGACCTGCGTGCATAAAAGCGCACACAATTCCGTGTCCTCTTACCGCGGATGCTGTGATTTGATGGCCCAGTACTCATTGTAGCCCACTCTTATAAGACCCAATAATAATGATAATAACTTACTGTGGACCTATATGCCATGCCTTTTAATAAAATTACCAGAGGAGTTCGCTGAAAAACAGGTAAAGTCAGCCTGAACTACTCGCGTGCATTCCCAGTGAAAATCGTGCATGGGAAATACAGCTTCTACAGGCTCGCCATAGCTTACTGTCAGGACTCAGGGACCAGAATTTGGGATGGCGGACCGACGGAATAGCGATATTTCGGAGTGGTGGCCTGTAACCTTTTGTTAAATGGCCCGTTCAGTTGGTATTAGGGGTGCAACGGTTTAAGGTTTAAAACCGAACCGTACAGTACGCCCTGCACGGCTCAATACGCCTTTATGAATATGAAGCGCGCTTTTCGGTCTTGCAATTAATTCATTTCTAACAGCTATGGGATGGATTTGTCTAGCCAGCGCCTGCTCTCCGGCTCTGCAGACAACCCCTCCTCCCCCTCTTCGCACAACTCTGTACAAAACCCCGCCCCACGAGTAAATATCCAATCGCTCGAGCAGCTACTGTGTAATAGGAGCCGAGCACATGGCCGAGCGGGTGGCGTCTCTCACTTTGGAGCGAAGCTCGGCTCACGGCTCACACACACTGAGACGAAGAAAGAGAAAAACGAAAAAAGTTATGCCGAGCGGAGGGGTGGAGAGACCGGAGTTTGAAGAAGCACCGGCTTCGTTCAAATCTGCGGTGTGGGGACATTTCGGTTTCCCTGTGGATTATAACGACGAGGGAGAGAAAACAGTGGACAAAAATAAAACTATGTGCAAGCATTGCTCAGCGCTAGTCCCATACACTAATGGGAACACGTCCAACATGAGTCAACACCTCAGCCGTCATCACCCAGAGGTATCGCTCTCTCGGAGCAGGACAGCGAAGGTAACACCAGCGAAAACACAAGGGTGTATCGAAGAGGCTTTCCAAAAGCCCTACAGCATGAATTCAGACAGACACAAGAAAATAACCCGTGCAGTCGGGATGTGCATCGCTAAAGATATGCAGCCATATTCCGTGGCTGACGATGCGGGCTTTGCTAATTTACTGGCAACGCTTGATCCACGTTACATTGTCCCCTCTCGTACATATTTCTCCGACACCGTAATCCCCGACATCTATGAAACGGCACGCAAAGGCATTGAGGATGATTTGGCTAAAGCACAAAGCTTCGCACTGACGACTGATAGTTGGACGTCCCGTGCAACAGAGAGTTACCTCAACGTACGGTCCACTATATGTTGAATTGGGAAATGAAAAGTGCAGTCCTGCAAACTCGTCCCATATATGAAAGCCATACCAGCGCCAACTTAGCTGAAGAATTGTGCACTGCAGTGGATGAGTGGAAGTTGAAACGGCCAAATATTAGCATCCAAGTCACCATGGATAATGCATCTAACATTGTCAACGCGGTGAATGAAGCTGAGGGACTGGAGCCACAGATAGGCTGCTTTGCCCACACTGTTAATCTCGCAGCCAAGAGGGCACTATCAAACAACCCTGCTGTGTCCCGCCTCCTGGGGAAAGTGAGGAGAGTGGTCAGTTTCTTTCACAAAAGCACCACAGCCAATAGTGTTTTGGCAGAGAAACAAATCACTCAATTTGAAGGAACTGATATTAATCCATGAAGTCAGCACGACATGTTGGAGCAATGTACGGAACAGCAGCCTGCCATCTATTCTGCATTAATGGACCAAAGAATGAAGAAAAATGTCACCAAGGACATGGCAGTGTTGAATGATGATGAACAGAGACTGGCAGAACAACTCATTCAAATACTGCAACCTATGAAGAAAGTGACAAAAATCATGAGCAGCGAAAAAATCCCCACTACTTCAATGATCCTCCCTCTGAAGGATGTTATCCTCAAAGCCATGGTGCCCAGACGAGAGGACACCACAGCAATCAGAGATACTAAAGCAGCCATTACAAAGGACCTGGAAAAAAGGTACACAGACCCTGACCTACAAAAGTACCTCCTGAAAGCCACAGCCCTGGATCCAAGGTTTAAATCCCTGCCATTCATTGATGAACCATCCCGTTCCCAACTCTTCAGGGATCTCACCACAGAAATCCTGGAGCATGAACAACAGGTATTATTTGATTATCACGTTTTTGTAATTATATGATTTCATTATATTTGATGTTTTTATTGTCACAGATGCATATATTCTGCATCTGTCAAATCAATTTAGAGGACCACAATAGAAATAATGTAATTTGTTTTTACACACACACACACACACACACACACACACACACACAAAACATTATTTCCATTGTGGTCCTTTCATTTGAGTTCACAGAAGCAGAATATACATTTAGATTGGCTGTTATTATATTTACATCTTAAAACATTTGTTATTATTCTATCTTGCAGAGTCAAGCAGCAGAGACAGAGAGTGAGGCCGTCATCCACGGAGGAATGGAATCCATCCCCCCCCCCTCCCCAGAAGAAATCAGCCATGGCAGAGATATTTGGAGAGGTCTTTAAAACACAACAGGCACAGGTCAGGCCCCTTCACCTGCTAGTTGAGAAGGAAGTCACCCTATACATGTTAGGGGACTGCCTTGATGTGGATGGCAATCCTTTTAAATGGTGGGAGAAGGAAGAGGGCAAGTTCCCTCGTTTGGCAAAAGTTGCTCAAAGGCACTTCTGTGTCCCAGGAACCTCTGTTCCAAGCGAAAGAGTTTTTTCCACCGCAGGGGACATTGTAAGTGCATGCCGCTCTCGCCTTGATCCAGAGAATGTTGACAGGCTTGTGTTTTTGCAGAAGAATCTCAAACTAGAAAAAAAGAAATAATTGCTAATAGCTACTACCTAGTATCTACAGTATCTGACTGTAACTGATTTACTTACAAAGCCTATACTGTACTGAAGTATTTGTTACTTGTAATATAGGCAATATTTGTATTCATTTGTTGCTGCTGCTGGCTATTTTATTTTTGTTATTGTTTCCCCTAAACTGTTGTTTAAATGGCTGTGTCAGTTCACTCAGTTGCTCAAGTTAATGTGCAATTTTTCTTTTGAAATGATTTACACTACTGTTTGTGTAATGTGTGTATACCATGTACAATACATAGTAAATTGTATTTCAGTAGTCAGTCAGTCTGTTTTATATAAATGTCGTAATACTTTATATAAGCCAAATAATAGTTAAGACTAAGAGGCATTGTCATAATTTAGTTTTCTTAAAAGCAAAATAAAGGGAGTCTTTTGGAAAGTCAAACTTCTTGTAATCCCAAAACCAAGATACAAACCGAACCGCGGGCTAACTGAACCGTTGAACCCCTAGTTGGTATTCGGATAACTGGGGCTTTACTGGTATAATGCAATAGCACCACCCAGCGGTGAAACCCGTGTACACGTTTACAAGAAAAAAATGACCCACAATGTTTAGAGATTTTTGTACACGAACTCACCCCTAGAGGACAGCGAATAGGCTACTCACCTGTCGTTGAGTGGTCCTGTCTCCAGTCTGATCTTGAGCAAACGCCTTATATTTACATGGTTTGTTTAAATGAAATAGGCCTAACAGAAGTGCATATTTAATGGATTCAGTGTGGACAAAGCTCCGATGTTACATGACACTATAGTCAGATGCTCACTTTCTGTTAGAGCATAGTTGTCATATGTTCCACTCAGGAACGGCTACTGAGTCATTTGGGACACTTTTTAAAATTCCGTGCACTGGTCCAGTGTTTTGTTTAATATCCAACTGGTTTGAACATTGTTACACTGACCCAAACCTAATAAACACCTAATATAATCAAATATTCGTAATATGGATCCCTTAGATTTTTTTTAAATTGACATCTGTTGCTTTTCTGTCCATCCAAGGAGAGGGCTCCTTCTTCTGTTGCTCTCCCTGAGGTTTTCTCCCATTTTTCCCCCAGTCTCAGGACAAAGGGTGTGTATGCAGAAGCCTACAGATTTTTAAAACCTTTTTGAGGCAAATTTGTGATTTGAGATATTGGACTATATAAATAAAATTGACTTAATATTGAGAGAAATTAATGAAAGGAGGTGCAGGCAGTCTCATCTGCAAACATTAGCATACTTGTGGAAATGCTTGCTTGCTTTGTTTTTTGCAGGGAACACGGCTAAGGAGATAGTGAATGAAGAATAAACCGACTTGAGTTGCAAAGAAGAATTCTCTCAGCCTTCACAACCAGCTAACAGTTGTAAAGTGGTAAAACTGATTGTGCAGATCTAATGATTAAGTTAATAGAATTTTCTTATTTCAAAGAAGTCTGAATTGTAAAGAACATCCTAAACTTTCATATATTGAACACATATTCCCGACTGTTTTATATATATAACAGGTAACCAGTGAAGGTTTCGGATCTTTTTGTCCTGGTTATAGAACTTTTGTGGCTGAGCTCTGGATAACTTTATATGTCTGGATTATTTTGTGTGGCAGACCCATAGCAGAGTAAATGATCCTACATGTATTTATTTAACTGGCCGAGAGTGGTAACTTTAAATACCATGTGCTGTTAATTTGTATGCCTTATTAGCCTAGAGATTGGAAATATGATTTGTTACTCCAAAGTCCTGATCAAGTTCATTAAATCTGCAAAACAGTATATTCATATCAGCATATCTAATTAGTCTCATTCAACTTCTTGATTAGATTTAAATGATTTGTTGCCCCTGCTCTGTGTGTGTGTGTGTGTAATTAACATTTGCCTTTCCACTCAAGTTTGGTCTTATTTTCTCCGTGAGCACTCTGTTAAAATAGAAATCATTCTTAACATTATGCTGTTTAAAAACCTTTTTCTCAATCAACATATGTGACATATGCTGTACAGTAGAAACCACAAACACTGCGATCATTTGTTAATTGCGATAGTGTACAAGGGCATTGCCTTTAGGCAGGTTTACTCTTTGACCCCCTCTGGTAAGTGGGGAGATAGTAGAATACATGCCATTACTCCTTTGTTTCTGCACACTGACTGAGAGTGTACAAAATATATTTTGAGATGTACCTCGTAGCTGTTATGATGCTCATGTTCAGTTGTTCGTGTTTTAAATTAAAGTTCAAGCACAGTATCACCCAGCAGGATTTCATCTCACACAGTCAAAGGTCAGAATAAAAAACATATTCATTGTTTCCATTTGGGATCACAATTTTCATTTATTTATGCATCCAGCCCTCAGCTTATCCAGGAAAATCAGTCTTTTTGAGCACAATTTCTCATTACCATGGCATAAAAGATAGCGTAGTGGACCAGAGTAGATTATTTTCATAGAGCAGAATTGCATCTTGAATTCAAAATGACTGGAAAGGAGAACAATACAAATATAGTAAAGGTAAAATAGGGTGTGTGCCAGAAATGCAAGCATTCTCCTTGTTGTTGAAGCTGCGTCCTTGGTGAAAAACTTGATCATCTCAAAGCTTCTTCATTTTGGTAGTGAATGGAACTCCTTTATTGATGTTCACCTTGAATCATCTCCTCGCTCACAGCTTGAAACAAGGGTAAATAAATGCCCAATATATATCCAGCACAGAACAACATCATTTTCAGGCAAACCTCACACACCAGCTTTGAATTAAACTGTGGAGTCTAATCCAACCACAGCATTTGTGTTTTAGTCAGCAAACTAAGGTTTCAAATTAAAGGAGACCTATTATACTTATTTTCAAGGTTATCTTGATACAGATATGTAATCTTGGGGTCCAGAGGAATAGATTTATGTGCATCAATGTTCAAAACACATTATTTGTTTTGTACTGCTCATTAATGCAGCAGCTCTGTCTGCTGTGTTTGGGCTTATGTCCCGCCTCCCCAGCAGCCCAGGCTGCTCTGATTGGTCTGCTCGCTCAGTCTGTTGTGATTGGTGCAACGCTTAGAGTGTGTACTGGAAACGTCACGCCCCTTACCTTATCTCACTTCACCTCTGTAGGCTGGCGCAAACAACAACAGCTGAGGCTAAGCTAAAGATGGAAAGAGGTGACTCCGAAGCACTTTTCGTACCTAAAACTGGAGCCGGACGTTTCACAGTGGTAAGTTCTTATTTTGTAGCTGTCTTATATATATATTTCAGATGTGACATGATAACTGTAACTTATCTGATGTTATGGTTACAACTGTATGTTTGTCCTCTGACTGAATGAAGTTCAAAACGTCTGCTGCAGAGTGCAAAAGGTTTCTAACAATATAGTCACTTACTCCACTCGGTCAAATCATTCAGCAACACACTTTTCATTGCTAAGCCGACGACACACAGATATACCTTCCCCTGTCACCTGATGATCCTAGAAGCCTAGCTGCTGTTTTAGATTGTCTTAGTGATCAACTGTTGGATGGCACAACATTTTCTTCAACTCAATAGCTCAAAATCGGGAAAACATATTGTTCAGTCCCCCAAACACAAACACCACTCTCATTGAAAATAGCCTTGGTCCACTGTCTGCTAGTGTAAAACCCACTTCCAGAAACTTGGGAGTACTGATAAGCATGTATAGTTTACATTTATGTATGCAAAATATATTATTATACTGTTAAATAGGTAATAAATGTGTATAATTGTCTTTATTTATTTTTTAATTAACATTTTACCAAGTGGGCTTAAAGGGGACACTAGCAAAAAAAATCACACCATTTAGGGTGGATGTAAATGAGTATAGCTAATTACTTCAGTGCATGATCAATTGATACTTTTCATGTTATGTTAGTGCAGCATATATAGATTCATTTCATGTAGTTGTTTTTTTAATGTCATGTGTGTATAATAAAATATAAAATAAAAATAAAATATAATAATTCTGACTATTAACCAGAAATTAATTTATGTTCCCTTTAAGCCCACTTGCTCCCATTAAGCCCACTTGACTGTGTTTCAATGGAGATTTTCTCCCTTTTGACTTTTGAACCATTTTCATGCCAAACTTTGACCTCACTTAACCCTCATGTACCCTCATGTGCCCTTAATCAGCTCCATAATTCAGATAATTAAATATCCAAATTTAAATATCAGTGATATTGCATAGGTCAATTCATTCAAGATAGGTCTACATTCTATCCTAACATTAGCAATAATTGTTGTTGTAAAATGTTATAAAGTAAGCTTATATAAAAATACTCTGATTAATATTTGGTTTAACATGGGTTTCCCCACTACTCTTTCTCCCTCACTGAGGATTTTACTTGGAGTGGGTTTTTAGTGTTACTCCACAATGGTTTTAATTGTTTGTTTTTAAGCTGTGTTTTTATAATTTTTTAAAAATCAATTAAAGTTATTTGTTTAATTGGATATGCTGAAATTGACTCATTTATTATCCTTAAAATATTTGTATTGAACCTGGAAACTGTTTTTCTTTTAGTCATTAGGTCTTAAGAAATCTTGATAAAAACATCTGCACTTTCAACCAGCTGCAGCCAGCATGATTTTGATTTTGTTCATGACTAGTTTTTTGGCTACATTCCAAACAATACATGTTGTAAGTTTAGCTTTTTCTATGTTGACAACACAGCAAAAAGGCTGATCACGCCTATTTCAAATGCCATTTACAGGCCAGAGGATAGGAGTGGGGAGAATGAAAATAGCTATTGAGAGCTAAGCGATTATATATTTTAATAGAACAAGTTTGGATTGTTAAGATTTTTAAGTTTATATATTTATTTATCAACAAATCATGAAGTGGGCTTATTTGGAACACCCATGGGTTTAAAGGGTACATTCATTCATTCATCTTCTACCGCTTCATCCTCGTGAGGGTTGCAGGGGGGCTGGAGCGTATCCCAGCTGACATTGGGCGAGAGGCAGGGTACACCCTGGACAGTTCGCCAGACCATCACAGGGCTGACACATAGAGACAGACAACCATTCACGCTCACATTCACACCTACGGACAATTTAGAGTAATCAATTAACCTAGTCCCCAAATCGCATGTTTTTGGACTGTGGGAGGAAGCCGGAGTACCCAGAGAGAACCCACGCTGACACGGGGAGAACATGCAAACTCCATACAAAAGGGCTCCCACACCCGGGATGGAACCGGCAACCCTCTTGCTGTGAGGCGACAGTGCTAACCACCACACCGCCGTGCCGCCCTTAAAGGGTACATTAAGTATTAATTAAACAAGTAAATTAAACAATAAAAACATTAACAATTGGTATAAATTAATTATTTACACTTAAAATGAGAGATTAAACTGTCATTTTAACTAAAATGTTCTCACTTAAATTGGGAGTATTAAAAATGTCTGAAAAGCAGATTTGGTGGGTTTAATAGGGACGTTTAGCCTATGTTTGTGTGTCTATATACATATATATATATATATATATATATATATACTGTATATATATATAATATGTATTTATATGTGTGTGTCTACACATACACACACACACACACACATATATATATATATATATATATAAATATATATATATATATATTTATGTGTGTGTGTGTGTGTGTATATATATGTTTACATGTTCATGCTTGCTGAACTAATGTATTGATAAATTATAGGCTTCTTACTCGCTAAGGTTTAATTTCACTTACAGTAACGAGTGTAGCTGCCGTCAACTTGAGTAGTTATCTTGACTTTGTTTCCACCACAGCCGCTTAGCTGTTCACAGATTACTGTGTCATGTAGGCGTGTGCGTGTACGTGTGTATGGTAGGCTGCAGGATGATCATGAATTAAACCAAAATGTGTTGAAGTACCGATAAAAGAACATATCTTCAGAGCTTATCAACACTATGCTCTTTCATAATTTAGCCCCGGGGCTAAGTTAGTACTGGATTTCAACATCTAAAACGCTAAACAGTGTTGTCCCCTCCCGGTATTCAAACACATGTAGAGACAGACACACACACACACAACGTCCTTTCATCACACAAATACCTCTTCAGCTTTATAACTCCGACTAACTACAATGTTTAGTAACGATATTGTGAACGGCCTCTATGTAACATAGCTCCAAATAAAAAACACAAGTTGTAGGCTACATTTTCCATAAAATGTATGATGACAGATGATTCACAATCAAACTCTGAGTACAGCCACACATTTTGACAAATCAGTTCAAGTGTGATTGCCGTCTGTCGGCTAATCGCTCGAGCTAGTGGCAGTAGCTGCTTAGCTTGGGCATCATGTGTCGTTTGTCGTTTGTCAACGTTTGTCAATATGGACATGCTACACATCTTAGCTCTGTTAGATTCTCCACAATACAGTCACTTACTGTATGCCAAGTAGCAAAAGCATTTTAAATTACATCAATTTAAAAAACATAAATTAGCTTTGGTTAGCCATTTAGCTGAGGCCTACAGCTAAGCACTGGGTGTACAACCTAACGTTAGCTCATACAGCCATCTACTCTACACTTCAGCTCTCAGTAACAGCTTCCCTGTTTGTTTTTACACAACAAATTCACAGCTCATAAAGCATACTTACAGGTTGTGATCCTGAATCTCCAGATTTGTCCAACAAAGGGAACTGCCTCGTCTTTGAGCCGTAACTGCAGTGAAAATCCAGCAGTGACCTGTTGCCAGTTTGTGAAGCAGTCCTCAGGAAAATAGAGGGAACACAATGAAATGTCAGGGTTGTATTGTGGAGGAATAGACCATTTACACAGTAACCAGAAATTCGTAGACGGCGAGTAACGTGACTTCCTGTCGGACGTAAACACATATTGAAAGAAATGGATATGGAAAGAGTTTTCTCAACAAGTTTAATGGTTTTACCAAAAATCACACTAGAACGATCAAGCTGTAGCACGAAAGGGAACAAACTGGATAAAGGATAAAAATTCTTCCACGAAGAATTCGTCCACAATTATCCAGGTAAGTAAAGATATCAAGTTAACTGTTACTGAACTGTTGGCTAGAATGACAAATCATTAGCGAGTCTACTATAAGACTTAGTTTATGTATAGTGTAAGTATTAGAGGATATAGACAACCTTACTGAAGCATCATAGTCTGTTTTGAATGAAGCAATACTTCATCAATTTGTTGTGTTTATGGTTGTTGAAGGTCTTCAATAATATTAGCTGAATGCTAACATCAGCTAACATTTTCTCTCATAACGTTATGTTTGTGTGTGTGTCACCATAGTATCAAATGTACTAGACGGACAGGTGTTTGTGTGAGAGCTAGCTAACAAGTATATAGATAAAAGGAGAAAAGGGATCCTTACAACAACTGCTAGCTTTAAACTTGTTCCATGCTTCCACCATTTTCCATTGGTGGAATTGGTGGAACACACACTTGCAGCGTTCTGCACTTCTGCACCAGTGTAGCTGTAGCCCCAGGGCTGAATTTCAAAGACCATAGTATTGATAAGCGTTAATGGTATCGGTTCCTTTACACATTTTGGTTTAATTCATTATCATCCTGCAGCCTCTCCTCTGCTCTCTGTGCCGGCGCTGAACTCCTCCACATGCACACACACTCACATGCACACGCGCGTGTACGCACACACACACACACTCACACACACACACACACACACACACACACACACACACACACTTTTGACAAATTACTTGAGTTGACGGCAGCTACACTTGTTACTGTACGTGCCATTAACCCTTAGCAGGTAAGAAGCCAATAATTTATCAACACGTGTTCAGCAAGCATGAACATGTAGACAATGATATTCAATATGCAATGTCCACAGTCTTTTATCCGCCATCACCAACGTAATGTCTTATTGGGTGGAAATGTAAACCACACAGATGACCAGGAATTCTTTTACCCAGGTAAATAAATTCCTGGAAATGTTGGTGAAAAGGGGGCTAAAAATAAATTCCAACCACTTCTTCTTTGTTCCTTTGTCGTTTGGCTATCCAAACAAGGGTCAGGGTCCCCAAGGTGGGGGAGCCCTTCTGTGCTGAGTTTTCATGCTCTCCCCGTGTCAGTGTGGGTTTTCTCAGGGTACTCCGGCTTCCTTCCACAGTCCAAAGACATGCAGGTTAGGTTAACTGGTGACTCTAAATTGTCTGTAGGTGTGAATGTGAGTGTGAAGGGCTTACTGTCTCCCTGTGATAGTCTGGCAACCTGTCCAGGGTCTACCCCTCCTCTCGCCCAATGTCAACTGGGATACGCTCCAGCCCTCCTGCTACCCCAATGGAATAAGTGGTTATGGAATATAAATTAATAAATGTTTATAGAGATTAGCTGAAGTGACCAGCGCACAGAAGAGGAGAAGTACTGGCCCTCACCCACGTTGTCATACAATTTCCAGTGGGTTCTTCTGCCCTGCAGAAGTGGAGCAGAAAGCAATTTAGATCTTTCGTTTCTATGGGAATCAAAATCAGTGTGGTTGGTAGGGGTTTGCCATATCATCTTCTTCAAGGTAATGCCAGTATAATTTTTTTAATATGATATGACAAATTTGTATTGTGATATTCGCAATATTTCGACTTGTTACCATTGACGTCTAACTGTTACTCATAGCAACAACAAGCATGGCTGAAAGTGAAATTATTATGGACTTCACGGTGGTTCAAATAGAGGAGCAGCTTCAGTAGTGTGGAACAAATGGTGGCATCGTTAGGCCTGGGCATCTTGAATGTTTTATCAACAGCCAGCCTTTTAGTGACTTACAGCTCAGAAGGAACTCATTCAGTGGCTCCTCTGGCAGCAGCACAGCATCTGTCCCTCTCCTCTCTCTGCGGGTGCACAAGGGAGTTGGTGTCATCAAGTGAATTGTCATAAATCTTTGAGCTCAACAAAAAATGGTATGTGAATGTGCAATAGTTATGGTAGCATAACAGCCTGTCACAGGTTACAGGTTGTTGATTAGACGAGAAATGGCAGTGCATGAAGGACCAGGTGAAAAAAACCCCAACGCAATCATTTAGGATTTTGCTGAAAGAGAAGGAAATCACCTGTTGATTTATAGATCCCAGGGTGCATTGTTTTGTATATAGGGGCTGTTTAAATGTTATATACAGAATTTGAATCTCCCTCTAAGGTACTGTTGTTGTTTACAAACTAGAGAAATGAGAGATCATGTGATTCGTTTTCACTGAATATTTGGATGCAAACTGTTGGATTGACATGTAAAACTATATCACTTATTTTGTTGCAATTCTATGTTGGTAAATTCAAAATACTTTTTTTTTTACTTTACTTTTTTAACTAATTTATCATATTGTCAAGAATATAGTTATCGCAAAAATACCCTTACCCTTACCCTTTATTCCTTTCACTTCATCAAGGTATGTTGCTCTAGATGAGCACAGACACGCTGCAGCCTCATCCATGTCTTTAACAAGAGTCGTTTCTAACTCGTCAGAACTTGCCATTTCATTCACAAATAAACATTCAAAAACATCCACAAAAGATTTAGAAACAGTTTTCCTTCTTTCTGACTTCAAGTTACTTCATTAATCAACTCAGGTTCATACAAGTTCATCCACACGGACCGTGCGTCACCGCTCTCAATTGTTTGGCCATGTCGGACAAAAAGTAGCAAAATAAAAAATCAGAGTCTATCAAGAAAACAATCAGTGGTGAAATTCGTTTCAAGAAAACTTCAGGTAAGCGAATAATTCTTTAAAAAAGTTTGATTTGAGAGCACATACCTCCTCCAAAGTGTTTGTTTATGCGCTCCGCCACCATAAATCACTGTAGGCCTCGATGCTGCTCTGATGGTCCTGCAGCGCACTCGCTCACCTCAGCTTATTTGGATCGAGCAACTGGGTGATTTATTCATGATTCATGATTATGCCTACTGATTAAACGCACGCGTCATTTTCAGTTTTTTATTAACAGAAATTAGGCTGATGTTTGTATCAAAATAGGCTATATATCATGAATTACTAGAAAACAAATACATTCTATGTCAAATCAAGATGTTCAGCAGCAGTGAGCACCCTCATATAGTCAGAATGGTACGGTCTTGTTTCATAACCACATTTTGCGACGATTCGACGGCGAGACTGGCAGTCGAATCAGACTTCTCTGAATCAAATCACCGAATCACTGATTATTCGGGGTCACCCCTAGTGGGATTGATCCTCTGGGGACCATGAATTTCTCGACAAGATTGTTGAACATGAAGTGAGGACAGTCCAAAAACTGATGCGCTGAGAGCTATCCACTTTTACTCATTATCAAATATTGAGGTTTTTTTCTTTATTTTTGGGGGGCCTTGCTATAAATGCAGTATTAATCTTACAGTATTGTCGGTTGACCTCAAAGGGCAATTCAAGTCTAAAACATGCACTTATTGGGATTTGCGTTGTTTTTTTTTATTCCCCTTCAAATGCATTAAGGGCAGGGCCAAGGCCATATTATGAGCACAGTATATGAGTGTGATCCACCTTTGCTGTTTGCTACAGCTGTTTGATTGTTCAGTTGATAACATAGTCACAGGAATCTCATTGCTGGATTATGATAAATGGAGCGTTTAATGAGTCCAAGAGATGGACATCAGCACTCAGTTCTGATGGAAATATGGGCAGGAGTTAGATCAGATGAACAGAGCGCACACAGACCTGATGATGATGTCACCCAAATGGCAAAATCTGCTTTATCTTGGAGATATGCTTCTCCTCCAGTGTCCTTTCATGTCATTCAAACCTCTGCTTGCTTTAATACTGCTGTGGTTACACTATGATGATATGTGACACATAATACAACTGAGCAGCGGCTTTGTTATATAATACAGAGTTATTAATAAACTTGAATGTTAGAGCTTGACATTGCTTTGCAGATACATGTTGTAGTTTCCTAGTTAATGAAGCCTAAGATTAACGTTCTCATATCCCTCTCGTAATCCACAAAAATGATACAAAAAACTTCACAATCCAAGTTTTAACAGGCAATTAAATATGCCAACTTACTAGAGAGCCTCAGTATACTCACTAATATCACACAAAACCTTACAAATGAGAATTTTTAACCTTTTAACTTAACCATACACATATTTTTAAATGTAAGGAATTAAATGGTTAATGGTTATTTGAGATACTACAGATGCACCCTTGTGTGTTTAGCTAACAGGAGTAGAGTATGAATAGCTAACTGACACATTCAGATTCCCTAAAATTAGTGATAAATACTTGCTCAAACCCCAGCCCATAATATCTATTCGGGTAACTTATTCAATGAAAAGGACACTGTGGTGAGATCTACCCACCAGAAAATGACCAAACATTTCAGAGTAGGTTGAGCAACAAATATAACTAACATACCCTTGTGCAGGACAGTTTTTCAAAGTATAGGCCTCATTACCTATACGTCATCCAGTGTGATATACAAACTCAGATGTCCTTGTGATCTGCCTGTGTAGTTAAAACCAGCAGATGTTTCAAGACCAGGATCAGTGAACATGACAGCAGCATATGCACAGGGGAGTGAAATAACTTTGCTGGAGCCAACTTTTATATTTCTGTGTGTGTGTGTGTGTGTGTGTGTGTGTGTGTGTGTGTGTGTGTGTGTGTGTGTGTGTGTGTGTGTGTGTGTGTGTGTGGAGGGATGTGGTTGTCTGGCAGGGTGGATTCACACTATAGCTTGTCACTACTCTTGAAATTAATATAACATCACAAAATCTATTTTTAATTTTTAATAATCTGTAACCATATAATCTCTGAATAAATTGAACAAAGGTTGCTGATATGAAAAACCCCTTCTACTAGGGATGCACCATATTGGATTTTTATTGATATCTGATATGCTGATATCTAACTACTCACTTCGCCGATAACAGATACTGATATCGATATATCCACTTTTCAGTCCACTTGTCAATCTTTTTTAGCCATGCTAGCACCATAGCTCTTAGGTTGGTTGGTCCACCACTTTGGTGCAGACTGATATGTTGCAACAACATGAATAGGCACTTATTTGGAATTTGAGTTACTGCTCAGATTGTAGCTGCTGCTCCTTTGCATCATAATGGGCCAGTAGAGGTGGTTCCGACATCTGATCAAGATGCCTCTGAAGCGCGTCTCGTCAGAGGTTTTCAAGGCACGTCCAACTGGTAGAAGACCCAGCAGTAAACCCAGAACAAGCTGGAGGGATAATGTTTCTCATCTGGCCTTGGAACGCCTTAGTATCCCCTAGGAGTAGCTGGAAGACATTGTTGGGTAGAGGGATATCTAAAATACCTTGCTTAGCCTGCTGCCACCACAAACCTGGCCCTGAACAAATGGATAAGGATGGACGAATGGACATTCATTTGGTATTCAGTTAAGTGTTTATTGATGATTGTCAGACTTTTAATTTAGTGCCATGTTCAGGTCAAAAATATTGACCTGAATGTTTATGACTGAAATACCTGACAAATTAATGAAACTCCTGTTAGCCTGAGCTTTACTTGTTAGCATGTTAACATTTTGAACAAAGATGGTAAACATGATACATAAAACAGCGTGCAGCAAAATGCCTACCTACTTTTGTTGATACAGAATGTGCCTTTTTCGGGGCAATGGGGGGCGTGAGCAAGTAACAAAACGTGTAGCTCAGCGTGTGACGTAAACAGTGACATGGGAGGGAAGCCGCGGCTAGTCAGTTCTTCTGCGATTCTCTTGTAAGTTGGCCCGTCCTTCACCGTCCCCGTCATCTGGCGGTTAATGGCCTCTTCGACAAGGAGGGCATGCATTTCCTTGTCTCCCCAGTTGCTCGTCTTCACTGTAGTGTCTGTCAGGTTTGTGTTTCCCTCTTGCTACCAGCTGCTCGCTAATTCCTGCTCTCAGCTGTTTCCTGTTTATTCACCGCCAGTGGGTCGCACGTGCAGCGTCATCAACAGCTCCTCCCACAAGTCATCAACAGCCCCTCTTGTGGCAGAAGGCCGCCTCGTTCTTTTTTAAATAAAAAAGGTTCCGCTAATATGTCTACCCTACGAGGCAGAAAATTGGGCACCTTGGATCAACTCGTCAGTCCGGCTCTGTGTGTCTAAACGCTCGCAGCTTGCCGGCAAAACGGCCCAACATTCGCCGAAAATCTGGCAGTGTAAAAGGGGCTTTTGTTCAAGACCGCTTCAATTCAAGCTTTTTATTAGCACTGAATCAGAATTTAGTCAATGGCAAATTGTGCCTATAGAACATCAAACAGCTTCATACACAAAGAGTTAAGTAAAATAATGACTGTCAATGCTAGTAGCTTCAATAACATCACTGGGGGGATGTTCAGTATTTAGCACCTGCATCTAATCTTTATTTTACAGTATTTTCAAAATAAGTCTGCTCCGCATCCCAAAATGCTCTTGCATGTCCACAACACAACAAGAGAAGAGGACATGACTGATTGCATGTTTAGCAAAATCTTTTGGAAATCAATTCATATTTAGAAGACCAGTGTGACTGAAAAGATCAATGTTGTTCTTTTCTTTACACAAATTTCACAAACGTTTCAGAGATGCTTTGCCCTGTTATCATCTTTCCATATTTTTCTGTAGGTAAATGCATCACAATAGGACCGAATGACTCATAATTGGCAGTTACTCCATATGCCCACTGATTAGTCTTTAGTTTTAAAAAGCAGCTGAAAGATGCCAGTTATGTTTCACAAAGCTCTCTCAATACTTTGATTGTATCTCTGGCATGTTGGCACTTTGTCTACCCACAGCACACGCATGACTGCCTACCCACAATGCCCAGCATTCGTTCACAGGGCTGCTCTGCTACCTACCGTTATTTCCACTCATCTGTCACAATTTGGGCGCTTCAAACACCAGTGAATCACAGCGATGCTGAGCGGCTGCAGATGTTTTATACAAATGGGTCACATCCCAACAGTCTCCCCTAATTAGACCATTGTTGTGCAAACGGGCAGTTGCGCTTATTATTAACAAACCATTACAGTGAGTGCCTTTCATCCATCATAAAAGCTAGCTTTAATTGGGTTTGTAGGCTTTTATTTATCTGATGGGCCAGGATGGTCATTATTTTTCCTCTTCAAAGCAAATAGATCTTATTAGCATGTTTTGTCAATGTGCTGCTGTGTTAATTTGGAACTGTAACCCAATGTGCTTCCTGATAGCGAGGCTTGGGTCTTTGATATCTCAGTTTAGAAAACCTTTCATATTATGCACCTGTGGGTTGACACATTTTTCAGTGGTTTTTTTTCTCGTATCAAGGCACTGTAGAGGGCTGTGTGGAGTTCATTCATCCTGCACCTTCAACCTGCTTCTGCTTCTCTGTGTTGACTGCTGTTCCAAAACTACTCATGCAGGACACGTTACCAATGTGTTATGCTGAGCCTGTGCCTGTCAGCTTAAATACCCTAAGAGACTACCAATAAAAGGAGTATGGCCTTTTAACTGATGAGTTCCATCCTCAACTGAAATGCAAATTCATTTCAAGCAAAGTAATACAGTATGCATGCAGCGTTCAGTTATCTGGTGCAGTTATAGAATATAATGGGATCTCTTGCAAACAAATTATGTGTATAATATGTTTAACGGTCCCCCATCTGGAAGGCATTAATGAACAGCTCCAACATTATACCTTGATTACAAGGTTAGATCTTAATTTGCTAATTTTAAACTTTGGAGAATTGTTTAGATTTGGTTATTTTAGTCCATAGTCTACAGCCGTAATACTTGTGGGTATATTTTTATTGAATGGTATTCCTTGTATGAAAACCTTGTTGCGGTTCAGTGAGTTCAGTTGGCCGTTAAAGGTATACTGTGCAGGAATTGCAGCCCGGTCAACAGAAGAAAATGCTTGCACTGTGCTCCGCACCACGGATATGTTACATACGTACCTTTCCTACATATTGTATCAGTGTTTCTGAAGTGATGTAGAATATGAGCTGACTATTAGGGCTGACCCAAAAAATTCGAAGCTTCGAAGCTTCATTCGATGGCACGGGATTCGATTGTGGGGAAAAAATTTTGAAGCTTTGGTGCTTTTTTTTCGTTTTTTGGGGGGAGGCCTTGAACCCAACACTAACACCGTCAACGAGCCACGAGCGGACTCAAAGCCGCTCTGAGTCTGGTGTCAGAGACACTTCTGATCCTCTGAGTTGCGCATCTGTTTGATTGTGTTGCAGTGTGCGCCGAGAGTTTTAATTTAAGGTGCTCACAGACTCGGGCGCACTATAAGCAGAGCGTTGAGCGCACTTCCGCGTTGTAGTTTCCAATAAAAATATCCGTGAAACACTACATTACCCTCAATTCTTGCACGTTTCTATCATGGCGATGTGAAAAATACAATAATGTCGAGCAGTCTTTTGAGTGACACTGGTGCGTGGAGCGGAGTCCGCACGGTCGTAAAATCTGAGCTTTGCGCACACAGGGCTTGCGGACGTCCGCTTTTAGTCCGCGCGGACCTGTTGGTTTGCTGCTTCAAAGGCACACACAAATATAACCATGAACACCAAAGAAGACCTTAATTCATTCAGATTTACTGGTGAAACAGGGGAGACAAAAAACAACAACAACAACAACAACAACAACACAAGAGAGCCTACGACTCAATGCCACACACATGGATACAGGAATGCTTGGAAATGCACAACATCAACAGGACACTAAGAGCCCTCATCAAGAACTCAGTGGGGCTGTGGAAAACAACTGTGGAGGCTAACTCAAAGCCAATTGCACAAGTTACCATCAAGTGTGGCATATACCAAGGTGATGCACTGTCCCGGCTACTGTTCTGCATAGACCTGAACCCCCTCAGCCAACTCATTACAAAGAGTGGCTACGGATACTAGTTCTGAAGTGGAGCAACCATCAGTCACCTCCTCTACATGGATAAAGGTTGTTGAGAATGACAGAGCTAAAAACCTCAGGGACTCCAGATCCAAACTGACAAACTGGTGATGGCTAAACCAACTGGACATTGTGTTGATCAACAAACAACAGCAGAAGGCAGTAGTGATAGACGTAGCAATCCCGAGCGACAGCCACATCAGGGAGAAGGAACACGAGAAGCTGGAAAAATACCAAGGGCTGAATCATGTGAATCATGACAAAATATTTATTTCTGGTGATTTCAACTTCCATGTCGACCAATCAGCTAACACCAAAGCCACAGAATTTCTTGGCATCATGGACTCTTCTAACTTTACGCAGCATGTTTCTGGCCCAACCCACAAACATGGCCACACACTAGACTTGGTCTTCACGCTCGGTCTGAATGCCCCTTCTCTCGCCCTGGAAGACGTGGGAATATCAGATCACCTATGTGTCAGGTTCTCCTCCTTGTTGCAGACTGTACCCAAACCTCAGCTACCTGTTTCCCACTCTTGCTCCATGAACCCCTCTACAGCCACCAAATTCTCTGATGCCTACATCGCCTCTTCTATATCCTGTGAGCTTGAGGCCCTTTCCTCCCACCTGAGCACGGATGAGCTGATCACCCTGTTCAACTCAACATTCGCAGACATCTTGAACTCAGTTGCTCCACTCAAAATAAGAAAACGAAAACTAAAACTCAGCCATGGCTCAATGATGACACCCATGCACTCAGGCAATTATGTGAAAGAGCAGAGTGGAGGTGGAGAAAAGACAGGCTCCAAGTGTCTTTGATCTCACGAGAACCTCTTCCTTGCCAAATACCAGCAGTCTGTCAAAGCAGTGAGGGCAAAATACTTTGCCAATATTATTTTCCAGAAATTCTCACTCTCCAAAAATACTATTTGATACAATAAACTCGGCCCTTAACCCAGTTGCCACTGCCTGTCATGTACAAACCACAGCCTAACCCCCTAACCCTAACCCAGATCTACCATTTCACCTCCTGTCCTTGGCCCTCTCAATGCTCTGCTGTCCTAAATAAGTTCAAGCCTGTGTCCCTTGCTCACATCAAAGACATAGTCTCGCACACAAAGCCCAGTTCTTGCCCCCTGGACACTGTTCCCACACGCTTGCTGAAGGAAATGTTTGACACTGTAGGTCCTACAGTGTCACTCATCCTGAACAGTAGCCTGGCTAATGGCTCTGTTCCCTTCTGCCTCAAACATGCCGTAGTACATCCCGTTATTAAAAAGCCAAACCTTGATGCAACCATCTTCAACAATTTCCGGCCCATCTCCAAGTTACCAGTCCTATTTAAAGTAATGGAAAAAATAGTCTACGCCCAGCTCCTGCCGTTCCCAGAAAACAACAATATCATGGACAAATTTCAGTCAGGTTTTAGAGCACATCATAGTACTGCATCAGCATTACTCAAAGTCACTAACGATCTCCTCCTGGCTCTCAACTCTGGTAAATCAGCAATACTAATCCTACTTGACCTCAGCTCTGCATACGACACAGTTGATCACTCCATTCTCCTACACCGTCTCAAGCATTAAGTTGGCATCCGCGGTAGCGCCCTCCAGTGGATTGAGTCGTATCTAACAGATAAATCCTTCTCTGTCAACACTGGGAACCGGTTTTCCTCCTCTGCTCCCATTACATGTGGAGTGCCCCAAGGCTCCATTCTAGGTCCAATACTCTTTGCTTTATGATTCCTTTAGGCCCAGTCTTTCAAAAACACAACATTTCATACCACTGTTACGCTGATGACACCCAGTTATATATCCCGCTTGAATCTGGTGACAACAACAACAGCTCAGTTCAGTCCCTCCTTGACTATCTCCAGGAGGTGAAACTTTGGATGTCGACAAACTGTCTCCAGTTAAACAACAGTAAAAGTGGTCCTATTTGGTCCCTCAAACACCACCGGGGACATTGCTCACCATCTAGGGTCCCTGGCACCCAACCTTCATTCCTATGCCAGAAATCTTATTGTCATATTTGATTCATCGCTCAAATTTGAAAAACAAATCAACACCATGGTCAAAGGTTGCTTTTCCATCTCAGAAATATCACCAAAGTCAAACCATCCCTCTCAGATCTTATCGATCTGAAAACCGTCACTAACGCCTTAATTTCTTCTTGCCTCGATTACTGCAACTCACTTTATTTCGGCATCAACCAGTCTTCTCTGTCCCATCTGCAGCTGGTGCAGAATGCCGCTGCCAGACTAATAACTGGCACAAAAAAGAGAGAGAGAATTACACCCATCCTGGCATCTCTGCACTGGCTTCCGGTCAAGTTCAGAACAGAATTCAAAATCCCACTGTTTGTCTTCAAATCCCTACATGGCTTGGCACCCTAGTACATCTCTGAGCTCCTGTGCCCCCTCACCAACCCCAGACCTCTCAGATCTTCAGACCAGCTGCTCCTGGCTGTCCCTCATTCAAAGTCAAGGGGCAGGGGAGATCGGGCCTTTGCGGTGGCTGCTCCCAAGCTGTGGAACGCTTTACCTTTTTCTATCAAATGTGCCTTCACTGTAGATATGTTCAAGGCAAAACTAAAAACTCATATGTATTCCCTGGCATTTGATTGTCCTTAACTGGTCCTTGTTGCACTACATTATGCTGATTTCTTTGATTAATTTATATTTGATGTTCTGTACAGCAGTTTGGTCAGCTCTGGTTATTTTTAAATGTGCTTTATAAATAAACATGTTTTGATTTGATTTGATTTGAAACAGGAGCTAGGAAATATTTTTTTATTGAAAATATGTCACTGCTGTCAGCAGGAGCGGGTTTTCAGCACCACTTGACAAGCGTCTCCTTTAAATGTGTTTGCTGCTGGTGAAATTATACATAATAAATGAAGACAGTGACATATTTTCAATAAAAAACAATGAGTTGAACGTTCATTTCAAGCTTTTGTAGTACAACGATTTTCAGGATTGTGCGAGTGCGGCCGGAGAGCGGGCGGCAGTGTTTGATGCAGGAAACTGATATGGACTTGAAAATCAATTTCGGAGTGGGGGTCGTTCAGAACATAACAGAAATCCCCGCCTCGTTTAAATGATTTTGGAAATGTAGCTCGTGTGGACGCTACCGCGCTAAGTGATCAATAAAAGAGCTCAACTACTGAGAAGTTACTTGATTCAGAAAACAGCGACGCTACCACCAAGCTACTGAGAAATGTAGTTAAACTACCAACGTCCGCTACTGTAGTGACGCTACTGCCCAACACTGTGTGTGTGTGTGTGTGTGTGTGTGTGTGTGTGTGTGTGTGTGTGTGTGTGTGTGTGTGTGTGTGTGTGTGTGTGTGTGTGAGCGAGCATGTATGAATGCACAATTATGTGCTGCATTTACCCTCTGCAACATATTTTATGCAATATCTGTATGTAAATTTCATTAAAATTAAAAGTGTTACTACAGTCAAAACAAAACTGCAGTGATTGTTGATGCATTGCCCATGGTGCTTTAATCTGCTGATGGTTGTAGTGCGTGATCTGACACAGAAAATCAGCACAGTAGAAAACAGAAAACAGAAGAAGCCTGGAGAGGGTGTGCAGGCGAAGACGGGTCGAATTAACGGGACCTCCCATTGGTTCGACTTCCTATTGGTCCGACCTAGTCGGACTTATGGGAGGTCGAACCAATGGGAGGTCCCGTTAGTTCGACCTACAGCCCAGTCAAATCAATGGGAGGTCGAACCAATGGGAGGTCGATCCAATGGGCAGTTCCCGTCCATGGATAGCAGATATGTATCCCCACATATTTCAACATTTTTCTCTGGCAATTGTATGCTACTGTTGATAAACAGTATTGCCAGTAAAAGTGAAAGCCAATTCACTGTATTTGCTTTTTTTTTTTTTTTTCCAGCACTGTTTTTGCGATTTTTGTGGCTTTGTCTTGGATTCATGCTGCTAACAGTCTGGCAACTGATCTTTTTTCCATTAAATCCCTACCTACCCTGCATACTGCACCCAGGAATGTCTTAAACTTTTAAAAATAAGAAGAAAATTAATCAGGCAGAGGGCAGACGTTTTGCAGATATACAGTGCTACACACATCCAGTAGGACATAAGTGATAGTTGACAGGGATCACTTTTTACTTTTTTTCACTTTTTTTCTATCGGATAAACCTTCAGGATATAGTTTTAATGTCAGTCGAGAAAAACTGAGTTAAATTTAAAACAAACAAAAAAAGAATATGAAACAGCCCAGCAACTTACAATGCTTTCATCATTTTTAAAGTCTTACTTTATATAAATTCTGCAATGAGCTCCTCCCTCAGATACTGACTACTGAAGGCTCCTCGGAGCTATGTGGGAAAACGTTTAGCATACAAAACTTTAAGGTGACCAGGTCCTGAATATTAATTCAGGAATCTCTGCTGTTCTGAGCTGCTCGCCCATTTCATGTTTCCAAGAAGGGATGTTGTCCTGGTGATGACAGTGAAGACAGGATGTCTACTGGGAAATATTAAATGAAGTACACAGTATGGCAGCCACTGCCCAGATGTTCCATATTAAAGCAGACAATCTTTTTTTTTTTTTTAAAGACCTTCACCCTCTGCTGAAACAGCTTTTTGATGGTTGTCTATTTGTCCAGTGCTCTGGATTGTGTTGATGTATTGTATGTTACTGGATTACTGCATGGACACTGAAAGAACCAATATCAAATATTATTGGTTTAAGAGATATGAGCAAGCCAAGCCAATACACAGTGAATTTCTAGTGTTGCTCTGGGTTGCATCTTGTAGGCGGGCAGCATGATTGTTTACAGTATCTTAGGTGTGTGTGTATCTAATGTGCCTCAGATGTTCACACAACCTAGATACATCTACCATAGTAAGGTCCAAATGTATTTTTGAATATATTCACTATCATAAGGGGATGAATATTTCATAACAACATTCTGTAATTTGCTAGAAATGCAGGAAACGCCCATACTTTAATTTGTGAAATCGGTGTTACAAGCATTGATTACATTGCTAGGCAAACAAAGTGACAAATGTGAAATTTATATATTTAATAAATTATTCTTGGGTGCCATGGGAATGAACCAGAAGATGTTTACCACTGCTTTTGGTCACTCTGGTTGGATCTTAAGAAAAAAGAAATATAACATCAGCATCCAGTCTTTCTGTTTGCAGCTATGGTACTAGATGTTAGAACACAGTGGTTTTGTTTTCGGGCATTAAGACTATTTCACAAACAGAATGCAAATTGTGTGATTATTGTAAACAGACCAGTGAGGTTAAAGTTGCAGAATAGTTCTTTGATTTCTTTGTATGAACTTACCATGAGCATGCATTCCTGATTAACATATCTACCAAGTCGCAAAATGTTAATACTGAATTTTTCATAGCAATATCATAGCAACTTAATATGAAGTGTTTTTATGGTTTGGTTTAGGCGTTCGTGTAGTGTAGATTCTGGATAAAGTCACGCTCTGAGTTTTTTACTGCTGGAAATATATACTTTTCACAAAGCTAGACTGTCTATGCACAGGGCCGGACTGGGACAAAAATTCAGGCCGGGAGTCATACATCCACCCAGGCCACCCAACAGCACTGCAACACTAAAACAAGTAAAAATATAAGTCAGCAGCAACTTCAACTTATCTGATTTTATTTCAGTAACATTAGATGGATATTGAAACCTTTTGAACATAGACAGATAAGAGCCTATCCTTAAGAGGGGTCCCCAGACTGTTTCAGCCTGCGCTGCAACCCACCTGTGGAGGTATTTCTGACCCAGGAAGACCTACCAAATATTTTGTGCAGTAAAATAAGTAATGTAGCAGTGTTCTCACTACCATGTAAAAACAAAGGTGAAATAATTAAAATGTTTCTGTGTATTGGTCAGTATTCATCAGTCTGCACACACAGGCACACGTACACACCCTCTGCTCTCTGCTCCACCTGATTCTCCTCAACCAAGCTGCTTTCAGTTTACAGGCACGCTGATTTGGGGGTGGGCACGGGCGGAAAGCGAAACAAACTAATCACATCTTGAATCTACAAAAAAAAACCTTTTTGACCAATCGTTGTGACAAATGCTGACAAGCACCTATCATTTCTGACAGCGGACGGGCTCTTTGCCAGTCGGCATGGCGCTGCGCAGCCTGCGCTGCAGAGCATGCCTTAAAAAAAAAAGACAGGCAGGCCAGAGCAGACCACTTGCGGGCCAGGCCACCGGGGAACTCAACGGTTCTCCTGTGGGCCAGTCTGGGCCCGTCTATGCAGCAGAAATATGCAGATATTTTTGAAATTGGTACTGCATGACAAGAGAAAACAGAAGAAAAGGGCTGTGGCATTCAGTTTTGCTCACGAGGTAGAAGACAATCAACTACCAGGATGCACTGTGCCACACTGGACCAATAAATAATACAAACAATATCATATTACAGTTCAATACAAACTAAAATATTGTGGTGAGAATGAGCTGTGGACGCTGTGGGCTAGTGATGTCAGCAGCCGGGATTCCCTAATGACTCGAACTGATTCAGGTGTGACTGATTTGATTCAGGTGTGACTGATTGGTGAGCACGAGAGAAGAGGAGAAAACAAAAGACACTGACATGCTGCAATTCGGTTGGAGCATCTCGTTACTGCGGCTCGGCACTCTGTCAGGAGGGTGGGTGCCGTTCGTAGCGATTTAAAACTGCCGGTGGTGAAGACAGGTAGCCAGGGGGGTTAGCTGTTCCGACATCTAGGAGGGGAGGTCTGCTGCCTCCTGTAGTTGGATAGGGCCCGGGTTTAGAGAGTGCTGGAGCCGCTATCGCTCCATGTACAGTGTTGCTGCCTGCTGAGACTGGCTGTGGCCGAATCCTGTTCATGCCGTCCAACGAAGCCTTTTCCCTGGGGAGTTGGACGGCGACACAAGCTCAGACCCCGGGGGAGGGTCTGGGCTAGCGGGCGAGTGAAGTATACTTAAGTTTATAACTGTCATTAATTATATGTGTGTATTTTTAGATTTTGTATAGGTCGGCCTATTTCATAGTTTTAATAGTGTGGAGAGGGAGGGCTGTTGGGGAGGAGCGACCAAGCCGGCAGGACACTTACTGGATTCCTCTTAAAGTGTGTATTTTTGCATTGCAGTGCTTCCCGTTTAAAGTGTGTATTGTTGTATTGTAGTGCCTCCTGTTAGAGGGTGAAGCTTAACCTACCTGTTGAATGGTTTTGCCGTAAGCTAAAGTTTAGCCCTGTGTGTACTGTAGTGGGTTTCCAATTTGTGTGCTGTGTTGAGTTTTGCAGTGCCTCTTAAAGGGTGTAAGCATACCTGAATGGTCTGTGTGCGGAAGTCGCCTAAATTAATTGGACCCTTTGTTGTCCTGGGGGGACTGGTCGCCCCCTACTTACCTGTAGCTCTCCTTGCTTTTTAGGAAATGTGTTTCACATTGTGATGAATTAATAAAGATTATTTTGTATATTGCCTCCCCATAACTGTGCTTATTTGAAGGTCTAACATAGCAGTATTTCCTGCTAAATTGGGAAAACCCACATTTATTACAATATATTCTGAATACATTTAAGGTGAGAAATAGGCAACACAGTAAAAGAATCTTGGTTTATACTTGATCAGCGCTGCTTAGTTTTACCCTTTAATCTCAGGTTTTTCTAGCCTGTTTCTCACAATAAAGATTACAGTATGGTGTGCACTTCCTGTTCACAAACTCACTCACTTTTAGGGCACTAAAATATGTTTATGAAAAAAATGTAGGCAAGGAATAGACAACACAGTAGTATAATCTTGGTTTATATCTGATCAGCACCAGTG
Source organism: Epinephelus awoara (assembly GCA_035609425.1). Taxonomy (NCBI): domain Eukaryota; kingdom Metazoa; phylum Chordata; class Actinopteri; order Perciformes; family Serranidae; genus Epinephelus; species Epinephelus awoara. The sequence goes on from CM069304.1 coordinate 6,115,539, forward strand.
GCGTAATGAAGTCATAGCGGGCCCCATTGCACACTATTATGATGGACCCTAGTGCACGCTATTGTGCATGTATTGTCTTGATGCAAAACGAGACTTGGCATTAGACAGCAGCCAGCCTCAAGTGGCCATGAGAGGAACTGCACTCTTTGGTACTTGGATGTTGGCTTCATTCAGGGCCGTGCTGTATGGTGTAAGACAACTTTCAAAAAGATGTGTACATAATTTTAACCATTCGTATTCGTAATGTTAAATATTTGTATGTCAATAAAATTGTTGTACACAAAATTCTGCTGTCATATACGTGAATCTGTGGAATTGTTCGGGTTAGGATTGTTTTTATGTGAGTATGAATCTAAAAGCTGCAGTGAAAAGTCTTGTGAGTACAACTCTAATTTCTAAGACTACGAAGTCCTCACTGTGAACACGAATTCAAGTTTGTGGGTACGAGTAGGAAAGTGTTGAAAAAATGTCACTGAGATCACAGGCAGGTCACAGGGGAAAGTAATCGAACCACGATTACTCCAAACGCGCATGCCCCAAAGGCAAAGATGGCAGCGGACCGAGTGGAGCTGCCAGCTATGTTGCTGTGTCCTATTTCTGCACTCCTGTAAATTATTCTTTAGACCAAACAGCCTATATCAAGAATTTTTTGATGTAAGCAGAGTTGGAACAGAGTGACATGCAGGTTTGACTCTGAGCTGAGAGTAAATGATGAAGCTATAGTGTACAGGTGGTGCTGTGACTGGCTGGGAACTGAAGCCTGATCCACTGAATCGTGTCCGATAAAAACAGCCCAAATGTGCCTTTTATTTTTGGTGTATTTTTCATTTTCATCTCTGCCACACTATCAACACATGCTCATTCTTCCATACAGGTAGGCCTACGTGTGGTTCATTTTCCAAATTGGTCTCTAAATGCAAAAGTTGATTTCTCCACTTCAAGAATATGTTCTATTGTTGTTATCCATGAATTTTGTTTGGGTGAGATTGGACTTTTCTATGTCTCTGCCACCTGCTTCACACAGTATGTTAATAAGGTACACTTCATTCAGTTGTATCTGTTCACATATTCTGTAATGGAGCAAATTGTGGACAGATTACAAGGCTGCTGCTCTTCATGACATGTAGCCTGTGCAAAGGAAACACATACATACAGAGATGTACACACATGATCATGCAGCCACTGCAAGAAACCAGATAAGATTTATTGCCTACAGGCTTAAATCAAATTTTAATTCCATTAAACACTCTGGCGTCTGCTCAGCAACTCTTTACAATTACCCGCTCCATCTGCCTTGTGTTCTGTATCCAAATTAATAACCACTGGTTTGGGATTTTGTATTGCTTTTCACCACTTACAGAACCATATGTAATTATGTAAGGATCCCCTCAAATGCGCTCCACCACACAGGCATTTCTTTCAGCACACAAGAGACTGGTCCCGAACTTTATTGAGCAGGCAAGGTCAATTACACGGTGTGATGATTCTGATGTTGTAGTCACAGCAGTGTCACTGAGTGTTACTTTTTAATGTACAACTAGCAACCTTGTTTTTTCTTTTTCTTTTTTTTTTTTTCAAATTATGAAATTAGAATTTTGTCTTGAGCTCTATAACTTAGAATATTGTTTCCAATTTTCTCTTCACTGTGTGCTGGAATGTGTCTGAGTCAAGCTAACTGTTGTCTCATTCAAACACAGAAGTGCACTGATAAGTGTGTGTCACTCACTAATTGTTAACTTGAGTTAACGAGTGTCTCAGAGTTAGAACGTTACCCAAGACTCATTGACTGCTCTCTCTGTCTTGCCTTGCTATTTTCAGATATTGTTTTCAGGGATTAGTGCCAGCAGAGCTGAAAAAAAGACAATGCTTCGAAATGACTATGGTTGAAAGAAAATTAAATTCTCTGGTGAAAATAACAGCAGTGGTTAGCAAATTAGCATAACCTCCAAGTGCACTTTATTTGTCAAGTCTGCCATGGTCTCCCATCAGCGCTTGAGCAGTTCTTGAGCATCATTACTCACAAACATAATGCACCTTAATGAATTACCCTATGAATAAATGACCGTAATGACTGCAATTAAGCTCTGCATGCAGGCGTACACAAACAGCTCTACTGGATTGTTGAATTGGAGTCTCATAGGCAGGGCAAGTTTTATTGGGAATGAACCAGGTGCATACAGCTGTATTACTTTTACACTTTGGCATTGTTCAAGTACAGGCCTTTACTGTTTATTTCATAAAAGATAAAGAGCTTGACTGTATGCAAATCAATGGACTACACTTTTTTATTATGTTATTCTCTTCCATGGAAGATAATAGAAACCGTGATATCATCACATTCTTTAGTTTTCTCCTTGCAACCTTTGGCTTGGGTTGCTGTTACCTGAAAAGCTGTTGTTCAACCGAGCTACAGTAATGTAACCCTTGTTCAAAGTGAGCTAACTCTAGCTTTGTTTGTCCCAGTAAAAACACCAAGCCACTGAATGTGATGTGCCATGAATTGGCTTCTCAAGGCACTGTGGTCAACAGTGCATCAGAGCATCAGTGCCTATTGTTTTCCATGTTAAGTACACACCAGCGGTGTCTAGACACACGTTCATTCTCAGAAAAGCAGCAAATTTTGTTACATTTACTTCCCGGATGGACACACCACAGCTACTGCTCCCCTGACTGCTAATTCTGTCAGAGCTTTGCATTCAGTGGGTCTCAGTCATGAAACGTGAGCAGAACAAATTTGTATGTATTTCGGCAGTCATCAATATATTAGTAGCTCCAGTTTTTTCGTAGATACTAACAGAATCTACACTTACTTTTGGCTACTCTTAGTGCATGTGTAAATAAGATATTGCACATAAATATTGCTTGTCATTATTAGAAATTACAATTTTATTTAATTGTGTTCTGTTTATGTTCACGATACGCAGATGCCTTTGAAACACCCAAGTTAAACATGACAAAAGATGAGAAACACATAACATTTAGCTAAATTAGTTGGTATTCAGCAGATTTAAGCTTCAATTTCTTTAAAAATGAATGAGTTATCTAAATCGTCTTAATACAAAACTAGAAAACGCTGTTCTCTGTATAATATACGCGCGCTCCTCCTCTGCCCTCTTTATGCACCGCAGCCCGGAACTGCACATCATTTTTATCTTATTTAATTATCAGAGACACGACGTGGGTATGTAAACATTATTTCAAATACAGATTTGGTTTAAGCAATTTCACATCTGTCTTCACACACACCAGGCAGGCAGTGAACCAAAATCTGCCAGAGAGTTGGTAGGATACATTGTGGCCAGACTTAAAGTTACACCACTGCTAACAGAGGAAAATGAAATGTATTTCTCAACTCCTTATTTGTATATATACATGTATATGTGTATTATTTTTTGTTTATTATATATACAATGTCCAGTCCATAATTTAAATTAGTCCAAAAATGTAGCAAATATTTGGCACTTTCACTAATAAATAAGGGCTTAAGTGCTGAAATGTTGCACTTAAACATTAAACAGTTACAGTCAGTGAGCTGGGGCGGGCGGCTGGTTTCCGAACAGTCACCTTTGTCATTCCACTTGAGTTTGCAGGGCTGCATCACAAAGATAATTTCAAATGGTGTTTGCATTTTTGCCATCTTTTCTTGTGGTATTCATTTTCCTGCAGCTATCAAGCAGCTTGTGTTAGTTTCAAAAATGTCTTAATTACCATATTTTAAACCCAGAAATTAGCTAGGGTTTTGGTTTTGATTAAAGTCCTGGCAGTAGCTTGGCTGTTTTGAGTACAATATCCCACGCACAGATGGGGTAGCTAGCAGGGAAGCTCAGAGCACCATGACATGATAGATCCACTCTCCACAACAGCCTATATTTGCTTCTGCTCCTGCTAATCAACGTCCTCCCTTGGAGGAGTTCCCATCAGTGTGGATGAATCTGCCATGTCAAAGGTGACGGAGAAAGACAAGTAGTCTCTCTATGCCTCCTCCTCTCACATTTGCAATTTCCCCTCTTCATCTGGTTGTCCTCCAGCCTCCCATTTTGTGGCCAAATGGAGAGTGAAGTGTGCACTACCATCTGTGCAATGGGGTTAGAGGGAAGCTAATAGTTCCACACAAGGGATCAAAAACTCATCACTCTTAACCCTGTGAGGAAAGCCAAGTCGTAAACGGCCTTCTCACTTGGACAAACCATTTACTTCTAATGTGTTGCTGGCAAGTTAAGAGGAATGAGGGGAAGGGATGGATGAAGCTCTGCCCTCGTACAGTAAATCCCCACAGAGGCCAAAATCATTCTGAAAAAGTTCCAATCATATCCATGCTCTTACTGAAGTAGCCTTGTGCCTGAGGCAGAAAAATTGAATGACAGGTTCTTCAAAAGCTGTCATCAGTCTTGAGTTGTCAGTGAATGCTCTGCCTTCACAGCTCTTGTATTTACTAGTGCTTGTAAAGGTGTTTGCTGGCAGTGTTTTTGACTTTTTTTGTGGTGAAGCCACATAGGGAGCATGTCTTTTCATGGAGGTATTATGATTCCGGTCAAGCCTGACCACCTGTGGTCTGTGGTCATGTTGTGATAGCTGATGGGAAATCAGGACAGTGTCTTCCCTCCAGAAGCAAACATCAAAAAAGACTCATATGGTGAGGTTGTGGTGTCCCTCTCCATTTCATACACAGAGCCTCAGGTGATCTGCTGTTAAACCAGCTGTGCTGTGGAAAGACAGAAAACTAGAGTGTATTGTCAATATTAAAAGGCTCCAAAATGATTCCTTTTTATCTCATTTATTGAACTTGTTTTAGAATCAGAAAGTTTTTAAAAAGCAAATTGTTTTGATAAAAATTGACAATTAATCGCAAAAAAGACAACACCAACTCCCTAAAGATGATTTCCAAACGCACCCTTGAAAATGCAACATCTGGCCCTCAGCCAGTAACTTTTTGGGATGAAATTCACTTAGATTTGCATAAAAATAGAGAAAGTATTAAGATGATATTTTGTTGCTCAGATGAAATTGTGTGAAATTGATATGGAGTATGAGTTTTTACAGGCATTATATACAGGCAACTGTTACTGTATGATTTAAGGACAATTCATCACAAGTTTAATCACATCATAAATCTATTGAGATTTAATGGAATAGATGTCTTGTGAAAAAACATTAATCATGCAGGAGGGCTCACACTTGGCTCTTACTTACCACGTCTTCGTGAGGTGCTATATATGCAAAATGAATATGAATTTGACTTTTCAAAATTACCAGGCATGTACCAGTGCAATACCAGATTAATTATTTAATCACATGATAATTTACAGTGGGGATCAATGATTGGCTGTTAGGTACGTGTAGCTCGTTCATGTTTCTGTCTGACTGATGATTGGTCAACTGAACATGCTGCTGATCTCTCCCACTCACTGGACACAGTCCAAAGAGCTATTGTCCACATGAATGCTTATTCTCTGAGAAAGTATGGCAACTCTCTTCAAAGAAGAAGAGTGGAGGTCTGCTAGAACAGCTGCTACATTTGTAACTGGATGAAATTTTAACAATAACCTATATTTCATGTGCAAATGCTTGCAAAACAAAACAAAACAAACAAATCAAATCAAATTGAAAAATGGAACTGTCCAAAGGCACCTGCGTGATTCTGTTTTATATGTTTTTTGATAGAGGAACTGATAGTTTCTCCTCTTGATACACATCCTGATAAGCTTAAGGTTTATCAAATTGATTACAACGCTATACATGAATGAGCCCTCTTAACTAAAAAAGCAGCAGAAACAATACAGCAGTGATATGATGAATAGTAAAATTCAAAATCACACATATTGAATTTAATTTGGTAGATAAGAGCCATACAATATGCAAGCTGTGTCATGCAAAAATAACATTTATACAACCAAACAATACAATCAACTTGCTAAATCAAATATGTCACAAATATGTCTCCTACTGTTTCTTGGCTCAGGGCAGTATTCCACTAGCCTGGAAATCCAGACCCAAATCTAGAAAGACTTAGGGTCTGGCTATGAGTAATGCAAATGGCCCAACTCCAGGGGCGGCACCAAGCATGCATTTCAAAATATCACTGCACGCAATTGGATAACGCTACAACCAATCAGAACAATACTTAGCTACCAGCCGAGCTAACTGGTAGATTAGACTCTTGCCGCATCCGGTCTGCAAAACAGCAAAAACGTCCTTCTTGCAAAGGAAAGATTCGAGCACCGTCTTCTGTTCCTCTTTTAGAGAAAAAGACAAGTCTAACTAGTTCATTGTAGTGGCCAAAGCCGTTTCAAACAACTGGTGTCCATCCGTAGCCATCTTGCAATATTTACTGACTGATTCAGGACTTCGTTGTCGTAGCGCTGTCGTCATCTGTTTATCAATCAGTCAAACTTTATTTATATAGCACTTTTCACACATTAAAAATGCAGCACAAAGTGCTTCACAGAATAAAAACATACAAAAAAAATATTACATACATAGTGACACAGTTTTTAAATCAAAAAGGTGAGTCTTGAGCCTCCTTTTAAAAACATCAACAGTCTCTACAGTCCTATGGCTGTTCCATAAGTGAGGGCCATGAGTTTTCGTTCTCACTTTTGGAACAATTAAAAGGCTTGTGCTGGAGGACCTCAGGATCCGCGAGGGTTGATATGATAAAAGCAGGTCAGATAAATAAGATGGCCCAAGACTGTTAAGACATTTAAAAACTAATAAAAGAACCTTAAAATCGATCCTGAAACACACGGGGAGCCAATGCAGCGATTTTAAACTGGTGTAATGTGCGCCCGCCCTCTGGTCCTCGTCAGCACTCGTGCGGCTGAGTTTTGGAGTAACTGGAGGTTAGAGATGGTCTTTTTGGGAAGACCAGAGAGCAGGGCATTACAATAGTCTAAACGACAAGAGATAAAAGCATGCATCAGCACCTCCGTGTTAGCCTGAGAGAGAAACAGGCGGACCCTGGCTATATTCTTAAGATGATAAAAACCTATCTTTGCTGTGTGTCATCTGCGTAACTGTGGAAGTTGATGCCGTGTCTCCTGATGACGTCCCCAAGGGGAAGCATGTATAGATTAAAAAGAAGTGGACCCAAAATCGACCCTTGGGGCACCCCACACCTAATTTCATGCGTTCTGGAGGAACATGTATCCATACTTACAAAGAAACAACGATCTGTGAGATAAGAGCTGAACCAGTTAAAAACAGTACCAGAGAGGCCCACCAGGTTTCTGAGTCTGTTTAATAAAATGTGGTGATCTACTGTATCAAAGGCAGCGCTTAGATCCAGTAGTACCAAGACTGTGAGTTTTTGTGAATCTGCATTAAACCTGATATCATTTAAAATCTTTAAAAGGGCTGTCTCTGTACTGTGGTTCATCCTAAAACCAGATTGATATTTCTCTAAAATATTGTTTCCTTTTAAAAAATAATTTACTTGAGATCTAAATTACTCTTCTTCAGAAGGGGCTTCACCACTGCCGTTTTGAAGGCAGTGGGGAAGACACCTGTCTGGAGAGAGTAATTTACTATATTTAAAATCTGTTCCTCAAAGAACCCATAAAATGTTTTTAAAGTGATGTGGGAATCGGATCTAAAAGGCAGGTTGTTGGGTTTACCTGGGAGAAAACTCGACCAAGTGTCCTTGCATCAACCAGGGCAAAACTCTCCAGTGCTTCCCCAGGTAAAAGCAATGATCCAGGTGTGTTAAAAATTATATTCTGTTGGTATGAAAGACTGGATCTGATGTCATCGTTTTTACTTCTGAAGTGGTCTGCAAAGTCCTCACAGAGGGCATCTGATGAAATCTTGGCTGTTTTTTGGGGGGATGTAGGTTTTGTTTTTATTGTTTTGGTTAAAAGTGGAGCCACTTCAGAAGTTAGGGAGCATTTCCTCACTGTTCTCACCGGGGCCTCCTGATGGCTAAAACTGGTGATGTTAAAATACACACAGTAGTGGTCAGACACAGCCAGTGGACAGGCCATAGGTTATGACCAGGTCCAGGGTGTGTCCTCTGTTGTGCTGTTTAAATCCATGCAGGTTAAAAGGTCTAAAAATCCTCTGGACATAGTGTCAGAGATGTTATCAACATGTAAATTAAAATCACCAGTTATTAAAATTCTATTGTATGTGGTGTGTATGATTGATAATAACTTGGAGAATTCACTGATAAAAGAGGTAGAATGGTGGGGTGGTCTGTAAACTGTGATGCAGAGGATAGTAGGACTGCTAAAAACAAAGGCATGGTGCTCAAATTATATGTAACTGTTAAAAGAAACTTCATTTGAGTGCAGTGTACTTTTGGTTATAGATGCAGTTCCGCCTCCTTTTTTATGGAGGACAGTAGTAGGGCTGTCAAAATTGCTCAAAAATGACGTTCGAATATTCCTTCTAAAAATAACTAATAATAATAGCGATTTTAAAAAAAAAAAATTTCACATTATGTCCACAAGAGGGCAAACTAATACAAGGAAATATACTTGTAGGCCTATATGTATTAATACAAGGAAACATAACTACTTGTAGGTATTTTTATTTCAACATAAATGTCTTTGGAAACATTTACATACTTCACATTAAAACACATAAAACAATTATCTATAACATAGCGTTAGAAATGACCACGGACCTCTCACTCTCACCACCCGCGGAAGCACTGCGAATAGCCTCGAAGTGGCGAGAAGCGAAGCCAGTTTCCTTTCGGAACCCATGTTAACCGATTGTGTCATCCACACCGGCTGCGCCACACCGCGTAACTCCGTGGCCGGCTCAATCATTTTGGCGTCTGGCCCAGGCCAACGCCCACTCGCAAAGAGGACAGCTGCGGTGGTGTTTTGTTTTGTTTTTCTCCACAATCGAATATCAATTTTCACATTCGAAGGTCCATTTTGTTTTTCAAATTCAAATTTAAATTTGAATTTAGAATATTCGTTGACAGCCCTAGACGGTAGTGAGCACAGCAGCCCCGGGAGCTTTTCCAGGAGGACCAGGACTGTGGCTCCAGGGAAACAACAAGTGGCAGCGTTAACAAAACAGATGTTTCTCACTATGGAGTCCCCCACTATCAGAGTGGTTGGGGGGAAGAGGGGACGAGGAGAGGACAGCTGCGGCTCACCGGGGGAAGGTGGCAAGCGGTCAGTGTCCGGACCCTGTGCTGGGGTCCCTGGGAGAGGAGTCTGAGCAGCCGAGCGTTGCGGCGAGGCAGCGGCACCAGTCCCGTGAGGAGGATTTAGGGTAGTGGGGACCTCTGGAGCGTCTCAGCACAGCCTCGTTCAGGATCATACGCTGAGATGCGGAGGTCGTTGCCTGGGAAGACAGCTGCCGATGTGGCCCCTCGGCGGAGCGGAGACCTACCGGCTGACCACCGCCTGTTGCCGGTGGAGAGGAAGCTGTGCTCGGAGAGGGGTCCGGGTCACGACGAGATGGAGCTGGATCGTCCCCAGACAGAGCCACAAAGCAGTTGGAGAGGCTCAGGCAAGGAGGCGAAGCGGTCCCTTCCACCGCTGTCTTAAGACCCCGGGCCGCCACCTTGGCCTAGGACGACTGATGGTGAGGTGTCGAGCAGGAGGAAGGCCGGGGACAGGTGGAGGGGTCCCAAGGAGCTGTGTCCTGGAGGGCTGCGGTGAGGGAGACAATCCGTAGTGACTGCTTGTGCGCCACATCCAAGCAGCTAGCCAGAAGTGACTCTTTGTTTTTTAATTCATCCGAGAGCTGGCGGATGTCCTCTCTAAGGTCAGTGATCGTAATGTTTGCTTTCTTCAGCCGCAACACTACCGCCAGTGTCGGTGACGTGTGGCTGTTAAATGTGCAGATGCTCATGGCACGCCTCTGGCTTGCCTATATCAGATACACTGATATGATTGGTGCAGCTCAGCTCCAAGGGCATGGGTAATGAGCCTCATTACTGATTGCCAGAGTGACTCGCTGAGCAAATTCAAATTGTGCTCTCATGAGACCTCTGGATTTCCAGGGTAGTATTCTACTGTATTTACAGTTTTTAAATGGAGTAAACAAACAAGATATAAAGAGTTCAGCATAGGGCTTTACCACTGGACCAAGAACCTTCTGAGGAACTTGTCTTTGACCAGAGAACCAGGGTCTAATTTGTGTTCCCGTAGTATAGTTTCAGCAGGGGAAGTGCTTTCAAAGGTTCAGAATCTTTTAGCCTGGGGTTTGTGTGGTTGGCCATCACTCATCAGTCAAACACAGACAAAGCAGCTCGTTCAACCTGTGTATCGTTCAACTGAAAAAACATGGAAGTACTCCATTGCTAATATTACTTGGGTCTGCTGTTTGTTGTTTTTTATTGACTTAAAAAACAAAGTTGGGCTTTGCTTCCTGACTCTGTAAAAAATAAAAGACTGAGGGAGAGAAGGAAACAAAGAGTGAAAGAAGCTTAGAGTATGAGCAGGTTATAGAGCGAATGTAAGAGATGGAGAAGTGGGAACAACAACGCGTGTAAAGGAGACAGTTTCATTGTTGTTAAATTCTACAGTAGGAATAAATAAATATCGAACACTCAGCAGTTCTCCTATTCAGGAGTTTTTGCCTCCCTCTCTACCTCTGCATGTCTTCTTTTCATCCATTCATTACATCTGACTCAGATATCTGAGTCATGCTACCACAAATACAAGAACAATTTTGTGCTTGTTTTCACATGTGGGAAAATTTCATTTTAGATGTTGCTGACGCTTTTAAAGCCATGGGTCAAATTTGCTTTTGCCCTCTTCTGAAGTTGTGGAAACAGGCTTTGCTCAAAAGCAGCTTTTAGCTCTTAGTTTAGTTCCTCTGTTTCCATTGCTACTTGAACTTTTTGGTTGGAAAGGAGCTCTGATGAGCTTTAGAGGTGCTGGTAGTTGGATTTTGTTACTATTGGACAGAGCTAGGCTAGCTGTTTCTCCACACTCGCAGTGTTTAAGATAAGTTAAGATAAGCTAAGCTAATTGACTGCTGGCTGTAGCTTCATATTTTGATCTCCTTATCCAACTCTCTGCCAGTAAGCTAATAGGTAAAATGCTGAATTATGTCTTTTTATTAAGTTCTTTCATTGTCTGAATCTTATCAATCATCAGAATCAGAAATACTTTATTGATCCCAAAGAAGAAATTGTGAATCATTACAGTCTCTCTGATGTAAAGAATAGAAAATTACAAGAAAAATATAAACAAATAAAACAGAAATACAAATGTGCATTATGCTACAATGTTTAAAACCAGTACTTAAGATATTTTGCACAAAAATATGTTCACTTAGCTGAGACTGTAAGGGTGAAAAATATACAAATATGTACATTGTGCTACATTACACTTCACAAACTAGCATGTTACATTCACAACTATAAAATATGTATTATGTTATAATGTTCACTACAATACATACATGCATAGAATGAAAACAAGAATAAGAATAAACATAAGAAATATATGCAGTCATGTGCACTCGATGTTGAATAAATATATACATTCAAGAGGTGTTGGTGAGAATAAATTAGTATACTGATGAATATTGCACAGTTGAATAACTGCACAGAGTACTGCGGCAGTTGAATTATTATACCAATTATGGCATGGTATTGCTCAGTTAAGGCAGGGTTGCAAGGAATAATTATTCTCATAAGTCACTATTGCACAGTAGAAACATAATAGATAATCATGAATTATAAATGTAGATGGGTGAATTAAGTCCAAGTGTCGGTCTGCTGACTCAGAGTGTCTGACACTCTTGAGGGAGGAGCTGTACAGGTTGACGGCCATGGGCAAGAATAACTTCCTGTGGCGCTCTGTGGTGCATCTTGGGGGAATGAGTTTGTCACTGAATATGCCCCTGTGTTCGAGTGGGTGGGAGGCATCCTCCTTTCTGACACTGTCACCACAGAGTCCAGCTCCACCCCCATGACATTACTGGCCTTGGGAATCAGTTTATTGAGTCCTTTGGCATTTGCTACCCTCAACCTGCTGCCCCAGTACACGACAGCAAACAGGATAGTATTGGCTACCACAGACTCATTAAACATCCTCAGCATTGTCTGGCAGATGTTAAAGGACCTCAGCCTCCTCAGGAAATAAAGACGGCTTTGGCCCTTCTTGTAGAGGGTGTCATTGATCTTAGCCCTGTCCAGTTTATTGTTAGTATAAATTCCCAGGTACTTGTAGTCCTCCACAATGTCCACACTGACACCCTAGATGAAAACATGGGTCACCGGCACCTTTGCCCTCCTCAGGTCTACAACCAGCTCCTGTCTTTGTCATGTTGAGCTGCAGATGGTTCTGCTCACACCATGTGACAAAGTTATCCACTACAGCTTTGTGATTTCTCTCATCACCCCCACTGATGCATTCAACTATCGCAGTCATCAGGATGCTTCTGAAGATGGCAGGACTCTTGTGTGGTAGTTACAGTCCATTCAGGATGGCTTTAAGGTCTCATGTTAACCACATGCAGCAGGGATGGGCGATACAAACTTTTTTTTTTTTTTTTTGGTTAGAATTTTAATGATACCGATACTCACCATGTCTTGAATGGGTGTGTGATTTTCCAGAAATGACAGCAAATAAAAAATACCTTAAAGGCAAATAACATGACATTTACTGGCCACATTTAATTGCACCAAATTTATTACCGAAGCAAATATGAGTACAAGTAAATATGTTTGAGCTAATGATTGTAAAAAAAAAAGAATAGTCCAGTATTTACAGAAAAACTTTGATTAAGTAATAATAAATATTTAATGTGTGTCGTTACTTTGTTGCACCTTTATGTCACATGGTGCATCTTGCTATATTTTTTATATACAGGTGAAAAGTAGCACCACATGCCTCTACATTTCCTTTTTGCCAGTCTCTCACTTGTTTGATACTTGTGTGATAATGTGTGTGTGCGTAAAAAGTGGGTGGGAGACTGAACATTAGAAGATAGGGAAAAAGAGATAGGGAGTGCAAGTATTAAGTGGAGAAGAGAGCGATTTGAGCAGAGCAGTGTAGAGGTGAGGAATATACAGTAGAATTTACTGTTTGTGGGCTAATAATGCTGCAGCTCCTCAAGACCAGCAGAAGTTTCCCATGTTTTGTTTCAGCTGCTGAGTGTTATGAACAAGGTTGGCTTTAGAGTGAGTACCACCTCAGGCCCGGGAGAAAACAAAGTGCCTCCCCTGTGCTTTCCAACCACTGTCTGGAAGCCGAAGCAGAAAAAGCTAACCGCTGTTTTGGCATTATAACATTATAAAAATGTACTGAAAAAGTTTGGAAGTGATGGAGGCATCCATGTTTGGTATTTACATAATTTTATTATCAGTTTGTTTGTTTTTTTAAAGGAATTTATACCAAATGAGTAGCTTGTGAGTGTTGAAGTATCGATCCTGCATTATTGATACACCCATCCAGGACTCGGGATGCACACCCTGGTCTCTGGTGTCAAAGCTTTGTGCACTATTCACCCCAGCCATCTTCCTATTACTCCTGCGCACTAGAAAAAGTGCCTTACGGAAAGAAAGAAAAGACATTGCCAGTGAACATATTTCAGCCAACAATCACTTGTATTTGACAAAATTAAATAGAAGAATAACATATTTTGTGTAGCAGACAGGTTTGCAGCCTGTCTAGATATAAAGGCACCATATATTCGTGCAAACACACTTTATTCTGTTTTTTTGTAAGTTAGTTTGTTCATGCAGGTAATCTGTATTTGTTTTTGGTTTTCCATTAATGAGCCATTGGATGCTCTGTTAATGATGGGATACTAAAATACTAAAGGCACAGAGTGTTTCCCTGTGGGATAGTTTGTCTTTTCACAACTTAAATCAATGAGATCCTAAACAACACCTCCCACACGGAAGCAGGAACTGCATGATGTGACTGAAAACACATGAAACACTGCTTTCTTCCTGGCTTCTCTGCTCATGCTGTACTTCCCTCAGAACCCCCACTGTTTTCCCTCTCCTGAAAAAAAAAAGTGGCAAATCAGTGTCAATATTTGTTTTACCCCCTCTTGTTTTTCTGGCATTTGGAATGACTGAATTTTCTTTATTTCAGTGGGTTTATTTCTCTGCAAGATGTAATTTTATTTTTCTCTTATAGAATCATCACTAAAGTCTGCATAAAATCTAAAGAGTGTGTCAGATGTGTCATGGTACTGTCATCATCCCGACTCATCCCGAGCATTTTACCAGACAGAGAGCTTTTAATAGATCAGCAATGACAGGTACAAGGACAAGTTCCCATCCATACACTTGACACACACTTGCCTGATTGGCACCTGATTGTCAGCACCTGTGAGCATGGGCCCTGCTACAGTGGTCAGTTGGTGTCTGCTCCAAGAATTGGCATGCCACGTTTGACTGATCTGGATAGGCCCCGTGTGATAGGGCAACTTCAAGCTGGTGTTCCGCAAAACCAAGTTGCCGTTTCCTCATCCTGTCAGCACTTAGGAACCTAGACTTATCAGAGACTCCATAATTTGGGAGTGGAGAGGACAGAATGACCTGCCAGCAGTCCTGACCTCAACCCCACTGAACACTGGTGGGATCAGCCTGGGTGTGCTGTTCGTGCCAGAGTGACCAACACAACTACCTTGGCTGACTTGGGACAAATGCTGGTTGAAGAATGTGCGTGACCAGGCTGGTGACCAGCATAAGGATGAGGTGCCAGGCTGTTGTGGCTGTGTATGGTTCTTCCACACGCTACTGAGGCTTCTATTTGGTAAATGAATAAATTGTGAAATTGCCAATATGTCTTGTTTCTTCAGACTTCAATCATCCAATCCACCAAACAAGAGTCAATAGCAAAAAAAAAGCTGTTTGGCACCGGCAGAGAAGATTTGGCAAATGTTTCATGGGCGCAACCCACATACTCAGCTCTGCTGCTCATCCCACAAATGCATGTTCCTTACAAATGTGGCACAATTTAAAAGGGAAATAAACGGACTTTCCAACAGTATAAGATTTATTGCCAAGAAGCATTTTTACACCAAAGAAATAATCTACCAAACACAAATTTACTTACTTTTTGTGCTTAGTAATAACACGGCCTGTTGGCCCCTGCTGATGGTTCTGGCTACTGATAAGTATCAAGAAAGATTTGTTTGAAAGCTTCAGGGCTGTAGGAAGGTTGAAGTTTGTTTGTCGAGGTAAACACAGAAGGCCCTTTAAAAGAGGATTTCTTCAAAAAAAGTGCCAGTCCAAATTTCTATCCTCACTTACAAGCAAGCGTCCGACGGACGGACACTAACACTTATAGGAAGGTGTGTGTGCCCACCTGTCTGTGTGTGTGTGTGCACGCATCTTGGTGGAACTCTGCCGAGTGTGATACAGAGAGCAGAGGAGAATTGTAAACGCATGACCATGAAGAGACAGAAATGACATGCCGTTGTGCAAATAAGATAAATAACATAAGGATATTTAGTTTAATAAAAAGGACAAGGTATAGACCTGTCGGATCTGTTCCCAGTGAGGGTTGGACTCCGCCAGGGCTGCCCTTTGTCACCGGTTCTGTTCATAACTTTTATGGACAGAATTTCTAGGCACAGCCGAGTGGTGGAGGGTGTCAGGTCTCGTCCCTGCTTTTTGCGGATGACGTGGTCCTCCTAGCTCCATCGAACAGTGACCTCCAGCTCTTGCTGGGACGGTTCGCAGTCGAGTGTGAAGCGGCTGGGATGAGAATCAGCACCTCCAAGTCTGAGGCCATGGTCCTCAGCCGGAAAAGGGTGGACATCTTAAATGACTTCTGTTGTGATCTATATAGAAAATAGAATTGAATAAAATTAACTTGACCTCCAAGGGGGGGCGGCTGTCCCCCTAATATAATGGTCGGGGAAATTGGTGCTGCAAGTTTGCAGCACCAATAAACTATCTGAATATAGGCTACACTGTTTAAATGATTAAGTGGGAAGAAAAAGACACTTGTGGGACTTGTGGCTCTGCTTTAACTGTTTAACAGCAGATGACAGCCGATCGAAATTTCTGACAGGTCGAAAATGAATCCGAATGCCCAGCAGCTGGTCGGGAAAAGTTGATCTGGCTATGATAGGACCTCGCCTCCCCATGCTCATGAATATGCTCTCAATAATGCCATGAGGGAATTTCTTCAAATTTGGCACAAGCATTCAGTTGGAATCATCGATGATTTGATTAGTCTTTGGTGGTCAAAGGTCAAACGTCTTATCTGATCTAATGACAAAGTGATGTCATTCTATATCCAAAAGGTCATCTTCACTGTAACAAAATATAATAATCTGCAAAAATACTTTTCTGGCCACTATTCAGCATCATAGCTCAGGAAAAGACAGGGAGACATTTGGGTTAGATACTGAATTGATGACACTAATCTTAGGTGTCCACTGCCCACCTTCAAACTGTGCTGATTGTATAGATCGTCTGTGCTGCTGGGGGAAGATGTGTATGAAGCATCCATGTTTTCACAGACATGGATGAAAACTGTAAGATAAATTTGACTGATGTGCAGAGGCATTCAACTGAAAGGGTTTTTTTTTTCCCTCACAAGGAATTGTCCCTTGATTACGTCTATTGTATTTTTTCTAGTTGGCACTATTCTCTGAGGTTGTCATCTCACTGCTGAATAGGTTTCTCTGCTTGTAAGATGAGCCAAGTAGATTTAACCATCTGCTGAGGTGGGGTCTTTCATGGTTGGGGCATTAATAGTTCAGGCCACTCAGTCCACAGGGACTTGGGTTGGGCACTGGAAGGTTGCGAGTTCAAGTCCCCGTACGGACCAAGTATGAAGCGTGGACTGGTAGCTAGAGAGGTGCCAGTTTGCCTCCTGGGCACTGCTAAGGTGTCCTTGAGCAAGGCACTGAACCCACAACTGCTCGGGGTGCCTGTCCCAAGGCAGTCCCCTTGCTCTGACATCTCTCCATTTCATGCATGTATAGGCCCTGCTTGTGCATGTGTGTGTATTTGGGCCCTGTGTGTATATGACAACAGAGTGAAAAATAATTGAATCCCCCTCAGGGGATTAATAAAGTACTTCTTCTTCATCAGGTTCTTAATCAAAGAGAGTGAAAAATACATCAGTGACAATCCAACATTAATTTTATTTTTCACTCATTCAGTAAATTCCTGAATCAAGCTTGCCTCAACCACCCTGTCTCAGTCTAACTCATTAATAACCAATTCCAACACAGAAGAAAAAAACAACAACAGATCCTCATTCTCAGAATAACTGTATGTCAACATGGCCTCCCTCTGAAATGCTCTTTAAACCTCAAAATTTTCCCAACCAAATACTGCAATAAAGTCTTTTGGTGTTTGTTTGTGATGGTTAATGTTTGTGTCAGGGCCTGTATGTGTGTGCGTATATGTGCGCACTGTGCAGACAAATTCTTACCCCACCAGCATCAAAAAGAGAATCTGCCATTTTCAGAGTGCCAGCCAAGAATCTAAGTCTAAAATTGAAAGTTGTGTGTGTGTGTGTGTCCGTGTTAAAGGGAAAGAGGCGGTAGTGGGGAAGCTCTGTTCGGCTGCAATTGACAGTACAAAGGGTTCAACTTGAAATTGAGCTTGTAAATGATCTTGTAGGCTTGACAGGCTATCTTAGGGGACCGACTCTTTCTCTTTCTGCATCTCCCACCGTCATAATACCCTCACATATCTACTGTAACAATCCCGCTCACTTAATTATCTGGCAGCCAGCCATTTTATTAAAACCTACAATTACTACGATAGGATAACACACACTCACTCACACGGCAAGAAACCTCACCCGGTGCAAGATAGCATGAGATACAGATGCAGCTTCAAGCCAAGGAACGGGTTTTGCTATTTAAAATATTCTCATTGGTGGAGAAAATACAAATATACCATTATTAGTCAAAAATCCCCTCTCAGTTATATGTACTGTCATTGTTCCTAATAGTTGTACAATCCGTTATTCCCAGTGACTAGGGAATATTTAGTGTGATTTATGTTAATACAGATTGTACATCTATGAAATGTAATTAGTTTCTGATGAGTTTGACTTTGGAGAGTAATTAGGTTGGATTTAGTTTTCAGATGACTTCATCTGTTTTCCTGTGCTGGGCCAAAGTGGTTTTTGGTGTTCAATAAGCTCATCTATTCAGTTTTAATTAAGATTTATTTACAGGTTAACCACTTGCATCTGCTGGCAGCTCACTGCCAATTTTAGTTTTGAACTGAAGATAAGAAATGTTTCTATTACCTGAAAATCTTTTGCTTTCCGAAAGTGCAGACATTTGTATAAGGTGGTGCAGTTATTGAAGGGTCTGTATGTTGGCGAAACAGGCATAAATTTAAAAGGTGCATAGGTAAACACTAACTCTCATTAATATTACTATTGTTTCCTTCTACATGTTGCATCTACATTGGGTATGTTTTCATGCACAGTAATATTCCACTATTATTTTGAATATGACAATATCTTGAATTTATTTCAGGGCATATAATTTGCATATTCAGTTACGTTATTCTGAATTAGACCTGAGTTCAGAGATTTCCGGTTAAGTGGGATATGCCGGTATTATTAGGGTTTTAATAGCATTATTGGGGCATGTATATAGCAAAATTGGAGTGTGCAAATTAGCTAAAAATAGCCATAGCTAGAGTTAAACTTAACTCAAACCCAGAGGTATTTATGGCATTGTGTAATATTTCAGATAAGAAAAGTGTTTTCTTTCAGTTAGGCTTTTTTTTTTTGGATTGTAATTTAAGAGTTGGTGAAAAAATGTATTTGGCTAGATCAGAGAGCCAAACAATGAGAGCTGTAAATAAATTGCTGTCAATTGTTTCTAATCATAACAAGCAACACAATTTAAAAAAAAAAATCAAAATTAAAATCTTAAAATACCCTGACTAATCCAAACTATGCCTACTTTGCTATTACACAGCCATAAGTCCTAATTTGCACCAAAAGAAGTGAGTAATTAGTGTGCAGTTGTAAAGGTGGGTGTATTGAGTTGAGTTGGTAAGGATTTGCCCTTCACTTCATCCCTGTCTGTGATTTAAGCTGGGATTGTTCTGGTTGGGATAGGCTGAAAGAGTCTTTTCTGTTCTTGACCCAGTTCCTCATGCCTCATTATTTTCTGTGTTGATGGCTTCAGGAGAGTTTTGCTGGTCTTTTGCTCCACTGTGGTTCTACTGATGCTTATCTGCATTCGCCTCAAGAAACAGAACACACAGTTCACACAACAGTTCCCCAAATGTCGAAAAGTTATCGTTTTACAGGACACAACTTTAATATACCATACTCTTTAAAGTTTGTTCAAATAGTTCATAACTCACTGACAAGTGGGAAATAGCGTGGTGTCTCTGCTTTTTCTCTGCTTCTATCTTTTGCTCTCATGTCTTTGCTGGAGATGGTACTGCTTTCTTTTTACTTTCATCTCTCGTTCTTTGCTACTGCTTCTGCCTTTGTTTTCTCTGTTACAGTAGATTTATATTCTTTCCCCCCCAAACAGTGTGCCTCTGCCTCTGTTTCTGTGTCATGGTCTCTTGGACTACTGGTAACATCACAGACATGATCACTGAGCATCGACAGTACCTTTATTGGTACATTTATTCAAGTACCGTGCCTTCGTACAATTTGAGGTTCTTGCACTTAACTTGGGCACTATACCCTCTGACACTTTAAAGGTCTTCGCCACTATTCACAGGGAAATATTGTACTTTTTACTCTACTACATTTATCTGACAGGTTTAGTTACTATGAAGATTCATAGTTTTTTTATTTTACTGTTTACTCATAAGTTCACCCAGCCCGTCCTCACTTATCAAATAAATAAGTGTATTATCATAAGTGTAATATCAAATCACTCATCAAATACCACCACTTTGTCAGCAGACCTTGGCGACAGACACCAACATGCAGAGGCACACTTTGTGGCGGTATCATATGAACCAGGCGGCAACTGTTTAGAAACAGTTGCCGCCTGGTCCATATGATACCTGTACCTGATAACTACCTGTACTTTGAAAAAGGTAGAAAGTCTGCACAGGGCGGATGGGAGGTGAGGTGGATGGTCAAACAAACTTTGGACTTTCACCCACAAGCTCGCTTTTCGTTTCCTGTGAAAAAACCAAAAGCCAGTGACGTGATTTCAATTATTTTAACATAGTGTGCAAGTATGTGTAGCATGCAACACAAGTGCCATAGGCAAATGACAAATCATCCTCATAAGTATTCTTTCAGTGGTGTATGGCCATTGGATATAATTGATCATTGTCCAGTAGTATATATCAGAGACACTCGATTGCCCAAATCAAAAACTCAAATTGCTGTCAAGAGAAACTTAATTTAATAAGCCTTTTTATATGATCTCCAACATAACCAACATTCCACATACATCAGAAATCCTAGATGTTGAACTAGCATTAAATTATTTTTCAAATGTCAATGTCAATTCAGTTGTTAACAAACTTCATTCAAGAAGTTAAGATTAATAGATAGATACAGCCCTTGTTTCACTTCTGAATGATCAAATCTATTCCAGTTAAGGAAGAAAGCATGGTTCCTGGATTGACATTCTGGGGACCCTTCCCAATTGCATAGACAGCTATGAAATAAGTACACCTTCTTAACAAGAAAAGCTAAATCTAATTATTACTGTCTCCAGTTCTTGGTCAAATTAAGTAATCAAGACTCGGGAAAGTAGTAGACTCCACTAAAAATAACATTTCCTGTCTGCCCACTCATGTCAATTCCAGAAATATCACACTGTCAGAAGAAGACATATGTACAGCGCTCAAAAGACATTTTGTTGCAGCCAGTCATTTTTTTGAAGATAAGTGTATGGGATCACCTAATTTTGCAAATATATTTATTGATAATGATTATTCTGTACATCAGTCCTTTTCTCCTACTGTAGTAACAAAGGCTCTTCAAGCCACTGACTCAAAACAAAAAGGCAACTGGAGAGGCCAATTTGGCCCCTTTTCTTCTCAAACTTGCAGCTCCCATAATTTCAAAGCATATAACATATTTTTTACTTAAGTATTTCAACTGCGATGCGGCTGACTTTGATTCATATTAATTATCATATATTAATATAATAACTTGGACTTATGTGTAGGTATATATTTTTTTCTTTTTTTCCTTCTCCTCACCTCCCCATCCCTACAATTTCGATGATGATGATTATTATTATTGCTATTATTATCATCTCTACTAATATATTAGTAGTAGTAGTAGTATATTATTATTATTAATACTGTTGTTGTTATTATTACTATTATTATTATTATTATTATTACCTACCATCCAAGATGATGATGATGATGATGAGGATCATTACTACTACCACTATTATTATTATTATTATTGTTATTATGGTTATTATACTATCGGTTCCCTTCGAGCCATAATACAAACTCACACACACACACACACACACACACACACTCAGTCACTAGTATTGTTGCGTCATGTCATGTGTCTTAATGTAACCGTGTCCCACCTGTCTTGTTTTGTCATGTTTGTTAAGCATTAATTTAAAAAAAAGAAAAAAGTATTTCAACTGGTTAATTTCATAAAGTATGGAAAGCTGCTCATGTTTTACTGTTGCACAAAGGAGGAGAAAAATGTGACCTAAACAACTATCATCCAATTTCAACGCTGTCTTGTCTGTCTAAAACCCTAGAAACATTGGTAAACAATCAACTCAAGTCATTTTTAGCCAGATACTGTAATAACTCCCCACCAATCTGGCTTTAAATCAGATCATAGCATGGTCTCTGCTGCTTCCTTAATTGACATTGTGTCAGCTGTAGATAACAGAAAGTGCTGTGTTGCTCTTTTTTTCTCAATGTATCAAAAACCTTTGATATAGCTGATCATTCCCTCCTCCTATAAAGACTATCAAATATTGGATTTGATCCACAAGCCATGGACCTTTTTCACAGCAGACATTTTGACTTGTCTTAGTAGAAAAAGCGCAGATGAAATTGATAACATTAAGGATGGCTGAGTTCCATTCAGTGTCCCAGTAAGCTAGAAAAACTTAGCCAACATAGACAATACCAGGGTCTACCCTTATTGGAACGCAGCTGTCATTAGTGTAATTGAATACACCCGTGCTGTTTCTACTCTGACATGTCAAAATGTCTGCCGTGAAAAAGGTCTATTAAATGGTTCACCAATTACCTCTCTGGCAGACAACAGTGTGTAAAAGTGAGAAATGTTAGATCCAAGTTTTTACCAATAACAATAGGTGTCCCATAAGGTTCAGTCTTTGGACCATTGCTATTCACTTTAAATATAAATAATACAGCTTTGTCAATGGAAAATTGTAATGTCCACTTTTAAGCTGATGACACTATTTCATATTGTTGGGCTGACTCTGTAAATTCGGCTATTGAAAACCTGTAGCATTGTTTCAGTGCTTTGCAAAATGCACTTATAAATCTCAAACGTGTATTAAATGCCAACAAAACAAAATATAGGCTCTTCTCCAGAGCAAAAACATTAACCATAGTACTCCAAATCCGCATTCTAAATGGTACGATCATTGAACAAGGTTCATATTATAAATACTTAGGTATCTGGATTGATAACAAATTCACCTTCAAGCCACATACTGATGCACTAACAAAAGATGATGAATTAAGCTTTTTTTTGTGTGTTTTTTTACAGGAACAAGTCCTGTTTTCCTCTTTCTTTTAGAAATAAGATTGTGTGTGCTTATGTGCTTTTTTGCATCAAATTTCAAATCCAATCATTTTTGCAACTTTGTGGGTGGTTCTTACAACAGAGGACACAGAGTTAGTGGCATCTGTTACAGGGGTGTCTCTAGGATTTTGACACATCCAGGGCTTAGCCCAGAAGAGTTAAGCAGATGCGCGCACAAAAATGCCCCATTCATCATGTTGAACATACAAACAGCAACCATTCAGCAACAGTAAACATCTTGTCATGTTCAGTATTTACATTGTTTTACTTTGTACATTTAATGCTCTTTACATACTCATATGTATTTATTCTTTATCATTTTTTAACATAACATACTCTTTAACATAATATTTGTATCTCTTACAGGTCTCAGGTTAGGTCTCTGCTTTAACTGTTCTTAACTCTACCTATTGTCTTTGCTTCTTGTACTTAACTTTTATTAATGTACTCTTTACATCTTTTTTCCTTGTTCTTCAAACATTTGTCTTGTACAGTATATCTGTCTTAACTTGCACTCTACACTTGACTTTACATCTTGTTTTTCTTTTTCTTTCTTCAGTCATCATATACAATTAGGTCTCTGCATTAACTCTTACTCTACACCTTACAGACAGATGCTAATAATAACAGATTGTTTTTTTCCCATGTAATATCAACTAGCTGCTAGCTAGCTAATGTTAGCTACTTCCCTCTAGTAGTTCCAGCTGCAACACTCTTTTCGAAATTATATATTTTTACATAATTTCTATTCCCATTACTTCTTTGATTGCTGACCACCTTTGGGTAGAAAAACATGGAAATCTTTTTTTGTGACATCCCAAAGACAGCTGAACAGCTTGCTGTTGTCAAGCCTGCCTGTTGTCAAGTGCGCCTGCTGCCTGACGCTGCTGTTTTGGGTGAATGACATCAAGTGCGACCTGGAGGTGTTAACCACTTGTGTGCCAAAGTAGTGGAATTTAATAATAATTAATTGTTACTAAAACCTGTCCAAAAACACTGTTTTATCAAAGCATCAACATAATATAACCGTAGTTTGAGGATGTGATCTTAAAAAAAAAAAACTTAAAAAAAAACCTTTTTTTTTTTTTTTGAAAAATTAATATTCATATTCGGGGCTAATTAAAAAACATCCGGGGCTTTAGCCCCGAATGTTTTAGCCTAGGGATGCCACTGATCTGTTACCTCTTTACAGGTCTCTGATTTACCTGTCCCTGTCACACTACTACTAACAGAGGAAAATGAAATGGTTTTCTCAACCCCACTTCACCTAAAATAACTTCAGTGTTGGCATTGGAAAAGTTTTTCTATCTCTCTCTCTCTTTCTGCTCTTTCTGTGTTTTCACCATGTTCACCTCCTTATATGGTGGTCACTGACTATTCATGTGATGTGATTGATGTATGCTAATTGCTGACTAACGAGAGCTCACTGTCATTTGATTGATTGGCATTCATGAGCATACACACATGCCTATGATCAAACCCATATTTCTCACAGCATTCATGGATCCGGTGTTTTTAGTGCCAAGATTTTTTTATGTGCAAATTTGCTGATAGATTCACTAACATTTCATGAATGAAATCTTTGTTTACTTACGTTGTAAGTTTATTTTGAAAGGACACAATGGATGTAACAAGCGTAAGTAGACACGCCATTCCTGATCGTCTGAAACTGATGCAGGAAGATGCGTGATCAGTGCATCATAGGATGAGAATGCATTGGTTCACAGCATTGACTAATGATGGTAATGATGAATTGTGAATACTGTTTGTGCTGCCCCCAAGTGGCCAAAGAAATCAGTAGCACAGGTATGACAACCTCAGCACAGACGTGCCAAAGTACTAGCATTGACCTGAAGTAATGTAAAAGTGCATTTTAAAACCAAGGATGACATACAGACTAGCTTCAGATCCATTTGTAAGGATCCTCGCTGCTTTGCTTTAAATAGCAACTTTTAAAGGAGATGTATTAACAAAAACAAACATTTACTTGTACATCGGCTAGCACATCCTGAGTGTAGACTAAAAGTGATGTCAGTGGGTGCCTGTGTCAGTCACTTGTAATTGATCAAGGCAAAATTAAATCTCCCCCCTCCAGAATTACTACTTCAGTAAATCTTGTGCACTTCTTTAGGGAAGACAAATTGAGTCCTGTAGACATGGCAGTAGACTCCCTGCATATTGCCATCACTCTGTGAAAAGCTTTGAGCTGCAGTCAAAAGTGCTCAGTGAAAAAATATTTACAAATTGGTAATGGAAGACAGAGGTCCTTTTCTTCTTGAACCTAAAGGTCCTTACAAAAAGTGAAAGTTAATGGGTCTGTTTTTTTATATTCCTCACATAATTGAACCATGAACCATAATTATTTAGTCTGGAACTCAGAGGTGTATTCAAAATACTTCTACATGAAGCATATATACTGGGGTGCAAATGCATGAACAGTGTACAGTAACACAAGGTAACATAACAAGATTTGTCTAAAACAGAAAGATCAAAACACACACAACATATCCAAATGTTAAGTTTTGGTTTAATACTATGTTCAGACTAATAGTGGATGTAGAATAGTGGGATGAGTTATCGAATTAGATAAGTGTCATTGAAAAGAGTTGAGATATTGCAAGACTTGGGCCCACACAATCAATCCAATTTTAAACAACATCAGGATTTTTGGCATCCTGTCATATTGTGGTTTAAAATTTCTAAATGATGTGACTACAGACAGGCATAAAGAAACTCCGATATTCATTGTTTGGAAACATTTTGGATTTAAGACAGAACAAATCAAAAAGTGCATGAGGCCTGTGTCTGTGCTGCAAAGCAACACAACTAACTTGTTCAACCACCTTAACAGACAAAAAGAAAAGAAAATGCAACAATCTGCAGTAAGACAAATGCATGAAGATAAAGAAGAATGACGTTGCTAATGTTACCTTACTTAATACTTGTGCTTGGTCAGCTTCACCTCAGACATCCATGACAGCGACACTGCGGCATGTCACAGTACTGTGACCACTGTTAAAATAAATAGATAAATGAATAAAAATACAGTGGTGGTTCAGAGCCACACGTTGCTGCAGTTGTTAGCATTGTTGCCTCACACCAAGAGGGTTCCTGGTTCGAACCTGGGGTGTGCAGAGTTTGCATGTACTCTCAGTGTGGGTTTTACTCCAGGTGCTCGGACATCCTCCCACAGTCCAAAGACACCTAGGCCAGGTTAATTGGTGACTCTAAATTGGCTGTAGGTGTCAATCTGAGCATGAATGGTTGTCTGTCTCTGTGTGTCAGTCCTGTGATAGTCTGGCGGCCTGTCCAAGGCCATGTCAGATTGGATAGGTTCCAGTCCCCTGCAACCTCAAACAAAAAAGGCGTTTACGGAAAATGAATGAATAGGAGATGTACTGAATCCAGGTGAAAAAGAGCCATATTTTAAGCCTTATTTTGATGCAAAGATAAATACATTAGCAGGAATGTAGCACGACATGGAAGAGAAAGCAGTGCTCTGTTTTTTTAATTGTGAAAGTGCAATAAAAATATCTTGTCCCTAAAAACAATAAATATTAGTGATAAATAATCATGATCTCCATATTGATCAAAATAAGAATTATTATTGTTTTTGCCATAATCATGGAGCTCTTCTGTGATTCCACGCTGTGAATTATCTCTCACTTTCAAATTCCTTTTGTTTCGCCCACCTTCACACTTTAAGTTGAATGTACTCACTAAAATCTCTGACAGTGTCCTCTTACTGTCCAGCTGCTCAGCCGAGTTGCCTGCAGTTATTGCTGAACATACATGCTGTACTGAGCTTAAAAGCAGCAGCAAGTGCTTAGCTGATGTGCCTTTTTTTTTTTTAAAATTACTATAAAAATGTCAATTATAGCAGCTTTAAAACCTTTTGCACTCCTCATTTTGTAGCAAAAATGCCTAAAATGACATACCCAAATTAAAATGATTGTAGCTTCTACAATCTCTGAACAGAGACAGAGTAATGGGCCTTTGGAGTCAGTAAAAAGATTGGAAATTTTGGTCTGCTTAAAATAAAAAATGTTTCTCAGGATGAATAACTGTCTGTAGCTTCATCTGTGGAGGTAAATGACAGTATGGGTCTGTAGGCACATTATCAATGAACACTTGTTTCAAATTTAAAGAAGAAAGCAGTATGACCATCCTTCAGTGTTTTTTTTCCATGAAAAGATGCAGACGGAGCTCCAAAAAAGGCATTTGGAGACTCCAAATGGACACATAAAAGCAAATTATATTCTGAGACTCTAAAGATGTTTTTTCCTTTACATTTTGATATATTTCATCAGTTGGAGCTAAAATACTCACAAATGTTCCATTTCCAAATTTTCAACTAGTTTTTGGTATTACCACAAACCATACCAATGTGCATAACTGTGTAATAAACACCACCAATTCAAAATATACTTTTGACTCCATGTGAAGCATATTTATTTCTAAAAATATATATCACAGTAGCAAAATTTCACACAATAAATAAACAAACAAAAATAAGACAAAGTATGTAAAAAGAAAAAGTATAAAGAAAATAAATATCACACAAAATGGTACACTATAAACAAAAATAAGACAAAGTATGTACAAATAAAAATGATAAATAAGAAAAATAAATCACACAAAGTGGCACACTATACATAAAATAAAAGACTTCAAACTCAAAGCTTCATTAGTTGAGGCTAAGATGAAGTTTGTAAAATGGCTTCAATCTGGAAGTTAGGCGCTTTTTGAGCTGAGATATATATCTATCTCTACAGGCTTCAGTGTGCTAGTTTTGTTTTTATGATTTCTGTTTGTCGTGCCACTGAATGTAACAGTTTCGCTTTGGAAGAATGCAGATGGTGTCATGGACTTTCAGCAAATTATTGGGATCTCGTTTTCACAAATAACACACTGTCTTCGACCCTTTGTTGCATCCTGAGAGGGAAAGATGGGTAGTTTCTTTGGTTTGATGACAGGAAAAACCCCTACAGCTTTCGCACATCCTCCCACAAGCCATGATCTTCCTTTGGTCCAAGTCAGTGAGGAGCTTCGGGCTGGTGTAAAAAATCCATGTACACCTCATACCCAGTCCCCAAAAGTGAAGCATCCAGAAGCCACATGACGGCTGAGTGGCCCAGTCCATCCGTCAACTGTTCAGCTGTTTTACCTGTTGTTTATTGAGTAGCGATGATGTGAAGGTGGTGAAGGAGACTCCGCTGACACCGTCTTGCTTGCATGAAGAAAAGGTTTATTACAAGTAGTACAGCATCATATCAAGCACCTAGGTCTGCTTAAGAGAGAGTTCGAAGCCAATATGAACTACTCTAAATAACAGCCACACAAACCCTGCTTAAATAGGGTCTTGCTTTTGTGGAATGTGTGACAAAGGTGAACAGAGTACAAATAGACATTCTAGTTGACTTCACCAATTCCTGGCCTTGACCATAAATACCTTCTTGACCCTGACCATATATGTTTCAGGACCTTGGGCCCCTAGCTGGTCATCTGTTCCACAGCTTCAAAGTGGATCTCAATACACTACATACCCTCATAAATGAAGTAGTTCCACGTGTAGCCATTCATGTCTGCAAGAACAAACAGCTTTATCCCCCACTTCATTGGTTTTATACTGTTTGAACCCTATTCTAGCTTTAGTGACCAACATTCTTTCATCTATAGATAGCTGCTGGCCAGGATAATATGAAGCTTTGCAGGCCAACAGGATGTCATCGTACAGTGGCTTCGCCGTGAACAGCCGGTCATATTGTCAAGTGCCTTTATTCTGGTTATTTTCCTCATCTTCATCAGGATCGCTCAAGGGAAGACACCAGATGATTGAATTGAACTGATTCCGGCTCATGACAGAAGATGGAAAGCGAAAATTGTAGGGGCGCCGTTTCCTCCAATAATCGTCTTTAGCCAGGCACGTCACCAGTCCACAGAAAATGATCAGTGCCAAAAAGGTGTAAAATTCCTCCTTCGTAACAGGTTTCTACCTGAACTTCTTCCCTGCTGCTTTCATTTTCTGTGCCATCTTGTTAGTGTTAGTGATGAGAGTGTGTACGACTGTCATGTTGAAGAAACAACTTGAATAGTTGAAATGGTGTCCATCTTGATCCTCTGCCAATAGTGGGGCCACTTGGTTGGCAAGGGACAAAGATTTGTGGGGGCGGCTGGGTGACCTGGTCGCTCATCTCAAGCCATTTCACACTCTCCCCCAATTCCTCTTCAGCTGTCTTCTGTGTAGTGGGGGTCTGTGCAGGAGGTGTCAATGTTGAAGTGGGTGGGGTTGTTGAGCCACATCCTGTGCTCCTTTAGGTGTTAGTGATGGCTTTGATCCTTTTCTGGAACGTGTGGGCCTTGAGGTGGGTGCTGGAGGTGCAGATTTCCTCCTTGTCCTGGATGGCTGTGGTGGGGGAGGCGCTGACGATGATGGCCCTGGCAAACTGAATTCTGCCACTTCATCTGTGTCTTCCACCTCTGGACTGTGAGAAAATATTTAGAATGAGTTGTTATCAGTACAGTAATAATAATTCTATCCACTTATTTGTAGATCTATGCAAATCGGAATTGTCCATGGGACACAGACAAAGATCACAATAATAGTACAATGACATCATGCAAAATACACACCATGACTTCCTTTTTTTCCTGGGCTGGGATGGAGCTAGAGAGGACTTAGGAGGCTCCCAGTGATAATCATTATCATCTTCCTCTTCAAGACTGAGAAAAAGAATAAACCAGGTTAGAAATAGTCTACCAATCCAAAAAAATTGTTATAGCCAATAAAAAGTAGTCTTATTCAAACACAAACACCAGCATACAAGTGATTACTACAATAATGATAAAAAAAAGTGAGTAGTAGTAATACTTTTAGCAGTTGCAATAAAAGGTGGCTTGTGCCTCACCTTTTCCCGCCCGGGTCCACCCTCCCAGTTGGTCACGCTTCAACACCCAGGCGCGGCGCTCACCCTCGGTGCTTGTTGTCGGCACCTCCATCGTTCGACACGTGACGGTAAGCAGTGGCCGGACCTTCTGCTATCCAGGTGCCTGCGTAAAGGACATTACACGCAACACTCTGCACCTGACC
Organism: Epinephelus awoara; assembly: GCA_035609425.1. Lineage (NCBI taxonomy): Eukaryota > Metazoa > Chordata > Actinopteri > Perciformes > Serranidae > Epinephelus > Epinephelus awoara. Next base: position 6,145,251 of record CM069304.1, read on the forward strand.
CAGAAGCACAACACAGCGTCTGCAGTCGTTGTTCACGTCGGCACCAACGACATCAAAATGCAAGAACCAGAGACTCTCAAAAGGGACTTCAGGCACCTCGTGGACACTCTGCTGGACACCGGGAAGCAGGTAATTATTTCCGGCCCACTCCCCCCTCCTTGTTTTGGTGACGTAAAGTTCAGTCGCATACGCCAGCTCCACATCTGGTTAAAGGGTTACTGCATGAATAGAAACATCCCTTTTGTTGACAATTTTGCTGCCTTTCTGAATAGATCTCAGCTTTTTAAGCTTGATGGCCTCCACCCTTCACAGGAAGGGTCACGCCTTTTATCCACCAACATTGAACTGACTTTACACTCCTGTAAGGCTTTTACTCCATGACCTCACAACACACTCCATCCTCCACTCTCACCCTCTGACCCTGTGTTTAACATCCCTGTTCTGATTACTAATGGCCCTCGTAAGCACCATCGGCCTAATTCCTGTTCAAGTTGTTATAACCCTGAAAATTTAATCACCATAAACCCCTCACCTCAACCAAGGTCTAGGCTGCCCTCTTCAAGTAAGCCCTCCTGTGGTCCTGGGCAAGTCTCATTTAACCCACACACGTTCAAATCCAGAAATGGCCTGGGGTTAATGCATCTAAACGTCAGAAGTCTATGTAATCAGTTTAAACTGGACCAACTAGAAATTCTCATATCACAGACGGACCCCGATATCCTGGTTTTGACAGAAACCTGGCTTAAACGGAGTATACACAGTTCTGAAGTTTCCTTAAATAACTATAACTTGTACAGAATAGACAGAGTGGGAAGAGGGGGTGGTGTGGCTGTGTATGTGAAGTCATGTCTGTCTGTTTCAGTTCTAAATACTGTCACAATCCCTCATTGCTTTGAACTTATTGCTCTGAAGGTGGATCTATCAAGTAACAATGCAATTAATGTGGTGGGCGTTTATAGACCACCCTCAGCTGTCTCTGGTGCTGTTAATAAATTAGCAGACCTTCTTGCTCAGTACAGTCAGTCAGAGATGCTAGTTCTAGGTGATTTTAACCTAAATTGGTTCAATAACGACTCAAATACTTTAAAGGAAGTGTGTGATAATCTCAATCTGTCACAGCTCATTGAGGAACCGATCAGACCCAATCTGATGGACCCTTCAAAATCAACACTGATTGATTTGATCCTCTCCAATAGAAGAGACAAAATTACGGCTTCTGGAGTTTTTGCACTTGGCTTCAGTGACCACTGTCCTCAAGCCTGTGTTCGAAGTTCTAAACGGGAAAGATTAACCTCTAGAATTGTTACCAAAAGAAACTTAAAAACTTTCAATGAACAGGCTTTTCTCAATGACCTTACAGACAGTAATATATATCACACCTCTGAAATATTCGACATACAATTAGCCTTGGAATATTTTATAAAATCATTTATCACTATCATTGATAAACATGCACCTCTTAAAAAGCACAGGATTAAAAATAGATCAAGTCCCTGGTTTTCCACAGAATTATCAATAATGTTTAAGGAAAGGGACAAAGCCTGGGCTCTAGCAAGGCGTACTGGTGAAGCAGCCCATTGGCTAACTTTTAGACAACTCAGAAATAAATGCACATCCTCCTTGAGAAAATCAAAAGCTAATTATCACATAGAATTAATCTCTAACTCTTTTGCAGATCCGTCAAAATTTTGGAAAGCAGTAAATATGAACAAAAACAAATCCTCTACATCCACTCCTTCTTCTGTTACATTTAATGACTGCTTAATAAATGATCCATCAGAGATCTGCCATGCTTTCAACACACACTTTGCTGCTGCTGGAAATCAGTTTGATATGGTTTACTCAGATTACTCTCTTAATAATAACCCTCGGGATCATGCGCTCCCCTCATATCGTACCTCTCAGTTCACCCTCCAAACTTTCACTTCATCTATTGTTAAGGAAGCGCTGCAAACTATTGACTGCAGGAAAGCAACTGGGGAGGATAATTTAGACCCCTATTTCTTAAAGCTCTCTGCCCCAATTATTACTAATCAAATTACACATCTGTTTAATCTCTCAATTTCTACTGGAGTTATCCCTCAGATCTGGAAATCCGCACATGTAGTCCCACTCCATAAGGGTGGTGATAAAAATGATCTCAACAACTATCGGCCAATTTCCAAATTGTCCTGTCTTGCTAAAATCCTGGAATCCTTAGTTAATAATCAGCTCAAATCATTCCTCTCAAGTAACTCTGTGTTAAACCCACATCAATCTGGTTTCAGAGCAAAGCACAGTACTGTCACTGCCACCACTTTAGTTGTAAATGATATCATAACTGCTGTCGATAAAGGTAAATACTGTGCTGCACTTTTTGTCGATTTATCCAAAGCATTTGATACTGTTGATCATGCTCTGCTCCTACAGAGATTACATGATATTAGTTTTGATTGTAATTCCTGTAAATGGTTTCAGGACTACCTTTCTCAAAGACAGCAGTGTGTGATTTCGGGAAACAACCGTTCTACATTTTTACCCCTGTTAAAGGGGGTACCACAAGGTTCAATACTGGGTCCTGTCTTATTCACTATTTATATTAACAATATCACATCCTCCATAACAAATTGTAACGCTCATCTGTACACGGATGATACAGTCTTGTATTGTTTTTCTAGCACTGCACATTCAGCCACCCAAATCTTACAACAAGCCTTTGACAACTTGCCAAATGCACTCTGTAATTTAAAACTAGCATTGAATGCAAACAAAACCAAATACATGCTGTTCTCCGGAGCTAGAGATATTGTTGATGTTGATATTGTTGAAAATGGTTTACATATTGCCACTCTAAATGGTCACAGTATTGAGAGGGTATCACAGTATAAATATCTTGGTATCTGGTTGGATCAAAAAGTCACATTTAAATTTCACATAGACACACTCGTCAGTAAGTTACGACAAAAAATTGGATACTTGTACAGAAACATAGTGAGTTTTCCCATGTTCAGTAGGAAGCGGATAATTGAGGCCGTCTTCATGTCTGTACTGGATTATGGTGACGTCATCTATAGACACGCCTCTGCCTCCACTCTTAAACCCCTTGATTCAGTTTATCACTCTGCCCTGAGATTTATTACCGGTGACAGTTATTCTACACATCATTGCATCCTATATGAAAAGGTCAGGTGGACATCTCTAACAGTTAGACGTAACAGACATTGGTTTTTATACATCTACAAAGCCCTAAATGGAAAATTACCATCATACATCTCCTCCCTATTAAACTGGTCCAATAGCCATTATTCAACTCGTTCAAGTGACTGGCTAACGCTCAAAGTCCCCCGTGCAAATACTGAGCTTGGGAAAACTGCCTTTAGTTTTTGTGCTGCACACACTTGGAACACCTTACAACAAACACTAAAACTCAATGCACTTGTATCTATAGGCCAGTTTAAAACCATGATTACAAACTACTCCACTCTTGAATGTAACTGTTTTTAACTGAGTTCTGTTGTTTGATTGTCTGCGCTGTGTGTTTGACTCTCTTGTTTGTATGTGTATTTGTAGTTGTGTCTATTTATGTGTGTGTGTCTGTGTATGTGTCTGTATGTGTGTATATGTGTATATACATGTGAAAGTATGTGGTATACATGTACGTTTATGTGTATGTATATGCATGTGTATATATATTTTTTCTTGCTTTGTTTTGTTATCATATTTATTCTGTTCTAATTTTACTCTCGACATCATTGTAAATGAGAGCAGTCCCTCAATGATTTCTCGAGATTAAATAAAGGTTGAATGAATGAATGAATAACAACAACAACAACAACAACAATAATAATAATAGGCTGTAAAATCATCTGATAATTAGGTTATTGCAAATAGTAAAAACAGCAACCATGTCTACATTGTGGTAAAAAGAATAAAGCATCCTAAGTTCAGATAAAAACAATAGAAATAGCATGTGGAAAAGTACATCTCTATCAAAAACAAACAAGTAACAAGCAACAAACTCCAACACAACACAAAGATGTATAACACATGTGAATCAACATGAATAAACTTACTTGTCTGCAACCGGATCAATGCCTCACATAAAAGGGTCCTCTTCATCTGAGGCATACTCCTGGTCACGATCTGAAGAGTCCTCAGAAGCCATAAAGTTAGTTCTTTATGAATGAAAACCTATCTCTAAACTAGTCCATACGCAGTGAGTGCACAGTTGCCCACGTACAGTTTCACATGGTGTGTGTTTGGGATACAGGTCATAGGAAATTGCAGATTAAATAGTCAACTGAACCCATTAAGAACAATGTATTCAGACAGAGTTTTTGTGAATTTGATAGTACGATTGCTTTATTGAAAGTACAGTAGTACCATTGCCAATAGTGGAATAGTTAGTGGGCTAAAAGTGCACATTAGTGGTTGAGGTAGCACGCTGAAAGGCAGATAGTTAAAGTCGAGATAGTTAGAGCCACGCCCTCCGCAATATTCATAGCCTTATAGAAGCTCAGTTTTAGTAAGTTTTCAACTTTTGCCAAGAGGGAACTTTAGATATTGGTCCCTAGATTATGTTCACCGAGTTTCATGCAGATCGGTCAAACTTCCTAGGAAGAGATCGATTTTAAGTGTTTTTCAAAAAATTCAAGTAATTCATAAGCCTACCTTTTTCGGCTGCAGCTGAGATGATGTCTGTTTGAGGTGGATGTATGTATTAACGTGCGTGCACAGTGTAACTCCGCTGCTCAGCTACAACTGATGTCCGTTTGAATCAGGCCCGGTTCTACGAGGGTGCATAAGCATGCATTGCACCCTTATTTTATGTGTCTGCATGTTCAGTTGAAAAGAGTGAAAAAAAAATTTTTTCCTTTTTTTTTTTTTTTAAATTAATGTTGACATAACAATATAGAACACATTGATAGTGAAGTGCGTATTCTATTTGCCAGTTTAGTTTTAATTCAATGGTAATTAAATAAAATTCCTGCCTTTCTTCAGTAACGTCACTGTCAACACTGTCTGTCATGACAAGTGCGCGTGACTGCACGTCACTCATTTGCGTCCAGCGCAGTTACTGGCCCGGCAGCTGCTGCACCAGCCGGACGCAGCTTTCTGCTGTACCGTTAACAGCCTGTAACACAAATAACGTTAACGAGAACGCCTTGGATAATCAGACATAAGTCAGACAACGGTAACGATGGTGAGACAGAGGCTCGACCTTGATGTGAAGTTAGCCTAGCTGCTGGGGAGCAAGCAGCAGCCTTGTCCTGCTCACTCCCGCCCGAGCCACTGCCTTCACCCCCAGCCCCAGAGCAGGCATCCAGCTCATCCAAAGCACCGCCACCCATCGACCTAGGTAAAGAGGAGCCACTTCAAGTGCGTTTACAGAAGTATCCATCATCATTTTTTGGAGGAGCAAAGCGTTCCTTTTGTAGCTCATGATTCGATAACAGAGAATGGCTAGAATATTCCTGCAGAAATGATGCTGTGTCTTGCTACGCGTGTAGAAATTTTGGATTTAGCCATAGTAAAACAGATGTCTTCATCACTAGTGGCTATAACAACTGCAAGCAGAGAGCACATGACATCAGTGGCACTGTGGCAGGAGAGGGTTAGGAAAGAAAGGACTAGGACCGAGGTGTCCACACTTGAGAATGAAGACCAGCTTGAGAGAAACCGCACTTATGTGGCATCTATTGTGGACATCATTCAATTCCAAGTTGTAAACCAGCTCCCTTTCCGTGGCTCTGTTGATGCATTGGATACAAGAGGTGAGGCATCAGTGATGGTTTTGAGCTGACAATACTGATTGTTATAGATAGAATTCCTAGTTTGAATTTCTATGTTTTATTTTCAGGAAGAAACATCTGTTGCTAGATGGTCTGATGGGTGAGGTAGTCCAGACTAAATGTAACCTTTTCTTTGTTCTGCTACACTATTGCTGCAATAAAGCACTTGAAAGACACTTTAAATATTCTTGCTTGGCTGGTATCATCTCACTTGAAATGACTGGAAAATGCATAATTTAGTGTTGAATAACGTGCCGGCATGTGCACTCCCTCTGATCTAAGATGCACCTCTAGTCATTATTTTCTGGAACTGGCCCTGGTTTGAATTGGATACATATATCAACGTGTGTGTGCAGTAACTCATGGGGTGAATGCATCGACTTTGTAAAAGAATATACTAAAAAAAAAAGTGTAATTTTGGAAAAAGTAGTTGTCACCTTCTACCTATGCCAATCCTCAATGCCTATGTGCAGTTTCACATAGATTGACCAAGTCAGTGAGTAGAAAAATGTGGAACAGTCACATCCGCACACCCACAGACAGACAGAGTTTTCGCCATGATATGGTAAGATGAATGACAGTCGTAGTGTGTTAGTGCGCATAGGCTAGAATGAGGGGCGCACCGTTACACACAGGTATACACTGCTTGAGGGGGGTCAATTAGCAGATGCCATATTTAATTTGAAAGGTTGAAACCTCCTCTAGAAAATGGAGATGACAAATCTAAGTAAAACATTACAGTCTAGCAACAAAATGCAGTTGAACAAAAGCAGAACAAATTCGAGTTGGTCTGTTGGCTTCAAAACAGTACTGTTAGTGATCAAACAACACTCAGCCAGCTTCTAACATTGTACCGCATTGAAATCAGGCATGATTGTGATAGCCAATGTTGTTTTTTGACACAGAAACACCATAAAACATCACCAGAATAAAGCCATGCATGAAACGTGAAAGTAATGAGCCCAGAGACGACATATCTCAGCCAAAAATAGTGTTAAGAATGAGACTCTTATCTTTTATAAAACAGTTAAGTCCATGCTAACAGCCCCTAATAAGGTTGCGCGTAATCCTGTAACTTTTCCCTTCAATAAACAGCATGACATGACTTGTCAACACTCATCACGATTTTGGACTTTGTGTGTTTAGGCTGGTCTTGTGCGAAACATAAGAAATAAAAGAAAAACAATGTTATTTTTGAAAAGTCGAGAGCTTCCTGAATCCAGCAATACCAAATATGGCATGGTTTGATAACGTAGTGCGCCTGGAAGATACCATTTAACAGAGGAGGCAAGCGAGGACGTCGGTGTCCTGGTGGAGTTAATGAGGTTAAAATCACAACTCAATCAGAACAAACTAAACACCCTAAATAAAATTTAAATTAATAACTCTAAAACACAATAAGTGTAGTGAAGTGTTTTTGCAGTATCTATGCATGCTTTTATGTTTTTATTGTGTATGATTTTATTTGTTTTTTAGCGTGTTATTAATTGCATGTTTTTATTATTTTTATGTTTGCATTTTTTTTTATATAGTTGTTTTACTGTTGGATTTTATTGATGCATGCTGATGTCTGAATCTTTTACCTGCCTTATTTACTTGATTAAGATGTGCTGCACCTGTGCGGCAGCACTTGATGGGCCAAAACCCCAGAAAAACTTTGAAGAACAGAGAGGTGAGCGAGAGGAGAGGAAGACACAGAGAGTGGCAGATTCGGATGGACGCGGAGGACGGGGCAAGGAACCAGAGGCTGACGTCGAGCGCTGACGCTGTGGCCAGGGTCGAGAGCCGACATCCGGGTCGCAACAGAGGGGTTCCCCCGTACAAGGAGTGACCACCTGAGAGCCGACGGTAGTGTCCGCCAACGCTGCATCCCAGACCCAGCCTGGGTCGTTAGCTCTGCTACGGCCCAGGAAATACTTGAGTACACTAGTCCGTGGCGGCACTAGCCTGACCTACGAGAACGTTTAAAGCCTGCAGTGTTTGCACCTGTCACAAAAAACTTTTACTCGTCGTGTTTCTCCTCTCCTCCCGCAGATTCCGGCAGGAATTACATGGAGCCTGAAGCCGCAAGCCGAGACCTGTGTAGTTTACCAGTGTATTTTAAGTACTTTCATTCATGGACTTTTAACACACCTCTTAACCTTGGGTTAAACCACCTTTTTGAAAAGACTTTGTTTATGGTAATAAACCCAAGTTGTTGTACCTGCTACACCTATTTGGTTATTTAAAGCTCTGCTATTCCTGATTTTTCGAACCTGTTTTTAGAGTACTAGGCTCATTAATCCTAGGTGGCGTTGTCGGCCCTTTTTAGTTATTTCATCTTAGGTTATTGCATTTTAGTGTTCGAATTAGTGAAATTCTTTTAAGCTTTTTACATTTGCCCATTTTAGTAATCTTATCTTAGTTTATTGCATTTTAGTGTTTTAATTAGTTGAATATTCTTTTAGGCTTTTACCTCAACATGCTGTGGTTGGGCACCTTTTTACAATAATAGCTCCAGTAAAGTTTCATCACAGATGAAGTAAGTCACCCTACTCCATGAAAAGTTCTTTCCTGACCTCCAACACCTCCTCTTGTTTTTGTCAACTTCATATTTAATGTCAGGCTGTTCCCCAAAAGCTTCTGGCTGCATTATTTACTTGAGCCACAACAACACACACCAACCCTTGTGTTACTGAGTACAGACTGTTGCTGTTTGTGCACACAAATATTAAGAGGCATCCAAACTATTGTGAGGGTGTCTCATTGGTAGAGTTAGTTGGAGTTGGATGCAGCGGCCCCGAATCACTTAGTTAACATTCTTCTAAAAAGACACAGAAACTCAACATCAATCAAAGATAAGGCAACATAGCACTTGAGGCGTTCACTGAATCTTCAAACAGACAATTATGAATAACCATTGTCACTGAGTGAATCAGAAGCTGATAGCAGTGGAGCTCTTTTCTGGTGAGTGAGAGCACCACTGTCAGCTCAGCTGCGATACACAATACGTTACTTTCACTTTAAAAGCGCTTCACAAGACGTTTATCAAAGAAAGCTACAGAAACAACCATGATGTGATAACCCTGTTGTAAATAGCTGGTTGTTGAGATATTAACCTTATGAACAGCGCTTGTATGGGTTAGTTTTTCAACCTAACTGAATTTAACAGCTTGAAACATCAACAGACTGAACACACTACTGAAGTGAAGACAATCAGAATCAGCCCTGAAAGTCACAGCATAATTAATGCACTAATGTATGCTCTGAAGGACATTTGAAAGTTGACGTGATGGTACAGCTTAGAACAAAAGTGAGCAAAGTAATTAGTGACATTTGTTTAAAATCTTTGGGGAGTTTATAAACTATACATTTTTGGAGTCTGATAAACCCCAAAAGCAATGTTTCCATTTTTTTCAAAGTCTCTGTGGCGGCCATCTTGGACTTTCAAAATGGCAACCATCCATAACCTGTTTTTAGCTGGATGCATCATAATAAATCAAATGGGTTTTGAGTTTAGTAGTTAATTGCATATATTTCAAGCCAAGGAAAGAAATGGGACATTTCCAATACATTAAAAATAGAATCTGATGCTGCATCTGCTTATAATGCACAAAATGATTTGGCACAGCAAAGTGATTTATAATTTCTACCACAGTACTTTTTGAAGTAAAGATACAAATACAATGTGATCTGTCGTCTAGGGGAAACACCCCAGGTAAATAGAGTTAAATGAAAGATATCACTATAAAACTTCTATATTTGATTACTTACATGAAGACAATTATTTTATATTTTAATATTCAAATGAGGCATTATCTACTTGAATATGTACTGGTCCTCATAAATTTCCAGAGCAAAAGTTTTAACATGGGATGAAGCCAGGTTCAAAATTCTTTAAAATGTTTTTTTTTTCTTCTTTTTTTCTTGTCATAGTAGAGTTAAAGTTTTCACAGAAGGAATCTTTGATATCTCTTTGTAACTCCAACTCCATATTACTAAAAACCTACACCACATTCATGGATTGGATCATAGGCACATGTGTATGTTTATGAATGCCAAACAGAGGGGGCTTATACATATGTATATGTATATATATACACACACACACACACACACACACACACACATATATATATATATATATATATATATATATACACATATATACATGCCTAGCAGCACAGATGACCCAGCTGCTAAGGGATGGGACCCACCCAGAATGGTTGACGCAGGGCAGGACAGTCTTGATCAAGAGAGACCCCCAGAAGGGAGCTATCCCATCCAACTACAGACCAATAACCTCCACAACATGGAAGCTCCTGTCAGGCATCATAGCGGCTAAGATAACTAGGCATATGGGCCAATACATGAGCGAGGCACAGAGAGGAATTGGCAGTAACACCAGAGGAGCCAAGCACCAGCTATTGGTCGACAGAGCAATCCCACAAGACTGCAAGAGCAGCAAGACAAACCTGTGCACCGCCTGGATTGACTGCAAGAAAGCCTACGACTCAATGCCACACACATGGATAGTGGAATGTCTGGAACTATACAAGATCAACAGGACACTAACGGCCTTCATAAAGAACTCCATGGGAATGTGGAAGTCAACATCAAATGCTGCATATACCAAGGGGATGCACTGTCACCACTGCTGTTCTACATAGGCCTGAATCAGATCATCAAGAAGACTGGCTATGGATACCAATTCTGAAGTGGAGTAACAATCAGCCACCTGCTCTACATGGATGACATCAAGCTGTATGCCAAGAATGAGCAAGAAATCGACTCACTGATCAACACCACCAGGATCTACAGCAAGGACACAGGGATGTCATTCAGATTAGTGTGGCCGGATGATATCAGAGAGAGGCAAGATGATCAGAACTGAGGGAGTTGACCTACCAGAGGGCAACATAGGAGATAGCAGCTACAAGTACCTTGGGATCCCACATGCTAATGGAAATCATGAGGAGGCTGCAAGGAAATTGACCACAACCAAATAACTCCAGAGAGTAAGGCAAGTCCTGAGAAGTCAGCTAAATGGTCAGAACAATGTCCAAGCCATCAACACGTCTGCACTGCCAGTCATCAGATACCCAGCTGAGATCATAAGCTGGCCAAAGGAGGAGATAGAAGCCACTGATATCAAGACAAGAAAGCTCCTCACCATGCATGAAGGGTTCCACCCCAGGTCCAGCACCCTGAGGCTATACACTAAGTGGAAATAGGGAAGCCGAGGTCTAGTGAGCATCACTGAGCATATCCAGGATGAAACATCCAAAATCCAGGAGTACATCAAGAAGATGGCCCCAAACGACGAGCTGCTAAGTGAATGCCTCAGAAAACAGAAACCTGATGAGGGCAAAGAGGTGGAGGAGCAAACAACTTAGAGGGACAAGGCCCTACATGGTGCATACCACCGTTAGATAGAGAAAGTGGCTGATATCAAGAAAACCTACCAGTGGCTGGAGAATGCTGGACTGACAAACAGCACAGAGGCACTAATCATCACAGCACAAGAACAGGCCCTAAGCACAAGGGCCATAGAGGCCAGGGTCTACCACAGCAGATCAGACCCAAGGTGCAGGCTGTGCAAAGATGCCCCTGAGGCGGTCCAGCACATGGTGACAGGGTGTAAGATGCAAGCAGGATCAGTGTACATGGAGAGGCACAACCAAATGGCTGAGATAGTGTACAGGAACATCTGTACCCAGTATGAACTCGAAGTAAACCAAACCCCGATGGAACACACCACCGCAGGTGATTGAGAACAACAGGGCTAAGATCCTGTGGGACTTCAGCTTCCAGAGTGACAAACAGCTGCTGGCTAACCAACCGGACATAGTGATGGTTTACAAACACCAGAAGAGGGCAGTGGTGGTAGATGTGGCGATACCAGCTGACAGCAACATCAGAAAGAAGGAACACGAAAAGGTGGAGAAGTACCAAAGGTTGAAAGAACAGCTGAAACAGATGTGGAAGGTCAAAGTTCACGTGGTCCCAGCAGTAGTAGGAGCACCCGCGGCAGTAACCCCACAACTTGGAGAGTGGCTCCAGCAGATTCCAGGAGCAACATCTGAAGCCTCAATCCAGAAGTGTGCAGTCTTAGGAGCAGCAAAGATACTGTGCAGAACCCTCAAACTCCCAGGCCTCTGGTAGAGGACCCGAGCTTGAGGATGATACAGATACCACACTAAGAGGGTTATACTTTATTTTATTGTTACTGATGTGACAGGGACGGATAAATCAAAGGCCTTGCATGATGTAACGGATGCCGTTAACTCCATGTCTTTTGTTGTAAGAACCATCAAGAAAAAGCGTGAAAAAACACATAAGTACACCCAGAAACCACAATAACTGCAGGAGGAGGCTCCTCCCAGGCACAGCTGCAGACAAGCACATTGCTTTGGTCATCGGAGAGACCTCTCTGTTAGGAATTAATACACATGGAGATGGCAAAATGTCAATAGCAACCTCAGAAGGCAACGTGATGTATGTGTTATATACACCAGTTTAAAATCGCTGCATTGGCTCCCCGTGTGTTTCAGGATCGATTTTAAGGTTCTTTTATTAGTTTTTAAATGTCTTAACGGTCTTTGGCCATCTTATTTATCTGACCTGCTTTTATCATATCAACCCTCGCGGATCCTGAGGTCCTCCAGCACCGGGCTTTTAACCATTCCAAGAGTTACAACAAAAACCCACGGGGAGGCTGCATTCAGCCATTATGGCCCTCACTTATGGAACAGCCTGCCGGAGAGCATCAGGACTGCAGAGACTGTTGATGTTTTTAAAAGGACACTCAAGACTCACCTTTCTAATTTTTCTTTTAACTGATTACTTTTACTCTTTTAATTCTTCTATTATATGTCATTTTAATCTCTAATGCCTTTAAATGATTTATTTCTAAATCTTTATGCATTTTATTATTAAATTTCTAAATCTTCATTTATTTATTTATTTATTATTAATATTATTTTAATGTTTAAATCTTAATTTTTTATTTTTTTTTAAATCCTGAAGTTTTTATGCATTTTATCATCATTTTATCTCATACTTGTTTTATCTTGTCATATTGCCTTTTAGTCTTTTAGTTTTTAGATCCAGTGTTTCCTCATGGGGGGCCTCCACACTGAGAGGTGTGTCTGGTCTGCCCACGGGAAGGTCGTCCTGGAGATCCCTCAGGTCCTGAGGACTGGGAGGCTCTGCACCATGTGTGGAGTCTACCCCGGTCTGTCTGGGTCGGGGTGGTCTCTGTGGCAGTGCTCCCTGTGGCCGTAGGCTGTGACACCTCTCAGTGTGGTTGAGCTTCCCATAAGTGGTTCTTTCCTCACCTGGTGCCTCAGTCCCAGCCATGTTACTATATTGACTCTGTGTGTGTGTGTGTGTGTGTGTGTGTGTGTGTGTGTGTGTGTGTGTGTAAGTGTGTGTGTGTGTGTTTATATGTGGGGGTGGGAGGGGCGGGTTTTCAGTTTTTGTAGTATTTTTGTTGTATGTTTCAATTTTGTGAAGCACTTTGTGTTGCATTTTTCATGTATGAAAAGCGCGATATAAATAAAGTTTGATTGATTGATTGATTGATTGGTTATATTAAGCGTTAAATTGCCGTACATTCTGACAGCCATCACTGATAGCTTAATGTTTGGTCAGTAACATGGGTCTCAGTCTTGCCACTTAAAAAGAAGATACATTTCCTGATTGACTCAAGTGAGAACAGGAGTCATGTATTAAGTCAATATAAAGACTCATTCAAAATTTTGAGAAACCTTATCTGAAGCTTAAATCTGCTAATTGCCAACTTATTTAACTAAGTGTGTTATATTTCTAATCTTTTGTCTTGTGTAACTTACGTATTTCAAAGGCATCTGTGTATTGTGAACATAACAGAGCACAATAGAATATAGAAAAATAGAATAGAATATCGTTTATTTGTCACTGTCACATGTACAACGAAATTAATGTGCCACTTTGTCAGGGCATCAACTCATAAAACTATATCACATAAAACCATAAGCAGCATTAAAAATAAGACAGCTAAAAAATAAATATAAAGCAAACACACAACCATACATTCTCTCCTCAGTCATTTGCACATTCTTGCTTTGTTAAGTGTGGTTATTGCAGTTGGGTAGGAGCTGTTTCTGAATCTGTTTGTCCATGTTTTAATTGATCTATACTGTGTGCCTGATGGCAACAGTTCAAACAGGGAATGATCATGGTGTAAAGTGTCATTTATAATGTTTTGGGCTTTTTTGAAACAACAGGAACTGTGCAGTTCTTCCAGAGAGAGGAGAGGACAACTGAGGATCTTCTGAGCCGTGTTTATGATCCCCTGTGCATCTGGTGTACCACACACATATATAGTATGTCAGGATGCTCTCAATAGAGCATTGATAAAAGGACACCAGCAGTCTCTGGGTGATGTTGTTCCTCCTGAGCACCCTCAGGAAGTACAGTCTCTGCTGGGCCTTTTTCAGCAGCTCAGAGGTGTTCACGTTCCAGGTCAAGTCCTCCTCAGTGTGGACTCCCAGGAAGCAAAAGTCAGCCACAATCTCCACACAGTCCCCACTGATGAGTAGTGGTGGAATGTCCGTTTTCTTAGGTCCATTACCAGTTCCTTGGTTTTTGATATTAAGGAGCAGGTTATTCTCCCTGCACCACACTATCAGCTGGTCCACCTCGTGCCTGTAGGCAGACTCATCCCCTCCAGAGATGAGCCCCACCACAGTGGTGTCATCCACAAACTTGACAATGGTGTAGAGCGAGGGGCTCAGCACACAGCCCTGTGGGGAGCTGGTCCTGAGGCTGAGGGCTGTAGATGTATGGTGACCCATTCTAACCCTTTGGCTGTGACTGGACAGGAAGCTGCTTATCCACATGCAGGTGGAATGTGGAAGTCCCAGGTACCCCAGTTTGTCCACCAGTTTGTGGGGGAGGATGATGTTAAACACAAAGCTGCAGTGAAAAAGAGCAGCCGTGCATAGCTCCCTGGCCGTTCCAGGTGGGACAGTGCAACATGAAGGGCTGTGGCTACGGCATTCTCTGTAGACCAGTTTGCTCCATAAGCAAACTGGTGGGGGAGCACAATAGGAATTAAAATTGTAGTTTTTAATAATGACAAAATATATTCATGTGCATTCCTTATTCAAACACAAGCACTATGAGCAGTCAGAAGCAGGTGTAGATTTTGTTATTACCTATGAAAAGATCGGAGCTGCAAACATATTAATGAATGCTGAAATACAAGTAAATGTCCTTCTGCAAAAGGTTTACACACAAATTCTTTCTGCTCTTCTTTCATGAATGAGACCTCTTTAGAATATGAGTGGGAATAATACATAAAATTTTGGTGAAGTTGAGATTTTTGGCGCAGAGTATAAGAAAATAAAAAAATCACTTGTAAAAAATGGCCTTTAAAGGTATGTATTCATTAAATAACATATGTTTCAGACAAAAAATAAGACAAAAGGGGTCAAACTAAAAGGTATCACCATGAAACTTCCCAAGCTGATCACTTACATTAAGACTGTTATTTTTTTGTATTACAATTTTTCTGAAATGCTAGGTTTAAAATGCAAATGAGGCATTATCTAATTAAATATGTGCTTATTGCATGCATTTGGATGGATTTATTATGAACAGAAATCTGAACTAAAATAACAAATAATTGTGTATTTTGGATATTTTCTTTCCACTTGTCTAATAGAAAATGTGGGTTGTCTCACTGTAACAATCAGACTCCAAGCCCAAAGCTGCTTTTTTTTTTTTTTTTTTTTGGCATATCGATTTTAGAAAGTCTGGATGGTACAAACATCACATGAAATGCCATTTTTGCAAATCTGATCCAAACCACATTTGTAGGAGGGTTGAGATTCAATTCCAATTGGATTTCTACAGATGCGTTTCAGTCTGAATGCTCTGGCTCCTCAAATCAGATTTTAGAGTGTCTTCGAACATAAAACACGATGACTCTGTCACACCCAGAGTGGTGGAAGAGCAGATCCATGCTGCTGATATCAGAGCACTACAGGAGACAACATGATGAACAACAGTTTGCTGGCAGACGGTAAAATAAAGTGTTTAGAGGGCAAAATGATTGACTGTTACAAAGTTACTGATGAATTTGTTGTTACCACAGCAACCTGTGCTGATAGGTTGGTGATGTAAGGACACACAAATCCAATCTAATTACTTGTATGTCACATTGCGGGCAGTGTGTCTTGATTTGCTCAGTCTGAATGTTCCTTAAGAGTCTCTATCAAGGAAACTACACATCATTTTAAGCACACACAAACTGTTTACAATAAAAGTTTTACCCCAGTCTTTAGTTTACTTGAGTAAATTTATTTATAATTTCATGGACAATCCCCAGTAATTGACTGTTGCAAAAAAAACGAAACAGTAAATAGGGCAGCTTTAGCCGAGGTTGCTAATTTCCTTTCCCCGGCCAGATGATGATAGGCAACCTAAAATACAAATACAATACACTACTTAAATATAATACAGAAGCAGTGCAGAACATGCAGGGCTGAAAAAGCAGCATCAATGCACTCACTAAAACACAACACACCGGTGGTACATAAAATCACATCTACACCTTTGGTGAGGCAGAATCCCGTCCACCATTTATTAAAGACAAAAATCAACCTTGTGCTCATACTCAAGCTCAGTCTGAACTTTTCACACAGGGCTCTGATGTTTTTACTCCATACCAGTTGTGTAGAGAAACTGGCAATTTGTTGGAGTGCAGACAGCGTAAAGGCACCATTAAGCCTGGTGTGGTCAGACTGAACGGTCTCTGGTCTGGTCTCTGTATGAAACGGTGCATTAGGCTGTCATGAAATTGTTGACTGAAGCTGTTGTTCATCACAGACACTGTACTGATTTTGTCCACAGATGCAGCAGCTTCAGATTTAACTAGTGCCAATTTTTTTCTGACCCGCCTGAAGAAATTAATACTGTGTTTTCTGAGTGTATCTGTGCAAACCATAGAAGCTGTGCTCCTCTTGAGGCATTCAGACAGAAGGGCCATCTGATTAACGACATCATGAGCCCCAAGTAAGCTATGAACCGTTTTGAGGACAGTTTTTACAGCATGGCATTGTTCTGTTTCCCCTCTGTTGTAGTGCCAGTGGCAGAGTGCTGCAACACAGTCATACACAAGCAACCACTCTTCAAATGAGCTCGTCAACCATTGGACATCAAGTATCAAGCATCAAGTGGTAGAGCTCCAGTACGCAAACTGTTTGGTTTGGTGGAAACCACCTTTAAAGGCAGTGTGGTGTGTTCACAAATGCTGAATACTGAATCAGACATAACTGAGGAGGATTTTCTAGATGGATGAAAGCATTTGCCAAGAATGTAACTGATCTTTAGCAATTATCTCTGTCTTTTTGTGTCAGTCTTGCATTTCAAATGCTTAGGCACAGAGACATGGCAAGGCAAGGCAAGGCAAGGCAAGGCAAGTTTATTTGTAGAGCACAATTCGTACACAAAGTAATTCAAAGTGCTTTACAGAAGAAGAAAATGCATTAAAATCACAATACAAAATAAAAACATAAATAATCATTATAAAATGAACTTTAAAAGAGAAGAGTGCAGATAAGATCCTTTCAGTCATATGCACAGTGAAATAGAGCTGTTTTGAGCCTAGATTTGAACATTGTCAGAGTAGAGGCCTGTCTCACATCTTCAGAAAGACTGTTCCAGATTTTAGCTGCATAAAACTGGAACCCTGATTCCCCATGTTTAGTCCTGACTCTGGGCACCAGCAGGAGGCCGGTCCCTGAGGTCCTCAGAGTCCGAGATGGTTCATATGGCACTAACATGTCAGAGATGTACTTTGGTGCTAGGCCGTGGAGAGACTTGTACACAAGCAGAGCTGCTTTAAAGTCTATTCTCTGAGCCACAGGAAGCCAGTGTAGAGACCTGAGCACAGGACTAATGTGCTCGTACTTCCTGGTTCTGGTCAGGACCCGAGCAGCAGCATTCTGGATGTACTGCAGCTGTCTTACGGCCCGTTTGGAGAGGCCAGTGAGCAGGCCGTTACAGTAGTCTAACCTACTAGAGACAAATGCATGGATAAGTCTCTCCAAGTCAGGTTTAGACACTATACCTTTGATTTTGGCAATGTTTTTTAGATGGTAAAAGGCTGCTGATGTTATTGATTTGATGTGGCTGTTAAAGTTCAAGTCTGAGTCCATTATTACCCCGAGATTTCTAACCTGATTTGTAGGTTTTAGAGAGAGAGACTGGAGGTGACTGCTGACACTTTCTCTTTGTTTCTGTGGACCAAATACGATGACTTCAGTCTTGTCTGAATTTAGCTGGAGAAAGTTGTTTTGCATCCACACACTGACCTGTTGGATGCAGTGACAGAGTGAATCTACTGGTCCATATTCACCTGCTGTCAGTGACACATAGATCTGAGTGTCGTCTGCATAATTGTGGTAGGACACATTATTACTTTGTATTAACTGGCCTAAAGGCAGCATGTATAGATTGAACAGAAGGGGTCCCAGGATTGACCCTTGGGGCACCCCACAGGTCAAGGCCATGTGGTCTGAGGCACAGTTACCAATTTCAACAAAGTACCTCCTGTCTTCTAGATAGGACTTCAACCAATTTAGAGCATTGCCAGAGATGCCCACCCAGTCCTCTAATCTCTGTAACAGGATCTCATGATCGACAGTGTCAAAAGCAGCACTCAGATCTAGCAGGACTAAAACTGAGACTTTGCCTGCGTCAGTGTTCAGGCGGATGTCATTTGTCACCTTAATAAGAGCAGTCTCAGTGCTGTGATGGGGTCTAAAACCTGACTGGAAAACATCAAAGGAGTTGTTCATTAGGAGAAAGTCAGTCAGCTGTTGGTAAACAACTTTCTCAAGGAGTTTGCCTAAAAACGGCAGATTTGAAATGGGCCGGTAGTTGTTCAGTACTGTGGCATCAAGACTGCTCTTCTTTAGGAGAGGCTTTATGACCGCAGTTTTCAAGGCCTTTGGGAATGTTCCAGACTGTAGTGACATGTTAACTATGTGAGCGAGTGGTGGTAACAAACTGCTCAGCACAGACTTTAGAAATCTAGTGGGTAACACATCAAGGCAGCATGTAGATGAACTCAGACTGGTGATGATCTCTTGGACAGTTTTGTCAGTCACAGGTGCAAAATGAGTCAGCTCTAAGTGTCTAGGTGGCCGCAGGGTTGTTATTGGTGTTGTGGAAATGATGGCCTTTTTAATGGCCTGAACCTTGTCGCAAAAGAATACTGCAAACTCATTACACTTAGATGTGGAGATCAGTTCCAACGGCAGTTGAGCTGGAGGGTTTGTTAATCTGTTCACTGTTGCAAATAAGACACGCGAGTTGTTACCGCAGTTTCCAATAATTTCAGAAAAGTACCTCTCCCTTGTTCTACGTAAGATCTGGTTGAACACGTACAACTTTTCTTTGTAAATTTCATAATAAACATGAAGCTTTGACTTGCGCCATTTCCGCTCGGCCCTCCGGCACTCCCTTTTCTGTGCCCTGACCGAGTCGTCATTCCTCCATGGCGCCTTCTGCTTATCTTTAACCATTTTAACCTTCACAGGGGCAATGGTGTCCAGAACAGTCAAAACACTCGAAGTAACAGAGTTCAACAAATCATCAACAGTAGAATTAGAACATGAGGCATTTTCAAAGTTTATCATTTCCATGAACAGAGCGCCTGTGCTGTTATTTATGTGTCTCCTCCGAACAACTGCAGGACCAGCCGGTGGTTTGGGAGAAACAGACAGGTCAAAGAAGACACAGAAATGATCAGACAGAGCAACATCAACCACATTGACATTTGAAATATTGACCCCCTTTGTAATGAGCAGGTCCAGAGTGTGCTGCGCTCTGCTGTGTGTGGGCTCACACACATGCTGAGTCAGGCCAAAGGTTTCAAGGACAGCACTGAGCTCTTTAGCATTTCTGTCACAGACATTATCCACATGTACATTAAAATCACCTGTAATGACCAAACCATCAAAGTCTGTGCATACAATTGAAAGCATCCTGGTAAAATCATCAATAAAACTTTGACGGTGCTGGGGAGGCTTGTATATAACTACATAGAGTATGGACGGAGATTGTTTTAGCTCCATTTTAAAGGATACATACTCAAATGATGAAAACACCCCAAATGACAACCTGTGCGTAACCATATGATCTCTAAATATTGCGCAGACACCTCCACCCTTTTTGTTTTCTCGTGTTTCAGATTCAAATTTGTAGTTGGGTGGAGCTGATTCTGTTAGAACAGCATTACCTGTGTTTTTGTCAAGCCATGTTTCAGTTAAAAACATAAAATCAAGATTATATGAAGAGATCAAATTATTAATTAAAAATGATTTGTTAGACAAGGATCTGACATTAAGCACAGCAAGTTTCAGATTAGTTTCAGTGGGACTGGACATTATCTTCTTACAAGGGATATGGATTAAATTTCTCTGATTGGACTGTCTAACTGTCCTTCTGTAATCTGGTCTATGTGGTGTGGCTGTAGATATAGCACTAGGGAAGAATATTGTCTCACATGGACTCTAACATGTAATGTTTCTCTAGAAAATGACGTCAAACAGTGTTTACAGCAGCAAGGTCAACACTTACAATTTAAACATGTATTGACTAGGGCTGTCAAACGGAAAAAAAAATGAATCCTGACTTTTCGCTGAATTTAAGTGGTAATTTGTGGTTAATCACATTTTTAATTACGTTTAAAATTATTATTTTGCATTTCAAAACAGTTTTGAGTCCATATTAACAAGGTGAGGCAATTCTTACCAGAGTGTCTTGACTGGGAATTTAATGAATGCAAAGAAATTTGATTTATGAACATGACTTTTAGATTTATTTATTTCAAATCCGTGCTGCACTGCCACAGCAGTGTGTTCTTGAAACCATGACTTAGAGGTAGAAGACAACTTCAGAGTGTTTTTTTTTGTTTTGTTTTTTCATAAAGGATCACACTGTTCCACTTGAGAAAGTGCAGTTACTCCAATACCATTTTGATTACTCACAATGATCTCCAGTTAATGTGACGGTATTTGCACTCTTCAGGAGTTCAAGTTTACTTGCTTTCTCTGATTTATATGCTTTCGCTAGTCTCGCGCAAGCACGCACACGTGAGCGCAGAGCACAGAGAAGCAGTCAGAGCTACAGGCTACAGTGAGGATAAAAACAGAGTTCATATGATGTTTTTCGAAACAACTTTTTATGTCGGGGCTTCAGAAAACTTGGATCACTACGGATGAGCAGTATGGAGATACTTTGTGGTTTCAATTTTGTGTTCTTGGACGTTAGTCTGGGGCGCTGTCGGCCATTAGGTGTGCTAGGCGCTCCCCCTGCCGATCTCCGCAAGGGATGTGAGGACTCTAAAACTTTACCAGAGCCTCCCCCGGCATGAGGGTGAGTCGATAATGACTGCATTTTCATTTTTGGATGCATTTTTGGAGTCAAAGAAGCCATGCAAACGCACAGTGGTGTTGTTATTTTCCATCAGTGCAGCAGCAACTTGACTACAAGTAAGGGTATATCAAAGAGACAAAATAGTATCAAATTAACACAGACAAGAAAAATAAAACAAAACATTATGTTCAGACCTAATCACATCGTGATTAACTCGTTAACACAGACAGCCCTAGTTTTGACATTTTATGGAGAAACAATCAAAAATATTATCACTTTAATCAGTAATTAATGTCACTGTGAGTAGCAGGCCCATGTGTGTGAGCTGTTGGTTTTTGGACTTGGGTAATATTGTGAGTACAAACATGGTTTGTGTTTCTACTAAAAGCATCACAGGCGCAGATGCCTTCAAGAAAGAGGTTGTACTGAATACACAAGATAGACGCTACAGTATCTGAGCTGCTCATTGCTTTAAGATACGAAAATGATGAATACAAAATGAACATTTTAAAATTCTACATGGCACACCCTGCCATGAAAGGGTTGCTGAAACCTGAATAATAATATCAATAATATATCCATCTGATCTACTGTGCACATTATTATCCACTTCCAAAGACCCAAAAGCCAGGTTGAGCAGCCTAGGTAGTTAAAAAGTATAACATCAGGGTGTATGTCATTTTCTCAGCTTGTTTCCTGGTGAAAAGTCAAGTCAGGCTGTTAAAGAAAAGTACAGGATCGATCTAAATCTTTTACAAAACATTAATTGGTTTACTATCAATTTGCATTAAATCATCATTTTCAGTCATGGAGGACGGTGTTTATTGCATGAAGGCATCGTAAGGTGTGTCAGTCATTGTGTCTAAAATAGACAAATTAATTTGTCAATGCTGAGTTTGCCTAATCAGCTGTAATAATGCCAATACCAAGGAGAATAGTGCATCTATTTTCTTGATGAACGCCATCATATTCTCTGTTGGTTAGTTAGCCAGGAGTTGGCAATGTCTGTTTATGTGCATAGATGGAGAAGTCACAGAAAGGTTTTGATATGATATGTTTCAATTGCAAAAGTAGGTCACTGTTAATGTTGCAGCGTTCCATCAGTTACTGGGCAGATATGGGACCTTTTGTTGTCTTCTTGTGGCTGTCATATTATCGGTCTTTAAACAACTTATAAAAGCCAGTCAGTTATACAGAGATATCAAGAGTATGGAAACTACTTTCTTTCAATTCTTTATGACTACAGTGGTGTTTGCGGTGCTCCCTGTGTCACTACTAAGTAACAGAACAAGGAAAACTGGACAAAGTATGACAGTATTTTAATAGACTTAATTATATTGGAAGGGGTATAGTGGAGCAGTAGAAGTAAGACAGTATTTTTCATCACCGTTCGCAGAGGCATACAACCATGAGACGGTAATTCCAGTTTCACAGTGTATCAGTGTCTGTCTTTCATTCCACTTGACTCGGAACAGAGTTGGGAAAGGGTTACTTTAAATGTAAAAAAATTACTTTACTGCATTACTTTTTTTGAAAGTAACCAGTTACTTTACTGCGTTACTCCTTGAGTAAAGTAACTCAAGTACTTTTAAAGTATTTCCAACGTTACTCCCTGAGAAAAGTAACTCAAGCACTTTTAAGGTACTTTTGAGTATTCTACATTTCCTATTGGGCAATGGACCACAGGGCGCTAAGCCTAAATTTTTTGGCCTCAAATTAAAGTTATGGACCACTTGCCCTTCACTGAGATCCAATTCTCCCATCACAGCTGTCACTTTGACCAGTAGAAACACAGAACGATCTGCTGCCCTAGACAACTGTATGACATCAAGCACACACGCATTTGCTATCAGGGCTCTGAGGCTCTGGAACAGTCTTTCCGAGGAAATCAGGTCGGCTGAGTCAGAATTCTCTTTTTAATTCCCTTTTTAAAACAGACTTTTATCGGAGAGCCTTTCCTGATTTTACTTGACTTTTAAGTTCATTTAAACTGTCCTCCACACCACCAAGCTAGCCACCACCATCGAGCTAGCTAGCTAAAGGGCTAACTGGCAACGTTTTCACACCGACTCAGAGTCAGCTGGGAAGAAATACAACTAATATAACCAACCCGATCCACTTACCGAAGCTGAACCAACGCAGCAGGCCCAAAAATGGGCCTCTGCTGGTAAGTGTTGATCCACTCCATATCTGCAATAGCCTAGCCTACTCACTGCTAGCCAGCGGTAGAGTTGTCTACACTGTGCCTCTCTTACACCATCAAAGATCTCTTTACTGGCCATAGCTTTGTTTCCCCCAGAACCCGGACAAATCATGCCGTCACTCACCTCATCTCCAGGATGCAATTTCTGTCTCCACAAATCTCAGATCATCTCCGAGCTGGAAGGCAGAATCTCCGTGTTATATCAGATCAGAGAAGACGAGGATCTTATGGACTCCCTGTATGCTGCCGCCACTACATCCACAGCAGAGCCGGTCTCCAATGACTCGATGGTCATCGTGGGAAAAGCCACCGCTGCAACGTCCACTGAGGATCTGGACACGACAATTCCCATTGCTGCCAATGCTGTCATCCAGTCTCCTGACCGCTGGGATCACTGGGATCACCTGGGAGCCAAGCTGAAGCTCCTACCTGGCTCTGGCTCCAACCCTGGCGAGTGGATTGCTGGCAGACATGGTGGAAAAATCCTTCCTTGCCCCCCACCACCCATAGCCTGCAAACTATCCACCTCCAACATGTTCTCCAGCCTCAAGGATCAGGACCCCCCTCCGCCACCATCCTCTGGCTGTGGAGGCTGTTGGTCCATCATCAGTGCCCCTCTCCTGTTAGTTATGTCCAGCAATATTCCCATCTCTCCTGTTGTCCGATCTCAGTGACGCCCCTCTGCAGAAATATATTTTACACCTTGTCCAAAGAGCAGCTGTCTGACTCCGGTCCCCCCGGCAGACATCACCTCAGCCCTAACACCTTCTGACCGGACCCCCTCACTGGCGGTGGCTGGTGTCGCTATCTCTTCACCATCTGCTTCTGCTGCCGCCTCTCCTCCACCTATTGCTGCAGACACAGCGGCTGTCCGGTCCACTGTTGGGTGGCAGGACACAAAACGGGGAAGGTCCTCCTCCTACCGCCGCAAACTGCTCATGGAGGCCGTGAACAGACGCTCTGGTGGTGTCTCCTGCCTGCAGCCTGCAAAAGAGCAGCCTCCAACATCGCGCTGCCCACCCTCGCTGTGCTTTCACTGTGCTCCCTTATTTCGCCCAACTTCTGCGATAGCAGGTGACTTTATAACGAGGAATGTTCACTTTTTTAACGCCAGCACTCACTCAGAGGGGTAACTGTCACACAAATAGAAAATAAACTCCCGGTTTTACTGCAATCGTTCCCTGACTCCATTAAACGTGTCATTGTGCACGTCAGAAACTGTGACATTGCCCGAAGGCAATCTGAAGTGCTGAAGAGTGATTTCAACAGTCTGTTCTCCACTTTAAAAGACTGTGGGAAGTCCATTTTCATCAGCGGCCCTCTCCCCACACCTTGCCTCGACACAGAGTGATTCTGTCGACTCCTCTCTTTACTTACCTGGCTCCGGGCTGCCTGCAGTTTCCACAACTTCAGTTATGTAGACAATTTAACCTATTTTGGAATCGCCCCTCCTTCTACAGGCACAATGGACTGTACCCAAATAAACTGGGGAGCCGCATGCTTGCACATAGCACACACACTGTCCACAGCACGGTAATCAGCACGGTGCAAACACATGCGTGACTGTTTACATGCCACACCCCCTCCACCCTCCGCGATGTCTCCCCCCACAGGCCCCTACTGCAACTGCCTCTCACTCCTTCTCCCACAAACATTCCCGTAATAATCACTGAAAGATCGTACCCAGTACGCCCCAGAAGCTGCGAGTGTGCACAGGCGGTGTGGTTCATACTAACCTCCGCCCGCTACAACGTGCCTCGAACAGCGAACCTCCTGATATTACATTGAAAATGGCTTTAATTAATGCTAGATCGCTCGTCAATAAGACCTTCTTATTAAACGACTTCTTCACCTCCCCTGATCTGGATTTTATGCTTTTGACACTTTTTTTGAGACTTGGTTTCAAGCTGGTGAGTCAGTGCCATTTTCTGAACTTCTCCCTCCTGGCTGTACTTTTCTCAGCTCCCCTCGGACCTCTGGCAGAAAAGTCGTGAGGTGTGTACCAGCCATAATGCAAGTCCTCCTGAGTCTGACCTGTCTGTCAGTGAGTCCTCCTACATCTATTGAGTTATGGGAATTTTACTGACGATCCTGCGGAATGTTTTAGACTCCACCGTAGACAACAGCAGCATTTCTTCTACCACGTAGCTAGCCACAAGTTTCGTGGCTTCTTTCAGACTGATAGGTTTAACGTTATCTCCGTTATTAGAGCCAAAAGACAGTTGTTGCTGTTTCAGGACCAGCGTTCTTAAAGTAACGGAAGTAACTGATGGCTTGTTTGAAAATGTACTCAAGTATTTGATTACTCAAACAGCAAACTAACATGTTAGGTTACTCGTTGCTGCAAAAAGTAATCAAAGTACTGTAACGCCTTACTTAGTAAGAGTAAGAGTAAGTTAACAGAGTTGGGTATAACGCGTTACGAAGTAAGGCACACAGGTGAGCATGCTAGAGCGGCTCGGGCGCATTTTCCTGACAAAACCTGACCTGAGTCTGGCGCAGTTTGTCAGCTGACAAAGTTATTGTTATGGACACTGTGTAAATAACCATCAACAGACTTCTGTTACGCTCAGACAAACACGGCACTGTTAGAGCAGAGCCAGTGTTGCGTTCAGGAGTTGTCACGTAATTAACAACTTCCAGCACTTAAATAGGTCATAGCACAAAACAGCAGCATGTCAAGTGACTTTTTCCTTTTATTATGTTCAATAAAATTGTATTTTCCTAAATCTTGAGACACCTCATATGTAAGCTAGACAGACATTTCACCTGCTCATTACTGTGCGCAAATGTACTGTATGTACTTAGTCCTAAAGAGCCCTTCTGGTGCCAGTAGATACACAGAAACATCCCAGCTTTGACGTGTGTTACTACTACTCATCCAACTTGACAGTTTATGGAGGCAAACAGAAGCTGTAATTATTTGAAACTGAATACCTCATTGTGAGAGAAAATCAATACAAAATACATAATGTTTAGATTCATATGTCACAGAATTCATTGCACTGGAATATTTTACTTTGAAAACCACCTGTCAGGATTCACGTGGTTTGAATTCCCCACATTGAAATTTGCAGTGGACAGATTGAATGGTACCATTTCAGAAACTGAAATATTAATTAATTTATTTATTTATTTATTTTTTTATTAGGATCTGTTCAGGTCCAATGAAGCTTCATTGAAATGGGACAGAATTTTACTTTAAAAACTTAAACCAATAGTGTCCTCAGTTCCCAAACACTCAACAAAGGGTGCAGTCACACAGTGATAAACATGCTCCTGTTACAACTTTTTTTGAAACATGTTGCAGCCATAATGAATTTATCAGTTTGTATGTAAGTTTGTACATCAAATATCTTGTCCTTGTACTGTATTCAATCAATTATAGGTCAAAAAGAGTTTGCAAATCATTGCATTCTGTTTTTATTTACATTTTACACAGCATAAATTAACTAAATCTGCACATGTTAAACATCTTTTTAAAACATATTTTATGACAGACACCTTATCACATGATGTTCAAAATTTTAAACAAATGTTCAGATAGCCCATGCGTTAGTAATAGAAAAATAACCAACTATTTACAGACTGTGTTGTTTCACCTCCTGTCAGTAAGGGGTGCTGCAACACCCTCAGCACCCACCTTCCTGTGCCCATGGCTGCTAATGCCCACTGGAAATTTTAAACAAAGCCAAATAAATTTTGATAGATGGTTTTCAAGGTAAAATATCTCAGTGCAATGAATTCAATATTGCAGCAGAAGTCTTGATTACTTAATATTCTAAATATTATGGGTATTTATTGCTTCAATGAAAAGCTCTCCTTTTCATTTAAAATAATCTAACTGTGCAACACCTCCTGTGCATCAAAACACATTGATAATATGTAAAAGCAACATATTTAGATTGCTAAAATATGAGGCCCCCAGAAAGTCTTTGTTAGCATTATTAGAATACTGACAGAAAAAAAGCAGGGGAAATGCAATCATATATAATTATGATTACTGATATGAATATATTACAAACAATTACTTTATTGTAGCTAAGGTCAATTTAAGTAAAGAAGCAGTTTTCATTGTGCTGCACTAACCTTGTCAGGATTTGTTACTGGAAAGATTTCAACACAAATATAGTGGAAATCCAACAGAAATCCAGCAGGTGAACTGGACTGAGCCAGTAAGCATTGGTTGTAATGATCCTGTAAAGAAACAAACATTGTTTCTCAGATCACAGATGGTTTATGCCAAGGAAGCAAAGCACCTTGGGAAATGCAGGTGTATTCTCAGTTGGAAGCACTCTTGCTTTCATTGTTGATGTTTAAAACAAAAATAAGACCAGAGACAAGAGAGCCTGCAACGAACACATTTTCATCAAGAATGACGATTACTCATCACAAGCCCATTACATAAGGATGAAGTGACACTGAGGATCAAATTAATTTACTGAACAAATGTGACACTTCCTAGTCTGAGCTGGCCGGAGAGAACTTTGGTATTTAGCTAGGTCATAATGGGGTTTACTTGGGTTTATTTTATGTGCTGTTTTTTTAAAATCTGAAAGCTGTAAAAAGCTGTCATCCAGTCTATCTGCTTCAAACATGTTAGACTGCAAAAGTGAACAAATATTTAATTAGCGTGCACAATAAAGTTAGGACTTGTTTATAGTCTTTGGTCATTGGACCCCAGCATGACATCACCATATTTTAAAGCTGTAGTGAAGCCAAGCATGGAATACGATGTCCTCCTGATCGACACTGGTGGTGGAGGTGATGGGATGAAGAGAACAGCTGAGATCTTGGATAGAAGAGGATTGGCCTTTCAGTAACCTCAGACCTCTAAGTGATAAACTTAAAAAGGGTGGAGAAGGATGGCGTCAATCCACACTGAAATGACAGCTGACAGCAGCACAGAGGACAGATTTTAAGTTTGAAAGTGACTGTGGCAAAATCCGTTTGGTTTAACTGACAGTCAGCTGCGAACAAAGCAAGAAAAGAGAGAAAGAGAAATGTGAATGAATGAGAAGCATAAAGACAGTCTTTCTGATTGAACTTACACAGAGGTTCATTAGTGTTATTGTTTATCTAATTATTCATTTACTTGTGCTGTTTTTATTTTTAATTCCTAAATGAACTGCCTCTCGGGTATGTTGCAAAAACCATTTTTGGATCAGGATCCAATTAAGACTGGTGACCTGGCATGTCCCAGCGTGCAAGAACAAGAACAAATGACTTTGCCCTGAAAACAAAGGCGCAGCAGTTATTTTATTTTTCAAACAATTTTGCATGTCATTACACTCATTCTCCTAGGTGTATTTTCCCCCTGATTCAGTACAGCTTACTCAAAAATGAATTATTCAGCTGGTGTACAGAGTCTCACACATGCAAAGACTTGACTTGCTTTTTCATCAGTCCATTTGGATGCAATGAATTAATAGTTAACCTTTAGAGCATTAAAAGAATACTTCAACTGCAAAATGATCATGTGTGTAGCAGTTACTCGTGTTTTACATTGAATTCTTGAAGAAAACGTTTTTCTCACATGCCTGTGTGCCTGTGCACGTGTGTGCATATGAGCACTGCTTGAGCAGAGTTCAAACACATGGATAACACACTGTGAGTAACTAATATAAAATTAGTCATTTTGCCCGAAAAGTATTCCTTCAATATGTTGCAAACCACCATTTACTATTTGAGGATATGATTGAGTAATGGTCCTGAGCAGGGATTGAAGTCACACTACCTCCGAGTGTGTTGTAATACAAGCTTCTCTGTGGTTTGTTGTGGGAAATCAGGCTGGCTGTGTATTCAGTAACCAAAAATGAACTTTGATTCACCAGCCAGTTGGACTTGTGGATGAAAGAATCTATCAGCCAAGCATATTCTTCACCAGACAAAATAATACATTTCGTTTTTTGTGTCACATATCCATGTGTTCAAGTGCATTTCATTGAAATAAGATACTATGTTTAATACAAACATAACATAGAGGCCAAAGAAAAATTACTGAACAAGTTAACACCACAGCCTCAGTATGTGAGTAAGTTCCCTTTGGTAAGCAATGTGTAGCTTTTATGTCTGGGGCTTTTATTGTGAAAGAGTGAAGTTGTAATTGGTTACCTCTGACAATGTGGGAGGCAATAATAAAGAGTTGCTGTCTTGGTACGGACTAAGGAACCTCAGTGTTAATATTCGATTACCTTCATAAATATGGGTGCAACTCATAACCGTCAGCTGCAATGGTAGCAGCGGGCTAACGGCAAGTGATCAGCTGATGTCTCATATGGTACACAGTGTGTTAGGAGTCAGAGCGCTGGAGACTGTCAGTGTCACGGCACTGTTTAGATGCATGTAAAACACGTCTATAGTGTGTTAATGTATGTGTCTGAGTGTGTCTTTGTGTCAACCTCCAACACTGGCAGCAGAGGAACAGCAAAGCAGTGCGTCTGTAAATGGCACCAAAACATGGAAGAGATTTAGCATATTACATGACTATTTTTGTACAAACACGTGTCAGTTGTTGTGGCAGATAGCTTTCCTTCAGGTCCAGGGAAACTTACTTTTTTTTGTTCCAACTAAGAGCCAACTTTTTGGGTGCTGACACAATGTGTTTTAAGTCAAAATTCTCTGAACAGATAGAAATTAGGTGCAGGAACCAGAACGTAACCTGTTCCATGTTAGTGGAAAAGGGGTAATAGAGCCTCTGTAATGATATGCAGCTTTTTTTACCCTGTGGCATGCTTGAATGGTCCAATGTTTTGCCTCAGTGTATGTATCTTTGTGTCTGTCTGATTTATCTTTTAGCCAACAAGAGCAATTTTCCTTTGCATTAGTAATGAGGCTATCAGTGCCAATTTAGAAAAGAGAATTAGGCAACTGTCTAAGTACACTGCTGCAATTGTGCAGCTGAATGCAGCTGAAGGGAACAAAACATTTCCCAGGCCAACACCAAAGCATGACTCTCCTTTATCAACGATCATCCTGACAGGACTACACCATTTTAATAACAGATGGCTCACCCTAGTTATTCCATCATGTCGCCTTGCTCCTCATGTTTCATGCCACTCACTGCTGTCAGATAAAAAAGAAAGATCACATACCGTAAGAAGGAACATAATCTTTAACAGCAACTTATCTATACAGTTTTATGCAATATTTTTCATGTCTCACTCAAAATTAAACACTTGTTCCAATTCACAGATATCTGTGGCTAGCGTGCCAAAAAATATGTTTTCTGGGGGCGTATGCCTGCAGGGGGGTCATGGTTTAAGGGTGCTGGCAGCGTTCACAAAGAATAAATAAAAATGTAGCAGAACATTTGAAAGCAAGCTGAACTTGACTTTAATTGGAGGAAGTGCATTTTAATGGATAATACTGGGACTGTCTTTACATTTTTTTGTTTGATTTTTGCTAGAGGATCAGGCAACATAAACATGCAATTATTCATGTATGGTAAATGTATTTATCCATTTTAGACACACATGTTAAGTTAATGGATTTAAGTCAGGGAGAAAAACAAAAAGAAGTAAGAGATTGTATAAATTGTTGTTGGCAAGGAGAGAGATGATGAAGCATCTTCAAGTCTTGACACAGTAACAGCTGTGGGGGTTGTGGAAAGAGTTGCAGCTTCCATCTACACTTAATACATATTTACTGTCTGATTCAATGCTGTCTCTATCATCGTCCTGTGTCTGTGCATCTCCCCTTACTTCTCATAGTCTAAGATGATTCCGTGACACTACAGGTCTTTGGGGAGGTCAGTTTCTTTTGCTCAGAGCTTCCATCAGTTTAAAGTTTATCAGTAGCGTGTTTTTGTTAGAGTAGTGAAAACACACACACACAAAATAAATAAATAAATAAATACATATTTGTCCTCTTACCGGTAATGCTTTTTATGAGTCCAGATAGTTCTGCCTTCCCTCCAATATAATGGAACTACATGGCACGATGGCAATATCCTTTGTTTCACTGAAACTTGGCTAAATGTTGGACAGTGCCATTCAGCCGGGGGACTCTTTTTCTACATGCTGCTCTGACAAAGCAAAGGACTCTGGTGAGAGAAGGAGAGGAGGTCTGTGCTTTAGTGCATAAGGACTAGTGTGACAGTGGGAAAATGAGGTGCTGTCTTGCTCCTGCCGTTAATGACTGCTATACACCGTTCAGAGGCAGCTGCAGAGTGGTGCCATACAGCTGTCTTGTTCAGGTCTGGATGTATGGACAGTTAAATCATTCCGCAACAGAAACCATGGGTTACCCGACCCATCTGGAAACATGTACAAATATAAAGCAGCAGCCAACTATGGAAGAAGACCGATGAAAGGACTAAATGAAAGTGCACAGAGAAGCCAATGGTATCACATTTAACTGGAGTAATACTTTGTATAATTCCATGTAACAAATAAATGATTGATTGATTGAAGAGACAGTTGAACACTTCAGTGAGGAAGTAAAGCTGTCTGCTACATTTGCCAGCCAATATGTTCTCATCCTTAAAGACTTTCCCTGTAAAACCAAACATACTGTATGAAAACACGTCTCATTAAACAGTCCCACCTTTGTCTTTTTGATTGCTGAGTGGTCTCTTCTTTGCCTCATTTTGTTGTGCCACACCAAAATGTGCTCATTACTGCCCCTTTTGGCTGAATGGCAAAAAACACCTACTGCAATTAGTGTTGGTGGGAAACTCAGTTGTGGCTCATGTTTTGTTTTGTTTTTTTGTTTTTTTCCCTTAATCTGCCTTTGACAACCAACACAAAGATGACATAATGATGAAGGGGCAGCTGTGGCTCAGAGGTAGCGCGGGCTGTCCACCAATCAGAAGATCAGCAGCTCCTCCAGACAGCATGTCGAAGCATGCTTGAGCGAGATGCTGTACCCCAAATTTCTCCCAATGGCTGTTCCATGTGAGGGAGTGTGTTAAAAACTGAGTAACAGGTGGCACCCTGTGTGGTCGCCTCCATCCCCACTGTGTGAATGGGCGAATGTGACTCATGGTGTAAAAAGCACTTTGAGTGGTCAGGTGACTAAAGAGGCGTCATACAAGTGTAGGTCCATTTATTTATGCCCTTTAAGTATGATATTCATGCTAATATTTATTAATTCATCCCCAGCAAGGTGTAGTTAATTTATGATAATATATATTACATTTCAACAACTGATATGAAACAAGCTAAAACATTTTCAGCTCTTTACTCAGTGTTAAGAAGTTTGCAGCCCTATCCCATCTACTGCGTGGGAGACAGTCCCAGATGCTTCCCAGAGAAAAAATCTGGGCTGCTCTTGATCAGAGGTCGAGAAGTTAACAAGTCATATACTTGCCAAATTAGTCTTCAATAGAAGGTAAAGTAAAAGGCTGGACACTTTTTAAAACTTGTTTCATATTTGTTCTTGACACATAATATAACTACACCTTGCTGGGCATGGGTTGATTTTAGCACAAGAATATATAACACTTCTGTGGCAGGGAATTCAGCCAGGTTTTAAAATGAATCACACCTCAACTCCATTGACTTTTACTCAAAATAGCAGCGGTGAGAATTTGAGGGTGAATCTCATCACACATTGAGTGTCACCTCATTATGTTTCTCTCTGTCCGGCACTGTTTCTATTCTTCACAAACGAATACATCTATGTGCTTCAACTGGATAGAGCCGTCCCAACTGTCATAACATGGCATCAAAATTCCTCATTAAAGCTTCCAGACATGTCAGACGACCCCCCCCCCCCCCCCCCCAAAAAAAAAAAAAAAAAAAAATCAAATCCAGGGATGATTATCAGAGAATTGCCTCAATCCCAGATCACCTTCTGCATTAATTAGGAGGCTGCTGTTCATTTAGCCTTTATTGAATATCAATCCTGCATCATCTTTTTTTAATCCTGCTCCAGTTCTGTCAGAGGGCAGAGGAAGGGAAGCAGGGTTGGGGATTCAGAGCAGCCAAAAAAAGAAAGAAAAAAAGAAAAAGGGAGGAAAAAAAAAACAGAGCTAGGACTGTTTGTGTGATTGACAGAAGCTTCAGCCAATGCCAGCTGAGCAGAGACCGCCCTCCCCCTCCTCTCCCCCCAATCTTGCAGAGTGCTGGTCCCTCTGTGTGCTGTAGTACGTGGAGGAGAGGGAGATCGAATACTGCGTGAGGAGCCAGCCTCCGTGTGTGTGTGTGCGCCGCCAACTACTACTTGCACTGGATTTAAAGCATCTTCACTACAACCCGCAAGTGGGGATGAAAAGCTAACTGACATTCAGGAAAAAGGCAGACAAAGAGGAAAGAAAGCAAAGTGGGCAGCTCTCTGAAGCCCTGTTGTGGAGAGATACAAAAAGAGCGTCTATAAAACAAACCAGATCAGAATCAGCTCTGTTTAGGAAGCATGTATAATTCGGTATGTTTCATCATCCTGTCATGGGTGTTTGCTGTGCTTGTGTTCCCAGGTAAGACTTCTTCTATTCCCCCTGTTTCTGTTATTTGTAAGTCTGTGTTTACATCTTTTCTGTCTTGTCTGTGGCTCCCCAGCTCCCGTCAGCACAGAGTGGTGCACTGTTGAGACATATAGCCTTATACTCTTTTTTTTTTTCTCCTCATGCTGTCTTTCTCCAAATCGTCTGTCAGTGTGACTCTGTGAGGCTTGTTGGGACATCCAAAGATGAGAAGTTTTATCTTAAGTTCATAGAGAAGCTTTCTGTGTTGGTTCAGTCCTACCAAGGATTCTCCCACAAGGAATGAGGAAAAAGTTCCCTCCACCTCACACACACTTGTCAACTTGTCAGTCTAAAGGAAGATAACATAAAGCTGTAAAGATTTTTTTGCAGGAAATATTAAATCAATCTTTAGCTTGAGTGAATCAATAATTCAATGACAGCTACAGCATTCTCTGTTTTTCTCAAGCTCAGGAACATCAATAAATCACTACTTGTCAAGCATTAATAGGAAATCTATTTTTACTAGCTGCCATTTAAAAGAAATATTGATCAATTCGTCTTAACAGTGTAGGCAGATATTAACAATGATGAAGGATTATGTCAGTGAGGAAACAGCATGTGTAATCAACCGAGATGAACATGCATATAATGGCAGCATTAACCTTTAACCTTTAGGCTCTGTTCCCCTCACGAGGAGAGGACATTCCTGACAGGGAAAACTGGACTTGAGCAGCTTCGCGGTTGTGTCACAGGGGATCCTGGTGTCCTGGAATTATGTTAAATGAGCCTGACGTCTGAAAATGCAAATATGTGCCCAAAGCACCTGAAGTGAGAAAAATAAGATTTCCTCCCTCAAAGGGATTATATGAAGGAGATTATGTGAAGGCGTCTGACAGGGGAAGAATGTGATGCATGGGTGTATGCATTTACCTTTTATTCTACGAACCCAGGTTCCAAGTCTTGCAAACAAGTTCTATGAGGGAGCTTAGATACATGTGTTGTGAACAGGTAGGGTAGTGGCAGTGTGTTTATAGACTGTATGGCTAATTAGTTACAATCATATCATTTAGTGAATGTTGGGAGAAAGATAGAAAAATTGGCCTCACATTTGATCTCACTTTCAGAGTTTGTACTCATACCACAAAACAACTGTGTTGCACAGGGTTGGATGTGTTCCACATTGGCCCTCATTACGTCCATGGCAGTCGTTGTATCACACATTACCAGGCTGGACAGGGTATGACAGATTGGCTCTGGTGCCTGATGGTTGTTGCAGCGCTGATGAATTTGGCGGGTTGCATTATAGTTAAATCAGGCAAAGATCAATGGCTTTCTTCACCTTCACTATCAATCTAACACAAGTGCCATGTCTCCATCAGACAGTGGTGGCATTACTGAGCCGTAGGAGTGCACTTATCACCCTGTGAGGTTGGTGTATGCAGGAGGTGTACTCACTCAGTTGAAATTAGAGGTCTTGCACATAGACATGTACAGTGTTAGGGTTGTTAGTGGGAAACAAAGTTCTTTCTTTTATTTAAAAAAAAAAGAAAAGTTATTAATTACTTTCCTTATCACTCCTTTAGAAAAGTAATTAGTGACACTACTTGTCTTGTTTTTACTTTGTAACCAATAATAATTGCATGGAGCTTGCTCTCTTTGGCTATCTTGTTGCCTTGTTGTTTACATTATTAATGCCTGTCAACAGACGCACATCACACATGCTCATATCAATTAATATGAAACCTTCACCAAATCCACAACAGATTGTATAATCAAAAGTCATTTGAGAAAACCATAGGCCCTGTAAGGCAAACCGCAGTTTAGCATAATTGAACATAAGACCAATGGCAAACGTGCAGTAGGTTGGCTGTAACTCAAAGAGAAATAGTGTGAAACTGAACATGACGACAAACACAGATATTCAAAAATAGAATAATTACAATCTGGAGCCACTCAGCTGGGTGTGAAATATCTTGATATTGCATGTTCTGACATCAGCTCTCGCTGTTGTCTCATGTGTTGCCCAATGTGGACCCCCTGCAGTATGTGTACCTCAAACTGCATGTGCACTTGGCATGTAACCAATGTACGTGCAGTTTAGCAACAGTATTGTAAATAACCAGTTATTTAGTGTTCAATGAACATACAAATTTTGTATGTGTGGGACTGTCAGTTCTGTGCCCTGAGTAATTGTAGTGGCAGTGCCATTGTAAGTAAATCATCAAAAGAAGATGCCTGATTGAGTTTTTATCAGACACAGGAGTCCAAAATGAATCATTAGTTCCCCATTGAAAAAAAAAAAATACATTATGTGCCCATGTTGTCACATGTTGTGTGCATCCTATTCTCAGGCACATGTAATATCCTACGAATTAGCACCCCATGTATGACGTTACGTACTTTAGCAAGTTGCTGAGGTTAGGTTTTGGAATAGAAAAATGGTGAGAAAGTACCTGTGACTCAAACACCACCCCAACCTCCCTCATTTTTGGATAGGTTCCTTGTTTATTCTTGTCAGCTCCTAAATACATTGGTTATACACAAATTACTGGTTCATGATTATGTGGGATATATACGAAT
The DNA here is from genome assembly GCA_035609425.1 of Epinephelus awoara. Taxonomy (NCBI): domain Eukaryota; kingdom Metazoa; phylum Chordata; class Actinopteri; order Perciformes; family Serranidae; genus Epinephelus; species Epinephelus awoara. The sequence continues at coordinate 6,181,624 of CM069304.1, forward strand.
TTTGGTGCATTACTTTTACGTAGGAAAACGTACGAATGATGCACGAGAACAGCCAGGTAGTGTGAAGGTAGCTTGGTCCAACAATCCTTTAAAGAGGCAAAAGATAGGATTCGTTGTTGTTTTTAAGCTTGGCGCCACCTAGTTTCCTCCTTTGCTTCCATTATAATCCCTATGGCCCCTAGAGGGCACGGTCACTTCCTGAAATGACTTATGCACTCAGTCTGGCTTATTGGCTTTCTTGCTGAGAGTTAGATGAGAAGATCGATACAACTGTCCTATTGTATCTGTCTGTACAAAGCTACAGCCAGGTTTATAAAGCACGTCATCTGGCAACCTCACAGTGACAGTAAGACATCAGGTTATCAGTTATTGCACCTGCCTTTAGATGCGATGGTAGATGGATTTCTTTACCTTAGGGCTGAGTCTGGCCATCTGTTTCCCTTTGTTCACAGTCTTTATGCTAAGCTAAGCTAATCAGCTTCTGGCTCTAGCTACATGCTTAACACACAGACATGAGCTTTATACCTAAAAGTCATGGCAAGTAAGAGAAGCATAGCTACGACTGACTAGCTATACATTTAAGTGTTGTAGAAATGAGTAGCCCTTTCATTTTTGATTATGTTATCATGTGCACTGATTGTTATCACAGCTATTTTGCATCTTCTCTCTACATGTTGTGATTTTTGCAACATATCCATATACAACAATTTGTATGATATTCTATGAAAATGCACACACACAACAATTCTTATGATATATTACAAATTAGCGCCCCACAAATGACATTACATACTTGCATTCATACATCAAGTTAACTACTTAATGTAAAAGTAACTAAAGTTGCCAGGGCTAGCCCTTGAAAGTCGGAGATTTGCGTCATCATTCGGGGACCCCTGAGATGATTTGGTCCCCAGATTTTGCTGCGGAGTGAGCACTCTTGACTTTGATGATACTTTTTAGAAAAGACAACTGTAAACGCAATGCAGGTGCCTGGAGGAGGAGAGACTCTGCACAGTAAGGCTCCAAGATTATTATTAAGATTATCTTCTCTTGTCTGCTTAGAAGTGGTAAATGTACAGCTCACATCAACTTAATAAGACACAGTCTCTGGCTTTTGCTTAGTATCTAGTGTGGGCAAAGAAATTGTTTCACATTTCCAATCTGTTGTTAGCACAGTTTGCTTATTTATTATATTGCGTGAATACTGTTGTCACACTGAAAGTTTTGCTGAGCCCATTCAAACTTTAAAATTTTATATGGAAAAAAACAAAACAAATTGTTGAATATTCATATCTGACATAATTCTGGGTCGGGTACAGCACTCAAAGTTACTGTGGCTGGGTTTTTAACAGAATAAACATGGTGATGATGTACCTTAAATTGACTCAAAGTTAAACTATTCTGAACACTGATCTCTTGGAAAAGTCCTGTGTTTAGTGACCCATCCACCACCTTAACCTGCCACCTAACAAGACCTCATCCTTCTTCACTCTCATCAGGGCATTGGTCACATGACTTCTGAAATACATGGGATATCCATGAATTACTGGCTCACTAGTCCCTGCAATATGTACAAATTTTGGTGCATTACTTTTCATAGGAAAACCTATGAACAGTGCATGAACAGCCTGAACTTTTACTATAGAAAAGTGTTGGTACCATATAGGGCAACACAAATATCAAGCCTTATCTTCCATGTTCTCTCCCCCCTTTATTCATCCAAGTAGGAGATTTTGCTGAGTGTGCATGTTCTTTTCCACAGTGCCCTGTTTCACAGTCGTATACATTCTGTACATACCTTCACACTTGGGAGCTGCCCAGTACTGCTACACTTTATCTCACATCTACTGACTGAGCAGCTGCTTCTTACCTGCCTTGCTCAAGGGCACCTTGCCTGTAGCGTTTGATAGAGGGGAAAGTGTTAGGAGATACAGCCACTTTGAAGTTTTGAAAGAGTATTCTTCTTGTTTACTGTGTGTGTGTGTGTGTGTGTGTGTGTGTGTGTGTGTGTGTGTGTGCGTGTGCGTGTGTGCGTGTGTGCGTGTGTCGGGGAGGTACAAAGAAAGAGCTGACTTTGACATAAAACAGTGCAAATGTTTTCCTACGACAGTGAGTTGAGGAACGCAGGCCAGGGTGTGTATTTCCTGAATGACATGCTTTGCTGAAACATACACCCTGCTGTTAGTTTTGTTTATCTCTTATTTATTGGGAATAATTGGACTGCCACTCTGACTGTATTTTGAGTCTGTAAAAGCTTTGCCTTCGTTTTCAATGTTTGCAAAGAGACAGGGAAAATGACCCTGTGCATTCTGAGTTCAGGCGGGTTGAAGTTCCACAACACTCATTTGCATCAGCAAATTAAGCTGTCCAAGAATATATGTGAAAAAATCACCCAGGTGCAAATTAATGCCCAGTTCAAATGGATTCCATATTCTGGCTTGTACAAGAAGGAATCGATCTATCTCAGGTTCAGCATTCTTAAGTGAGCCTGTCCAAATAAAAGCACCGTTAAGACCCTCTGTTTTCCATTAGTCTGGGCAAAGTGTAATTATGAGGGTGCTTGATGATCCCTGAGCAGTAGCTTATGATATCTGTTCAATTCATAAGAATTGCTGAGTATTGTGTGTGTTTTGACACCCTTTAATACAAAGTATCTTGAAAGAACACTACATTTCTTACAATGTCACATGAAACATCTTTATCGTCTCATTTTAATTTAATTTAGCCCCATTAAGGAACACAATTGCTTTTTTTGCAGGAAAGCAGCCTGAACAGTGAAGCCTGAATCACTTTAGATTGAAAAATGAAAATATTAAGTATGCACAACTAACAAAATTGTTTTGTGAAGTACAGGGTCCAGTGAAAGGCCATATAGAATATGCACACAAAATGTACATGTTTGTGCACTTTTACAATATCGGGTAGTTTTATATCACATGAGAGCATTAGAACCTTAAGTGTTTTACAGAAGAAACATCATTTTTTAGTTCTTTACAACACAGTGATGGCACATTAATGTCTTGGTACATTTGTGGCTTTAGGTTACTCTTAAGAAAACACATTGTCACTCATACCTCATCACATATCGACGTTTCCTCATAGACTTTCCACGGTGAGATATGACATGCAAGGCTCCCTGGGTACTCAACTATCTCATGCCCAGCTCCTCATAAGGACCAGCTCCAGTCCCTGATTGGCTGACTGACCAATTTCGCAATACATGGCACGTTTCCTGCCGTAAAGCAGATTTTTTCAGCAAATTTTTGGCACCAGTGTCAGAAGCTTATTGCAAAGATTGCAAAGCCACTAAGTAGCCTATGTAAACACTGATAGTATATAGTATAGTATAATGTGGCCACTATCCTGTGCAACCCACATTATTTTCATAATGATATATTTAGGAAAAGATGCTATCTGTTGCCTCTTTAAAAAAAATTACGTCAGTGTAATTTTTATTAGTTAATGAAGATTTGTGGCCCACCTATATGAAGATTTTTCATTATTACCCCCTTTTTTATTCTGATCTCAGTTTATCTAAAGCAGGAGTTCTAATGAGCACTCACGTGCTCAAACATTATACAATGCCTAGAGTTTCCATAATGAATCTGAAACACATCAAAATAATTACAGATAACAAGATAACATATAATAATGATGTAAGATGTAAATAACTATGTTGTGTTGTGTATGTTTTTTCTCGCAATAGCAATTTATTTGAGTTTCCTTCTTTCTTGTTCCAGGCTCCAAATTAGAGATCATTGATCTCACTATGCCACCTGTTGTGTAACATCACCACAGAAACTCTGTTATTATTTCTGAGTATCCACCATGGTCAACAAAACCACCCTATCTAAATGAAGAAAGGAATATTAGAGCCTTACATAAAACATATGGAAGTGATGGTTACTATTACTCTGTTTTTAAGTTGCGCCTGCATTGTGAGTTAGTTTTTAATTTGTCTTTAAGGACCTTTCGTTGTCTCAGAAGGTCAAATGATCTGCCTGAGCCTGACCTCGGATTATATGCGCAGTCAAAAGCTATTAATGTCATTTGAACTGCAGGTCTGTCTCAGAAGTCATCGGCTCCCACTGTTTTGGAAAATCCATTACAAACAACTCAGAGAGACAAATTGCTACATTTGTGAATGTGATCGTCCTCTCAAGTAATTTCAAGTCTTCTGAAGATTTCCACATTTATTACTCCTGCCAAGGGTAACCATGATATGGATGGATTCAAATGGATGAAACAGAAACAACAGTAGCTATGTTACCCATTTTCATTTCTTCTTAGGTAATTCTTTACATTCAAAGCCAGCAGAATGAAACACTTTTTTGTGGTCATATACAGAAAAGTGCCTATATTGTTCTTGATGTATTATGTCAGTGGAACAGCACTTTGTCTCTGAAAACATAGTTGCTTTTGATTTCCCAGAGGTGAGGCACGTCTATATTAAAACAGTTGTAATACCCTGTGTTTAGACTTCATGTTGGAATTTATAACAATAGAAGTAGACTTATACTAGCGTTATCCTTCAAACAACCTGCTGCTCGGGGCAGACTTTTCTCCGCTCCACACTCTAATTCCTCCTCAATACATGATGCTTCCCTTGAGGTGCGTATTTATCAAACTGATAGTGGCACAAGATAAAGTTGTGGCCAAAACTCCCTCAACTTTTCTGATCTGTGTGTGACTCATAAGGTATAGCCTCCTCAGCTTCAGCTGATTGAGTCATTTATCATAATGACACACCTACAGTCGACTAGACAACATCACTGCTCGGTTCTGCCCATTGATCCCAAAGACTCAAAATGATGGATTGCAATTATCAGTGAGTCAAATTGGTTGTGAAAATGAAGCTTCAGTTTATTAGCTATTGATGATCAGTGTATGCATCCGCTTCTACTTAATATTTATACCATCAAATGTCACTTAGCTTAAATTGGGATTGTAAATCATGCTAACCATAGTGCCCTGCATCCCACAGAAAGACCCCAGAAGTCCTGTTTGAAAACAGTTGGAATCACAGCAGAGTTAATGTTATTTTTGCTGCTGTTGTTTTCACTAAAATGTATGATACGTCAAATTTTATGGCCTCATATTACTCACAGTTGACACAACTTATGTCTGTAAAGGAGATGGAAAGTGTGACAATTTATCACCTTGACACCCTTCCTGGGAATCACATCACTCATGCAGCTCTGTAGCACATATTTTGTCAGTATAAGTGAAGCAAGGCTCTTCAAACTCTGGAAATACATCAAACGTGCTAAACAGTTTTAGCTGTTAACCCCAATGAAAGGCAAAGCTGCCTGCAGTATTTTTTATGTCAGTGTTGTTCTTGAGATGCAGTGAAGCGTACCTGCACCTGTCATGCTCGCAAATGTGTAGATAATTCTATTTAAAGAAAGTATGCACCTAAATATATATATATATATATGTGTGTATAAACTCACCTGAGATTTTGCATTTAAAACGATAAATCCTAATCTATTTGAACTTTATTCTCCCAGCCTTCAGAGAATGAGTCCCTGAAATACAAATGGAAAGAGAGTTTCTTAAAACGTTACTCAAAAACCAGTAACCAAGTCAGATAACACATAATCTACTCAGGTTTAGGACATTGGGGTATTGTCTTCAAAGCTTTACAATGGAACAATCATTGACAGTGAGTCACTACTTACAGACAGCCACGACATTGTAACAATAGTGAACACAGGCTAGCATTTATTGGAGGGGATATATTTGTGAGAACACTGTCTCTTGGCATCAGTGAACAATCCAGAGAGAGCATTCACTGAGCGTTGGTGGCTGAATGAGAGCATCACAGTCTTTGAATGGGTGCAAGTAATAGATGAATAGGCGACGGATGGCACAAGCAAGTACAAGTATTCAAGTGTCATGGGGCCGCAGGGCTGGGATGCCAGAATCCAGTTGATTTAAAAGGTATTGGTGTCACAGTATGGCAGGGCTCCTCTTGCATACAAATGTGGTCAGCTTCAATTTTCATTCAGAACAAACCTTCATTGACTCATTTATCCATTATTTACTGAAACAAAATGGCTCATAGCACTGTGAAATCAGGATGCCAGTTAGAGCTTTGATTTTCTGCCCTAACTTGATTGGACCCAACCTGACTCCCCGAGACAGAATTAGGAGGGGTTTGTGAGAACATGTCACAAATGTATGTTACTGCACTGAAAATACTTAAAGCTGGCTTTAGCTTGTCATAAATGTTTATATATAAATATATATAAACAAAACAAAACAAAAAAACACTGGAAATTCTGTTTTTTGACCAGGCTCTGGCCCAAAACGTCTACATGGTATGGGTTCAGGTTGGGCTTAGACAGAAGCTATGCAGGTTCATTCATTCAGATAAAGCCTAATATCACAAATCACAATTTGCCTAGGAGGGCTTTAGAGCATACGAAATCCCTCTGTCCTCTGACTGTCACAGCAGATAAGGGCAAACTCCCCCCAAAACCCTTTAACAGGGGAAAAAAGTTAGAAACTTCAAGAAGAGCAACTGAGGAGGGATCCATCTTTTAGGATGTACATGCAACAGAAGTGGCATGTACAAAGCAGATCAACATCATAAATGTACAGTCATCTAAACAACAAAATTATACGAGGAGAGAGAGACAGAGAGAGATGCACGGCAAAAACAGTAATGACAATAGTTACAATAGCATTCATTTTAGTAATACTATCGTAATAAGTATCTTGGTGGTGTATGTTATTAGTATTTATTAATATATGATAGTGTATGTACAGTATGCAACAATAATAATCATAATAATCATGTGTATAATATTAGTGGAAGTATGACTAGTAATAATAACAGTAGTAGGAGGCATCAGGCAGGACCATGGCAGCAGCACAACCACAACCCATGATTCAGGTGTAGCTGCAGTTTGAGGGAACCTGCAAGACAGTGGAGCAAAAAGGATCCAGACAGGAAGCCAAGTTAGTGACGTGCATTAACAAGGCATGAATGTTAGCAAATAAAAACAAGTCAGCTTTTCAGAATCTGAGAGTGAGAGAGAGAGAAGGAGAGAAGGGGCTCAGTGACTCATAGGAGGTTCCCTGGCAGACCAGGCCTATATCAGCCTAACTAGAGGCTGGTTCAAGGCAAGCCTGAGCCAGCCCTGACTATAATCTTTATTAAAAAGGAATGTCTTAATTCTAGTCTTGAATGTGGAGATGGTGTCTGCCTCCCAGACCGGAACAGGAAAATGGCTCCACAGAAGAGGAGCCTGATAGCTAAAGGCTCTGGCTCCTGTTCTACTTTTGGAGACTCTAGGAACCACAAGTAACCCTACATACTCAGGGCGCAGCGATCGGATTGGATAATACAGTACTATGAGCTAACTAAGTACTATGGACTAATAGGACAGAGTCTGACCATTTAGAGCTTTATAGATGAGGTATTTGACTTTGATTTTTAATTCAATTCTTGATTTTACATGGAGCCAATGCAGAGAAGCTAAAACAAGAGAAACAAGATCTCTTCTTAGTTCTCATTCTCATTCAGTGCGCGTGCCCACAAATTCTGGATCAGTTTTCATTTTTTAAAAACTTTTTAGAACAACCTGATAATAAGAAATTACAGTAATCCAGCCTAGGGGTAACAAATGCATGGGCCAATTTTTCAAAAATGTTGGTGATATTACACAGGTGAAAGAATACAGTCCTTAAGTTTGTTTTATATGGGATTGAGGGAAAACAAATTTTGATCAAATATTACTCTGAGGTTCCCCAGGGTAGTGCTAGAAGCCAGAGCAGTGCCATCCAGAGAAACTATATCTTAGGATAGGGAGTTTCTGATGAGATTGGGACCAAGAACAATAACTTCAGTTTTGTCTGAATTTACCATAAAGAAATTGACCACATCCAGGTTTCTAAGACATGTTTAAAGTTAGTTAAGCTAAAGATTGGGCCTGTTATTTTGGGCCCAATCATAGCTCTAGTGCATATGGCTTTTTGTGCTGCTCCAACAACCTCCATGTACTTGCTGTATGGAAGTAATCATTTGTTAATTTAACTTTAAGGACGGCCATTTTATGTACTTTTACACGTAACATTAATATGTATTTCAGTGCAGTGGTAAATTTGTCATGTTTTCTAATGGTAATGTAGATTTTTGGTGATGATTTTCATCATGTTTTGTCTGTTGTAGGATTGGGTAATAATACGGTAATAAGGTATCCCGCGGTATCTAAAAATAGCAACGGTATCAGTTTCATTACCATCATTGAAAAAATCTGCCGCCCATATAGGCCTATAGGGGCCTGATATAATATTAAATATAATTGATTTAATGTCTAAATAATGACTGTTTGTCCAGCACTTATGTATGTGTGGTTGAGTTTTCAATTTAATACTATTACAATTTAAAACTAATAATAGGCTATAATGTTTCTCGTAACTGTTGTCGGAAGATGACATTTGATAAAGTTTTTGGATATGACGTTGTCACGTGAAAGCTGAGATGTGAGAAAGAGAAGGAAAGATGGCAAGCCGCGCATCAAGCGACTTGGACCCTAAAAACCCCACAACTTCACAACGTCTGCAAGCAACAGCAGCAGGTCCAGTTTCCATCAGAGTGGAGGAGGGAGAAGCGCAACCCGAAAAACCGATGACTGTGGGCAGTCTCCTTCAAAGAAAAGCCGATGCGGTGGCAGGTCCGGTTGGCACCATACAGGAGCGAGCAGGAGCAGAGATAACTGCCTGTTGTCGCGAGCCTGTTATTCAGGGAGACGCAGACCTCCTTCTCAGGTGGAAATGTGATGGAGCCAGGCATTTTCCTCTGGTGTTGAGGGCTGCCTGAAAGTGCCTGTGCGTTTGTGCCACGAGCTGTCCATCAGAGTGCATATTCAGCACAGCAGCCAAAGTTGTCAATCCACTATGTGCCCTGCTCCAGATGGAAAAAGTAAACATGCGGGTTTGTCTGGCGAAAAACCTTGAATAGTTTTGAAGCATATGATGCTGCTATAGTTATCATTATACTTTGTTTTTATGTTATTTTCAATGAGGAGTAGCCTGTTCTGATGGTCAAAACAGTTGGGACTTGGAGAGGGTGAACTTTTTAAACTAAAGGTAGGCTCTAAAAATAAACCAACAAACAGCATTTCCTGTTGCTTGTCAGGATAGGATGTTAGAATGTTTGTTATTATGTTTCTGAACGGTGTAGGCACAAGCCGACATTTTGGCGACTCCCTCTGAGCCCTTCAAAGTGATTTTTAATTATTGTAATACCGTATACCCCGTGAAAATGAAAGGTTTAACGGTAACGAAATTTGGGTACCGCCCAAGTCTAGTCTCTTGTTTGTCATGTAACAAAGCAGAGTCAGTGGGTTTCTGTTGGAATCAGTAAAAATCAGTGGTGTCGTAGCAGGCCATCAGAACGAGCTTAAAGTCTCTTCCTGATATTGGTTCTGTTATGTGGTCAATGTTTGTAAAAGAGATTCATTACTGTAATGACCTGTTGAAAGTGTTTGGCCATTGGCTAGTTTCAATAGTTTGCCCGAAGGAGAACTTGTGTTCACTGATCCAGTATGTTGGGCAGCAGTGTAGAGATAGCCACAGGGACATCAGTGAGTCAGTGTATTAAAGCAGAGTTACAGCTGATGAACTCTCTGTAGCTGCACTCGTCAATATTTTCATATGAAGAATGAGTCAGATGATGGTGATTTATAGTGATGAATCCCCAAAGAATTAAAAGCATCTTTGCCGTTCTCCTCAGCCCTACAGAGCTCATTAGCCTCTTTCAGCTCATTGTTTTTCATTTTACAGCCCACAACACTTGGAAAGCTCTGAAAATCCACTTTACACCACCTGTCCAGCACCAGACTGCAGACACAGTTAGCAACTAGCTGCAGAATATAGTGCAACTTAGAGAGGCAGATATGTTTCTCAGGAGTTTATGGAGAACTTCTGAGCCCCCTAAAATCCTAAAGGGTTACATATAAACATATAAAAAGGGCGCCGCCATGTCGGAGGGATGCACCAAACCCCAGCTCTAAACTGGCTGCAGATCTGGAGGGACTTCGCTCGTTAATATGAAGCTTCTTTAAATTCAACGGCAGCTCACTGGTTCATCTACAGGCGCTGGCATGTGTATGAAGTACAGGAGAGGAGGAGAGAAGGTAGCCATGCCTATATGACTGTGGGAATTACCTGTAGTGTAGAATTAATATTGAATAACTTTCTGTACTATTCTATTCAGCCTTATTTGTTGTGCCTGGACTCCTGTTTCTCAAACCACACATTACTCTCATTTTATGCTTTGTTTTGTTTTCTTTTTAAAGTGGGTCTATAGCCTGCTGTTACATATGTTTCTACATTGCTATATTGCAAAGTTCTTTCCTCACGCTCAGTCACTCAGCGTTATTTACATTATCTGTTAAGCTTTATGTGTGGCCGCTATTTCTTTTTGTTTGCCCTGACTGGTGCAATGACTGGTGCTGTGTTCAGTGAATATGTTTTTCACTGAATTCAAATAGATTTAAGCAATATACTGTGTAAGTGTGTAGGCCTAGGCCCTGACCTTTACATTTTAATTTTATTTTAAATTATTCATTTCTTTGTCTACTTTACCAGTTAGATAACCACAGTGTATGGCATCATTTTTCCTTTCTTCTTTGTCTTTTTCCCTTCCTTGCCTCTATAATTAGGCTGATGATGCTAGGGAGCCACCCGAGAGAGAGAGAGAGAGAGAGAGAGAGAGAGAGAGAGAGAGAGAGAGAGAGAGAGAGAGAAGTTACTGTAGGTAAGATAGTTAGATGCATTGGAAGAAATGTCTGTCTTCTTCGTTTGGGGAAGGAGACTTGGGGTCAGAGAGTTAGGGGAAGGGCTGGGTGGGGGAGATGGGGGACGGTTAACCTTGAAATCCTTTTCTTACTTTAAACACAATTCCGTGTTTTTAGATTGCAACATTTCCACTTCTACTTTATTGCTCTTACTGAGTAAGTCTGCTACACCAGTGCTTGATACCTTTGGGCTCCATTTATAAATTTACCTTCTTCCTTTCCCTTTCATTCTCATAGTAGACAATGGCTAATTCTCCACATGTTGGGAGGGCTAATATAACTTCTCCAGTGAGATTTATAACCTGCAATGCCAAAGGCATGAATAATTCCAATAAGTGATCAAGGGTTTTCTCTCACCTGAGACATCTGAGGGCGGACATAATTTTTTTGCAGGAAACACATTTGCATAGCGCAGACCATGTCAGACTCTGCAGGTCTTGAATTGGACAAGTGTTTCACTCCTTTAATTCTAAATCCAGAGGTGTCGTAATACTTCTAGATAAGAAAATACAATTTTCTGCTTCCAATATTATCCCAAATCCACAGTTGTTGTATAGTTGTAGGCACCCTCCTCCACACGCCCATACTACTAGTAAATGTCTGTGCCCCACATTTTGATGATGTGGGGTTTGCCAACAGACTTCTGTCCTCTCTCCCTGGTGTAGATACACACCTTAACCTTTGGGGGAGATCTAAACACTACCATCAATCCAACTTTGGATTGGTAGAGCTCTAGGACTAGAGCTTTTAACCTGTTTATAGACCAGAATGGATATGTGGACCCCTGGAGATTTAATAGGAGTTTCATTTAAAAGGAGTTTTCTTTTTTCCCCGTCTATCACTCCTTCTCTCGCAGAGATTATTTTTTTATAGACAAAACACCTGTCCCGTCTGTAGTCTCCTCGGATTATCCACAGATTGTTATTTCCGCTCACGCTCCATGAAAACTTGATCCCTCCTTTACTTTTCCCAAAGGGGACCCTCCTCAGTGGAGACTTAACTCCCTCCTTTTCTCTGACCAAGTGTTTAGCAACCATATAACTGCCTCCATTGACACATTTATCAATCTCAACAAAAATGGCTCAGTCTCACACTCCATACTATGGGAAACATTAAAAGCATTTATCAGAGGAGAAATCATCTCATTCTCCACACATAAAAACAAAACAGAGAAAACTGCAATAATTATTTCCAACAAATTCTATTCTCAATTTAGATCGTGTACACTCTACAAATCCCACTCCAGAATTATACAAAAAGCAACTAAATCTACAGTCTGAATTTAATTTGTTATCTACAAGGAAGGCTAAAAAATTGCTACTGCGCACACGGGGGTCATTTTACGAATATGGTGACAGAGCTAGTAGGTTGCTAGCCCATCAGTTGAAACAAAACGCAGCATCCTGTGTGATTCCCCAAATTCAATTGTTTCAGACATTTTGTGGAAAATTACTATTAACTGCTACTAAAACTACTATTAGTTACCATCACTTTTAAACATTTTCAATGACTCCATGGAGTGGGGTTCCTTGCCAACTACTCTAAAACAGGCTTCAATCTCTTTAAAGATAAAGATAAAGATCCCACTTACAGCAGCTACTATTGCCCAATATCGGTGCTTAATGCCGATGTGAAAATTCTCCCCAATATTGCCTCAAAAGATCAGACAGGCTTCATTAAGGGGAGACACCCTTTCTCCAACATCCGCTCACTTTTGAATATTATTCACTCTGAGTTGAATGGAGATTTTTATTCACAGTATTACAACATTTGGTTTTGGTAATAGGTTCTGTGCATGGATGCGTCTTCTATACTCTTCCCCAGAAACATACATCTGCACCAATATTTGCATCTGCACATATTTCCATTGTCATTCGGAACACGCCAGGGTTGTCCTCTGTCTCCCCTTCTTTTCGCTTTGGCTATTGAACCTTTGTCAGTTGCACTAAGGACCTCCCCCGTTCTTCAAGGCATTAAGTATGAAGGAACAGAATATAGGGTGTCCCTATACACGGATGACCTTTTGCTTTGCTTTACTCTGGCTAAATTGGAATTCAAGTACCTAGGAGTCGACATAACCCACTCTCCAGACTCACTTTTTACAGCAAATTTGACCATTTGTCCATGTAGGTTTTGTAATGCGCTGTCCTCTTGTCCTCAAACCTTTGAACACACTGTATATGTCTTTGAGACTAAGTGCAACAAGAGCAGCGACCATATGGGCAGGTTTATGCATTCAAGTGGGCTAGGGTGTAAGATGTGTTCAGCATACTGTACATGAAGGAGCATTAATGAGGCTTAAACCTGTGAGCTACATACACAAATTACTTAGTAGTTTCCATTGCGCGCTCTGGTAAAGCTGACAAACTAGCTGCTAATTTCTGCTGCTTCTACAGCTGCTGCCTATGCATGTCACGCCCCACCTCCACCTCAGAATCCACCTGTGAGCTCTGCTTCGTCCTGTTTCCCAATGGAGAAGATTCATTGATCTCTCCCTGCTCTGGTTTTAAAATATGCTTCACAGGGAGAGATACAAAACACAGCCTTGACACCAAATTTAAATATATTTACATTTATACTTATTAATGTATCTAGTTTTATACATAAATGAATAGACCAAAGGGTGGTTACACATCATTGGGAGAAAAGTATGCGCTGTGTTGGAGCCATAATATCCAAAAGCTTTTTCAGTATCCAGGATAGATAAACTGCATCAATAGATAAAATGTAGAATTTGACACTGTGACATGAGATGGTTATGAATTTGCAAATGTCTACATCAAAAATATATTATTTGAAAAATAAATATGACTAAGTGACTTTAGCACTTCTATTTTTCAGTATTTTCTGCATTTAATGTATTGTGACATTAGAATCAGGCATTTTACACTGGCTTTTTTCCGCCCTCGATTTTGGTTGGATCCAATTACATTTTAATGTATTTTCCTGAATAGACAGCAAAATAAAAGATGCACTGTATGGTTGCCAGTGTCAGTCTGTCTACCATTTTGGTTCAGACTGAAATATCTCACCAATTATTGGATGGACTACCACGAAGGTTTGTATAGACATTAATGTTCCCCATAGGCTGAATCTTAGTGACTTTGGTGATCCCTTGTCTGTTCCTCTAATGCCACCATCATGTTGGCATTTCCGGTTTAAAGTGAAATATCTCAGTAACAAAGGTGACTTGTGGATGATATTTTGTCTTAATTTTTTTCACCCCAAACTGGCTCTGTTTGAAAAAAGAAAAAAAAAAAAGAAAATGCAGGTTTGATTGTGGGTGTTTGTGATAAATATATTAAAATATAATGAAAAAAATACTAATTAAATGGCATGTTTTGACATTCTCAGACCGCTGAGGTTGTGTTTCGGCTCTGTCTTCTGTGCCACCTGGAAAATGAGATCCACTTCAATCTTGCCTGTCTCTAACAGTGTTAGGCAAGTTACTCTCAAAATTTCATATTTTATATGTTACTATTTACCTTCATTTGAAAGTAATTAGTTACTTTATGGTATTACTCTCTGTGAAGAGTAATAAGTTAGTGATTAAACTACTTTTTCATTCCTTTGACCAAAATGAGCTCAGAAGAAATAATGTTGATTTCTAATGGATGAGGGTCATGTTGTTTCACAGCAGGTAATCAAAGCACGGAAGCTCCAGTTTATTACAGTTCATTTCAAATCCAGTGCTGCACAGGTCGAGGTGTAATTTCATCTGGAGTATAGCATGACCTCACACACCCTCTCTCTGTGTTTATCTCCAGCTTTTTGTTTACAAGCCGGTCCGGCTGCGCGTTCATGTACGTTCATGTGAATCCCCACCTCCCCGCCTCCCCCTCGGAGCCCTTGGCCCTCCCTCCCTATGAAAGGCTACAGCCAGTGAGCAATGGCAGCGCGTATTTTCAAAGTGAAATGGCGGAGAGCGGAATGAAACCGGGGCTAACCAGTGCTTCCTTCTCAGGCTCCACTTCACTCAGCTGCCCCACAGATCCACTGCCTCTCCCACTTTAACCTGAATAACAATCCGGAGCTAGCTGGGAGCGGCTGGCGAGGCGTTAGCCGCAACATGACCGGAAGGAAGCACAGCCGGTTAGCCTCCTCTAGCTTCCCAACTAGCCCCGGCTCTCTGTTTGGATCCAACCGGAGCACCGAGCCCTGGTTTGTTATTCAGGTTAATGTGGGAAGAAGCAGCGGGTTTATCGGGCAGGTGAGTGAAGCTGGGTGAAGAGGAGGCTGCGGAGGAAACACCGGGACGGGTTAATGTCCCGAGCTTGAGCAGCCCACGAGCTATGGCAGCCTGGCGGACTCTAGCCGACCTGGCTAGTGCTAACACCGGGAGCTAACGCTAATGTTCCTCCTCTTCTCCGTGAGTAAGAGCAAAGGTTTAGCCTAGCAGGTAACCCGCGAGCCTGGCGTGCAGCCTGGTGGGCTGCTCAAGCTCCGGACATTAACCCATCCTGGACATCACTATCTGCTAGATGAGACAGGTAAGGGTGGAGAGCAGGGGTAGAGGGAGTGGCTCATGACAGACTTTGTTTTGGTCTACAGGCAGTGCACAACAGCAAACCTAGCGGTGAAACGATTTCGCTTATTGCTCCTTCAATAATAGTGTGATGATATAGAACAATTAAATAACCTAGACCTTTTAAAATAAATGAATATCCTTGGACACAGGGAGGCTCAGGCAGAGGATCAACTACTAGATATGGATAAATATTTGTGGGCCTGTGATATGAAACACAATAAGCAAATATTGAGGTTAGCACAACAAACAGAATGGCTTGCCATTCAGTCATTATGATGAGCGCAAATTAATACACCAGAGCTGGAAGAACCACCTGCCCGTTCCTGGTGGGCTGGTCAGCTACAACATGAACCGGAGAGAGACTTATGGATGCTAGTGCACTGATGCTAACATTGATCCCAAAGCACTGCTGTGCCTTATGTACCACCTCAGAGGACTGTTAGTCTGACGTTTAGACCTTGCTTTGGATAAGGAAATAAAAAAAATTAAAAAAACTTTAATGGGCAAGAAATCTAAGAAACTTATCTCATAATCATTATGGACAAACTTTCTACCAAAAAACAAAAGAGTCTTTTAAGTTTGTCTGTGCAGCAAGTCATAAATGTGTCACTATACTCCATGGTTATACTTGCATGTAAAGAGCTACATCTCAGTTGTAGAACAAAAAGTCAGCCTCCTGCCTCACACTAATCAGCCAGGTCCAACACTCAGTATTGTATCTAGGCCAGTGAGTGCTGGACATGCCTACCAACACAGTCCTCCACACTCATATGCTGCATTTTACAAAAGAAACTCTGTGCACCCTCTAAGAAGAACTCACTTTTGTTAACTGCCATCAGTGTGTTTCTGAATGGAGTCACAGCGAGGTTGTGGCACTGTTTCACTGTTTACACAAGAACTGGAGGCTCGTCCCCCAAAACAAAAAGACTGTCACTACCAGGTTCCTGTGTGGTGGTTTCAACTTATACCGATAAGAAAAGGCAATCATTATTTGTAATGAATAAGTTAATATTTTATAATCCTATTTCATTTGTTGCCTGCAATGATTGTATTCAGTCGTACACCTCAGCTCTGTACCAGTGCTGTCTGTGTTTGGAAATGGCAGTGACCTTTCTAAGTGCTTCCCTTGGGGTATATAACCCTATTTTGTGATGAGTGGTTTTGAGCATTAATGACTCAGGAGACATTGAATTTGAATCATGGATTTTTTCTAAATTTGATCTTAGCTTGTTTATAACACCAAATAATCAGACAACATAATCGCATTTTATCTAAAAATCCTGGATATCATCAGGGCTGCTGGTGGCCAGAGGGTTAGGTCCAGAAGGGGACTACAGGGACTTTTAATTTTATTTTCTATAGGGTCCGCTCTAGTCACACCATGACAACATGAGTTTCCACTACAGCCTTACAGCAGGGGATAAACGAGCTGAGGCAAGCTGCTTTGGCTCTGCTTGGTGACGGCCTCCACTTAGCTGTGTCCTCAGCAGCTAAACCTCTGCATCTGTGCTGGACACCAGACAGAAAGCTCTGTTTTTAAAAGTCTCTAATAGGAATGTTCCGATTTAACGGTTGCATATTGGTATCAGCCGATGTTTGCCTTGTTGACTGCCTTTGGCCTATTGGCAAATAAGATGACTTATACTGATAGCAGTGATAGATGTTTACTTCATTGTTTTCATAACA
Organism: Epinephelus awoara; assembly: GCA_035609425.1. Taxonomy (NCBI): domain Eukaryota; kingdom Metazoa; phylum Chordata; class Actinopteri; order Perciformes; family Serranidae; genus Epinephelus; species Epinephelus awoara. The sequence continues at coordinate 6,198,649 of CM069304.1, forward strand.
ATTTTGTGCCGGCTGAAAAATGTAGGGCTTTAGACAAACACCGTCCTATTGTCCAGGAAAAATCGAAAACATGTTTGGGTTGAACAGAGATCTTTCCTGGGAAGCCGTCAGGACGAAAGGATTAGTAAACTTACTGCTGATGCATCAGGGGACACACTCTATTGTTCCCTGATAGCAATACATTATGAATAGCAAATCCATGTTGACATCTGAAGGAGGCGAGCTAGTTAACATTAGCTGTTAGCTGCTGAAATTTTGGAGTCCGTTGCATGATGCCAAAAAGACTTATTCACATAGACTTTCATTGGAAAAGAGATGCCTGTAAATCAGTGCATACATTTTTGAGCATCACAATACTGACGAAAAGACTTGTTCCACTACCAAGATTTAATCCATTTGGTCCGATAACACTTGGAAAGTCTAAAAGAGCCGCAATATAACATTATTTTATCCCCATTCAAGTTAGCAGAACGCTAACCTGAAAGTCAACTGCTTGGCCAGCGGAAGTAAGCTGCTTGGCCACGTTGTGCTGCGCTTGGCAGCCATAAGGCTTTAGTGTGCCTGCTCTATGGGGCTAATAATGCGGAAGCTGTGCTGATCATCTTTATAATTTTATACAGTGGAAATAGCTGGATTTTGGCTTTGTGCGCCACTGAGCAACTTTAATAGGAATAAATAGGGCACTGCTGACAATGCTATGTCCTGGTCTCTTAATGCATTCATGGTTGAATTACATTATGATGCGCTCAATCTCTATATAGTAATACATAATATTGGGCAAAGTTTAATCAGAACATTCTCATGATGAGTTCAAATTTGAATTTGTAAAATTAAGTTTTTGGCTAGAAACTTAAATAAATAATTGTTAAAGGGAAAAAATTTGTTGATAGCTCATAGCAACATAAAACAGATTAGAGAGGGAGTTATTAAATATTGTACTACAAAAGGCTTCTGAAGCTTTGTTGTTCATGTGAAAGAAGGTAATTTTAGAGGTTGTTTGATACATTTTAATGATTGGATTTGTGCCCATTCAAAGGTAGTGTAATGAAGGGCTGAATGATTTCAAAAAAAGTTTTTTCCAATGGTGATTTTTTAAAGGGGATAATGAACAACAGATAACACCCACACCAGAAACAAAATAGATAACAACAAAACATCAGTATCAGCTGTTGGCCAAATTGTTATTTTGAATAGGGATGCATGATAATATCAGCACGTCATCGGTAACAGCCGATATTGGCTCTCTATCTCTAAATCTCTAAAATCTAAATCAGACAACATGCTTTTTCTTATTTTGTACAATGAATGAATATACATTGAAAAGTATTATATATCAAGTCTCCATGTGCTGGTGGGCCATCAAGATAATATGCATGCATAATATGACGTTAATTGCACTACAGAAGAGATCACTTAACTTTGGTAGGGAAAAAAGTGGATAAATCTATACTAAACAAAAATATAAACGCAACACTTTTGTTTTTGCTCCCATTTTCATGAACTGAACTCAAAGATCTAAAACTTTTTCTATATACACAAAAGACCATTTCCTCACAAATGTTGTTCACAAATCTGTCTAAATCTGTGTTAGTGAGCACCTCTCCTTTGCTGAGATAATCCATCCCACCTCACAGGTGTGGCATATCAAGATGCTGATGAGACAGCATGATTATTGCACAGGTGTGCCTTAGGCTGGCCACAATAAAAGGCCACTCTGAAATGTGCAGTTTTATCACACAGCACAATGTCACAGATGTCGCAAGTTTTGAGGGAGTGTGCACTTGGCATGCTGACTGCAGGAATGTCCACCAGAGCTGTTGCCGGTGAACTGAATGTTCATCCAACCAGCCTCACAACCGCAGACCACGTGTAACCACACCAGCCCAGGACCTCCACATCCAGCATGTTCACCTCCAAGATCGTCTGAGACCAGCCACCCAGCTGCTGCAACAATCGGTTTGCATAACCAAACAATTTCTGCACAAACTGTCTCAGGAAAGCTCATCTGCATGCTCGTCGTCCTCATCGGGGTCTTGACCTGATGGCAGACAGCGTGTGTGGCGTCGTGTGGGTAAGCGGTTTGCTGATGTCAACGTTGTGGATCGAGTGGCCCACGGTGGCGGTGGGGTTATGGCGTGGGCAGGCGTATGTTATAGACAACGAACACAGGTGCATTTTATTGATGGCGTTTTGAATGCACAGAGATACGACGAGATCCTGAGGCCCATTGTTGTGCCATTCATCCACGACCATCACCTCATGTTGCAGCATGATAATGCTGCAGCACAACAATTTCTGGAAGCTGAAAACATCCCAGTTCTTGCATGGCCAGCATACTCACCGGACATGTCACCCATTGAGCATGTTTGGGATGCTCTGGATCGGCATATACGACAGCGTGTTCCAGTTCCTGCCAATTCCAGCAACTTCGCACAGCCATTGAAGAGGAGTGGACCAACATTCCACAGGCCACAATCAACTCTATGCGAAGGAGATGTGTTGCACTGCGTGAGCCAAATAGTGGTCACACCAGATACTGACTGGTTTTCTGACCCCCCCAGATTCCCCAATAAAGCAAAACTGCACATTTCAGAGTGGCCTTTTATTGTGGCCAGCCTAAGGCACACCTGTGCAATAATCATGTTGTCTAATCAGCATCTTGATATGCCACACCTGTGAGGTGGGATGGATTATCTCAGCAAAGGTTGTGTTCACTAACAGATTTAGACAGATTTGTGAACAATATTTGTGGGAAATGGTCTTTTGTGTATATAAAGTTTTAGATTTTTGAGTTCAGCTCATGAAAAATGGAAGCAAAAATGAAAGTGTTGTATTTATATTTTTGTTCAGCGTATATCGGTTATTGGTCAAATGAGTTGCTACATATCGGCATATCAGATATCGACAAATAATACAATATTGTGCATCCCTAATTTTTAACATCGGTATCGGCCCAGAATTTCACAATTGGCGCATCCCTCATCTCTCTCAGTGCTTGGCTCTTTCTGTGGTTTGGAGTTTAGTTTCATGCATGTGTTGTTGTCAGCATTTTTAGATATCCCAAACTCCACACAGGAATATGTTACAAATAACAATATAGCTTATTTACAAGATAACATGTACAAAATACAATTATATATGAGTGTATAATTTCTTTTAATAATGATGGACTTAACGTCAAAATGAAAAAGAACAACAAAAAAATGAAGATCCAACCCACAGCATTGCCTGTACATTTGCATTTTTTCCTGTAAAATGAGTAACAAAATTCGAAGCCGACATGCTGTGATGATACAGTGAAGCAACACAGCAGAAGCGATGCGTGAATATTCTCCATGCACACAGCAGAGTGTGAGATTCCAAAAGGTCAAGAACATCAACCTTTTTCTGAGCTGAACAGAAATGTGAAAGAAAACATCATTGCTTCAGGATGTTACCACATGAAAAAAAGAAGTTAAGTGCAGAGGAGCAGATATCAGCTGGAATTTACTGTTTGTGTCATACAAACCTTTACAGTTGCAGATGAAAAACTAGGGGCAGTGCTTTGGCCTGATATCATTCAAATAATCTGAGCCTTATACAATGAGCTGTACTCATTACTGTATTTTCACAATCAGTTTTGCAGTTACGAGCCTTGCAAAGATGGGGACACTTTGCCTCCTCTCATAAACAGCGTATTTATTCACCATGAGGCAGCAAACAAGGCCTTTTACAGAGCTACCATACAGGTGCCCAGCAAGAGCAACGTTGATATTCAGGTGCACAGAAGCACGAAGAAGAGGCAGAGGAAGAGATGTAAACAGGCTGAAAAAGTCAGTGCCATCAGCAGGGAGCAGTGCGCTAAGTGGAGAGACGGCAGCCAGAACATGACTTGGGAAACAAACCCTGTTTCAAAGGCAGTTAAAGGAAAGAGCAGACGTTGTTTGAAGGGGGGGTTAGACAGGATGGGAAGGTGTTGTCAACAGAAATGATACCTGTTCATTTTCAAACTACAGTGATGAGACTTCAAAGCTAGAGATGGATGACATGGATATTTTCTAATGGACTTATGGCCAATAAACGATAGTTTCTCATTTTTAAAATTTCAACCGTAAGTGTATTACCTGTAGTTTATGCACACACTAAGGTTAAGAAGAGCAACGATGTATCAAGAAAATATGGATGATTTATTCCATAGCTCTGACCTAACCAAATGTGACACCACTATTGCTAACAACAAAAACAAAGGACAGTTCTGACCCATACCCCCTGCCCATATAACCCTACATTACAGACAAACATAATAAATACAGGATGGGAAAGTGAAATTAGCTCCCCGTGAATAATATTAATGAATGAGTTGATGATAATTCTCATTAACATACAGTGACGGAGGTTGGGTTTAGGCAATAAAGGTTACTGTGGTTAGGTTTAGGAAAAGAAACATGGTGAGAGAGTGCCTTTCAAAAAAAGTGGAATTTGTAACAATTTGGTTGCATTACTTTCTGTGGGAAAACAGCTGGTGGGAGATTATGAAGCCCAGTATAATCCTGTGTTTTATCAGTGAAGTGTGTACACTACACAGCAGATTGGAGGCTCTATAACAGAAGTAAACAGAATGACAGCTGACTCTATGAACAGGTGTAATGCGGGCTGAATGCACATTGAAAGGTCAGTGTTACATTTGGTGTGTAAATTGTCTGTATCATCATGCTGCATTTCTTTAAACACATCCAGGCACCGTCCCACCAACTACCAAGTAGACAGGTGTGGACCGGGACAAAAAGTTGGCCCTATTTTAACTGAGACCACCACAAAGGATCACACAAATACAGGTCATGTAGATATTTTATATGACACAAAGATGTATGTTTCTTTAAACATATTGGGGGACACATATTAAAAAGGGTATCTTGGGCTCTTTTTTGAGCATGATGCACTTCATTTACTGCATTCTGGTGAATTGTTATGCACCAATTTGTACTTTTCCTACATCGATTTATGGTGTGTATATATATATATATATATATATATATATATATGAGACACTTGTGTCACGTCATGGCACGTCGGCCAACCAGGAAACTGCCCGGTATGCCCGATGGCCACCCCTACCAGTAGAATAACAGTGCACTAATGATTCACCTCATACATGAACCCTCACCTCAAACAAACCAGCAGCGCTGTCTCACATACACACACTACACGAGGGAGATTGTCAGTGTCCAAACGGCGGGTCCACATGTACCAGACTGGGTCACCAGGTAATGACACAAATTAAGGGCAAACTGTAGCATCACACGGCTAGTGATTATTTTTTGGTTTAACAACAAAGTTAAGCCTTTTTGGTGTGAGTTTGCTTGGCCCTTTTTAAGGCTCTGTGTTGGATGTGAGCTGCCAATGCTGTGTTAGCACGTGCTAACGCTCTGGAGATGATCCTTCAGAGCTGTGTCTTACCTGTTTAACAGCTGTAGGAAGTTTGGCGGTCAGGGATCAGACCGTCTGCGCAATCGTGTTGTCTTCCTCTGAAATTTTGAAAAACAATCCACACTAGTGACTATGTTTTGCACTTCAGTCAGCATGCAGCATTTGTTGTTCTTCTTCTTGTCTTTATTTATTGGTGGCTCACAGTTAAATGGTGTACCAACATCCACTGTGTCAGGGTGTGTAGTTGCTGCCCTTTTTAAGTCAATAAAGCAGCCTGGTTTTGTATTATCGGCACTATCTATTAGCTATCATTTGAATTATCTGAATGTCTCCCACAATCCAGAGACATGCAGGTTAGGTTAACTGGTGACTCTAAATTGCCCGTAGTTGTGAATGTGAGTGCCAGTGGTTTGTCTCTATATGGTTGCCCTGTAATAGCCTGGCGACCTGTCCAGGGTGTACCCCGCCTCTCCCCCAATGTCAGCTGGGATAGGCTCCAGCCCCACCGCAACTCCTAACAGGATAAGCGGTTATGGAAAATGAATCAAGGATATGAACCCCAGTTTCTGGTGTCCTGTGCTTTGTATTTCCACCATCCATGACTGAGGTACATAAGTACATAAATGCAGCACTGCCTTTTTGTGTTTATATAATGATGGAGGTTCTTGCCTGAAGGGGGAGAAGAATACAAAAACATCATACTTTGTACTGGCAATGCCTGCATGTCAAAACCTAAACATTAGTATTGGCCTCTGAGAATCAGTCATCTATCAAATGTATCCCTGTAGAATTCATAAAGCAGACCTTCGGGCTGTGCAGAACCACCAACATTTAGTATAACTGCTTCGTATCACATCATGCAGTATTTTTTTCAAGTATGGGACTAATACAGATGGTTACACAAGCTGGTACCAACAGTTTTGGCAGAAATGCAGTAAACCAAAAGTCTGGAGGTAAAAACCTGGAAGGCCACCTGCCTTAAAAAATCCATTCCCTGAGGGGGAAAGGAGATGATGAGAAGAGGCAGCAAATAGATCAGCAGCAACACTCCTCACATCAGAAAGGAAGGTGAAAAATATTCAGGTCCAGAGAGAGCTGGAGAGGTTTTCCTGACTGAGCTGAGTGTGCAGAGTAAAGCCAGGATATCACTCCCAACAAGAAAAGGTTCAAGCACCTACTTGGCTTCTGAGTGCAGCAAAACTGGCTGGAGCCCTCAATTCTACCCACTGGAAAACAAGAGGCTTTGTGAATACCTTGAATTGGTGGAAAGCTTGGAGCGGCAGATGCAAAGAAAGCTGCAGAGCAACTGTGGAAGCTAAAGCCGGGACTCGTGGGAGCTATGGGAAGTGTGTTGGAGAAGTGACCCCACTTCAGATTTTAAAAGCTTTGTTAAGTGTTCAGATTGCCAGAAGACAAACACGCTTACTTGTGTGTGTTGATGCGTGTGTGTGTGGGAGTGTGTGTGTGTGTGTGTGTGTGTGTGTGTGTGTGTGTGTGTGTGTGTGTGTGTGTGTGTGTGTGTGTGTGTGTGTGTGTGTGTGTGTTTGATGCATGGCGTGTGGCTGTATTTGTAGTCTGAGAGCAGGACAGTGTTTTCTGTTTGATCATAGATCAGAGACGCTATGTGGCCATCAGAGTTCTGTCTGCCATTATTTATTGATGAAACAACAATTTCAGCAAGAAGTGCGTGCACACACACACACACACACACACACACACACATCCCCCTTCACATCACCAGGACAGCTCAGATCTTTTACTAACAGACGAGCCCTGAGCTGAATGTGAAGATTGCTTATTTCTCATACTTCACAATAACAAGGTCATTGGAGGGCAAAAAACAGCTGATCGCTGGACACATACAGTTTTCCCTCAGAAGTCACAGGCAGGAGAGCCATTAGCTCCACTTTAAATTAAAACTTTAATACTATGAATTTAACTAAATAAACCTAATCACTATACACTGAAATGCTCTGTAATTCACATTTTCACATTCCACATTTTTCATACTGTACTACCACTGTGGAAATACTAAGGCATATGATACAAAGGACCTTCTGTTCTCTTTGGAGCCCCATCAGCTGAGCCTGTTTTCTCTTTCAGCTGTCACATCTCATTTGGTGTTATCTTGCCTTCAGCAATGCAGGCACCGGCCCCTCAACAGTGTGTCACTGCTATTGGTGCTGCTTGGACTTCCTCTGGGCCATGGTGAGGTCATATTCGTTAAAGAGGAACATCTTCCACTGGGCAAAGTCAGAAAGGATGACCCAGTGGATTAGAAGGCTTTGGGACAAGTGCTACTGGTCTTGGTGCACGTACTCACTCAGGCTTATTTTAGGCACAGTGAGATTGTGGTTATAAGCTAAAGAAGAGGTCATATTGGCTTGTAGCAGGGCAACATTGAAGCCCCTCTTTAAGAAGCTTTAACAGAAATTATTTCCATGTATCAGTACATACTATTTAGCTTTGCCTTGACCTTCAAAACACATACACCTGAGTTCCACATAGCTCTTAAGACATATGCAAGTCAACCAGAAATCAATTTATTCCTATGAGAACTTCCATGATTTCAGATGTGTTGTCCCATCTGTTTTTTTTTCTTTTTGTCGATATGGATTTTGCCTCGAGTGTGTTGAAAACATTTAACTTTTGCTGCAAATTTCAGACAGACTGTATGCTAGGGCATTAACGACTTAGATTTTTCTGAGGTCGACTTATCTGTCAGTAAAGTCAAAGTCGAGTCGACAAGTCATTTGATGACGTCATCACATTGACACAGCGGAGGAAAGCGAAGTATCTCCACACATCTGATGTGTGTCTGTGAAGGCCCGAACATACTCGGGCGGAACATATGCGGAACGGACTCTGCGGACGTCCGCAAGCCCTGTGCGCACAAAGCTCAAGGCCTGTACTATAGAGACTCTGCAAGGAATGTCTGTGGACATTCCTCGCGGAGTCCGCTCCGCTTATAGTACGTCCGAGTATGTTCACTTAGTCAAGGATAAAGTATCAGCGTAAGCACACAGAGAGAGAGAGAGGGAAAAAAACACATGACTTGTCGACTCCTCCCGGGGGGTGTCGACTTGTGCCACTGACGTTGACGCGTCGACAAATCGACTTTTCTGTTAATGCCCTACTGTATGCAGTGTGCCACAGGAAGTTATCATAAAAACAAATTGGCTAACACTGATAAATGTAATACTAGTTAACTGATAAATGTAATACTAGTTAATAATAATGCAGTCCTATGCAGAAAGCCTAAGGCACAACTTTCTGCCCCTCCATGTACCTCCATGGAAAGCCTAAGGTAGGGAAAGCAGCAGCAAAGACCCCCTGAGAAGAGAACAAGCATCAATGACAAACAGAAATGACATTGATAAGTTGACACAACATAAAAAGGAGGAGCTGGGGTGGATGCAGGTTGCAAAGTGGCTTGCAGAGAAAGCAGCAACACCAGGCAGGCCAATGCAGTTTAAATAGGGCACCCTGAATGAGATTAGCCAATTGGTTGCATAGAAAAGAATCATGTGATCTATCAGCTAATTCTTCCATCGATCAGCTGTTCCATTGGTTGATTGGGCTGTTTGAGATCAGCTGATGTGGCTGGGATGTGAGCTGAGCTTGACATTGTGTCCTGCCTGAACTAACGCTGTGCTCAATTTGTCTTGACATGGTTCTCAACATGGAGGTGGCTGAGCTGGCAGCTAGCAGCTAAAGGTGTTAGCTCAATTGACGGGAACTGCCCATTGGTTCGACCTCCCATTGATTCGACTGGGCCATAGGTCGAACTAACGGGACCTCCCATTGGTTTGACCTCCCATAAGTCCGACTAGGTCGGACCAAGAGGAAGTCAAACCAATGGGAGGTCCCGTTAGTCCGACCCGTCTTCGCCTGCACACCCTCTCCAGGCTTCTTCTGTTTTCTACTGCGCTGATTTTCTGTGTCAGATCGCGCACTACAACCATCAGCAGACCCGCATTAAAGCACCATGGGCAATGCTTCAACAATCACTGCAGTTTTGTTCTGACTGTAGTAACACTTTTAATATTAAAGACATTTACATACAGATATTGCATAAAATATGTTGCAGAGGGTAAATGCAGCACATATTTGTGCATTCATACATGCTTGCTCACACACACACACACACACACACACACACACACACACACACACACACACACACACACACACACAATGTTGTCTGTTATGTTCTGAACGACCCCCACTCCGAAATTGATTTTCAAGTCCATATCAGTTTCCTGCATCAGACATGGCCGCCCGCTCTCCGGCCGCACTCGCACAATTCTGAAAATCGTTGTACTACAAAAGCTTGAAATGAACGTTCAACTCATTGTTTTTTATTGAAAATATGTCACTGTCTTCATTTATTATGTATAATTTCACCAGCAGCAAACACATTTAAAGGAGACGCTTGTCAAGTCTTTGTACGCGCGCTGTCCGTGGTGCTGAAAACCCCGCTCCTGCTGACAGCAGTGACATATTTTCAATAAAAAGCAATGAGTTGAATGTTCATTTTAAGTTTTTGTAGTACAACGATTTTCAGAATTGTGCGAGTGCGACCGGAGAGCGGGCGGCAGTGTTTGATGCAGGAAACTGATATGGACTTGAAAATCAATTTCAGAGTCGGGGTCGTTCAGAACATAACAGAAATCCCCGCCTCGTTTAAATGATTTTGGAAATGTAGCTCGTGTGATCAATAAAAGAGCTTAACTACTGAGAAGTTACTTGATTCAGAAAACAGCGACGCTACCACCAAGCTACTGAGAAATGTAGTTAAACTACCAACGTCCGCTACTGTAGGGACGCTACTGCCCAACACTGTAAATAATCACAGTATCACGGCGATACCGCAGTGCCTTTACTTTATGAAGTTATCGAAAAAACGCCGCACTTCACGGCTGGATTAAAAAAACTTTGTGGAAAGGTTATAATCGCCCCGAGCTCATCTTTGAACAACCAACACATAAGACACTGAGCACAATTTAACCCATTAAGTTCCGTTGCTTGGTTTTAGAGATATTCTGCAAAATATGAAAGCTGCCGCTTTGAGTTCTGAGGCTTAACTGACTTTTTATTACTTTAAAAACCAATCTTGCTGTCGGGAATTAGGCTATGCGTCACTACAGTACTATAAACTCTCAATAGATCAGATTGCTGGTTGCTAATAATATGTAACAGCCTGTAGATACGGTGCATGCCTTTCACTCTCGCGGCCGAATGGAGGTGAACAGTCAGAACAGACAGTCGGACTTATGGGACCTCCCATTAGTACGAACAGATCAGACAGGTCGAACCAATGGGAGGTCGAACCAATGAATTGGCCCCCAATTGACGACCGTGCTGACAGAGCTTACTGTGTAAACTGGGGGGAACCAAAAGGTGGTCGACCATTCCACAATGACACAATCCTGATATTAGCTGTAACTGTTGTATGAGGGCAGTAGCCTACTGAGCAGCAGCTATGAGCTAGCTAGTGGGACACACATGTGCACTAACATGCTCCCGCAATCAGACTAGTTTATGACAACAAAGTACAGAAAAGCTCACATTATAATTAGGCCTACAGGAGGTGCCCTGGGCTTTTTAGGCATTTTTTGTAGTGGCCAGGCAGTGGTACTGCAAATTCTGGGGTCAGTCCCATTGGGCCCAAAAATACTTTTTTACCCATAGACTTACATTAGGTAGAAGTCTATAAATTTATGGATAAATTTCATCATCACAACCCCTGCTGAATGACTTGTTCCACCATTAAGATTTAATCCATTTGGTCTGATAACATTCAAAAAGTCTAAGAGATTAAATAATTTTATCCCTATTCAAGTTAGTGGATTGCTAAATCAGAAGTCAGCCATTCAGCCAAGGGAAGTTAGCTGCTCAGGTGCACTCGGTCATGCAAGTCTCTAGTATGCCTGCTCTGTGGGCCCAATGATACGGAAGCATTGCATCACTGGGTAATTTTTTACAATGGAAATAGAGCTTTTTCGGCTTTATGCGCCACTTCATGCGCCAGGGATGCACTTGGTAACACTTGGGGCAAACTATGTATACTATACGGAAATACAAACTCAAAACAAAACTGTGTGAAAATGAGGCAGTACTATTGTTTTAGAGGTATTTCTAGAATCCTCAAAGACTTTTCCAACTATCTGAATCAAGTCTACAAGAAAAAAAAAACATCAGTCCACTACAAAAAATGAATTTCACCTGTTTCCCAAGGAGCAAGGAGTTTCTGTTTAAAAGACAAAGCTTGAGCAAGGAACGGCATATTCTGAATTTGGACAACACAGTGAAAATATAAACAAGTTGTGTATGCCAAAACAAGCTAATGGAAACTAACATTATTATAGAGAAATATATGGTTACTGACAGCAAAACTTTTTTTTTTTTGGTTGTAGCCATACTAAATGAGAATGAATATGGCATTTTATCACATGACAACCAAGATGGACCATCTACAGAGTAGGGCCAAAAGGACGCCTGACTGCCTTCAAGTGGGTAGCAGTGACATCTCGCAGAACCCCTGATGACCCCCCTCCTCTGGCGTGTGTTGAGAAACTCAGCTCACCTTTTCTGTGCAGGAGACCAATGAGAAAGTCTCTGTGTTTTCAGCTTTCAGTACTTTTTAACCTCTTACTGAATGTCTGTAATTTGAAGTTTAGTATCTCTCCTGAGTCCTGTTTGTACTTTAATTATTTCCTTGATTTGACAGTTTCATGCTTGCTTTTAGCTGCATAGGAGTCGTGTTACTGCTGATTAAAACCCAGCATTTGCTTATTTTGCTGCTTCACAATGAAAACTTTTACATTAGAAAATAATGGGGGACTTTTATTGTAAAGAATCTATAGGAAATGACATGAATTTATCACCAACATAGATAGCTAATTTTCTTCAATAAAAACAGGTCCACTAAATACCGCAGGGATGAAAGGTACAAGCATAAAAAGCCACAGTAAGATGGTAAATGAAGAGCTGCAGACAACAGGCTCTTACAGGCACCTCCGCAAACAACTAACCTCCAACAGGTAATCTTTTTTTACCTGCAAGGCTGTATGATGGAAGCACTCGCAGCAGAATAACGATGAACCTTTAGCTGTGGATCAGTCCAATGCTTTCAAATGTCATCACTCAAGACAAGCTGTCATCAGCTAAAGAAACACCTTCAAGCAGGCAGACTGTTGTAATGGAGAGGCAAATCTCTGCTGTGCTGGGTTTACGTACTGAGTCAAATCAAACCAAGCCAAGCCAGCATGAGTGTGGGAAAAAGGTATTAGTTTTAACTTAAATAAAATGAGAGACGCTACTTTACAAATGACTAGTAACCTTGCTTAAGTTACAATTTAATAACATCAGCCAGCTGTGAAGCAGCAAAAGGATATGTGTAATTGTCATGTCTTGACTAAAAGCTTTCCAGATGCAGCTTGTTTGTGATTATTTTAATGTTTTGTTTATTTTGGGAATGGTAATAGGCTACACAGTCGTTATAAATAATCAAATAAGCCATAGATAGTGGATTGATGCCGTTATTAATAATGGAACACAAGATTCTCCTTTTCATTTGCAGCTCTGGCAAACCTGTGTAGCCTATAGGCCTACAGAAAATGCAACCCTGGCATACCCAAATGATAAATGAGTAAAATGTATTGGTGATAGGATACTAAAATATTTGTATATTTCCCATTACTACAAAAATAGCCCTTTAATCCTTTTAAGTTTCCTAACAGCCAATAGTGGCAATCTTACTTGTAAAATAAAATGTGTGTGGATTGATTATTTTTCACTGCGGATTGCATATTATATGTTTGGCAAGCAAATCTTGGCAGTGAATGGTCTTCATCTCACAGACCAGTCATTTGGATGATTTGCCATGAGGTGTTCCAAAATCAAGTAGTCTTCTTTCATATAATTCTCATTTCTGTGTGCCGCAGACTGTTTGATGATAGGAACATAGAGATTTTAATTTCTAGCTCAATACTACACACTAACAGTCCCAGAATTTTGAAGAGTTGCAGAGTTTTATGTTGGCTTTCATGAGGAATTCTCATTCCATGTTTCTCATTTTGTAAAAATGGCAAATTCACATAGATTTCCAACATTATTATCAATCAATTCAATGTTATTTATAAAGCCCAGTATCACAAATCACAATTTGCCTCACAGGGCCTTACAGCATACGGCATCTCTCTGTCCTTTGGTATTACTGTGTGTGAGGTGTTTGATTTTACATATTAGATGCTTAAAGACACTAACTTATAAAAACTATATTAAGTGTCACCATGTTGATAAAGTGGTAGTAAACTCAGCTCGGACCCCTGATGATGATTGTTACCACGTTCCTCATGACGTTGTGTGTAGGCGGAATTATATATGAGCAGCTGCAACTGTATTGAATGACCTTTTCAACTCTGCATGGGAAAAGTTTTTAAGGACAGAAAATGATATGACAGAGTGCATTGCAGGACACAGTTTGCTCAACTTCTCCTTTGCTGTCTGTTCTCATAATGCTGAGACACCCAAACACTGACACGCATGATTTGGGATGTCCCTGAGCATTTTGAGGAGCTTTAAATACCATTATGTCGGAACAGTGGTGAAATATGTCTGTGGACATCTGCATGAATTTTTCTTAGCCTTGAAAGTGTCGTTCATCTTGAGGTGCAGCTTCAAAGCAGAAATATGAGAGGAGATGCTTTCAAAAAGATTTCTTGCTTTTTGCCCTACGGATACAAACTTACAGATTCTGCATGTATTAACTTAAGGTTTTGTTATGCTTTTTTGACAAGTGTATAAACTTGGTCTTCCCGTAAATATTAAAAAAAAAAAAAAAAAAAGTACAGATGAAAAACTATTGCATTGATTTTGATTCAAAGTAGGTCTAAGATGTTTGTAACAGATGTTGCACTAAAGAAAAGAAATAAAAATTAGTAACAACACAATTGGCCCTTAAAATGTTGAAGGTCATGTGTTGGATTTAGGGGTATGTATTGTGAAAAATGGAATACAATGTAATAAGAATATTTTCTTTAGTGTATAATCACCTGATAATAAGAATCGTGTTTTTGTTATCTAAGAACAAGCCATTTATATCTACAGAGATAACTATGTTCACTGGCAGGTTTTTACAGTATGCCAGAACGGACAAACCATCGACTGGCTCTAAATAGGGCCATTCACATTTTCACATTTTCGTGTTGGCCACTGTAGTTGGAAGCCCATCTGCAACAAGCAGCTGCAGCGGTACACTCTTATGTTACATGAACCAGTTCTTGTGTGTTTTTACTGGTTTAAATCACTGGGTGTTTTTGTTTGGGAGAGGCGAAACCTCTGTGATTAACTCGGCAGGGTAAAAACCTCCTGAACAGCAAACACTTAAGGAACTCTCACTGGAAGAAGTAGCGTGCTAGGTATTCTCCTGTCATCTGCCGTTGATGATTCAGGATGCTGCAACCAATGCTTGGACTTCAATGAAAGCATGTGGTTAGGAAGGAAGCAGGACTTGTCTCAGGCTGTGCTCAGCAGAGAAGGAGAACTGACCCAGTACTGCAGGAATCCGGGGTAATGGGCTCATTGCTACGAGCCATCCAGCCCCTGCCAGGGTTGTCCCTTGTTGTCACCAGTCCTGTTTGTGATATTCATGGTTAGGATCTTGAGGCGTAGCTAGGGGGAGGAGGGGTCCGGTTTGGGGACCCCAGCATTGCAGATGATGTGGTTCTGTTGGCTTCATCACACCGTGACCTCCAGCATGCACTTGGTAGTCGAGTGTGAAGCGGTCGGGATGAGAATCAGCACCTCCAAATCTGAGGCCATGGTGCTCTGCTGGAAACAGGTGGATTGCCCCCTCCGTTGTGGGGGACAAAGTATCTCGAGGTCTTGTTCAAGAGTGAGGGTAGAATGGAGCTTGAGATGGCTCAGTGGTTTGGTGTGGCTTCTGCAGTGATGCAGGTGCTTTGAAGGACCGTCGTGGTAAAGAGGGAGCTGAGCCAGAAGGTGCAGCTTTCGATTTACTGATCCATTGCATCCCAACCCTCACCTTTGGTCATGAGCTCTGGGTAGTGACTGAAAGAATAAGATTGCAGATACAAGTGCCCATAATTAGTTTCCTCCGTGGGATGGCTGGACTCTTTAGAGTATAGGTTAAGGATAGAGATAGGGTGATCAGGATGCCTCCTGGGCACCTCCCACTGGAGGTATTCCAGACACATCCCACTGGCAGGATGCCCTGGGGCAGACCCAGAACACACTGAAGGGATTACATATCTCATCTGGCCTGGGAACACCTTTGAATCCCCAGTATGAGCTGGAAAGAGTTGCTGGGAAGAGGGACGTCTGGGGTGCTTTACTTGCCCTGCTGCCCCCGAGCACTGCTTACCTGCCTGATCTCCCATTGCTGACCCTGCCTGCCTCTGACCTGCCTACATCGTCTGTTTTGTGCCACACTGCCTTGTGTGTGCGGGGTTGTATACCCCGATGAAATGTAGGCAGACCAGTGCAATGAGTTCGATATTCTAAGCAAACTGTAATACATTTTCAGTGAAATAAATAAATAATACCAACTCACAAAATGTCAATAAAGTGTGGTGAGCGTAGGAGGTCTACAAATACAATGCTCTATGATACGTTTATGTGGTTGTGGAACAACAGCACTTTGGGAATTTCACCCAAAGAATTATTTACAATTTATATCGGTAAGACACACAGGTTCGTTTTATGGCAAGAGAAATGGTTGAAAATCTCTTTTTTAAAAAAAGGGTACACTTTATTACAAAAAAATACATATATATGTTCTTTTAAAACTACAAAACACCATTCATACTGGAAGGGAACCTAGGCAGGAGCTGAGGCCTACTGGTGGAACAGGAGCTAGTGAGGGGATCAGGATCCAACAAATCAAAATATGTGGAAAAACATAAATAAATAAATCACCCAGGCACACGTGACAGTCACTCACACACTTTTTGAAATCACCCGTGATCCCAGGGGAGACACAGCACACAGAAGGGGGGGATAATGCCACCCAAGTCCCCAGTACCACAACCACCACCGGCCTGCAGCAACTGAAAAGGGAATAAAACAAAACAGAGTTACAACAGAAATTATTTAACCAAAATATAAGACAACATATACAAACAGAGGAAAAGTGGGAAGGTGACAACAACAAGCAAAACAAAACAACTGCCCCAAAACAAAAAGATGAATAAACAAAGTAAAGAAACAAAAACACTTGCCCCAAAGAGATATCTAATTTAGACAAAGAAATCAAATTACTCAAAACCAACTATTGAAATTAAATGGGAAGTTAAGGGGGCTGATCCAAATTAGTCAACAGCATAAACAAAAATAAGGGAGTAACTCCACACAATCACACATTTAAAATAAGGGAATTAAACCCAGGCAACAGGTGGTGTCTGCAGTCCACTGCGCAGCCACCTGGCTGTAGCCAAAGCAGCAAGGCAGACAAACCACAGCCCGAGCCGCAAGCAACACACAGTAACATAGAGCCGGGACACAGCCGGAGACAAGACAAGAGAAAGCAGGAGACAAGCAGCAGCAGCTCCAATCAGCTGGTGGTGACGTCACGTCCATACCACCAGTGGACTTGGCCAGCTGATGAGCGTTTCCTACGGTAAACATAAAATTAACATTGCTAAGCTAAACTGTAAAAATTAGGCTTTTGAGAACTATAATAAAAAAGAACACCATACCCATTTGTAAAGTCTAATACACACAGGGAGAGGGAGGGAGAGAGGAACCCATTCGGCTACCAGCATTCACCTGCGACCACACTAGCGTTTAGCCACTTAATATCATGTAGCGTGACGAAGAGAGAGAGAACACCTACCAATACAAAACGAGGCCAGGCGGGACACTGGACCAAACTACAGCTAGCATAATTCCCTTGTGTTATCCTGGAACACACTACACTCAAACTCAACAGAAAAAAAATAAAATTCACTGAAATCATCTTGGTTAGTCCGGTGAGTCATCATGTAGTTAGTCCTCTGTTCCAGCAATTTCCAACTCTGGTTCAGTCGCAATAAACCCTTAATTCACTTAAGTTAGATGTGAAAATATGCTGTTTTTCTCCCCTCTTTCTCTCTCTGCCACTCCTGGCTGGCTGTTTTACAATCCTGTAGCCCCACTACAGTCATTTCACAGCTCAGCTACCTTTTGCACCAGAATGACCTCTGTTGGCAAGTGCTGTAAACTACAAACAATACATCATCAATTCAGCCTCTTCATCTAAATTTAATAGAAAGATGAGCCTCTGTATTTTTGACAGAATTGAAAATTGTTCCATCGGGATACCCTGGTATACCATTATACTGTGATACCACCCAAGCCTACTGTATTTGATATATTGTGTTTCAGTAGAGTGAGTAGGCAGGCGCCTGAGCTACACCAATGTTTTCTAGGAATATGTATTAGTGTATTATAATTGTTACAACTACTGCTGTGATGGTTCATGTAATGTCTGATTCAACCTGTCTTAGTTTTTATTGTTAATTTTTACCATGGAAAATGCCCAACCATTTGTTTAAAGGTACAGTTCACCCAAAAATTAATTTATCAGTGTAGATTGTTTAGGTGCGAGTTGTCAGGTGTTGGAGATATCAGCTGTAGAGATGTCCATCTTTTCTCTCATATAATGGTACTAGATGGCACTCAGCTTGTGGTCCTCAAAGTGCCAAAAAAATACATTTGGGGGAAAAAAAACATTTGAAAAGCTCAACAGTGTCTCTTTCCAGAAATCATGACCCAGTTACTCAAGATAATCCACAGACCACGCTGTGAGTGGTTTCATGTGGGAACCATTTTCATTTTACCAAACTGCACCTGCCATCCCTATCACCATGGAGATGAAAGCGTGGATCTACTCCTGGACAAGAGGCTCGTGGTTATGACTGTGTGAGATGTAAACATTAATGGCATCCTGCTTAGATGAGCTGTGATATTAGCTATCTCAGTGGTGCTAGGTGAGCTAGCAGTAGATGCATGCTTTTTTTTATGCACCATGATATAGTTGGCGGTTGTTCGGTAGAAGTTCCATTATATTTGAGAGAAGGCTGACATCTCTATGACTCAGCAGCTCACACCAAAATAATCTAGACTGATAAATAGCACTACAAGTAATAGGAAAATATGTATTTTTAATTAGGGGCGAACTGTCCCTTTAATGCCCAAGCTAGTTTCATTCACTAGTTTGGGATATATTTAAAATATACAAAATTGTACAGTAGCTTAAGTATTATTGCAACCAGTATTAGTGCATCAGCACATATAACTAAAACTTGTAAAGACAATGACTCATGGTATTTTGGGGCACTTATTGATTAGTATTAAAATTGAAGGATAGAATGATTTATAAAAGCCCACCAAATATTAACAGTGTAAATGGAGAAACTCTCAGCTCAGGTTTCGTTTATTATGACAAATCATTTCCTTACTGTCGTTTGATACTTGTCCTTTTCTCTTTTTTTGTGCAAAATCCTCAATTTCACACTTGTCAGTGGAGAAGATGTAGTAGACCTTTAAAGCTATCAGGGTTTTTGAAACTGTAATGATCCATTGTGAAGCAGTCACAGAAAGGGAGGAATGGAAACACACACACTCTCTCTCTCTCTCTCTCTCTCTCTCTCTCTCTCCCTCTCTCTCCACTGTTTAGCAATGATATTTTTTAGATGTTTTATGTTTTAGAGATGAGAGAAAATGAGAAAGAGAAAAAGGAGGTAGTTGGTTCCAGGGGAGAGTTGAGAGAGACGGAAAAAAAGAGGGAGGAAGGTTATAAGTGACGGAACTGTGTTGTTGTACCGGTGCTGTTCTCGTGCTGTGAAGTTGAATAATATGTTTTGAAAGAGATTCGTCTGGTTCTTTCTATAGCACTACAGTGTGATACTGCTATGAAAACATCAGTTGCCCATGTGGGGGCAGTATTGCCCGAAACGACCACTGACCTGGAACAAAAAAAAGCATGAGGAAGAAAAAAAGAAGACTTATCATTTGGTCAGGACTGAAAACGGAAATCCAACCCCCTTTAGCTGGCTTTGTCACCACAAAAACAATGGAGCAATACCAAATTTATGCAGTCTTGGGGTTTTTGTTTTTAACTTTGGTGTTCAAAACTAATTGACATTTTCCAGCTTTTTCTTTTTTTTTTCTTTTTTTTTTTACCTCTGCTTGTCCCAGTTTGCGTTGTTGGCTTTGTTTTTTTCTACCCAAAATGCACTGTGCTCTACGTCACTTCACTTCTTTGGTTCACTCCCTCTCTTTGGTTCGCTGGATAGTCCATCTACATTTCCCACTGTAAGCTAACCGCACCAGGGTTCACTTGCAAGTGAACTGAGACCCCAGTTTTCAAGTCCACACCAGAGTTGGAATGAGTGTTAACACCACTTCAAATGAACCGAACTATCTGTGGAAGCGGACCAGGATTTGTTGAAAGCGGACCAAATAGTTCCAGTGTGAATGCATCCTAAGAACAAGTGAGCTAGTCCAGCGTAAAATCACATCGTCTCCCTCCACCTCTGCGGCAGATTTGGGTTCACCAACTGCTCGGTGTGAGTGGATTCAGATAAACCAAAACTCAACATGACGTCATGTTTACTTCCCCCATACCGCTGCTCTGATAACAAATCTGACATGTGGTGGAGGGAGAGGCAGAGATAAGAAGCGCAGAGCTGCAGCTGCTGCATGCATCTGTTTTCTTGGACTCCATAGGAATATTTAAAACTTATTTAAAAGTTTATTAGAATAAATAGTGCATGACTATTAAAAAAAGAGTGGGAGAGCAAATGTAAAGAAAGAAAACAAAGGAAAGGAGTAGAGAATAGAGCAGAGGAGAGCACAACACACATGTTGCAACTGAACATAGGCATACTTTGTAGTTTAGAGGGTAGATTGGTCAGTTTATGATTTCATTCATTCAGAGAACAGTGTTTTACAATTTTGTGTTAAAGTTTGTGGATTTTGAAGACCTTTTAGACGACTAAAGTGTGCACAGTGTGGCACTGTTTTCTTTGATGTTGCCTGTTATAAATAAATGACGAATGTAGAAAGTGTGTGTGTATGTGTAGCAGCTGCTAGGTGCATATAGATCTTGAGACACCTCATATGTAAGCTAGACAGACTTCTTCCCTGCTCATTACTGTGCACAAATGTACTGTATGTACTTAGGCCTCAAGAGCCCTTCTGGTGCCGGCAGACGCATAGAAACCTTCCGGCAGGGCACGCTTTGCAAGAACACTTTTTTTTTTTCCCCTTTTCAGAGGGTGCATGAAAAAGTTATTTGTGGTAGCAACTGCCCCACAAACTGTCTGTGCAAAAAAATATATCCCTTCATTTTGAAACAGTAGTCTTGTGGTGTTGCCTCAGAAGTTATCTTAATCATTCATCATCAGCATAGTTAAAGGGCCAGTGTGTAATATTTGGCATGGTTTATTGTCAAATCTGAATCTGAATCTCAATATTCTACCCATTAATATGTTTATATAAGTGTATAATTGCCATAAAATACAATTTGTTTGGTTTTCATAGCCTTAGAATTATAGCAAGGGCCTTGCTTTAGAGAGGTCGCCATCTTGCGCCGCCATGTATGTACGGCAGCCCGAGCGGACAATCCAGCCAGCCAGAGAGCGTGTTTCGCGCTTTAGGTTAACCAAACGAAAAAGACAGCGGAAGGAAGGAAGAAGGAGGAGGAAACAGTGTTAGTAGTTCGTCGATAGAGCGTAGTGAAAAGTTTTTTTAGTTATAAAGTTTGCAAATGGACCACACTTACCACGCAACAGGAGAGAATGAACCGGAACCGTCATCTGCGAGGAAAAGAAGACGCAAAGAGGGGCAAAGAAAACGAGACAAGCGGCAGCAGAGAATAAACATCCGTGATGTTTTTCAGCGATGGAGGGGGTCATGAAGGACAATCCGACGCTGAAGTGGCATGTTTTCTGCTGGACAGGTAAACTACTAAAATAAATGCTACTATTTGTCAGTCAGACATTGTATAATAGCGTTATGTGTCGGACTCGACAAGTAGGGAGTGAGGAGGAGAGTTCGTAACGTTACATCATCTCCAGGTAGAGCAATTACTGTAAAACACTTGCAAAAATTTTAGTCTTATGTCAAAGGCATAACATCCTCCCCTCCTCCTCTTCCCTCTCCGTGGCTGAGGCATGTCACCTGGCCCTTCATGCACCTCTTCCTCTCCCTCGTCTTCCTCCTCTCCCTCCTCTCCCTGTCTCCTGTTCAAAATCACTCTGCAAATGCATATTATAATATGTAACGTTAACTGTTATCCTACCAACCTAACGATTATTTGCTGCACTGTGCCATGACTTTATTTAGCATTACTGCGCTAATGTTTGCTCGTGTTACCAAAACAATTAGGTATAAAACACTCCTAACCTCTCACTGATAACCTATAACATATCGTAATATGGTTTAGATCTTCACCTCATTGCTCGTTGCTTCGGATATGTTACTGGCAGACCAAAGTGTTTTGGTCCTCGGAGGCCACTGTAACTTTGCTGACGGGAGGGGTGAGCACAGGCAAGCAAGTGAGCGCTGCAATCTAGAATCTAAACTCTACATGTCACTGTTTCCAACCCATTTTACACACTGGCCCTTTAAATCTTTTTTTTTTTTTTTAATGAAATTTTTTTTCCTCCTGGCAATTTATAATGGCCCCTTAAGTCACTTCCTTCTGGCGTCTGGCTGAGGTGGGCTCCCTCATACAGGAAACGATTTGTGCCAAATGAGTCAGTTTTAAGAGCAGAGTGATAGACAGCATCTCCTATAGATGTTTGAAGGTTGGAGACTGGAACATGTCTATAAATAAAATTATCACAGTAAAGTTGCTTCAACAGTCATTTTCCTACAATGAAATGGGAAACAGGACCTGTTGCTACAGAAATCAAATTTGCATCCTTAACGTGCAGCTTACGTTGTCTTTATGAGTTTTAAAATAGATTATGTTATCAATTTAGATACCTAAGTATTTGTAATGACAAAATTTCTCAATCAGAGTTCCATTCGAAGTGCAGATGTTAAGACCACTGTCAACTTTTCGAAGAAAAAATCCTGAAGAAAAACATGAACTTACCATTCCTATAAACTTTGCATAAAATGTCTATCCAAGGCCTACATGAAGTAAACTGAAAGCCTTTTTTGAACCACTTGGAGTACTTGAACATATGTGAATTTTTTTTAAACAGAGCACTCTGAAATTTTTTCCCCCAACAGTCAGAATAGCAGTGAGTGTTACTAGCATTGAAGAATAGAAGTTTGAACACAGAGAACTAGAAAGTTTTTATTTCTGCCTGAATATTATCTTAAAGGGATAGTTCGACATTTTGGCAAATTCGCCTATTGCTGTAATCCCTATAGTCATCTGAGTAGGTACATTACCTTTAATTGTCAGTGCCTGCTGTTCTGAGATCAGTGGGGCAGAGCTGCCCGCTGAAATGGAGGTGAACGGTACAGCTTCCTCTCTCCCTTGAAACTAATCAAATACACCATCAAATGACTCCAAAACGCTCTAGTGGACAACACATGGCTTGCACATTCCCCACACTATGAAATAATAATGTATAATTAAATAACATTACGACACATGAAGCAAATACTCAGAACCACTTTCTTGAGTAAACCACTGGGCAGAGTAACATAGTGCGCACCTGAGACACTGCCGTAATTATTGCTTGCAGCCTTGCATTTGCGGTATCGTCAGCTGGATGCACCAGAAAGTTTGAGAAAGAGTGTTGTCGTAAATCACGGTTTACACATGTAGTGTAAAAGGTTGTGGTAACAAGCCGAAGACATGTAGCAGAGTGAAGTTTCACGTAGTACCAACCAAAAATACGGACAGGATGAAACAATGGCTAAATTTGTGCTGGACATCGACCCCAGACATGTACTGAGTGACAATAAATGAACCTTTGACCTTTGAGATGGAGCCTTGAGGAATGCACTTAATCACTGAAAGAAATTCTGATTTAAACGTGCAATATGTAATTTTCTGCCGCTAGGGGTCTCAAACCAAAACAATAACAGAAGATGGAGTTTGATGACATCACGAAGTAGCGTGGGATCATGGGTGTTGTAGTTATATAACAGATGCAGATCGCTTCACACCGCTCTGCAGCACAGGGCGCTGGCCGGAGCGCTGGAGCCCTGGCAGGCAGCAGTGCTTGCAATACACTGGTGAAAATGAGCATCACAAGCATCTCTTTGCATTTACACCATGTCAATTGTGCTGGATTCATCATTTGACCTGACACTAGTTCTGCTGAAAAAGCCATAGCTCTCTTTTTTAGCGACTGTCTCGCTAACCTCAGTTATTTACACTCTATTCAGAAATGCTACTTGCTTTAGCTGAGCGGTTAGCAATCTGCTAGTTATGTGAGCAAACTGCTAGTTACTTAGCTTTACAGTTAGCGATGGCTTCTCCCTCTCTGCTGCTCTCTCTTGCTCAGTGCGTCTTATGTTTAGCTATTCCTCTGCCTCTTTTATAAATGCAGTTCATTTACATCAGCTCAACATGATAGAAACCTATCGTTAACGTTAGATGTTGTGGTTAGCCAGCCTCCACTCCACAGCGCTCAGCAGTGGAGGCCGCTGGCCGGAGCGCTGCGGGGCAGCAGTGCTTGCAGTACACTGGTGGAAATGATTAATATTTCCATAACATCAGCCAGATCTTTGTTTACCTGTCTAGCAGAACACCCGCGAGGTCTGTGGTGAATTGTAGTCCTAGATGTTCACAAAGCTCTCTCCATCTCGGAAAGGCCACACCAATATTTATCCTGGATTTAAGTTAGCTCTCTTCTTATCCCAAATTCTTCTGGGATCGCTTGGTTGACCCGTATGTTTCCGTTTTACCGGCTTGTTTACCGGGACAGCTTCAGTGTCAGAAGATGCAGCAACCGTCAATGCATAATCATGATCCATGACGAGTTAGCTTAGCCTAGCAACAGTAACGTTCATTCTCTGACGTCTCATCCGGTCTGCTTCTTCTTCTTCTCCTTCATTTAATGTCTATGGTAACTGGAGTTACGCCGCCATTGACATGCGCCATAATGACACGGTCCGTTACTGCTATTAATATTTCATATTTATCTGGGTTTGAAAAATTGTTGGAAACATTTCTGATAATCAAAGTACACAACTAAACAAAATATATAATACTGGTTTAGTCATTTTTAGACATTTTTATGTGGAAAAACTACATATTATATCTTTAACATTATCCACATTCATACACTGCTGTTTGTCTCAAAGGTAGTTGGTAAACTACCACAAAGAATGCAAGGATGAGGCCAATCACGGAGTTCTTTCTTAATGCACGTTTATTAGCTGCATGCAGAAGCTACATGCAGAAGCTATGTGTGATGATGTGAACAGAGAGAGAGACAGTATTTATAGGCTGGTGTCAGGTACACACTGTTACCTAAATGGTGCTTTGCCAAATTTAACTTGGCCTTAGGCCAACTAAAATTAGTCTAACTTGTCCATCTAGCACTTCTGACACCATGATAACTGTCCTGGCGGAACATGATCCTCAGGGGTTCTTTGACCTAGTATCCACTGGTCAGTGAAGATGTAAGAATACATACTGACAGTAGGGATGCAGAATTCTTTCAGTGAAACACTTTAATTGGGAATACAACTGCAACTTTTTGGGACTAAACCTACTGATTATGTTCATTTTCAACTAATCTTTTAGTTATTTTTCAAATAATTACATCATTTAGAATTAAAAATGTCATTAAATGGTGGGAAATGTTCATCACAAACAGAGTCCAAGGTGATATTCTTTTGTTCAACCGTGAAGGATTTCTGGCACCTACACCTACACCTACCTCCAATATGCATAGGAAAGAGAAATAAAGACCAACTTTGTGACACCAACATCTCAAAAAGGCGACAAGTCAAAACGGATGGTTACAGAAGGTAACCTTGGTTCTATAAATGAAGGTCAACACGCCACCATATGGGTCACTCTCTCCGAGGGTGAGCTGTTTCAGGAGACAATTAGCAAATTAACACCTCCGCCCTTTGGGTGCAATCAGAGTTTACTAATACTGTGCGATCACCTATAACCTCTCATAGAACCACGGTTACCTTCTGTAACCATCTGTTCTATTTCATATCAGGTCAACACGCCACCGTATGGGTCAACTGAATAGCAAATAAGGTCAGGCAGGAGGTGTAGTGAGGCTAAAAACACTCAGGACAACAATTCACTGAACAGAACACCTTTTTTTATTAAAGAAAAATAAAGCCTTGGGGCACAACAGCCAAGACCGACGAAGGTCACCTGTTGCAAAAAAAAATCACCGTCCACCTTTTCTGTTCCCCTTTTTATGAACAGAATAAGGCTCATAATAAACACAACCACCGGGTGAACACCAACCCTGAAGCCATGACCCAGCATGGCAGGGACCAAACACCAGAGGCTATTGATGAGCCAGCATTTAGCCTGTAGAAAGCTGCACAAACATCCTCCAAGGGAGCTCCCTTGAAGAGCGCCCAAAAGGTGGCCATCCCTCTGGTGGAGTGGACCACAACCCCACCAGGGGGAGGGACTCCAGCACTATCATAGGCCAGAGCTATGGCCTGGACAGCCTAGCAGGCCAACTGCTGCTTGGACAGAGCGTGGCCCAGCCTGGCTCCCCCATAGCAGACAAAGAGCTGGTTAGTGTATCTAACTGGGGCCGTACGGGCGATGTACACCCTCAGGGACCGGACTGGACAGAGCAAGTGTAACCAAGCTGCCTCCGCTGAGTTATATGGTGGAGGATGAAAGGGCTCCAGATCCAAGGGCCGCACCACGAAAGATCGAGGGAGCGCCATAGGTAAGAAGGCTAGATTTGGCAGGAGAGAGATGGCAACCTCAAACAGGATGGATACACAGACAGGGCATGCAGTTCAGAGATACGCTTTGCTGAAGAAATGGCAAGAAAAACAGTTGTGAAGGAAAGAAGCTCCAGCCCCAAACTGGACAAAGGCTCAAAAGGAGACTCCAATAAAGCCTGCAACACCAACTACAAATCCCATGACAGGACCATGGGGGACCGTGATGACCGGATACGCCTAGCCCCCTTCAAAAACTGTCCAAGAAGGGGCTGCAAGCCCATCCTCCCACCCTCAATAGGGATGTGACGGTCAGATATGGCCGCCATATAGCCCCTCAAGGTGGATTCAGTCAGCCCTCTCTCCAACATCGACTGCAAAAACAAGAGGACCCCTTCGGATATCGGATGCAGGATAGCCGTAATGGCAGGACTTAAGCCGCAGGACTGCTTCTGTCCAAGGGTCAGACATGCACCCTGTAAATCCCCAGATTCTGGTGCCAGAGCTGTCCTTGAGCCTGCGACAGCATGTCCGGTCTGACTGGGAGGCACCATGGGGCTCCTGCCAACAGCCTCTGCAAGGTCACCATCCACGGCTGATGTGGCCAGTCCGGGGCCACAAGCAGAACCCTGGCCTTCGTCATCTCCATCTTGTCTAGTACGGCAGGTATGAGTGGACAGGGGGAAACACATACAACAGGCCCTGGGGCCACCAGCCCGTAAGACTGTCTACCCCCAATGTACCCGCTGGACCCACTATGGAGTACCACAGCGGGCAATAGGTGGTGTCCTGTGAGGTAAAGAGGTCTACCTGGGCCTCTCCGAACCGAGCCCAAATGGCGTCCACAATCTGCAAGTGAAGCCGCCACTCCCCTGGCCAGGGGCCGCCCCTGGACAGGAGATCTGCTGCTACATTCACTACTCCCGGCAACTAGATGGCTTTCAGGGACACACTCTGAGCATGAGCCCAGAGGAGGATTTTGTGGGCCAAATTGTGCAGGGACCACGAGCGCATTACCAAAAGGAAATACACCAAGGCCCAATACGCTGCCTCCAGTTTGAGCAGGTTGATGTCAGTCCCTCTCCAAAAGGGACCTGTAGGCATCTGTAGTTATGGTCACCCTTGAGCACACTGGGCCCAGTGGAACTCAGAAAAATCAATGACACTGGGATAGCCCTCAGGCCATCCTCGTGGGGGCTCACCTTGTGCCTGGCAAGTCAACGCAGCAGAGGCCGCATGTGAAGCAACCCTAGGGGCACCACCTGGGATACTGCTGCCATGAGGCCCAACAGCCTCTGACCACACTTCACTGTGATTTGCTTGCCCACAGTTAACTGCTAACAGTTAACTCCTGCCAAAGTCTAATCCAGAACAAAACCTAATTATTCCACCTGTCGTGATAAAACAAGGCAACTCTTCTCCCTGTTCAAAGCCAGTCCCAGGTTCTTGAGGTGGCTCAACACCTTCACAGTGTCAAGCAGGGCCTGTTGTTCTGACGGGGAGCAAATCAACCAATCGTCCAGCTAATTCAAGATATGGTACCCTGGGGATGGAGAGGGGCCAGCGCCACCTCCATGTACTTTGTGAAGGTGCGAGGGGACAAGGACAGGCTGAACGGGAGGACAGTGTACTCGTATGCGTTACCTAGAAAGAAAAAAACTGAGGTTCATCCTGTGGTCTCCGTGTATAGGAATGTGGAAGTACACGTCACGCATGTCCATCGTAGTGAAGCAGTCCCTGCACCTCATAGATGACAGAAGGCGTGACAGACGAAGCATATGGAAGGGCAGGCGTTTCAGGAAGTGGTTGAACCCTTTCAGGTTCAAGATAGGACGGAGGCCTATCTTGAACCTGAAAGGGTTCAAGATAGGCCTCCGTCCTTCTTTGGAACCAAGAAGTAGGTTCAATAAAACCCTTGGTGTGCCTTGCTGCTGGGGAGGGGTGTTATTGCACCCTTCTGCAGAAGGGCCACGACCTCTGCCACAAGGGACTGACAACCTGCCCTGCTGTGTAGGAGAGTAGGAATGATTCCTGAAAACTGCGGTGGTCTGGTTTTGAACTGGAGTCTGTACCCTGACTCCAATGTATTTAGTACCCAAGGGCACCGAGTACACTGGCGCCAGTGAACAAGGTGCTGAGGAATGAAGCATGAGGCCAGAGGCTGACAACCGTCAGTGATGGAGCCGACCATCAGCCGACTGAGGTCTGGTACCCCCAAGATGAGAGGTTCTACCGCTGTCATTGAGAAAGGAAGTTTGGTGAGCCTGGCCACCCCTAGCCGGGTGGTAGGGTACGGCGCCCTGGAGGCTGTAGGGCTGGCCAGAAAGGACCCACAATTCTAGCGCAAGCGTGAGGCTGGCACATCCCTGACAGAGCATGTCAACTCCCTCACCCTACAAGACTGTTCTAAGGCTGCCTCACAGGGTGGACCAAAGACCTTTCCAGGCACCACTGGAGCCGCCAGCACAGCAATGCAGGCCTTGTCGGACAGATTAGACTGTGACAGCCAGACTTGGCCGTGTGTCTGGACCATGGAGGCCATAGACTGACCAAGGGCACTTGTGCACCTGTATCCCCCAGCAACATGTCTGCCACACAGAGCATCTCGGCCATCTCATCACTCGGGGCTGCTGAAGTCAAATCCTGCAGTAGGCCCTCCAATTAAAGCAGCACAAAGAATTGGTGCATGCCAGCCTGGCCGCCAAAGCTGAGGCATGATAAGCTCTGCGGAGCTGGTTATCAGTTGTCCTGCAGCATCTGTTAGGATGATTGGCATCCCTGCCAGCCCTTACCACAGCTCCTGCACTCGGGGGGCTGTGGCCACCCCACATGTTTCCACCCCTGCAAGGTTGGCCTACTGGGACCTTGGAAGGGCTGTAGAGCTAGGAGCGCTCCATGATGACTGTAGCTCAGAGATAAAGTCAAGAAGGACAGGGAGCCTGCGCCGCCGTTAGGTCAAACACTGAAGCAGCTGGAAGTGGGGCTTGGCAGACCAGCTGTGCGCGTGCTGCTGCCCTCGCAATCACAGCTCTATCAGAAGAGTCCATCTGCTCAGGCTCTGAAGCCTGTGAAGAAACATCCCCGGAATCAGAGAGTGACTGGACATCCTCCTCGGACTGGGAGTCGTGCAGACCTTCCTAACTGTCAGAGGCTGCAACAGAAAGTACATCTGGATCCTTATCCCAGACCTCAGGAGCTGGCCTGGTCACATCATGTAGCCCTAAAGGACACTGAGCATGCTTAAGCTCCTGCAGAGTATTCTGCATAGTCTGCACCTGCCACTGCAGCTGTCCAATCTCCACCTCTGGATGCTTCCTCTTCCACGTGCGCTGCCTACCTGCGAGCGGCGGATCACGCACCACCCGTTTCTCCAGCTCGTCCTCCGTGTGCTGATCTGCCAGGCTCAGGGTAGGTGCTTGAGAGCGAAAAACCTCGCCGTCCGGTTGCATGGTTTGACAAGCCAAGACAGTCTCTCAGACTTAAAGCGAAAACAAACGTGTGGAACGAAGCCTCAGGTAGCGTACGACCTCCTTGACGCAGCTGCTCCTCTCAGCTCGAAAGACACAATATGTCTCAATCTGAATCTCTCCAGGAGGAGAAAAAGAGACTGTGCAGGTGATCACACAGCTGTATTAGTAATCTCTGATTGCGCCTAAAGGGCGGAGGTGTTAATTTGCTAATTGCCTCCTGAAACAGCTCACCCTCAGAGAGAGTGATCTATACTGTGGCGTGTTGACCTGATATGAAATAGAACACATTTGAGTCACATCTGAGATACAGTGTAAGATTTTGGGAGATTTAGTGGCATATAGGCCATATCTCTTCCTCTCTAAAACAAATGGACCAGGTGATTAAAACTGATAAAAACACACAATAATGCAGTTTAAAAATGGATGTTTCTCCTACCCATTCCTACTCACTCCCACCATTTCTGCCAATATATCCCCCTAAATCCTTCACACTGGACCTTTAGAAACTGTCAATGACTGTGTTTACAAGGTCTTTAGTATCCCGGTTTTGAGGCTTATCCCGGCTTTGAGCATATCCGGGATACGATGTTTACATGGAACACAGAGAAACTCGGTTATATATATCCCTGTATACATGATAAATACCAGTAACCCGTTTTCTGATCACTGCATCCTATCTGCGCAGTGTGTTACGTATTTTACATCTTTTGTTTACAACAGATTGAGTGGGAAATGTGATATATGTTATATTTAGAAGTAAGACAAAAATGAGACCTCTGCCACTTCTAGTGGGCTTAGCGTTATACTCACGGTGCATTACAGCTATGGCTCATCCACTTCATCTTCAGCAATGGGAGGAGAGAGCGACGACAAATATTGAATACGTCACCAACTTTGATGGGTAT
Source organism: Epinephelus awoara (assembly GCA_035609425.1). Lineage (NCBI taxonomy): Eukaryota > Metazoa > Chordata > Actinopteri > Perciformes > Serranidae > Epinephelus > Epinephelus awoara. The sequence goes on from CM069304.1 coordinate 6,229,292, forward strand.
TCGGCTGTCACTGCCACCATGCAGTACAAGGCAACAGTGGATGAAAATACGTAGCCATGCCGGCTGTGTGACATAGTTGAACCATTCATGAAACCGGGATAAGACGTATACATGCTCCAGTATCCCGGCTTCTATTGGAGTACTCCAGGTGGCAAAACCGGGTTTCCTGAAACCGGGAAAAGGGCATAACCTGGTTTCTGAATTCGGGATATGGTGTTTACATGCACAAACACAAAAGCGGGATACTTAAAAAACCCCAATCAAAACCAAGATACTAAAGACCTTGTAAACACAGTCAATGTTACTGGAGTTTTTATACCTCTTTAACCAACAGGCCCGATATTTTAAAAAACAAAAGCAACACATCTTTACATTCTAAAAGGTGGAATTATCTCATTTTTAATCAATTAAAAATTAAACAATATTTGAGCAATTAAGTCTTCTGTGTCCACCGCAAACAAGCTCCATAGTGTGCTGAAATTTATGTGACTTTTATCACATTCACATATACAAATGTAGAGCTTAATTTTTCATATTTTATGAGGATGGACTTCACGTTATACAACCACAGTAATCATAACTTCTCTGCATAACAATAATCAAGTTCAAAACTACCTCTGAGCAACAGACAAAATCCCAATTAATGAATGAAGCCAGATTAGTGGGCCTATATTTAGAATACACATGCAACAGTTTTCTCCTGGGAGCCTGACGCCTAATGCCCTTGTCTTGTGTGCAGAAGTGTATTAAGTGACTGATGTATCGTAAGGGAGACATCAGCTGTCAACCTGGCCTGTCATACTTGTCAGGAAATCGATTCATTAATCATGTTTGACTCCACATGGGAGAGCAGCCTCCATTTGGCTGAGGTCTAAAACACCTATGGCACCGGGCCAAGCTCTCTGCTGTGAGCTGGAATCACATCTGGAAGTGCTATATGTCAAGAGCATGCTTTGAAAGGAGCACATTAGAGAGGATTGATGTCCATCATCTTTCTTTAAAGTTTGATGAGATGAAACTTTCACAGGAGTCGTTTATGCAGGGGATGAAAAAGGCTTTTATCTGTTTGGAAAAAAATATTGCTGAGGCTCGAGAGGTTGTGAGGGGATGTTGAGGACATCTTGACAAAGTAACTGAATAGCTGTGAAAATCTCTGGATGTGTCAAAGTAATGGACCCTGACTGACACCAGATTTCAGCAGCACTAGTTTCACAGCTAACAATCAGTCTCTACAAAGGAAAGCACTATACAATACTGGCCCAAACTGCTTTAACTATGAGGGAAATAAGTCTGCTATTGTTTTGAACAGTGGAGTGGAGTTTTTATGAATACAGAAAAAAAGAAGAAAAATTGTTGTTATCTTAAATAATTGATGATAATTTCATTTTTTATATCATCTAAAAAGGGGGTTTTCAAAGTCTGACACTGTTCTTCAAACATTCAGACAGAATCGAGGCAACAGCAGTTAAAAGTTGTTTAAAGTTAATATCAAAGGATTTTGACACTCCTATTACTTTTCTACCTTTTACTTATGTTTGGGAGCTAATTATGTTTTCTTGGAGCTTCATATAAACAGGAATTATAATGTTGCCATGATATTTCCCCTTTGCAATGCACCCATGGATGTACAGACACCTATCACCGGACACTAAAGAAAACTTAACAATGTGATCCTTCTCAGGCCAGTTCTGCAATTATTTAAAGCTCAGTGTGTAAGATTTAGGATTTAGTGATAAGGATTGCAGATAGCAATCAGCTGAAACTTCTCCAGATTAGAAATTGATCAGTGTTCATTGTTGAGGAGGTTTTTACCAGTAGCCAAATTATCCACAGAGGTATGTTACTCCAAAACAAACGGACCAGGTGATTAAAACTAGTAAAACACTGAATATAGCAGTTTTACATTACAAAATAGTGTTTCTCCTGTGCTGTTTGGCACATTGTAGATGGGCCGCTTGCCCAGCACCAACAAATGTGTGCTTACCTATTTTTTTTCTGACAACTTAATGAGTGCTCACCTTATTTCTGATGTTCAGGAGGTTTTAGGAGGAGGTGAAATATGCACAAAGGGCTCCTCCTCTCCAAAGCAAATGAGCTCTGTGATTTAAGCCAGTAAAGACACTGAATAAAGCAGTTTTACTTCTTTTTTTTACTTGAAAAATTAGTGTTTCTTACTCAGTGGCCAACACGAAAACCTGAATGGCCCTGTCTTGAACCAGTGTTTGGTTTGTCTATTCTGGGCTTTGGTAGAAATTTCGACAGATGAGGACCTGCTCCATCTTGGGTTTTTGGAAGTGTCCATATTTGGACGACAGGGTGGAGATAAAAAAAAAATAATGCTAGCTGCTAGCCTGGTTAGCACCATGCATGATGTGTGAACTTGCTTCTGGAACCAGCTTCTAGTGGTCATTCGAGGAACTGAAGTTTTTGTCACTTCCACATTGGCTTATTTTTCACTCCCAGAGGTTGCCACTTAATATAAACATAATTTCTGAGAGACAGGACTGAATATTTAGAGAAAAAGAAAAATGTTTTGCTTTTCTCGTCCATAACTCATAGGGTCATAGGGACCCTGTGGATTTTTTTACCACTAGTTGGCCCCTGTTCTGTATCACATGCATGCACATAATGCACATCTGTGTACTTGCATGCCAGTGACATAATGCACAATCCTACAATGGTGGTCTTGCTATTCATCTGACCAACAGTTAGTGGTGGTAATATGCCACAAAATATAGTGACGCACCAACAAAGCTATGGAAGAAGAAGAGTTCTGCAGTAGTAGGCAAACATGGAGGTAAACAATACAGGTTTCAAATTCTTCCAGAGCTTGCTCTGCAAATATTGCATAAAGAAGGAAATTTTACATGTAAGGCCTCAAGGCTACAAATAATGTTGAAAAACAGTGAATGTAAGCATTGCTGTTTGCTTCTACCTTAAAGACATTTCACAGGGAAGCCAAACTGAAAGAACGAGGACAGCACAGACCAGACATGCTTCGGCACTACTTTACAAACCCTAAATTTTACAGTTAGATGGCAAGAGTCTTCAGCAACTGGACCAACTACTGCCTGTGCCCTCCACTGATCCACTATGTCCAAAGTTCCACTCCCTTTTTAGCTGGCCTTAAATACGGTCAGTTTCATGTTTACAATCAGACTCCTCAGATAAACTTTTGCTGTTCTTACCTCCTCTGTGGCTGCAAACATTTGTTTTTATTGTCAACCAATAACCTTTGGTGTGTTTGTTGATGGTCATTATTAAGAGTTAAAATGACTGAGTGTCCAGTTTGTTCAAAGGCATCCTTCTGAGACGGGAGGGCTGAACTGCTCAAAAGGGACAATTTTCATAATCTCTTTGACAACACATAATGGAGAAGGTGGTAACAGTTGTGTGTGCATTGGAGAAGGGTGGAGAAGGATTTGGCTTGGGAGGGTCGCCGACTCAAGTCCCAGTATGGACCGAGCATGGACTGGTAGGTGAAGAGGTGCCAGTTTGCCTTCTGAGCACTGGTGAGGTGCCCTTGAGCAATGCACTGAACCTCCAGCTGCTTGGGGTGCCTGTCCAAGGTAGCCCCCTCGCTCTGACATCTCTCCATTTAATGCATGTATAGGTCCTGTTTGTGCATGTGTCTGTAGTTCAGGCCTGTGTGTATATAATGGAGTGAAAAAAAAAAATTCTCTCAGGGATTAATAAAGTAAATCTTCTCTTTCTTATCTTCTATTAGTTTAGTTTGACCAACACGCAGGTAACAAAGTAGTATGCGCAATGATAGGGTTGGATCACTCTAAACAATCATTCCAAAATTTATAAACACTTAAAGGCAGAGGGAGTACATGGAAACAAAAACAATAGATATCTAATCAATCAATTAATGAATGAAAATATATCAAATTTGAAAGAAAGATCATGCAAGCTTTCTGTTTCAGCACTCACAAACTTAAGAATAAAGTTGACATGATACTCCACTAAATCAGAATATGTCCACATTTAGCCAAAGGGTTCAGCAGAAATAGACTTGGTGCCAATTGACTTTAGTTCTTTGTTTTCAAGGCTTTTATTGGTGGTTTTCACTTGTCAAATATGATAATGCCTCATGAATCAGAACAGAAAAATTTGATTTGTGATATGTGGGACTGGCAAGTTGTGTCTCTATAACACAGTCCAAGTGACCTTGTCACAAAACACCAGTGTTCCTGACAGTCTGGCTCCCGAGAGAGTGCTAGTGCTCAGTGTAAGAGTAGGTTTACTGTACAGTATATGCCTGAAGAAAAGTCAGGGTCAAAAAATATGACACAGAGTTTGGATGTGTCCTGTGCTGTGCTGGCAGAGGTGAAATATCTTATGTTTATCAGTGAGAGGTTTTATTATTAAATGACTCAATAGTCGGCAAAAGCCACAGTGAGCATACCACAGGAATGGAAAGATTTATTCCGAGTGCAACAACCTTCACATTAACACTTTTAATGCATAAACAATAATCTGTTTTTATGTTAAGTCTAATTTGGTAGTGATCAACATGAGAGTCAATAACTAGTCGATTGTAAAGAAATGCCTTCATATGGTGTGCCTTCATGTATTGCGCAAGTGGTAGTAAATGAGAAATTTCCGTAGGAGACACCCAAAGCTGTTCAGCCTCATTTAGTTCCTTGTTATGGTCATACATTCTGCAGATTTGAGTCACAGCTGCTCTCATCAACACCCATAGGCAGCCAATTCCAGACAAAAACATGACTAGAGTCTACAGCCATCCAAGCAGCTCCAGGAGGCTGAGCTAACCTTAGCATGCCCCACAAGCTCACAATGACAATGCTAACATGCTGATGCAAAGTAACTAACACTCGCTAACATGTTGTTGTTTTTTTTTAATATAATGGGAAAAGATTACAATCGTCATGCTCAGCTGGGTCAGATGACTCTACAGTAGTCACAGGTATGTATCACCTCCGGATCCGATCAGCAGTGATGGAAATACAACACGGTTGAGTCCTCTAATTTTAGCGATACCATCCCTTTCCGCCCAAGCAGCACTTGCACATCATTCCAAATTAGTCTGTACTGAGTTTGAAAGAGGGCCTGAATAAGCAAGAGATATATAAAAATTAACCTGTGTTAGTTTTCACTGGCCTCCCTGCTGCTTTCTACTGTTTTCCAGCCTGTCTGTGATGTCCAATGTCACACACCAAAAAAAAAAAAAAAACACACAAAAAAACACACACAGAAAGGCATACTCATCTTTTGCGGAGCCATGTACACAGCTCTGGTCTACTGGCAATGGTAAAAGGGGTCCATCAGCCATTTAAGCAGGTTTTCCTATGTTTAAAAATCTCATATACACGTGTTCATTTTGGTGAAAATGGGGTAAAAGGTTTTCCTTGTGCAGCATCTTAGTTTACCCTGTTAGCATGCTAACATTTGCTTATTAGCACATAACGCAAAGTTCAGCTGAGGCCGATGGGAATGTTTTTAGTTTTGTAGGTATTTCATCATAAACCATTGTACTGGACAGATAAAAAAAAATTGATCAGTGTGTTAGATGTTAGGGGATCTCCAAAGTCATTGGAATTTATCAGCAGGTCAAAAATGTCTACACCAAATTACATGGCAATACACCCAATAGTTGTCGAGATGTGTTGCTCAAAACAAAAATGTCAACCTGCTGGTGGCACTAGAGGTTAAGTCAAGGACTTAATGTCAGAAGGATTCACAATCTGAGGACCCTGCATGTCTGTACAACATTTCATGGGAAACCATCCAATGCCAATCTGAGATACAGGACCAAAGTGATGGACTGACAAACTGTCAAAGTAACATTGCCATCCCTACAGCCATGCCATTAGCATGGATAAAAAGCTCTGAACTCAGTGCTATCCTGCCAAGTCATAGCGCAATATTTTTCTTATGAAGTCCTCAGTCTTAATTTAATTTAAGACTGAGGACTTCATAAGAAAAATATTGCGCTATGACTTGGCAGGATAGCGCAATATTTTTCTTATGAAGTCCTCAGTCTTAATTTAATTTAAGTAATACAGCACGGTTCAGGTTTAAATTGTTGCAACCTGGGCTAGTTGATACATTGTAACCGCATATTCTGAATCCAAAGAGAAACAAGCTTGCACAATCCATGCTACTACAAGAGAGAAGGGCTTATTTTATGCCTCTGCGCTGGTGATAGCCATGGCCAGAAGCATTGTTTTCCGTAGTCGTCTATTTGTACATTACGTCTGTCCATCCCATTATTTTGAATGTAAAATCTCAAGAACACCTTGAGAGAACTTATTCAAATTTGGCACAAACGCCTATTCAGACTCAGAAATGAACTGGTCAGATTTTGGTAGTCATAAGTCAAAGGTCAAGGTTACTGTCACCTTGTCTGTGTCATTCTCGTGAACCTGATATTTCAAGAACACCTTGAGAGAATTTCTTTAAATTTGGCATAAATGTCCACTTGGACTCAGCAATGAACTGATAAGATTTTGATGGTCAACGATCAAGGTCACTGTGACCTTGCATCTGTCACATTCCTATTAATGTGATATCTTAAGAACACCTTGAGGGAATTTTTGGAAATTTGGCACAGATGTTTCTGAACTGGTGGCTCCAAACTTGGGTGCCTACTTTGAAAGTGTGCTGATTGTATAGATGGTCTGTGCTGCTGAGGAGAATGTGTTTGAAGCATCCATGTTTTCACAGACATGGATGTAAACTGTAACTGCAATCTGACTGGTTCACGCTGGCATACAACCATGAGGTTGTAATTCTAGTTGTGTGTTAAAATTACAGCTTAGTTGTTGTAAAGTCATAGGTTGCAAAGTGCAAGTCGCAAGATTGTGCCGTATGAATACATTAACACTGGAGAGCAGCAGCTATGGTTATTGAATAAAGTGACGTAACATTATTTTTATATTCGGTGACAGTACCTCCGGCTCAAATCATCTTTTAATGTGTATGCCCACTCCACAAGTGAAGCAGAGCACTGAACAAACTTCTCTGTGTCTGTGCAAATCAAAACAAGTGTGACTAGCTCTCGTCCTGTTGTCGTTCATATTATGTCAGGGGGCAATTACATAAAGTTGAGCTTTTTCCAACTCTCCACTGTAGTGCCGCTGGGCGCCCTTTAAATCTCTATAAGTTTAGGTCACATTCACAACGAATAGCAGTCTATTGCTGTCCCAGCTTTTGAGCACATATGTGTGAACAGGACATTAGTCTTATTTTATAGTATAGTGGCCGAAAATCCATTAATGCATCTTTGAAAAAAGACTGGATGTGAAAGGGCCTAGCACAGTGTGTTGTTCACCTGGTCATAGCATGTGGGCGTAAGCTTGCAGGCAGTGCAAATCAAGGTCAAGAGAAAAACAATGATGGTCAGTAACACTCATGACACTTCTTCCATCGCAGTGCACTGTGAGTTGCCAAAATGGTCTGAGGCAAAGAAAAACTCTCAGTTCACCTCAAGAAAATGACACTTTCATAATGCAAAGTGCACTATGTTTCTGCACAACAAGGCCCACTATGTCTTACAAAGCCTTTATGGTATTTGTAGTTGTAGAGAAATGGCTGTGGATGAGATTATACTTTTTTTTGTTGTTGAATATCTCACAGAGGTTAATAATTCCAAAGTTTGCGGCGTTTTTAATTTCTGTAGCTCCTGAAATGTAAAAGTAGACATAACAGTTATAGTTGGTCAATCCTACGCAAAATTCAGTGTGCATTATGTAGATGAAGGGATGCCTGTATGAATACATACCGTGTGTGTCAGCTATAGTTTTAACACTGTGATATTGCAAAATATAGCACATTTTGTCATGCTTATAATACGGCCAGGTGCATACAACTTCACAACTAAAACAGAGTGCTTGCACAAAAGCAGTCCTGTGCGCAGGGATTCATTTCATCAGATTTATAAAGCTGTGTTTATGGCTTTAAAGATACAGCTTACTCTGTTTTGTAACTCTCAATCATTGTGGCGTTGACACAGTTTGGATTCGATGCAATTCAGGGGCCTGAGATCATTATGAAACAATATTTTATGCCTTTTTAACACAATCAGTTTCAGAAGAAGCTGACACCCCTTTCTTTTTTACATTTGACAATAGATAGTAAAACACAACACATACATAATGTGAATAACTTTACTGCACTTGAGCGGTTACAGTTTACCTTTAATTGACTCCGCTAACACACATAAAGCAGCAGAGATAAGTTAACCTTCTGGAAAAGATCTTTTTATAATTAACTCAAACCATGATCTGTTTCCTAAAATGTCAAGGTTATCTGGCTTACCTATTTATCTGAAGGCAAACTTCTCCCAGCAGCCATAAAACATGGATTCACAACAAGATCCTTTAAAAGAAGTATCAAATTCAGCTCTGTAAAAACTGTCATGGTTCGTAGACATGTCAGACTTTTTTTCCTACATTCATAAGTTAACAAATTACATGTATCATTTATATGGCCTTTTCCTCACCCTTGGTTTAAGTCACTGCATCTCACAACAGAACAACTTGGTTGAATTTCAGCGTGCATGCAGGTTTTTTCCAGCTGAACATTGTTAAAACAGTGTTGCTAATGTTGCTATAGTGGGAAGGTAACAGAATGAGATGCCGACCTAGCAGGTTATGTTATGTAGTGTTGTATCTTGTAACTGCATTGTTTACGTACCATATGTACTTTATCTGTTGACCAGCTTCTTGACAATTAGAAATATAGTAAATAAAGTGCAATTTCAATGACTGTATTGCATCAGTTAGGTTTTCCAGTGGTGGAGGGGCAGCCACCATTACGCACAGAAGTGGATATTTGTAGAATCTGTACCACCAATTCGTCACATTTCCATAAACCGTCATCAGTTAAAATCTCAATCATCATTATTATTAAATGTCACAAGTTTGATCAATGATTCATTCACATTGCTCATGTGGAAACTGACTCTACAAAGTACTTGTAACCGCAACAATAAAATTAAATGATCACTAACAGGGAGATAAATATAAATTTAATTAATGATTAAATTAATCTCTCATAAATCATTTAAAATTTAACCTATGAATGCACCTTTCAGTGATATTTTACACATGCAGCCTGTAAAATATCCCTCTCTCAATTAAGCCTATATGTAATCTCATCCTTGTCATTTCAACTGCAGCTATCTCAACTAGAACTGTGTGTACGCCTGGTCTTAAGTATGTGTGAGGTGGGCAAACTCTCACAACTCATTGTTCCATGAATACCAGTTTATGTGTGGGTGGGAAAATGGCCCTGGTAATTAGGGCTATACTGTTATCATATAAAATGCCAAGATATTGTGCAAAAATATGTACTCATGTTTTAATGTAAGCTATTAAAGTAACAGAATTCTTGATACAACAACTGAGGGTATAATTGGATACTGTGTTGATAGGGTGTATGTATGAAATATGGAAAAACTATTTTTTTTAGCAGTAATAAACTAAACATGCCTTATTCTCAGTCTGTTTTAGAAAATTATGAAAGTGAGAATGTTTAGAAAATGCCAAGTTTTGATTGATGTGGTTGTTTTGCAGTTTTATTTTCTGTGATTTAGACCCACCGTTCTATTTGAGAGTAGGTAAGCAGACTTAAAGTGAACTTTGGGGAAAATGAGACCGGCATGCAGCTTACTTACTTGGTCTGCCTTAGGGAGAAGTTTATGGTGTGTATCTGTGTACGTGCGTATGTGTTAATGTGTGCATGTGTTTGTGCGCACACACACAAGGAGTTATTGGGTGAGGTTGGGCTCAAAATACAAGGAGACTAGTGGTGTATTACTCAAGGGACTTTGAACCAATTTCACCTTATGTAATATGACTCTGGGGAAATCAGCGCTGTCACACAGTGTTTATGGAAAAGATATCAATAGCGGATACATTTGCAAAAGTGAGGAGAAAAATAATGCAGAGGCAGCATACATGCCAGTGGTTGGCATCAGCAAAGGTGTCAAGGGAGTCATGCTGAATATAAAATTTAAAAAAAAAGGTGAACACGGAGCCGTAAATGGAATGTCTGCTTCCCAATCCAATAAATATGGTGTAGCATATTGTCAGAGCAGCCAGTTATGGCTGCATGTAAGTGAAGAAAATTCAACTGGACCAAGGGGACAACCATTTTGGTCTTCACCTTGCAGAGAAAACATTTGCAGGCAAATGTCAGGAATACACTTTATATGTCCATCGTAACACTAACTGTTTAAATGCAAAATATGGCTTTACTTTGTTAAAGACTGTCGTACATTTATTAGTTTCATTCACTCATTGATGAAAATTACATTTGTTAAGTTGTGTCAGTTACCGAGCAATGTAGCAAATGTTAGTAGTGCCATAAGAATTGTATGACTTCAGGCTTTGTGTAAAATTCTGTCGATGTCGGTTCAGTATTGACTGATGTTAAGTGTTTGTTCAGATCGTTTTAGTTCAGTCTTTGCAGGTTAAAAGTGTGTTGTAAGCAGTAAAGCATTGATCCATGTTATTTATCTTACTGTGTTTAATAATTATTAGGGAGGCCAGATAAGATTGGCTTCCATCCAAGCTCACAGTGAGTCCCATCTTCCCAATGACCAGTTTGTTGAATTAAGAAAAAAGCATTGAATTTGTTGATTCATCTTACAACCTGAATGTCCTCTGAATTGCTCTATTGTACTGTAAAACTACAAACCTCTGTGAGACAGGAGGATAAAGTCACAGCCTGCACACAAATCTTTCATAAATAACACTGGCTCGGATGTACACTCTGCTGTTGGATTATTGTTCTTCTCCCATAAGGTGTGAGACCAATAACTACAGCTTAAGTCAGTAAGCGAATAAACAGTCTGCAACTACGGCTGGGCAATGTTGCTCCTGATGATATATATTTAAGAAAAACATAAATGTGCAATATGATAAAAAGGAAAGAAAAACACAGCGCAAATACATACTAATAGATATGGACTGGAGAGGCATGTTGTAATGCCCTTCAGTGGCTGCAAAGTGGCCATAATATATAAGCAGTGAGCATTATTTTGCACAGTGGCATACTGAGATCAATAAGTCAGATCACTCAACTGGAATGATTTATTGGCACTGATGTATAATATGGGGGTAATGCAGATATAGGCCTACATTTTATTGTATAAACAAACCAACTAGCGGCAATTTGCAAACTCACTGAGGTGAGTTTTGCATTAACGACCTTATGGGTAGTGAAGTAGTAGGTTTAAGCAATCCATTCATTTTAAAATATTATTTATTTCCCTGTTTCTTTTGATGCCATTAATTGCATGTTTGCTGAAACATGATTTATCACCAGTGTAGCTGCCTCCGCAAACAAGGGGGAGTTGCTGCTTAACGAGCGGCTGAGAGGCAGACCACAGGGGGATAAAGCAGCCCTGCACATTTTCACACAACTCTGTGAATTCAGCGTTTATTGTTTAACAAATTAGAGTTGGTGGTTGTTGAAACTGTGGACTAACTAACTGGATGAATAACAAGACTAAGACAATTTTTACAAGTTTTGGTTCATTTCTTGTAAGTTTGAATAAAGTGTGTGTTATCATGAGTAAGGCAGTTAGCTAGCGTTAGCTTGGTGAAAGAGAGAAACTTGGATTGGTGTCCCCAGTTGACGTCAGCAGCTCCCCGCCCCCACTGTAAACAGTGTGAGCAAGTTGCCGCCTTCCCCCCCTGAGGCGCCAGATGGCTTGCCAGAACCTCTTTGGATCCAATTGATAGTCTTCCTCCATGGCCTCACCGAACTCCTCCCATGCCTGAGTTTTTGCCTCTGCGATTGCCGCCGCTGCACTCCGCTTGGCCCGCTGGTACCCATCAGCTGCGGCCACAGCTTGCAGCCGCTGCCTCGACAATGGCAGAGCGGAACAAGGCCCATTCGGACTCAATGTCCTCCTCTGCCCTCGGGACATGATCGAAGGTCTCCCGGAGGTGGGAATTGAAGATCATCTGGACAGGTTCTTCCGCCAGGCGTTCCCAGCAGACCCTCACTGTTCGTTTGGGCCTGCCGGGTCTGCGCGGCGTCTTCCCCCACCATCTGATCCAACTCACCACCAGGTGGTGATCAGTTGACAGCTCTGCTCCTCTCTTCATCCGAGTGTCCAGAACACATGGTCGCAGGTCAAATGATACGACTGCAAAGTCAATCATTGACCTGCGACCTAGGCTGTCCTGGTGCCACGTGCACCGATGGACATCCTTATGCTTGAACATGGTGTTAGTTATGGCCAAACTGCGACCCGCACAGAAGTCCTATAACTGAGCACCACTCGGGTTCAGATCGGGCAGGCTGTTCCTCCCAATCATGCCCCTCCAGGTCCCGCTGTCATTGCCCACGTGAGCGTTGAAGTCCCCAGCAGAACAATGGAGTCCCCGGTTGGGGCACTGTCCAGCACCCGTCCCAGGGACTCCAAAAAGGGTGGGTACTCTGAACTGTTGTTCGGCGCATAAGCGCAGACAGCGAAGGAGAGAGTCCAACCCCTCTCAAGGATTTGGGTTCCAGAGCCGGAACTATGTGTTGAGGTGAGGCCAACTGTATCTAGCCGGTAGCGCTCAACCTCTTCCACAAGCTCCAGCTCCTTCCCCGCCAGAGAGGTGACATTCCATGTCCCAAGAGCCAACTTCTGTAGCCAAGGATCGGACTGCAAAGGCCCCGCCTTGGTCTACTGCCCAATCCACATAGCACCGAACCCTTCTGGATCCCTCTGCGTGTGGTGGGCCTGCAGGGGGACGAGCCCATGTAGCCGGTTCTGGCTGGGCCCGGCTGGACCTCATGGGCGAAAGCCCGGCCACCAGGCGCTCGCCCACGGGCCCCAACCCCAGGCCTGGCTCCAGGGCGGGGTCGGGTAACCCTCCGGGCCGGGTACACAGATCCTTGTTTTTCTCCATGATTAAGGGTCTTTTGAACTATTCTTCGTCTGACCCTTTGCCCAGAACCAATCTGCCATGGGAAACCCTACCAGGGGCAAAATGCCCCCGACAGCATAGCTCCTAGGGTCAGTAGGGCACTCAAACTCCTCCACCACGATAAGGTGACAGTGCACGGAGGAGAAGACAGATAGTGACTATATATAACACAAAATTCATAACAGGCATTGTACAATTGAATATAGTTATGTTATCATTATTTTTTACAGTCTATAGGGATGTCCAATATTGTGGCCAAATGTTATTGTTTTGAAACACAATCCGCTTTGACTGTTTCCCAATCTGAGTGTCTGAACAATTTTAGTTCTACAGCATCTGAGCCTAAGGTTAACTGTGTGATCCAGTACTCACCTCTTGGTAGAGAACTTCAAAACATCATTCAAAAACATTGGCATATCATTAATTCTGACCCTTCACTTAAATGTTTCTCCACACCTCCTTGAGTTGTGTTCAAGAGACCTCCAAACCTTCGAAACATGTTAGTGAGAGCATATCAGCCGCCTGTGACTCCACCACACTTCTTACAGTCTTACCCCTCCGGGAATTGTGGCAACTGTACCCAGTGTAATTTCACACACAAAACCTCTACTTTCAATCATCCACGGACTGGCAAGTCTTTTAACATCAAGGGTGTTATTTCCTGCAATACCAAAAATGTTATTTATTTGCTTAAGTGTCCGTGCGGCCTGGCGTATGTTGGTAAAACCACCAGACCACTAAAAACTAGAATCTCAGAACATAGATCTAACATTAGAAACCACGACACCAGAAGTCCAGTGGCAGTGCACTTCACACAAGCCTCACATAATGTCTCCTCTCTCAGATACATAGGTATAGAACTAGTTAAACAGCCCTTACGTGGCGGTGACATTAACTCTCTCGTACTTAAAAGAAAAGCTTTTTGGATATATACCCTGGACACTTTGGCTCCCAAAGGGCTTAATGTTGACTTTGACTTGAGGCCTTTTTTATGATGTGTGTGTGGTCCGTGTGCTTCATTTCTATGGGTCTAGGAACTTGTCATTTGTGTTTACATTGTTCCCCCTTAGTAGCTGGTATGATGTTGGTTTTGATTGTTTTCTGCTACTACTATGTGAGCCATGTTTCTCATATTGTCTAAACTTGCCATATTGCTGTGTTTGATATTTATTAGAAACGCCACTATAGTACATTCTTTTCCCTTTTGATATCGCATAAATTTATGATGATATTTAAAGTGTGTGGGATTTGTTTATATTTATATTTGCACTGCAGACCTTATACCTGCGCAAATTCTTAAAGATTTTCTTAAAGATTTTCTTATAGAACCTTCTTCAAGATTTTCTTATAGAATCTTTTGTAAAGTGGTATTCTAGCATTGTTGCATTATACTGCATCTAAAGATTGTTTCTCATCAATCAGAAATATATATTTTTCTTTTCTGTTTGATAATTATTATTGTTCTCACACCTGTGGTTTATCCCCTGATTGTGTCAGGTGACCCTAAGGGGTTGTGTGTGTGTATATATGGAGGTGTATTCACATTTACTTCATTTCTGATGAAGGGCAGGGGCCCGAAACGTAACACATGAATAAATTGTTCAAGGAGCAGCTTCTGCTGTGCGGACTTTATCTTTTATTCCATTGACACATGATCTTGTCATATTGCCTATAGGCTTATTTGCAACCCTGCATTGATTTGCTCAGTTACATAGTATAGTTCCTGCATTGCTAATAGTTTTTTGAGACTTTTTTTATACAACAAGAATAACACTTTGTGTATATGACTGAAGTCTACAGTTATAAAACAAGCCATGAGGGAAACACGGTTGTAATCTGTTGGTTTGTTCTTTAATGCTAAAAAAGTGTAATGCTCCTCTCCCAGGAAATATCTCCAGCTCACCAACGTTACATTGTGAGCAGACGTTTGGAGTGTTGAGTGGAAATGACAGAAGCATCATTCTCCCTAATACAAGTCAGTGTAAGTGATGATGAAGCTGTTAATTTTAGGGTAAAAAAAAAGTTGCATAATTTTGTTTCAAAGTTAATTTAACTTTACTGTATTTTCTTTTACGTGCTCTTTTAAATCTTATCATTCATAGCCCTATTTTAATCAAACATGCACATAGACAAATGCAAAGTGGTTGCTAACCTTGTGTGCACACACTGTGTGGGCGTCTCCAGATGCCTGCTGTATTGATAGGAGCAGCAATGCAAAGTGCAAACAGGCTGGTTTAAATGGAATAGAAAGTGGGGGGTGTGATGATTAATAAGTTCACTCTCAGCCAATCACCCCACCAATGTCAGAGCTCTGAAATAGCTGTGCCAGTCACAGTGAAGCACGGCAACAAGAGCTAAACAAATTAAGAATTGTAATGTAATCACATTGTTGTATTACAACTGGGGCACACTTGGAAATGGTGTGAGATTAACAGGAATCCATTATTTTTCATTGTCAGTGGTTTGTTTTAGTCAGTCAGGGCCAATCACATCAGCTCCATTATCACTTAGAAAGCAGTGCCCTCCTCATCATGATGTACTGACAGCTTGGTAATGGAGTCTAGTCTGGCCTCCCAGACAGCTGAGTCAACATGGGCTGTGAATATAAGCAACCTCAAATGTAACTGTCAAGGCAATGATGTCTCTTCTCAAACACACAATGAATATACTAATATCGTTATATATGGTTTGCATGCACAGTTTACTTATTAATTGACCTTGTTGTCTACCAGTTCAGTCCATTCAGGGTCACCAGTTTAATGGACTTTGATCCACTTGAACCTTTTCAGTCACAGCATTATTTTAAAAAGGTTAACACGCTTATAAAGAATGGCATGAGGAATCAAACAATAGGTGTGTTCTCTGCATATTTAAAGCAGATTTTAAGATGATAAGATTTTAAGTTTACTCGAGAGAGCATTCAGTATGGAGAAAGTAGCTGGTCTTTTCCTCTGTCTCGTACTGCACACACTTATTGTACACTGCGCCAGAATTTCGATTGTGTTCGATAATGTTTGCCTTCCTTTAATGGTTAGCAACTGGTAGTCTCCCCTCATGCAGTTGGCATCTAAAATAGTGGTTTCTTGTGAAACTAGACAACCAGAGGCATCCATTGGTAACAACCATGTTGGTGTAGCTTGTCAGGAAGCGGGCTAAATTATGATGAGGGAATTGTCACGGACATTTTCAAAGGGGTCCTTTGAACTCTCACCTCAAGATATCTGAATGAAAATGGGTTCTATGGATGCCCACGAGTCTTCTGTTAACTTGAGTTGGCTTATCCCCAGTAAATGTTTTATTTCCTAGAATCAGTGTACTCCGTTTAATTAGAGAGAGAGAGAGAGAGAGAGAGAGAGAGAGAGAGAGAGAGAGAGAGAGATGTACTGGGTGAGCTAGATTGACCAGAGAGTGGCGCTGTCAGTCTATAAATTTGATTGAAACTGTCTGTGCTTTCAAGTCAGTATAGAGATTATCAAGTCAGGCAGAAATTTTCAGCTCAACCTCTCATTCTGCCAACATTATTTTTAGGTTTCTCTAGTCTCAAAAGGAAATGCTTTTGCAGCTACAAATTAGACAGTAACTGTATCAGTATTCTAAGCTTTTGCTAAATACATTCTACACGGTTGGAAACTGACAGACTTTCTACATAATAGCAGCGTAATGAGAGTGACATTCTTTTATGCCTGCATGCAAGCAATAGCTGTAGCTTGTGAACGTGATATCTCAAGAACGCCATGAGGGAATTTACTCAAATTTTGCACAAACATCCACTTGGATTCAATGATGAACTTATTGGATTTCGGTGATCAAAGGTCAAAAGTTGAGGTCACTGTTACCTTGTCTGTGTCATTCTTGTGATACCTCAAGAACACCTTGAGGGATTTTTTTTTTGATTTGGCACAGACATTAACTTGGACCAAGGATTGAAGTGATTTGATTTTGGTGTTCAAGGGTCAAGGTCACTGTGACCTTGCATTTGTTTTATTTTCATGAGTGCCATCTCCCCAGAAGGCCTTGAGGAAATTTCTTCAAATTTGGTATACACATCCACTTGCACTTTCTGAAACATGTTTTGGGCCATAATTTAAGAAATCATACACTTTTTATTACAGATTTTTACAACAATGTCTGACAGGACAAAATAATGAGATGATGACATTTTATACCCAAAAGGTCAAAGGCTGATTTGACTGTGACATCACTTTGTTCTGCAAAATCACTGAGAGAGAGCAAGATGACTTTACAGTCTCTCTTTATCACCTTATCACTGGTGAAAGCAGCTACCATTCCCTGCAGAAGACAGAGCGACACTGTTACTACTGTATCGGTCCAACACAGGGTATATTATATTGACAGTAACCGAAGACAAATCCAGCAGGTATTGTAGGTTTTAATATATGTGTATACAATCGCCTAAACATTGAATTTAGGCAAGTTCAGGGGTTATCTTTAGTCATCTATAACTGCCGCTTTCGTCATTTTGTAAAATTGAACCTCAAAATATTTCTTCTTATATTAATTCAAATAGTTTCCAAAGCTGCTTTGATAGTTATGTCCTCCACATGCTTGATGGGTTAGACAGATGTCTTCTTCAGTGTTGTTACTTTTCAAATAAAGGACACTGTACTATGAATAACTAAAAAATGTATAATCAGTTAAATCTTCCCCTCAGCAATCATTCTGTTATGAGAGTGTCACTGTGGCTTGTAAGGGTGGGATTGAGTGATGCTTGAGAGACAATGAGCTGCCATAGAAGACAAGTAGCACCTGAGACATGTTAACCCTCCCCTAGCTTTACTCACATTTTCAGCAGAGAAGACAAAGACGTGTGAATAGGCTTCTTTGAAAAGCACCCACCCACACAGATTTTTTTTCACTTTGTCAACTAGTGGTGGGATTTATCCATTATACAACTGTATGTATCCTATTGCTGGTGTATCTTATAAAGTGAAGTGCTATTGTGACTACCAATTTTTAATGACAATGTCTGGAGCAGGCTGGACTTGGCTGTCTGTCAGTTACACAATATGCATTAATGAGTGGCTAACAAAGTTGATAATGGCTAAGCCTACTGGAGGTAAAAAAAACAAAAAACAATTAACTTTGCAGAAAAGCCTTGACTAACCATTCTCAAAAACTTTCATACAGTCTATGGCAGCAACAGTATTGATTATAACAGCAGAGTTTCTATAAACTTCATGATTTCTCACTGGAAACAAATCTAAGATGTCAATAAAATAAATCATAATACATCACAGTACTGAGTGAAGTAAATGAGTAATGTTATTAAAGAGTGGAAAACAGAGATATCAGTCAGTATCAGTCATTCCTCTTGTCCTCTGTCCCCCCTTCTTGCATTTGTGTAAACGAACAGTGGTGGATGAAAGATTGGGACAGAGTGACCTCAAGTACCGCTTTCTACATGCTGAATTTCACTTACCTAAACAAGCGTAGTTTTCATCAACTAGAGTAATCTTTGAGTTCTACTTACTTCGTCTGCACCACAGCCTCTGTTCATCTTTTCACTGACTTGACTCTGCCGTGTGTGTGTGTGTGTGTGTGTGTGTGTGTGTGTGTGTGTGTGTGTGTGTGTGTGTGTGTGTGTGTGTGTGTGTGGTCTGTCTTTGTCTCTGTGTGTGTGTGACATACAGGCAGCAACAGAGAGGCTGTACCATGATAAACCAAAACTTTAAAAAGTACCGATAAAAGAACAAAACCGTCAGAGATTTATAATACAACAGTCTAATACTACGTCCTAATAGTTCTACCTCACAGCTGTTTGGCACCAGGCCTTGGTACTCATCTCTAGCTGAGCCACTCAAAGGTTGCCTCTGGGCCATATGTAGCTCGTGGGCCACCAATTGAATAGCCCTGTGTTACAGTATCATTTGAGCTGACTTTTTCCGTATGGTAATGTGCAGTGAAACTTTGTCAAATTTGATATAGTCATCAACGTTTGACCATTGCGCTTCCCAGTAAATCTATTACGGAAACATTTTGTTATCATCAGTGGCAGGTTAGTAGTTGTAAAATATAATATTTGTCTTGCTGAGATTTTTAAATCATGTCATCTAATGAGTCCACTCTGCACTTGAGGTTTCAGGTTTCTTTGTCAGCATCGTATACTAGACTGTGATTGGCTTTTGTATTAGTGACATATCTATCGCGTGCCCGCCACAACACTCTCATTCTGGAGTTTGAGCTCACCTGTGGGGCATCTACTTTGAAAGCAATGAATTTGTGGGCACAAGAAATGTGACATATGTACAGCCCCTATGGCAACTTTACATAACACTCACATTTTCTGAATCACAGCTCAAAGCTCTCCATAACTCTGACAAAAGCCCCATGAGCCAGAATCAGAGAGTTTAACAGGACCAATGGACTCCACCAAGTGGTACCTAATTACATTGAAGATTGGAGATTTCCTGTTTTAGTACACACATGTCTGTCTTTGAAGATAAGATTTTCCTGTCCAAAGTGAGCGGGATACCAGACTGGAAATTTACTGTTAAGTAAGAGTTTAATGTCATGTGTTATAAAGGTCTTAATCTCCTTGATGGAATGATGTTTCGACACACTCTGAACAAGCAGGTAATAAAGAGCACGCTCTGCTCCAAACCATCTGTGTGTCGGTGGGGAGGCAGACGAGCGGCCAGGTGGGCACCAATACTCAGGGACCCAGGTGCCCTGGAGCCAAGATCCCAGAGAGAGCCTGCAGATTACAGCCACTAATTAGTCAGCGGGTCAGAGTGCAAGCAAACTCCTGTGCCAGGATCCTGTGCATGTATGCACACAAATACACACACACACACACACACAAACAATTAGACGAGATGAAGTGTATGCATACGTTACAGCACATGAATGGTACTACACCTCAGGGGCCTGACTAAAAATTTCACATAATCATGCCTGCCAGATGAATATACAGTATAATGTCTAAAAGACCTGGATTATGCTGAGGTCACACACCTAATTGCTCATTTTGTTTATCTGTCTTACTCATGCGTATTTATTATGAGTTTATCAGCTTATCAGAGGCTTAAATAATGTGTTTCACAGATTTTAGAAATTTGTATTTAATTAGTTTCTGATTAAAGGAACAGCCTCAAGCAGTTTGCAGGTAAATAGGTTTGGTGTTTTGTTTTTTGTTTTTTTTGTTTTTTTCCCTGAGGGTGACTGTGTAGTTTCTATTCTTAAATGTGTTACAGGATTTTTTTTTGTGTGTGTGTGTGATTCAGTAAATAGCACAACCATTTTTGTGCTGTGAGTGAGTGAGTGAGTGAGTGAGTGAGTGAGTGAGTGAGTGAGTGATGAAGGTACACCACTGGTATCAGTATGACATGACGATGGCTATGTGTTAACTCAAATGTAGTCTATAAAAGTTGGTTCTGTATTCAGTTGGCCAGACCATTCGACCTGGTAACTGTTGTGTTGCTTACAGCGCTAAGTTGCGCCATGTTTGGCTGTGTGGAAATAAAGCTCCTATCTGGGCTGTAATGCAGTTGTCTTGATCATGGCTTTTGGGGTTTTGTTGATCTGGTTGTGTGGCGTAATGCATGAGACCACTTACTGTCGGGTGTATGCGTTGAGCAGTGGTTGAATGTATAGAAAATACATCAGTGCTCTAGGTGCTCCCCAGGGATACTTCTACTTTTACGCGCGATATCAATTGTGGTAGCAAACGCGGAAAAAATGATGCAATTTCGCAACCAGGTGGCGAGCACGAACCGCATGCACCTCTTGCCGGATTTTTTTTTTTTTTTTTTTGTATGACACCGCCCCCTCCTTGCAACTCGGTCACCCCCTGCATCTATCAATTCTGGTGTCGGGGTTGTATTAGTAGCCTATATCAGCTATAAATTTTCACTGCTTTACCTTGCTGTTAGACAGTTCTATCTGACAGGGAACTGCTGCCGTCATCTCAAAGCCACCAGACTCCACTGACAAAAACAGTAATTTTACTTCACAGACTCAATTAGTTAATGTGTAAGGTAAAGCGGAGAAAATATTCCAAATACAGTGTACACTTAAACTGAGATTGATGTTTTTAGGTGGTTAAAATATGTTTTGCTGCAGCCCTTGTCCACATCAGGACATTGTTTTGCTTTGGTGTAGGTGCATTTTGTCAAAGATGCTGGAAAAGCAACATAGTACCTAAAATAAATTAAATCTATCAATGGTGGTTTATATGGCAGTGATTGTTGTTGTTTGTGCAACATCACAGTGATTCAGTCTATACTGTACTTCAAAGAATACATTTGGTAGGGGCTGCATGCAATTTGTGCGGCCTTCATGACAAATGCAGAATTTTATTGGAGTGATGGTAAATGTTGGTGGGGCATTGCTCCTGTAGGTTTTTGCTAAGACATGTCAGGTGAAGTCTATGTGTCTGCTTTATTTTTTCTTCAGCTTGGACTGTAGGGTGTAAATACTGTAGCTTGTTGCTATGGTGTCCTTGGAGTTTGGCTGTGGCTGCGAGGAGGTTCAGGGTACCATTGATCTGGGGCATGGAATAAACTGTACACCCAATATTAATTTACAGCAGTAGCCTCTATCAACAGTATATGAATGTGTATGATATCAAGTTCACTTATTAATATACAGTTCCAAAATTGATTTTACATCACATAGCTGTTTATTGACTTTACCGTTCAAGTAAACACACCATCAAAAACTTGAGACGTCAGCTGCAACGCAGACATTCCGGCTTCTGACGGTTTGTTTGTTTACACTCACATTTCTTCTTCTTTTCCCTAAGTCTTTACCTTATTTAAAAAAACAAAACAAAAAAAACCCAACAAATTACAGACCTGTAATTACAAGAATCAAAGGTTTTTTGTTTTTTATTTCTGAGCCTGCTCTAAACTACTGAAAAAAAAATGTTTGAGGAGTTTTAAGCAACCATTAATTCTGGGCCTTTGCCAAACTGTATTTTTTTTAAATTACACGACAACTATGTAAATAACTCAAGCATACTACATTTGAATAAGCATTTGATTAAACACAGGATTCCATGTCTTTAGTGGTTATACAGTGTTGCTTTTCTGTCTAACTAAAATAGAAAGAAAATAATGGTGATTTTAAAAGAAACCAAAGGCTGTTGGTAGTAAACAGTTGTCTCTCATGTTCAACATTTTGTTTAGCCATTCAACCACCAACACTGCCTCTCTTGGCAGACTTTGTGGCTTTAAAACAACGTCAAACTACTTCTTCCTTTGCTTCTGATGGACACGACTTGAGGGCTTTGACACCTGAACCACACACAATGTGAGTGCAATGCAAATTGAGGCAGAGTTGATAGTGTGATGGTTTACTGTCTGGAATGGGATTGAGGCTGGGTTTGAATGTGTCAGCACCACGGAGAGAGACACAATGACAGAGCGGATTTGAATTTCCAGTGAATGTTAATTTCAGAGGCAACTATAGTCAGGCTTAGTTCTAAGACTTTTTAGTAAAGAAAGCTGCATTTAAGACAATTAAAACCACTAATATGGAATATTGCATCAAAATGTTGCATAAAGTAAACTCAACCGAAAAACAAAGTTTCCATGGACAATAAAAGCTCAGCAGCTCGGTAGATGGTAGGACAAACTCACCAGGTGGCAGCCAGGTATGAGAGATGTGAACATTTGGAAAAGTCGGAGATTAACTGTGCTTTTCCAGCCTCACTTTCCAAGTGTCCAAGTTCTGCATGAGTGCCAGGCAGGAGGAGGTAGCAGCATACTGTGTCAAATGCAGCAGACAGGTCAAACAGGATGAGGGCAGAGGATAGCAAAGCAGTCCGAGCAGAGCAGAGAGCATCTGAAACAGTGAGGAGTCCAGTCTCGGTTCAGTGTGCTAACATGTTTGGACGGTTTATTTTTCTGGTGCATTTTACTGCTTGTTCATATGCATATCAGGTCACTGAGAGAGTGCAATAAGAAATCCACTCAGCACGGACTATGTGAAATAACAGTTGTACTATGACTTCCATGTTACTAAATCAGTGATGGGTTATATAGCTCTGGCTAGAGGTGGGACCAAGTCATTGGGCCTCATTCACAAACTATGCATACAAACATTTTAGTAGAAATCTGGAATTCATCAATGTTTTCTTCACATTATCTGTTAGTATTCTGCAAACAAATTTAGAACCACCTATGCACAAATACTCAAGATACTCAGAAATGGAAACACATGCCTTTTAACTTAATGCAGTTCATATTAAAACCTTAATTTCTTAAAAAGGAACTAATAGACAATATTTTAAAACATTTTTTTGCTAATACATTGATCAAATGTATTAAATGATTATAAAACTGGCACCCTTTCATCATCATCAATTCTTAATGAAAAAAAAATAAAAGAAAAAAAATAAGTCTCAGTTTTTATTTTATAGAAATTGCACATGTAGATTTGTATCCTACTTGTTAATTGGTAGCCTTTTAATAGGTATGCAGGATTACACAGTGGCATGAAAAAGTTTGGGCACCCATGGTTAAGAATTTTCTTTACTGTGAATAGTTAAGTAGAAGATGAACTGATTTCCAAAAGGCATAAAGTTAAGATGAAACATTTCTTCAATATTTTAAGCTAGAATACTTTTTAATTTCAATGTTTTCCAGTGTCAGAATAAATCAAGCAAATGTCTGGGCACCCTGCAAGGTAAGTACTTGGTAGCACAGTAGCTGATCATGTTTTGTGACCAGCTAAGAGTCTTTCAGTTCTTGACTGGGGGATTTTCACCCATTCGTCCTGCAAAAGGCTTCAACCTCTGTGAGATTCTTGGGCCGTCTTGCATGCACTGCTCTTTTGAGGTCTATCCATAGATTTTTAATGATGTTTAGGTCGGGGAACTGTGAGGGCCATCGCAAAACCTCTTGAGGTAGTCCATTGTGGATTTTGAGGTGTGTTTAGGATCATTGTCCTGTTGTAGAAGCCATGCTCTCTCTTTTTACAGATGCTGTGATGTTTGCTTCCAGAATTTGCTGGAACTTAACTGAATCCATTCTTCCCTCTATCTGTGAAATGTTCTCCGTGCCACTGGCTACAACACAAGCCCAAAGCATGATCAACTGTGATTAACAGTTGGATGGGCGTTCTTTTTTTTTTTTTTTTTAGATATTTTTAGGGCTTTTTGCCTCTAATCAATAGGACAGTATTAGTATGAAGGGACAGAGAGAGAGGGTGACATGCAGCAAAGGCCTGTGGGTTGGAATCGAACTTCCGACCGCTGCGGCAAGGACAAAGCCTTTGTACATGGGGTCCCTGCTACCAGGTTTGCTACTGGTTGCCCCCACAGGTGTTCTTTTTATTTAATTCTGCACCCTTCTTGTCCAAACATGCCTTTGCTCATTGCATCCAAAAAGTCCTATTTTAACTTCATCAGTCCACAGGACTTGTTTCCAAAACACATCAGGCATGTTCAGATTTTCCTTTGCAAACCTCTGATGCTGAATTTTTTTGGTGAGAACGGAGGAAAGGTTTTCTTCTGATGACTCTTTAATAAAGGTGTCACTGCACAGTAGAACAGTGCACCACCACTCCAGATCTGGTCTTTATGCAGGTCTTTTGTAATCAAATGGGGGTCTTGATTTGCCCTTCTAGAAATCCTACGAGCAGCTCTCTGTGACAGCTTTCATGGACTTCCAGCACCCAACTTGACCTCCTTAGTCCCTCTTAATTACATTACAAACTGAGGAGACAGCTACCTGAAAGCACTTTACTTTCCTAATGATGGCCTTTACTAACGATGCCTGTGAACAAGCCATAGTCTTAACAAACCAATTAGGACTTGGCTGAGGCTATGGTAAAGTTGTCTGAGAGCTAAAATGTGTGGGGATGTCCAAACTTTAGCATGTTGCTCCTGTCC
Organism: Epinephelus awoara; assembly: GCA_035609425.1. Taxonomy (NCBI): domain Eukaryota; kingdom Metazoa; phylum Chordata; class Actinopteri; order Perciformes; family Serranidae; genus Epinephelus; species Epinephelus awoara. The sequence continues at coordinate 6,254,051 of CM069304.1, forward strand.
TTTTTTCAGTTTAAAATCGTGTAAAAGAAAACTTTGAAAAGCATGTTTCATCCTTAACTTCATGCCTTTTGGAGATCCGCTTATCTTCTACTTACTTACCTATTCACAGTAAACGAAATTTTGACCAGGGCTGCCCAAACTTTGCATACCACTGTATAAAATAGTCTGATTTACCTCAAAGCAGGTGTTAAGATGGCATATCCAACCTTGCTGGATGATATTGCAGTCCGTGTCTTCAGGGCGCATCAGAGACCAACATGTTTGAAGAGAGTGACGAATGGCTTATCAGCTGTTTGTGACTGGCAAGACATTTACAGATGCTCTCTGGCCTTAATATGTGGGTAGAAACAATTTCACTGCTTTCTCCATAATGCACCTTTGGGCAAACACATTTCCTACTATAGAGAAATGGGGGCATGGCAGTATGCTGATTGCAGATAGCGGGCAGCTACCTATCAATTTAGAATGATTCACTAACATACACACAGTGGTAAGAATAAATTTGGCCAATGCACACATGTCATGAACCTGATGATGGGTTTGTATGCACACTTATTTTATGTGCACTGTAAGAACGTTTCTACACACACATATTAGGGAATAAGGCCCAGCGTCTTGCAAGTCAAAAGTCACAAGTCCCGTGTTAAGTCCCGAGTCCTACACATTGACTTTCGAGTCCCGAACAAATCGTAAAGCACTCTCTGCAAAATATAATGCCATTTCAACAACAGTTAGTTATTAGTTGTTATGTGTGAAATTTACAAAAATCATGAATTCTTTAAAAAATTGTAATTAAAACAAGTTTATTAAAAGGTTACTTAGCTTTTTTCAACGGTACGTTTGCGTATTTGATTTTGTTGAACTGGGGTTCAGTGATTTAGTCAGATCTCTTTGGTTCTTTCCTGTAACTTAATTGGATAGTGCTGGATTTTGGTTCAAACAAGGTGGACCATCTGGGGAGTCGGGTGTCGATTTGCTGGTAATGATTAGCATTAATGTTAGCTGATTCAGGAAATGAATCAATTCATGGCATAGTTTATAACATGATTTTTAATTTTTGAGCTTGGGGGCAGGTATCAAGTAATTTCAAGTCAAAGTCCAAGTGAAGTCATGAGTCACTGGTATTAAAATCCAAGTTGAGTTGCAAGTCTTTTTTTATTTTATCAAGCCAATCCTAAAGTCATCAAATTTTGTGACTCGAGTCCACACCTGTATATCTACAGTACTTTCTTGTAACATCCAAATTTTACAGTTGGATCTCTAAGAACAGCAGCTCAAATTGCTGTCCTGAAAGAAGAGAAGAAAGTTCATATGAAATAATTCTATGCACAGTGACTATATACTGACACCAGTGGGAATACTCCCAAGAGAAGAGTAACTAAATTGTTGTTGTCCTGTAATCACTTGCATCTGATAAGCTTTATGTTTCCTTTGACACAAGGGAGTCAGCAACATGAGCCACAGCAATTTATTTTCAGTGCATAAATGTTTGATCAGAAATGATCAGCTCTTCAAACTAGATACCATAAATTTGTAAGGAATGGAAGCCTTCCCTCGTCGTCAGCAGCAGCTCTGTGACCAAAATATTCAATCTGCATCGTTGTGGACTTGAGGCATTACATTTATTAAATTTAGCTGGGTTCAGTTACAGAAGAAACCCCGCTCAGTAATTGAAAATGGCTTCTTCATCAGAATATTAATTCACACACAGCAAAACCCCTTCAAATAGGAGATGGAGAGAACAGGAGGCTTGAGTTGAGGTTTGTACTTTAATTTATATTCCTTTACAGTTCAGCAGCTTTGGTTAAAGTGCCTTTTAACGCCCCAAGAAGGAATGGGGTGTCAATTGTGAGAGGAATTTGCAGGTGACAGCCCTTGACCACCAGTTCAACCACTGGTGGTACTAATACCTCAAAGTGATTGTGAAGCAGCAGTTTCTGCAGCTCTGCTATTTTATCATTAGAATTCTGGCAAGAGGGCGACTGAAAATAACAGCTTGAAGCAAGTGAGGAATAATAGAGCACGGGAGGCTCGGGGAAATGTGCGATGAGCGTAATCGGTATGCAAAGTGTTCAAATATTTGTATACACATCTTGAATGAAAATAAAATACTTCCAAATTTGTGTATGTTTTAATATGATTGAAGGCCTGCCTAATAATCTGCATACATGATACATAATGTTTATTTCATCTGTAATTGGTTTCATGACTTTTAGGTCATCTTTTTGTTATTGCATTTGGCAAATGCCAAAGCAGAGATTTATTGTTGCAGTGCTGTAATTCACATCATGATTTTCATCTTACCTTTGCCTCTTTACAAAAAAAAAAAAAACACCATAGTTTTCCATTTTTTTAAATGTCACCAGACAGACTGAAGAGGACAAATCTGAATAAAAGAAAATTAGGAGGGACTAATGGGAGAAGGTTCATCCAGGGCACCAAATGTGATAGAATTAGGGGAATTTCCTCAAATTTTGAAAAAACTTGGAGAAATCGGTGGTCAAAGGTCAAGGTGTTAACGAGGCTTGTGCACGTGTGCCCAGTGCCACAATGATCAAGTGAACACAACACCCCTGCAGACTAGGGTCGTGTACCCCGGAAGATAGCAACAGTTTGGCTGCGCTGTCTCCCTGTGTGAGAGCACGTTATATGAATGAGACCAAGACTGACTGTGAAAATATTTCCTCTGCCAGATGTGGGAATAAACCGCGGGTGCCAACAGTGCTTCATGACAGATTTTTCTCGTTTTTATACACAACGCAAGAGAGAGTACACAATCGCTACACATGCATACAGTCTTAGTCATGAATACACAGAGTTCTATGCATCTGTCTCTGGGCCAGATACTGAACTAAACTTGGGTGTCCACCATGTCCAGCAACATTTAAAGCATTATCAACTGTCATGATTACATATGAGTCCGGACAGACACGTTTGTAAACTGTAATTGCAACTTGACTAGTTTGCGGAGGCAGTGATTCTAGTTTTACACTGAAACTACCTAGATCTGCTCTTAGGAATCACGAAAGGCTAAACTGTACAAATTTTTGTCTCTAAACCCTTGCAGCGCTCATCAGAGCACACATTTAACACCCTGTTTAAAATCAAATTAAAGTGTCACATTATTTACACTCTGTTGCCTTTGAAATAAGCTATTTAGAAAACCCTACTGATTGATATTGGAGAAAGCCAGGCCACATAGGTACCTCAAAAGCAATTATTTGTTCCCAAGGATTGGAAACTCGTATGATGTTTTCTTTTTAATCTCAGTTAATTAAATGTCAATGGTAGGCAAGCCACTTCAACGGTTTTCTGTCATACGTTTGTTTCATAAATGAGGAACAATCTGTGTCAGCCTCTAAAATATAAGTTTTGAGGCATGTCCAACTATGTGAGGATGTTTCTGTTATGATGTAAAGATGAAAAAATACAAAACCCAGGTGCTCCTTCCTGTGCACTGCTCTTATTTATTTAGTTTTTCTTGAAAATGTACGAAAACAACAACAGCGGGTTGAGGGAAAAATCGGGCAACATAAAAAATCAATTCAGCAAAATGAGTTGGAGGCAATATATTTTAGGCCTACTAGCCAATGTCATCTGCATAATTTGGGACCTCAGCCAAAGGCAGGTTTTGGTGCGTTTATTTGACCCCCTAAACATGCTCAGAAACTCACCACAATTGGCACGCATGTCAGGGCTGGCGAAAAATTTGATAAAATGAAAAAATTAACCCCAAAAGTGCCAAAATGGGCTCTCCACCTAGACACACTAAAATGGCCACTGTGGCCCGTAGCAATGTCGTATAAAGATTAAACTAAAATTGGCTTGTTCGTTTCGTCGAGACCTACAAATCACGCACTGATACCCCTGACCTAAATCCAACAGGAAGTGAGCTAGTGCCTCTGGAAGTAACATGAGCAAATGTGGAGATATTGTCAGCTGTGAGCTAGAGTGCAGAGGGGTCTAAAATCGTCTAAAACTTTTGTCTTTAACTGTCTACGTGAGCTGGAGTCCGAGGTCTTGCCCAACGCTGCTTTCAGCTTTAATTTCATACTGTATTTTGATTGGCTTGTTTCAAGACGTGGGTCATAGCAGCAATCACAGTGCAGGATTTTGGTCCCAACTTTATGGCACTACCTGTCTTTGCTTGCCCCAGCTCAGTCATCAGTGGACATGTCTCACAGATTGATCTAAGACCACTGCTTTGAGACAACTGCTTTAAGACAACTAAAGATTTCCCCACACTTCTCTCACAGTCATCAACATTCATCTTGGACTGCCCAATATCACGCAACGTAAAGCGGCTTTCACTGCTATTTTGGATTTACAGTCAGTGTAGTGGGGAGGCCGGTGCATGGTGCATAAAGCGTGCACCGCTTGCAACAGCTAGGTATTGATTCCGACCTGTGGCCCTTTGCTGCATGTCATCCCCCCTCTCTCTCACCCACGTTTCCTATCTGTCTTAAACTATACAACTAATGGGATTTTAACTTTTAATTTCTTTGATGTTGAATCCACAATTTGACTGAATAAATTCAGAAATATACAGTGGTATACAACAGCTAATTAGGCTAAATATGCTGCTACTCTGCATAATTGGATAGTTCACAACCTAGTTATAACTTATTCAGCTAGTACCCCTCTGATGTAGGAGAGAATCTTCCTTCTTTCCTTCATTACATTTCCCTGCGTCATTAGAGGATTCTTGTTGCAGAAGTGCAAATATGTCTTAATCATTAACAAAGTTATGCATGTACTGTAGCATAAAGCTGTCCTGAGGCATCATCTCCTGGGATATTAGTAAGGCATATGGGATCAGTCCTTGAATCTGTGCATTGCTTAGTTTGTTAATCACTTTTATAAAAAAACAACAAGTGCAACCCCAGTTTATTATTTTTAATGAAAATGATCTGAACGCTGCATGAGTTCTGGTTTTTCCTTCTCTATCAAGAGAGGCTCCACAGTTACCACTGTAGCTGTCATGTACTTTAAAATATGCAACAACAGTAGATGTTGTGGCTACGAGGTGTTAGCAGACCTTGTGCACTGTGATTAGGGATGCCCTGATTAAGTTTATTTGGTCTGATCTGAGTCCTTTTTTGAATTATTACTGGCAGTGTGGACCCTGGCTGTCGTACAGTAGAGCAGCTGTACAATAGCAGACTGAGGTGGACAAAATACATTTGAGAATAGTAAGGAGAGGATACAGGGTTGGGCGATATTGAAATTCTGCCACTGATGTTATTGCTTCAAGGGAAACACTAATATGCAACATGATCACCCCAAAAAAAGCTAAAGAGAGAGCAAGACATAAATATCATACATAATATAAATATCTATGGAGTGGGCGACAAGTGTTGCAATGCAGGTAGTGTATAGGCAGTAAGCTGTATTTGATTTAAGGATATGTTGTGATGAATAACTCAGATCAGTCCACTGTTGAGATTATTTTTAATCAGCAACACATTAAACTGCCCCCGTTCAGTTTCACATTAATGTTGCGTTTTGAAAACCCTGATGATTGAGGGTTGATTGCGTGCTGTGGTAGGAGTTTTGGTTCCAGCTGCTGTTTGTGGATGGAGCATAGACTGTATATAAAGATGGACGACATAACAGTTCCCCGAAAGTAAAGCCAAAACATTTCGATCGCCCCCTGGTGGCAATCTACATTATAGGCCATAAAGCCCGCCCTCTCCAAGTTAATAGATGATAGAAAATTTATTTGGGGCGTACTTTACATAGGGCCCCTATGTAAAGTATGCCCCAAATAAATTTTTCCCAAAGATGATTTCTGTCATTTAAGGTAGTTTTTATCATGCTACTGTTTGTTCAAGTCTTTGTTTTTCTGATGAGTTTGGTTTTTTTAGTTATTTAATCCTATCAACAACAACATGACATTACATTACAACAGGATCAGTGCTCGCAATTGGTCAGACCAGTGTTTTGGTGGGAAACTCGATAAGGTGGAAATTGCTACAGTGCAGACTCTGGTTCCAACATCACCAGAGCAAGATAGCGGCGGCCACATTTAGGATATTTTAGCTTCACTTCTGTACAGTAGGGGGAAGTGGAGACACATAATGCATATTTTGTTGGATGGTGAGTTTTAAGATGGCTTTGGAGATTTGTGGTATTTCGATCTTTTGTCCCGAGTTGTTTCTCACACAGATTTCAAATCACTTTGTTCACATTCTCTGGCTCACCTTTTTAATTTGGTTTAAAAAAATAAACAAACAAACAAAAAAAACTAATTTTGCTAAAAAAGTTGGAGTTAGGGCTAAATAGGTTATTACATTCAGCATCAGACATATGCTAACATGTTGTAGTGTATCACAGTATTCTTTTAAGATTCTGGAGGATTTTTTAAAACCAAAAACAGCCTCTACCAGTTGTAAACAGATTAACTTGCTAGCAAGTGAGATGTGCCCAGCATTGGGCACATCTCACATTGTTTTTTGCAGGGCTGAGCAATATTTTCTAAGAAATGGGCTACATGTTCAGTTGCAAGTCAGACCACATTTGAGATGTCACGGGCACATAAATATAAAAACAGACTGTGATCAAAATAGAATGCAAAGACAGGATCTGTGGTCATTTCATTCATCTCACCGATTGATTAAGCATAGCATGTGCAACATATACACCGATGTTGTACTGTAGGTTAATTGACAGACCGATTAAACAGACTAGCAGGTCTGTGTCTCTCTTACTGTTGCTGGAGAACTGGTGAGTGAGTGGGGCGGAGCTGTGCAGAGAGTTTGAGAGGAGAGATGCACACTGGCATGGCAAACACTTCCTGTAGCTGTTAAAATCAAAAGCCCCCTATAATTTTGGCTGAGAGAATCCCTTCATTCTCGAAACAGGCTTTTATTGTGAAACATGTGCAGGAACCTGTTGTGGAGGATTTAGTACCTTGCATAGTTTGCATGCTGTGCTTCATATCCAGCTCCTGCCATCTGGTGGCACTCTTTATATTACTACAATAATATTTTGGCTGGCACATGAATAGCCATAGTGACTGAAATAAAAATAGTTGTAGTAAAAATAGGACAAGAATAATACAATGACATCAAGCATGTTGTGAAAAACGTCCAGAGGTGATTGGTCATGGACCGATGCGTAGTCTGTCATATCTGTTGGCAAAGTCACTGCATGATTTTATGACTCCACAATCACCTAATCTCTCATAGTGACTGTCAAAACAGACAAAAATGACTGTTTCAACAATGAACCCGGCATTAGTGAGAAGGGTACACAGTTAATAGCAGCAGTGAGCACTGTAATGTGTTTTACTACATGCTGACATGTTGCAGCCTTTGTCCCAGCTTTGCATCGGTATGGCAGTATATGAAATATTCATATCGTACGGGAAATTGATGAGATATTCCAGCAATCTGTGTTTTCACTGTTATAAGATAGGGGGCACTGTTACACATCTTGTGACATAGAACAGCACTGCCATGTCCAAAAACAAACAAAGAGGCAAATCTGCTGGAAACTGGAAGATGATGTTTACAGAGGAGATGTAGCAGCTTGTAAACTGCACGAAAATGGCGGCAGTGACGAAAAAGTTTTTTTGTATTTGTTTTTTGTGTACAAAAATCAGAAGGTCTGTTATTCATTATGATATACTGTATATAATGGTTTATACTGTATATACTGTTTGAATAGTGACGGAACAAATCATTCTGTGGGTCTTGAAAGGTTAGTAAATATGATTAAAAATGCTTGCAGTGGCTGGCAACTTTGAAATAATACTCTGGCAGGGAAAGTGTTAATATATGCAACATTCACAACAGGTTTTGCATAATGAACATCTTTCTGTTATCATTTACAAGTGCGGATCATTATTGCACCCAAGCAATATCATTTTAAATGATGATCTTATTTGAACAGGTTTATTTTAGCAGCCACAGATCCATTAAAACATGCCTGGTTTGGTCCTCATACTGATAGTCAGGATTAGCCTGGGGAAACTGTTATGACAGATACACAGCGTCCAGCTACGCTACGGCTCACTTGTACACATGAAACGCTTGAGTAGTGGAGTATTAGTTCTTCAGAGCCACATTTATAATATACAAATATGTGTTTTTCTTATAAAGCCTACCCTCACTGATGTAAACAGGGTGGACAAAACAATAGAAACACCTCTCAATTCCATGCAGGTGTCAGGAGGGCACCAGTGCAAAAGATGGACCCTCTGTCTTTACATGAAGACATGGCATTACCTTCCCCTGTCTGGCTCTGTCTGTATCTTGTAATCCGGTGCTTTGATCATATTGATGGAAGGTTGTGCACCTCTTGGGCATCAACTTTTTCAAAGAAAATCCTTACATGAACTGTTCTCTTGTCGGCCTCTGTTAGAGGAGTCACAGAGATCTTCCTAAAGCTAACAAACATCCTCTCTTACACTTCTTCAAGCATGTCGGCAGAAGTATAAATGCTCCATTTCAGCGGCTCATTTCTTCTATTTTTCAGCGCTCTGATGCCGGATGCAGCCCTGCTGGAGCTCCAAACATTCAGCCCTGGGAAAATGGCTTCTAGCAAATGTGTTAGTAGTTTTGATAGGAGGTATCAACCGATTTTGTCTGACCCAATTTGATACCCAGGCATTATGTCGGCCTCCTGATGATACAGAAAACAGCAGTGTTGTCATGTCCTATATTTTAAAGATAGGTCTGTTTGGTCAAACAAGATGTCACTGTCAGGCATACAACTCCTACAGAATATGATACACATTGTGATACACACTGGTTTACAGAAACTGAGAGGCAGCAGTGATGTTTGCATTTATACAAGATGCCTCCTCTGTGTATCAGATTGCAATCTCTCCTGTTACTCTCCCAACAGTATCAAAAACAACTGGCAGACAGATGCTGCATGCATGATAGCAACAATTCCTCAGTGCATAACACACACAGACAGCATGTAAGAATTATGTGTATATATTTTAGGTCATATTTATCAAGTGTGTGTGAAGTCTAGTATCTTGACAACACTTTCAAGATATCAGCAACTACAGCAATAATGTATGCATGTTATACCCTGTCCTTGGAGAATATTGGTTTGAGATTAGCTGGAGCGTGTATGCATTCAAATTGTTTAATTTTCATGTAGTTTGGTTCAAGTTTAATGACCCTGCAAACCTCCATGAGTCGCAGATTATTCCACCGTTGGTGAAAAAAATGATTTCTGTTCAGAGGAGCAAAGCAGGGTTTAGCTAAGATAATCTTACCAGACCTACACATTGCTTTAAGAACAAGCCCAAGATTCCACAGCAATTTGTTACTGGAGCACATATGGCCTATGATACACTCTCCAACAGCAGAGAAGGCTTGGGGACCAGATTAAGTGCAGTGGACCTTGAGACGATCACTGCCCAAGGGATTTTCCGACCACACAGCCAGACCAGACAGATCAAGTGCTACTGAGGGCAGGTGACAGCCCCGGGAAGAGAGGGAAAAGCCAGGATAGGTGCAAGGCTAGCCCTGCTTGGACCTAGGGCTCTTCTGCTACCCAGATTACTCTTGGCTGATTTTCAATCGCAGGAAAGTAGAATGGTTAAAATAGGACTCAGGCTTACCCAGGTAGCAACAGGAAATGGTGCCTGTTGTGCCCACATCTCGCAGAGACCGGGCCGCATGGTGGCTGTTGCATTTGACGGGCAACTTGTGTTCCGCACTGACAGAGTGCAGGACTCTGGTTGGATTGAGGGGAAGCCAACTCTGTGTTTGCATCAGTGATGCTCGGTGATAAAGGGTCGAAGTTGATGGACAATGTTCCCCTAATGCCCAGTTAATAAAGTTAAGATGTCATATTATCAGCCCAAAGAGCTGACTGGTGTTTTTGTTGCTGGTGGCTACATTCCTCCTGATGAAAATTAAAAAAATACACTGCAGAAATCCACCATTGACTTCATTACAGTTGCTATAGCTGAAAGATGTGTCATGATTTCAGTTCAGTAGAATACACAGTTCAGAGAAGGCAATAATGGTGAAAAGCAAAAACAGGACTTTGCGGCTGTCTGCTGGACTTTTTCCGGACTGGCTGGCAGCCTGGTGAGATTTTTTCCATAATTTGTTCATAAATGTCATTCGAATATCCATATGAACTGGCTTCAGCAGTACCTGTGTCGTCTGAAATGCAATTAGTACTAGCACTGACGGTGTGGTGCTGGCATACAGGTATCTTAAAACACTGTGTGAGTGTAGTTAGGGTTAGAGTTGGGGTGTTGGCGTTGTTCACTTTTAGTTGCCAATTAGGTGGTTGACCAAAAGATTGACTGACTGAAAAAAGATTGACAGACAGACAGACAGACAGACAGATAGATAGATAGATAGATAGATAGATAGATAGAGTACTTGAGGTTACAGTAGCCACTTAAATCACACACAAAAACATGAGGTAGGCAAGAAACAGCAATTGCAATAATTGTTACAATAATTTACGATATATAATTATATGATTATTGACAATAAAATAGATTTTTAGATTGTGTTTGTCTTCTGACACACCATAATAGTAGGGCTGTAGTCAACCAAAGAAAATCTTGGTCAACTGAAGTCGTACATAATATTCAACTAATCGATTAGTAGTGGGGGGGGAAAAAATCTGTACGTTATTTTTACTTCTGCAGTGGTGTGTCTGTGTCACTCTGCAGTTACACTTCCAAAATGCTAGCCAGCGGTGGAGGACTGTGTTAAGTGCTGTAAAGATTAGTTGCTTCTAAACTCACATTAAATGTGGCTTAATAGAGACAGTTTCAAACACAAATACGCAAATTGGCTTCACTGTAAATCGCAGAACTGACAGACAAACACTTGTCTTTATCTGGACACATTTCCCCCATCAATACAACATGCTAACGTTATTAGCACAAGCCTATGGCATTTTACATTGTGTAAATTAGCCTAGCGTCTAGCGATCTTTCCCTCTTCTCATTTAAAACCAGGGACAACAGCAACATGTAACAAAGGTAACGGCACATAATTTGGCTCCATTACAACTCACAAGATTCACTGATAAAACGGGGTCATCCCTATGTTTCCTGGGTTCTGTGTTCCCCACTAAACCCTGCAAAAAAGGTTCTATGTTCTCCGCTTACACAAAAAAGGTTCTATGTTTCCCGCTTGATTGAGCGGGGAACATAGAACCTTTTTTGCAGGGTTTAGTGGGGAACACAGAACCCAGAACACATAGAACCCGGGAAACATAGCTACACTCCCGACAAAACAACTGTCTTACACTAAACACATTTTCCAAACAAATACAACATACTAATGTTATTAGCACCAGCCTATGGTATAAATTAGCCTAGCGACGTTCATATGAGGCCAGGATAAATCCCAAAATTTAAATCCCTAAAGGATAAATCGCACACATGACTTAAAATGCTATTCTAGTGGAGGCTTACCGTCTTCACAATTTATTGTTTCTTATCTGTGAAATACAAGTAAATACAAGCTTCGTTTCCACTGATGGAAATACAGAAACAGACAGGAGGTCTGTGTCACCGCGACGCTGAGCATTAGGGCGGACAAGTTCAACGTTGTGTAAACAAAGGGGTGTTTTAAAAATACCCCCATTTTCACAAGTAACTTAGCCTGTCCCTCCCACCGCAGGAAATAATGGATTATTCTTGGAGAGCTATTTATGTAGCACTTTTCTCCTTATGAAAGTAACACGGCGATTATACAACCAATGAGAATTTGGTCGGACAAGAGCATAGCGACCAAATAATTGACCAGGAGACTACGGCCCTACATAATGGTTAAAATGATTGGATATGTGTTCAATGAAAAGAAACTGGAACTACCTTTCATGCTCTGCTTGTGTCATCATTCATGAAGATTTTGTCATGAATCCTCATAATCTGCATCTTGGCTCATATCAGAGGGAGCAGGAGATTCCATCACTAAACTCATTTCCATTAAGTCACATGAGAGGAATCAGTTTGTGTGTCAAGTAGAAGTTATTCTTGTGTGAGCAATTTTTTTTCATGATTTCTGTATTACCTAAAATATTTAGGCCCTTATATGATTTCTACACATTTAAAGCATAACCTGAATCATAATTTGATAAATTTATAAATGCAGATGCAAATAACTGATATACTCAAAAGCATAGCTGCCAATAGCAATAGGTAATGTCGTGATCATTCAGCTTTTGAGCACTGAAGCTCACTTGTATGGTGGGCTTAGAGCTCAATGCACTGCAGATCAAGAACACATGCAAATAGACACAACACAAGTAAACCAGTATTAATTTTGTTGACAAATATTATGACTATTTTTTGTCAGCAGCCTTTTTTCTGTGGTGAAAATGTGCCAATGACAAGCTAAAAATAGATCTTGATAATGTGGAGTTTGCTGGTTGCAGTGGTGGCTGTTAGCAGCGGACAAGTAGCCACTGGCCACCAGACTTCACAGCTGATCCCTGCAAGACTCCACTCAGTCTGGGCTGTCTGGAGAAGGTTTATGGGCTGATGCTGTCTGACACGGAGGTAGGAGGCTCAGTTATCTGTGAGTGTAGCTGTGCTGTAAAGAAGCAGTCTGAACTCAGATCACTTTTTCTCTGACAGAGATGAAAGTTTAGTTTAAATCAGCAACTCTGTGAGAGGACACAAATTTAAACCTGCAGACTAACATGTTGCAGATTAAGAAAGAATTCAGGCTGTAATTAGCCTCTGGAAACCCAAATCCACAATAGCCTTCTAACTATGTAATTTAGGGTCTTATGTACATAATATTAAACATGTAAAAACAATTAGATTTGGCCGTGGGTATCTCTGAGATTTATTACGCAATAAATTCCAAACCAATCATAAATCATCTGTCAGTTGTCTCATCCCGCTCCCCAGTGGCAGCGCAACAAATCCTTTCTGCTCCAGCCAAATCTGCCTCTTTGAGTCTGAGCCAACAAACAGCTTTTTGGTCTGATGTTTAGAAAATACAGATCGTAAACTGGCTGAACGGAGCAGATTTATGTTTTCAATGAAAACGTATCTCAATGAAGAAAGGCAAAGCGCCAGCCTCCCGCTGTCATTCATCTCAGCTAACATTGCATGTAAAAGTTATTTTAACTATTCTACTACCAAGTAACATTAATATGAATCACAAAACATTTTGAAACTTACCATTCAGTGACCACCTGAAAGGAATCATTTTCAGCTGGCAGGGCGGGCTGCTGGCTGCTTCGTCCTCTGAATCATCAGAGGGCTCAAACATGTACGGCTGGATTAAATTTGTGGCAGTCATTGCTAATCTGTGTATCATTCGTTCATTTGTTTTTCAAAATAAAACCAAATATGAAAAAACAAAATAATGACTTGTTTTTTCAGTATTTGTGTCCAGAACCAAAATGAAAAAAAAGGATAACGACTCGTTTTCTGATTTCTGATTTTCTGTTTAAATGGAAAATGGAAAAAACGGATAACGGGCCGTCGGTAGCTTAGTGGATAGTGCCAACGTGGTGTAGGAGTGTAGTCTTCATCACTATCCCCACTGTCAAGACAGCTGTCGTCATTTTCGACTGGTGAAACCCTGGTTTGAAGTCCACCTGGTCGCTTCCCATAGAACATTGATGCGTTCATTTTGTTCTGTGTTGTGGAAAAGTACAAAAATCTTCAATCTTAATCTTCAAATAACGTAAAAATTACTCGCCACATGAAGTCTATTCCAATATGTCAGCTGTAGAAGCAAACAGTAAGCTGGCACGTATTGTTACCTTAGCACAACTTACCTCATATTGAACAATTTCTCCAAATTTGCAGTCTCCACATGCAGCGGTTGTTAGCCAAAGCGTTAGCTTCCATGAACCGGATGTAGTTGTCACTCTGACCGGTCCGACAAGAAACCAAAAAAACTTGGCTTCCGGAGAGATGAAAATATTGAAAGTGCATGAAAGGCCCGAGTCCGGCCCCTTTTTTTTTTTCATTTTCGATTTAAACAGAAAATCGGAAATCGGAAAATGAGTCATTATCCGTTTTTTCATTTTGGCTCTGTAAACAAATATTAAAAAAAAGACAAGTCATTATTTTGTTTTTTCATATTTGGTTTTATTTTGAAAAACGAATGATACACGGATTATTGCTGAGCCAGGGAGATGTCAATCAAAATGAAGCTGTCAATCAGAGTGTTATCTGCCACGCCCACTCTGTCCTGGCAAGTGGTCTAAACAGCAAAATAATATATGCATTTTTACTATTTCAAGCTATGTTTCCAAAGGCTTTAAGTCATTTCTCTTAACAGTGGTATGAATAAGTCAGAGTTTACAGTGTACCTGGGTACATATCCTAGTTGTCTCAGACTAGTTATATGTGGTGTCAGAGTTTTTGAGACCATAAATAAAGAGATGTTGAGCTTTTCAAATGGTGATCCGTAAGTGTATGCTCATAATTTATATAATTTATACAACCTTTCACCTTGATTATAATTTCTGATACATGAATTAGCCTAACTGGATAAGTTCAAAGAGAAAAAATAAGAACATATAGAAAACATACTGACTAAAAGTAACGACTAAAATGTAATGAATTTTCGTCAACTAAAACATTTAGAATTTTCGTTGTCTAAAAAACTACACTAAAACTAAAAGGATAAAAATGACTGAAATCTGACTAAAAGTTATGAGCGCAAGATCTAAAAAATCTAAAAAAAAAAAAAAAAAAAAAGTCAAAATTAACACTTTAGTAAACATCAATATGACCACACATGCACAGCATTTAGAAAAAGCACTGCAAGAAGCTCACAACATAATGGAAATGGTTTCCAGTAGACACAAAAAGGTGATGCACACAGCTTGGACATGCTTGTTGTTGCCATGGTTTGTGACTTATGAAGTTATTGAAGTTGGGTATCTGTCATTGTGATTTCATGATTCAGATATTATAACAGTGATAAGCAAACATTGGGTTAACAGCACAAAAGAACCATCACACTGAGCGAGTGATCCAAAACAGTAAAGTTGTGGGCCGAACAGCTAAACAAATACTCACTCTAAAGCTGTGGAAATGGCACAGATTCAGATTGAAAATCTCTCTGGCTTTATGTCTAGTAAAGTGCTGTAATTTCTTAAATGCTGCATACTTTTATCACCACTTTACATGTAGCTGTCAAATGAACTGAAGATACTGAAGCACTGAGACTTAATTTGAGTATCAGCTTTCAGTGAATTTTCACACAGACAAGTGGTGCTCTGTGTGTGTTCTGTTTACAAGGCAAATCAAGAGTCCATTAGTAATCAGCAATAATTGTTGTAGACTTGTGCATGTTTCTGATTGCTGCTGTACACCAAAGAGACACCTCTGGAAATTTATATTGTAGAGTGCACAGATTTCTGGATTGTCTATTTTTTACTCTGGTTGAAATCTTGCCTTTAATCAGCTTCTTACACAAACAGCTGCGGTAGTACAGGTGGGAAGATTCAGTTTTGCCTGTGACAACATATTTGCAATCTATCAGGGTTTACCCATTTTATATTGTTTATCATTCTTTGTGTTTCTACTTCCATTTCTCTTGTCACTGAATGTTATTGAGTGAGAACTCTGTGATTACTGCATTCAGTAAGGTGAGCCAGGTTCAGGGTCCTGGTATTGTGCATGCTGGCTAACTTGAACATCAGATGGAACAGAGCCCTGACAAAATTTGTTTCACCTGTGCTTTTTTCTGCTTTGACAAGTCAAATTGTCTACTGTGAAAACAATCTATTCTGCTCTGGTATCTGTGATGAGCTGATGCAGTACAGTATACCCTGACAGACGTTATATTACTAAAATTATTCCTGATTTCTCTTTATATTTCTCACTAATTAGACTGTTGCTAAACACAATAAAGTATTTTAGCTACATAATTGACCTATGGCTAAGCCACAACCCCCTCCACTCACTCAGACAAAATATGAACATTCAGTGACTTATGCTCTGGCAGGTGTCACAGTACACGGCATTTCGCAGGAGGCAATTGATGTTTTTTGGGGACATGACGATCAGATGTCATTGAGAAGCAAGCAAAAGGGCCTAAACTACGCATTGGAGCGATATATTAATCATTTTATTGTTGAGAAGGTCGAAGAAAAGCTTAAAAATAAAAGCCAAAATGCCAAAGGTCCCAGTGTAAGCGTGATAAACCGCATCTCGTTGCCATCACCATCAAAGACAACAAGATAGAGGATCAGCATTCATGCACTCAGTTTAACTAGAGCCCTTTGGACAACAGCTAACAATGATGTACGATCACCAAAGTACGAAACTAGAACAAAATAGAACTCCCAGCAAACAAGGTGACATGATGAACAATGTAGCTAGGAGCTAACGTTAGGCTAACTTTAGCTAACATTAGCTAGAGATGTTAAAGATAACTTTATATTTCTTTCCAGCAAAGTGACAATATGTTGCCTCAAACACGATGTTGACTAACTTTAAAAACAGATGTAGACATCCTTGTTAATCTTATTCACGTTGAGTTGATGTTGTGATCTAACGTTACCACACAACTTTATCCAAAGGAGACACTTTTCTTGGTTGAGATATGGTTTAGGAGAGGTCGCCCAGCCTCTCAAGATACCTTGTGTCGGAGTTGCATGTAGCTACCCAATGCACACTGTTTGACCATTTTTAAACTTCAAATCTCAGAAAAAGCTCATAAAACCTAATGACTGACTGTCTGTAATGCATTTCAAAGAACGTCCAGGCAGAGAATGTCCGAGTGTGTGGGAATGGTTATACGTACTTTGATTGGCACATCGCGTTTGAGGGCGGGGTTTAGCCATAGGTCAATTGTATCATAAAGCCTTTAACAACATAAAGTGATCCATGTGTTATGTCTGCTTTCATCTTGGCCTGATAGTCACACTGAGGTGACATTTAGTGTCACTTTTTTTATTTAGCCAGATGTTTAGCCCTGACCAATCAGTCGTGAGTTACATATCCTTCCAGCCAGCATATTTGTGTTTCCTAGGACAGCAAAGGAATCACACGCCCTACTCTGCGTTAAGCCTCCGACAGACTGTGAGATTTTAGCAATCTTATATGCACATCTTATACAAGCAACACTGTGTGACATGGATCTAATAAACTTGGGTACAACATATAGATTGATGTATGCAGACTGTATGATGACAGCGCCTACTGTTTTGCAGGCTATGACGTATGATGCAATAGCTTTCGGCTCTAAGTACACAAGGATGCTGCATGGGTAATTATTACCACATTATTACATAACATTTAGAAGTTGTGTGGGCACTATATACTGTGGTGTGTCTGTGTGTGTTTGCTAGCTGCTAGGTTGCTCACCTGGCAGCTGCAACTCCGCTGCTATTTCCTTCCATGCTTCTTCGCCCGTCTTTACGCAATCATGGTAAGAGCTGGAGGACACATCATATAGGCAGAGCTTCTACTGCCACAACTTCACAAGGTTTTCTTTCGTGCATTGTGCCGCTATCTGTCTGTTTGTTTAGGTTTAGCATCAGTGCATCATTTCATGCTACATTTCAATGTGTTGGTTAGTAGACGTAGGTCGTAATAGCAGTCACACTGTGAGATCGTAATCCCATGTTTCTGACACTGTCAGAGTTTTATCCCAGGCTGTCTGCAACAATGGTCATCTTTGAACCACTCACTGTGCGACATAGGACCACCATATTAAAGCCACAACCAGAGATATAGCCATGTTTCTTTCATGTTGGTCATCTTTCGTGTGAGACAGTGTATACCAAACTTTACTCTGCCTCTGATTGGTTTACCCTGACATTTTTACCCTAAACCCAACCTATTGGACTCCTCTTGTCTAAACCCTATACCCCAAATTAATGCAACAAAGGCAATGAGTACTAGCCAATCACAGGGAGAGCAGGGCGGGTCATGCCTTTGCAATTCTAGGAAATAAGTGTTGTTAATTAATCCCCTCCGGTTACCTATATTGTAAATGACATCAAATTACACACTTTGCTATTATTGGAATATCTCTATTAGTCTACGCTGTAAAAACAGCTTTCACCTCATCTCCTTTGCACATGAAAATAACGGAACAGCAGTGTCTTTTTGGAGATTTTCTGAAAGTCAGAAATCCAATAATGAATTTCCTCTGTGATTATTTATCCATTTATCCGTGTTGAAAGTAATTGTTATTATCAGCTGTTAGCTGCAGTTTACCAAGAGCAAGATGCATAGGGTGAAGTCTGTCGACAAATCATAGGCTGTGTTGCTGTTTGCGTAACAGTGCTGATGGAGACACCATGTGCAATGAAATGACATAGGAGGGTCAGCAGGCGCTGCTGTTTGCAGCAAGGGAAATGCCGCATTCACATGGAATCAGGCAGATGGCAGGCGGCAGGCGGGAGACATCTGCTGGACGGAACGGGAGAAATAAACAAGCGGTCCGACAGATGGCACAAGGGCTAAATGAGACACTCGTGACACATGATTGTTGCTATGGCGATGTTTTTGGGCTACAGAGAGCTAACATTAGTCAGGTAAATTGCTAAGTTAATAAAGCAATTCATAACATTACGTTTCATACTATGTACCCAGTGTTCCACCCAGCTCCGCGCTAATCGCGTCCCATATGTGCGCCTTCTTGGAAGCATCAGGGTAGGCTTTTAAAGTTTGGTCATATAATTCTCATATAAAAGCACTAGCTTTTCGTTGTGAGTCTAGCCATGTTTTCTTTTCTGGTTTGGAACTACGTCACATCCGGTTGAGTATTCCATGGCCGGTGAACGGTAAAAGTTAAAATCTTTGAACTTTGGCCGGAATGGCCGTCTACAGTTGCAATGGACGGTGTTCTCTGCCGGCCTCGCCCAAGTCTTACCATCCTTCTCTCGTCCACTAACATGACACCCGGTTTGCCTGATTCCATGTGAATGCAGCATACTGTATAAGGTTTTCCCCCTAAATCCCGCCTGTTCAAATTTAAAATAAATGACACAATGTATAACCAATAAAAATCACGCTGATATTTTTTTTAACCTAAATAGAATGATTTAATTGGTCAAGTGCAAGTGTGGAAACCATGGTAACAGGCCGCTCCGCCTCCGCCCCTACCCGACCGTCCTCAGCGAGCAGTGAAGTGAAAGATAGTGACACAAGTGGTTGTACCAAACCTCAGCGGAGAAAAGAAAAGAAGAAGAGGGAGGCAACTTTTTTAGAAAGTGTGCCTTCCATCCAAACCTTCTTCTTCAAACGGAGCCAGGAGAATCAGGGTGAAGATGGTTTGGAGTTGGGAACACCGTGCAAGCTAAGCTAGCTAACGGGGAGCAGGAGCAGGAGCCGGAGTAACGTTAAGATGCCACAGGAAGCCCGCCACAACCTGTGGTTAGCTGCAGGCACAGCACCGGCAGCTCTCAGTCGATGTATGAAGTGTCGGACCCGGCGATGTGGGGAAAAGTGAGTGAAAACGCGCGAGCTGTTCTCATTGACCGTGGACCTGCAGCCTTCCATAACAGCACGAGCAGATACCCGGCATCAACTCGTGATGGCGGCTTGGGCGGTAAAGTGTGCTCCTTCACTAACGATCTGCTGTACAGCCGTCTACAGACTGGATCACCTATTCACCATCCACAGGTAATATGTTTTGCTTTGCTTGCATGGTCTTTTCAACGAAGAAAACCCAGTTTGTTAGTGGCTACTCTGACTGGGAACGCACCGAACGTCTGCGGGGTCACGAGAAAAGCACAGAGCACTGTAGCTGTGTGCTGGCGTTGCTTCGGCGCTCATCTGTCACGGGGCCTGGGACTGTGAACTCTCAACTAGTGCAACAGTTGGAGGGAGAGAAGCGGTACTGGCAGGAGGTGTTGAAGCGTGTCGTGGCCGTCATTTAATTACGAAGTGTAAGAGGGTTGCCTTTCCGTGGCAATTATGAAATTCTTGGATCACCCCACATCACCTGTAGCCTACAGGTGTTCGTGTGTGTGAGTCTGGGCGTGCATGCGTGCCTGTGTGTGTATGTATGTATGTATGTATGTGTGAAGACAACCTATATTACCTTCATTTTCTATTTCTATTCAATATCAGAGTAAGGCTTTTAGTCTGTTGACCAGTACTGTTTTGTACCTTTTTTATTACCAGTAAATGAGAGTAGAGATAATAAAGAAGGAGGAGACAGAAAAAGAGAGACAGCCCCCAGAGGGCCAAAGACAGGACACAAAGAGCATCTGGAGACAGAGCAGAAAAGCCATATTTACAGGTATGAGTGTGTGGGTTTGTGTGTGAATTATGGACGATTCTGAATCCACAATCTGGACTTCTGGAGGTGAAGCAGTTTGTGTTTGCAAATGCTAATGAGTAATAATATAAGCTGATTTCTTGATATTGTTGCTTGGCGAGGAAAGCGTTGCTGCAATTATGTGTAAATCCTGCATGATGAAGGATATCTGCAGGTGTCGATTTTGTCCTTCTTTGTGATCATATACAGTAGGCTGTACCCTGTCAGTGTAAATCCTGTATATGTTACAGGTTTTTCCAATAAATAGTAGTCCTTAATACAAAACCCTATTTGTGTGCATGTGTGTGTGTGTATTTGGGAGGCCCTGCAAGAATTTATGCCCAGGGGTCCCTGCCCTCTTAATCCAGGCCTGCTAGTACACACAGATAGGAAAGGTAAAGAAAGGAAAGGAGTAATGCTCCTTTAATAAGGGGTTACTGCTTGGGCCTAGGGCTGGGCGGTATGGCCTAAAATCAATATCACGGTATTATTTGGGGGGGGGGGGGTGCGATGACGGTATGATATCGCGATATCATCTTCTCTCTCTCTCTTTTTTTTTTTTTACACCTTAAATATGACAATTTAAAAAACCATACAAGTCTAGGATTTTATATAAAAATGGCTTCTTGACATGAGGATGGGCAGGAAGTATTACAGTGTAAGACTGACTATCAGGGCCTAGAAAAACACATTTAAAAAATTGAGAGTCTTGTAATTCAATGTGTGATTTGAATATCTGTTTGACTGAATTGGTTTTCCTTTTGTATTTATGGTCATATTACTCTTTACACATTAATGTTGTGTCACTGTAGCATACATATTCTCATAGCCCAGTTTGCCCTAACGGAAAAGAGATAAGTATAATATGATTATGCCTTTAATGTGCTGAGGTTTTTCATGCATAATTACAAAAGGAGATCAGGCTAACCAAAGTCAGGAAAAATATGGCTTACACCTTCATGTGCAGTGCCAGGTTTTCATGTTTTAGAACACTGAATGAGAGTAGGTTTTATGCAACTTTTTTGACACTGTTTAACAACAAAATATCATTTAACGTCAAAGTGAAAGCAGATCTCTACGTAATTACTTAAGTTAATAACCAATATCAAACACAAAGACAAAACTAAATTATCACTGCTGCAGCTAATTGGTGTTTGAAGTCATATAAGCAGTTAAATGCAGGTCACCTGTGTCTATCAAGGGGTTTCAGTGTAGTATAAATACATCTGTAAGTAAAAGGTCCAACTTTTGGTGATCCAGTATAACAAAACCTTCACCATGAAGAAGGAACACTCTAAACATCCATGCACAATGGTGACTTTAAAGACCAAGTCTTAGGATGTATGCAAGAAAATGTCCAAGTCACTAAACATCACTTTTATCAGCTAATGTTAGATTTTGTCATAATCATATTTAGTTAGCCTCATCTTTTTGTCTTTTTAGTCGATTTTCAGTCGACTAAAACTCTGGACATTTTAGAATAGTTTTTGAATCGATTGTTTAAACAAATAGTATGTCATATCATGAATTTTAAATTCTACTTTTTTCATCAACAATATTCTATGGTGATTTAGTCACAGTTATTGTTTAAAGGGATAGTGCACCCAAAAATGAAAATTCAGCCATTATCTACTCACCCATATGCTGACGGAGGCTCAGGTGAAGTTATAGAATCCTTGCATCTCTTGCGGAGATTGGCGGGGGGAGCGGCTAGCACACCTAATGGCTGACGGCGCCCCAGACTAACATCCAAAAACACAAAATTGAAACCACAAAGTATCTCCAACATGCTCATCCGTAGTGATCCAAGTGTCCTGAAGCCCCAACATAAAAAGTTGTTTCGAAAAAACATCATTTGAACTCTGTTTTTAGCCTCACTGTAGCCTGTAGCTCTGACTGTTTCTCTGTGCTACGCGTTCACGTGTGCATGCTCAGGGTGATCAGTGATGCACGGTCTCTGAAGAGCAGCAGTCTCGTCAGTACTGATGTCCAGATTCTCAAGTGCAGGCTATTGCCAATTCCCGTGCATCACCTATCACCCTGAGCGCGCACACGTGAGCGTGGAGCACAGAGAAGCAGTCACATAGATATATATACATAGATGCCGCACCCTGGCTTGTGGGATGCGTCAGTACCGCCGCCATCTTGCCTAGGTGCTCTGACCGGTTCAGACTCGTGTCAGACTCGGCAAAAATGCCACATTTTTGCTCTGCATTTGGGTGTACTTGGGTACCGAACGAAAGAAGTGTTAAAACCAAGCAGAAGGGAATAACATTCCACATGTAAGAAGTTGTTTTACAATATTTTACTGTTACGAACATCTTTAATGAGATATTTATCTCCAAAAGTGATCCTTCTTTTAAGCTGATCAAATAAGGTAACTGTCCTGATCTGGTCCTAATGCCAAATTAAGCTAACGCTATGTCACACAACTTAAAGAAAAAAGGTTAACATTTATATAATATTACTTATAAAATTATGATGCTTTGTCAAACAGCTATGTTGGTGTATGTGTTATTCCAATTGTCAACTATCTGTTTCATGGCACCAACGTGACATAACGCAGTATAACGTTAGTAGTTAACTTGTGGCCTGAATTGTAACTACAAATTATGTGGAACTGCGTTTTTCTGACACACTTATTTTGTGTGTAGTTTCCCAAAAAACACAGATAGGAGACGGGCATGGGTAGCAGAAGTGAGGAGAAAGGACTTTGTCCCGAGTGACTCCTCAGTCATCTGCAGAGCTGCAGATGACTGAGGAGTCACTCGGGACAAAGTCCTTTCTCCTCAGAGACAGCTCTGTCTCTTCAGACCTGAGGACTTCAACAGGACTGGGCAGACTCCTAAAAATAATACTAGCTACTGTACACTGTATTTTTTGTAAATATGACCTAATAATGTAAACAGTCATGTGTCCAGGCTCCCATGAGCTCTGTGGTGTTATACATATGACATTAAAGCAAAATTTTGTGTAAACATGCAGCTCTAAGTCATTTATTTTCACTTGTACAAAACCAACATTTGTTAATCAGAATGTGTAACACTGCAGCTCGGCACAATCCTGCTGATACACTATTTTTTGCACATTGTGTGAAATGTGAATAAACATTTATAGTCAAAATTAATAATTAAATGCCATCATGGTGGGCATCGTACATCTAGTAAGAAGAATATTTATTACAATGGGAAAGTTTAGTTTAAATGTGTTGTAGAGCTATTACTGTTACCTTAGCTACATAAGATCAAATATTTTGGTATGAAAAGCTGCATTTTTTTATTTAACCAAGTATCCTGTATCATAACTACATGTCTGACAATTGTAACAAACCAAACCGCATGAAAATCGGTTGAGAATTCAGCAAGTAATGATGATTTTAATCATAAATAATCTCCTGCCTCAATAGACATATGCATTAGGCAGCGTGGCTCCACGTATCGCTCCAATGAGGAGCACCGTTGAATGCGGCATCTACTTATATCTATGAGCAGTCAGAGCTACAGGCTACAGTGAGGCTAAAAACAGAGTTCATATGAAGTTTTTTGAAACAACTTTTTATGTCGGGGCTTCAGGACACACTTTCATTTTGTGTTCTTGGACGTTGGGGCGCAGTCAACCATTAGGTGTGGTAGCCGCTCTCCCCACCGATCTCTGCAAGGGATGCAAGGACTCTAAAACTTCACCTGAGCCTCCGTCAGCATATGGGTGAGTAGATAATGGCTGAATTTTCATTTTCGGGTGCACTATCCCTTTAATGAAGCCAATTTTGTCTTGTCATCGTCTCATCTTCATCATGGCAATTAGTTTTTGACAATATATTTCTTTACAATTTTTGTTAATTTAGAAATGTATTTAAAAAACTTATAAATAGCCTAAGATACTCTGAAAATGTGGATTGAAAATATGTTTGAAAAATAAAGTAAGAACATTCAAAATAATGTAGTGTTTTCTTCATATTGAATACTGAGTTTAGGAGTGGCTAAAAATGGAATGAAGTGAAAGAAGTGACTCCTGCCCAACCTTCTATTTGTCCACAAACCTGCACAACCATTACTTTCCATTATCCCATTATCACCACCACTTTCCTGTTATCTCTGTCACCATGACAGTCATTTCCTAAAACATATCTAACTCTTCCTTTGGGTTGAATTGGAGCCAGTTTGTGATCTCTTGTGTTTTCTTGTTGAAACAGAGCGGGGCTGAGTGGCCATCAGATGAAGGGCACAGAGTCATCTGGTGTCAAGTCACGTTATATTTATTTATAGAGCACAGTCAGAACAATGTAAGGTCAGTGTGCTTCGTACACAAAAAATATTAACAAAATAAAACAAGAAATGAATAGATATTTAAAAACATGTAAAAAAGAAAAGCAAAACATTAAGATAATTCATCCCCTGGCCACCCCCCCAGATAAACATGCCCATGGAAAGAGAGAGAGATTGAGGGACAGGGAGACAAGGAAGGACACAGAAATAGATAGACAGAGAGATGGAGGAACTAGCCAGCCATAGGCTATTTGCTATGTAAAGATATAGTGGATTAATGGTGTCCTGAGCAGAGAGTGAAGTTAGGCTCCCTCTGTGTGTGTTGTAATCTGAGCATCTCTGTTCTTTATTGTGACACCCAGTCCGGTCGCATGTGTATGTGTGTCCCTGTGTGTTGTAGCGGAAACATAACGCCCACCCTCAGGTTTCCCTGCAAGTTAACACTATTAGCTGTGTCAGCCCTGTTGCTATTGTTCTGGCTGTTAGCGCCATTAGCTGCTAGCCCCTGGCTCAGCCACCTCTGTGTTGACAGCCATGTGCAGACAATCCCGACTCCAACTCTGAATCATAGATATGCTGGTGTAAAGAATTCCTTTAAGTTTATATCTGCTAACAGACCTTTATCAGATCATATATTGTTGATTATTCTATGCCATCCTCATGGTCATCAAATATCTGACACTTGGAATGGCATTAATTGATGTGAATAATAAATCAGAAGACTAAAATGTGAAAGGTCCTGGCATAGTGGCACACAGAAAGGTAACAGCTCTTTTTCACCTCATTTGGTTCATTGTAGGGATGCACGATATATATATATATATATTTTTTTTTTTATATTTTTTTATATCTGATATGCTGATATATAACAACTTATTTGGCCGATAACCTATACCGATAATGATACCTCTGGAGGCACAGCCCGGAGTTTTTCGACTAACGGAAGTGCAGGGGCTTCTGCGATCGCTCACACCCTTCACTTCTGGCGGTGCCCCCAGGGAATTGCAGTATTGTTTACAATTACTTTGGGTAGAAAACCAGCAGAGTTTAGCTGTATATCACATTTTTTACGTCACTATATCACCGTGTAGATTAATCTGATGTTTGTTAAGTCTATAAACACAATGATTGAACAAATGTTACTGTGTGCACGTTTTGTAAATAACGTGGTTATCATAGATTAGCTGGGCTAACCGTTAGCTGTTAACGTTAGCCGTTAGCGGTGTCTGTAACAACCATAGACTGTATAAAAATAAGGTAATAACTCAATAAACGGTCTGTGATTAAATATTTTTTCCAGCGGATATCTTAGTTACAACATGATTGAGCTAAATTAAAGCTAACATCAGGACGTCGTCTGTTAAAAGCCTCGCGTTGTCGGATACGACATGAAATTACTCCAGTTAACTCAATTGTGTTGTAACTAAGAAAAAATATTTTTTTTCATGTTGACGAGACGGCGTTTAGGGTGGAGCGGTCGCTATGGACGCGGAGCTTGCTGTTTCTGAAGGTACATTTCCTGGGGACACCTGCACGTCTTGGCCACGCCCCCTCCATTGTGATTGGCTAAAGCGCAACATTGTTCAAACTCAGATTCTACAATGTAAATTGTAGAATCTGTCTTGAGAGATTACTTCATATTATACATGCATACTCTGTTGGTTTTTGCTCCCATTTTTCATGAGCTGAACTCAAAGATCTAAAACATTTTCTATACACACAAAAGACCATTTCCCTCAAATATTGTTCACAAATCTGTCTGAATCTTTGCAGAAAACCAGTCAGTATCTGGTGTGACCACCATTTGCCTCACGCAGTGCAACACATCTCCTTTGCATAGAGTTGATCAGGTTGTTGATTGTGGCCTGTTGAATGTCTGTCCACTCCTCTTCAATGGCTGCGCGAAATTGCTGGATATTGGCAGGAACTGGAACACGCTGTCGTATATGCCGATCCAGAGCATCCCAAACATGCTCAATGTGTGAGTATGCTGGCCATGCAAGAACTGGGATGTTTTCAGCTTCCAGGAATTGTGTACTGATCCTTGCAACATGGGGCCGTGCATTATCATGCTGCAACATGAGGTGATGGTCGTGGATGAATGGCACAACAATGGGCCTCAGGATCTCATCACGGTATCTCTGCCCATACGCCTGCCCATACCATAACCCCACCGCCACTCGATCCACAACGTTGACATCAGCAAACCGCTCACCCACACAACGCCACACACGCTGTCTGCCATCTGCGCTGAACAGTGAAAACCGGGATTCATCCGTGAAGAGAACACGTCTCCAACGTGCCAGATGCCATCGAATTTGAGCGTTTGCCCACTCAAGTTGGTTACGATGACGAACTGCAGTCAGGTCGAGACCCCGATGAGGATGACAAGCATGCAGATGAGCTTTCCTGAGACGGTTTCTGACAGTTTGTGCAGAAATTCTTTGGTTTTGCAAACCAATTGTTGCAGCAGCTGGGTGGCTGGTCTCAGACAATCTTGGAGATGAAAATGCTGGATGTGGAGGTCCTGGGCTGGTGTGGTTACACGTGGTCTGTGGTTGTGAGGCCGGTAGGATGTACTGCCAAATTGTCTGAAACGCCTGTGGAGACGGCTTATGGTAGAGGAATGAACATTCAGTTCACAGGCAACAGCTCTGGTGGACATTCCTGCAGTCAGCATGCCAATTGCACGCTCCCTCAAAACTTGCAACATCTGTGGCATTGTGCTGTGTGATAAAACTGCAAATTTTAGAGTGGCCTTTTATTGTGGCCAGCCTAAGGCACACCTGTGCAATAATCATGCTGTCTCATCAGCATCTTGATATGCCACACCTGTGAGGTGGGATGGATTATCTCGGCAAAGGAGAGGTGGTCACTAACACAGATTTAGACAGATTTGTGAACAATTTGTGAGAAATGGTCTTTTGTGTGTATAGAAAATCTTTTAGATCTTTGAGTTCAGCTCATGAAAAATGGGAGCAAAAACAAAAGTGTTGCGTTTATATTTTTGTTCAGTGTATGTAATTTTCATTCATTGTGCAAAATAAGAAGAAGCATATTGGGCAATTCTAACTGTTAATTCCAAAGCCGATATTAATGACATTCCAATATTATTGTGCATACCTAGTTAACTGTTTTGTTTTTTAGGTCTTTTAGGTCTGTATTGTTGGGACACTCATCTACCCTTATAGGCAACCTTTTACGCCAAAAGGCCCTCAACTGACTCTGGTGGCTGCCTTTAACTAAATACCAGAGTGGCTAAAGAATACATCCAGCACTTAGCGTCTAGTTAGAATGAGAGGCCAGGTATTTTTCTCAGAAATTCGGTGTAGATAAAAGGGAACTTAGAGCTCGACAGGCAGTTGTAAATGAAAATAATTATTAATTATGAAAGGAGAATGACCTAAAATTAATTTGACTGTGGGAAAGCTTACCAGTTTATTGGAGAGTCCATCATAGGTTGGGGGTAACCTTAGGAGTCGTACACATGCCGCATTTTTTGCACCGTCAGATTAATTGTTTTCAATGTAGACATGTGGCAAGCACTCTCAAATTCTAAAGCGGTGCACACACATTTCCCAGCACCCATTTTTTCTGGGTACAAGGGCTGCAATCTTGAACTTGAACTTTTGGAACACAGCAGCGTGCACTGCATGTCATGTGACGATCATTTTAGTGCAGGGGTACCAGAGCTTGACATCTGTCCCATGGACAATAGGCCTACACACAAACAGAACCTGGAAGAAGATCAGCTCTACACTTAGGATTTCGACTGGAAATAAGCTATGATACGATGCCTGTTGAGGAACCTCAGATGCAATGTGATACTCTGACGCTCTTGAAAGCTAGCAAAGAAAAAGTACAAGACTAGCACCCAGCATCTGACCTCACATTTCCATGTGGTTAAAGATACAATGTGTTTGGCCCCTTAGGCATCTGTTAGTTGTGACTTTCCTGAATACCCCCCCCCCCCCCCCCCATAATCATATTGTTTCCCATTCAGTAACTTCATTAAAATAATGAAAAAAGCCACTGATAACAAATTCCTTCTTCATGAATTTGTAGTTTACTGAAAATGTTCCGCTTCACTTTGAGGAAGCACATAGTGTGAAGTTTAGCTATTACATGTAATACCACTCTTGATCCTGCACGCAAACCAGGTGCCGCTCTGTCCCTTTGAAGCAAGCTCTTTTAATGAACACCTCCTACATACGTATCACTTTTCATGCCTGGATGGTAATTACCTTCTTCTCAACCCAAAAATTAATTACTAACCCGTAAATTGGCATTTTACCCACTGAAGCAAAGCTTACGCCCGTTATAATATGATTCACAGTCGAAAGATGGATGGTACCTCAAGCATCTGCCAAACTACGTTCATTCCTCTGTTTTCCCTGAAGGTCAGGCTGCCTACTGGCTGCCAGTGTAGCCCAACACAGAATCTCTTGGTCATTGCCTGTTGGTCTCAGGTGTTTTCCCAGGACCTGCAATCTGTTCTCACTGGGTTGGATGACACAGGGAAACGAACATTGGAACAAGCAATGCATGGAAACAATTACATTCATGCCATCCTTCTTCCTCTGACATTTTTTTACAGAGGTAACAGACAACTGGGTGACAGCTGCCCCTATGTCAAATGTGTCTGGGTTGTTAATATGTTACCTCTGGTAAGGGTTATGTCCTTGTGAGTTTTATTTTATTTTATATTATTTCTACATTATATTTTGCTTTTTTATAATTTACATTAATGCAACAAGTGCACATTAGATGTTAGGCATCATGGTAACTCATTTGCATAGTCAATAATTCACAATATAGCCCTGTTTTAGTCATGTATTCACTTATTATGATCTGCATATATTTATTAGCTGATGAGTCCAGACACAACAGTATCATTCACTCCCTCCTCCCTAGAATATTGTGTAGGTGTTATGTATCTTATGAAAACACTGTTTCTTGTGCCGTTTTAAGGCTCAGAGTTCTCAACAATAAAGCTGTATTTTGACTTCCTAATTGGATTCAATGTTTGACTCTCCTTGAGCATAAACCCTAAATGAATTTCTTCTTGTTGAATAATGTTACTGTCAGTGGCTTCAGTAGTACTCTAAAATGCCATTTTTGTGAGATTGGCCCACTGGGATACGTAGCTGTTTTGTGATGAGAGAAATACCAAAATGTCCCAGGTTAATTATTGGCCTTGATGTCTCATGCTAAAACTTTATCTTGCTGTACAGTGTGCTGTGTAATGTTGGGCTTCTGCAGCAAAAATTAGATCTTTGGTAAGTAATTTAAATTGATAGTATGTCTATTCTGTCAACGCATTCTCACTCTGACCTTGTCACATATCAACATGTGATCATGGCAGGAC
This sequence comes from Epinephelus awoara, assembly GCA_035609425.1. Classification (NCBI taxonomy): domain Eukaryota; kingdom Metazoa; phylum Chordata; class Actinopteri; order Perciformes; family Serranidae; genus Epinephelus; species Epinephelus awoara. Next base: position 6,283,885 of record CM069304.1, read on the forward strand.
TCCAGACTGCGCCTAATTGGTCGCATTTTGCGACCTTTTTTGGAGGCCGTGCAACATAATTTTTTAACTAGGAGCACCAGCGCGACTTACAGATCCACCCCTTTTTTTATAAATGCATTTCATGGAGGAGCGGAAGCGTGTGTGTGTGTGTGTGTTTGTGTTTGTGTGTGTGTGTGTGTGTGCGCGCGTGCCTGTCGTGTGTCTGGATGCACACTGCGGGGCGGGGGGCGCCAGTAACCGTAGCAATGTGCAGCAGTTTTAGTATGTGTGTGCTATGCGCGGGGTTAGACAGAGAGGGGTCACAGAGCCGGTGTCGAGTAGAAAGTGCTGTGTCGTTTGACCATAAAGTGACGCTATGAAACCAACTATAGATTTGTTTTTCACAAGAAAAAATAATCCAGAAACTCCTGTTGGTCCTGTGCCAATTTCCCAAACTTCCGAAGTCGATAGTTCAGAGGATGAGTCAGCAGATGATGTCGCAGCACCGAAAAAGCCAAGCCCTATCATTTCCGACAAGAATAGCTCACGTGGTTGTGATATTGTAAAAAAAAAGAAAGTGATGTCCTGCATGTACTGCTCTCAGTGCGGTTCGAAATTTGCGGGGAAAACTAAATTCGCCGACTCCACCACACACTTCAAACATGAAACGCTGGTTAAGCACAACAGCAGCATCAGGCATAAATTATGCAGGGACAGATACAATGATGGAGCAAAAGCGCTGCTGCACACATCTGTCTGTGTCTGTGTTTATTGCTAAATTATCAGTAATGCAGAACTGGGTTTGGCTTAACAATCTTATGGGAAGAGAACACTGGCCTTTGTATGATATTGTATGATATCCTTCTGCAGCCCACGAATGACGTTAGCATACAGTTCTCTAGCGTATCGAGATTATCTCCCCACCCGGTAGTTATATCATAACTGTTGGGAATTATCCCCATCTGGGGTTATTGACTTGGAAAATTAATAAAATTAATAAAAATTAATAATCTTTAATTTAATCTTTAATCTTTAATTTAACTAATCTGCTGGCTCAAACCTGACAGGGACAGCTCTGGACGTTCCTCTGGAGTTTAGTTGCCCACTCGAACCCAATAGAGTCAGGGGAGCAGTTTGTGACGTTCCTCTGGGATTTAGTTGCCTGAGTTAGGGGCCGGCGAGTAGGGATGTCACGATTACTTGATTTCACTATTAACCGCGATTTAAAACGCCACGGTTAATTATTCGTAAAGATTCCTCAACACCATCACTCTCCAAAGATTATGCCGTGACGCAGAACCTATACAGTAGGTCAGCGCAACTCGCACGGAATTAAAACAAAGTTACACAAGCGGCGTCTCTGAGTGATGAAATATGGATGACGAAGACTTATTCCCCCCCAAAAAGTGGATAAAGTCAGCCATGTGGGATCATTTTGGCTATCGCAAAATGACCAAGGGCTCATTGTTGATGACGGCTTTCCAGTTTTTTAAAACATGCCGCAAAAAAGTCGCGGCCAAAGGATTAAACAAGAGCAACATGATACAACACCTGCGGGACAACCACCCGGCTTTACATTCGCAAGTAAAGGTAAATGCACAATAACTGGGTTAAAATACGTCAATCTCAATTTATCTAATGTAACACTGAATTAAAAAATTATATGTTAGCGTGTCATTTGCAATTAATGGCGTAGTGGTATGATACGAGTGGGCTTACAGTTGCTTACTTTGCAGTTTGTGTGCACACAGCGTGACGTTGTAATGGTTTTGGGTCCGTGTAGCTCTTTGGAGTGAGACGACGAAACTCACGTCCACACGAGTGCGGGATTTCACAAATGCTCGTCATTTATTTTTACATCAACTTATAAACATTCCAACCTTACCAAGCCCGGTTGTACGGCTACTATATTTTCATACATGAACAAAATAGTCACCACATGCACTTATAACCATCACTGTTGTGTTGAGAGATAAAACAAAAAGCAGGAGCACATGGAAATAAATAGAACTAAAAGATCTATAAGGACTGTTAATGTGATTTTACACATTTATAGTGTGAAATTAATTAATGCATAATAATCGTGATAATTGTAAAACTGTGATTATTTCTCTGACAATAATTGTACCAAGAAAATCTATAACCGTGACATCCCTAGCGGCAAGTGGCTTACCTCCACAGTTAGCCACCGCAGGGTGTAGCTGGGTTTCCTGTTTGCACCTGCGGAGGCTTCCCATTTCCTCATTAAAACACATCTCCCTCGAGTAGAAGTAGAAGTAGAAGTGTCTTGCTGTCCGGTATCAAAGAAAATAATCCATACTGTGGCAAGACTAACATCTGTTGGCTCAAGGAAACTAATTAAAGACAGTTAGCAGCACTCTTGCTATAGCTTAAGAGTTCACTTTCTGGCCGTGTAACAGAGACATCACTCGTCAAAAAAAAAAAAAAAAAAAAGAGATGATGGCAAGCCGGCAGGGCCCTTCTTGTGACGGTCGTAATTTAAAAAAAAAAAAAAAAAAAAAGTGAAAGAAACATGGCTACTCTGTGTTATGTTTGGGAATTGAGAATGCAAGTGGCTGCTCGTGATGATCCAGCTTCATGCATGAACTGCTTCTGCATATCTGCTAGGCAAAGGGAAGCCTGTTGCCATTCATTTGGCAGATGTCTATTACCCCCCTCTCAGGGCCTGCAGCCAGCTTAGTGCTCTAGGTTGGCAGGTCTGGTAGTGCTGGTATCAGGGTGCTCCCCCATCTTCATTATTACAGTTTCAGTAGGGGATGAGCAGACTGTGTCACATAGGAACTTCCCTGCTCCTGGGCCCTCTGCTGGGTTGGATAGATGCCCCTCCTCCCCTGGGTCAGACATTCTTGGCCTTGGGCCCTTAGAAAATGATGAGTTGGCTTTAGAGGGGCAGCAGTTGCCTGTGAAGGGGAATGACCAGCAGCAACCTCTCCTTCAGGAAATTATTGGCTGGGCCTCTTTGGCTCTGGGGCTTGACCTGCCAGCTGGTCGGGGTCCTGCCCCTTCCCGTTTTAATGATGAAACAGGGGCAACCCACAAGGCTCCTTGTGCCTCTCCTTTATGATTTAGAGGAGATGGTCAGGAGTTTACAACACCGACAGCAGGGGCACGGTGGTTGGGGCTCTGTTGTTGTATGGCTGTGGTTGAAGGGGGAGGATAGGCTGTGGACCCTTGCTCCCACATGGATCAGGCTTTGGCTACCTTGGTGGCTCCGTCAAAGTTCCTCCAGGTCAAGGCGAATTGCCCACGTAGAAACTGCAAGGTAATGGATGGCTTGTAGGGAAAAATGCATGAAGCCATGACAGTTCAGACACAGCTGGTGAACACAGGTGCCATACTGCGCCATCTGGTTGGCTAACTAGAGGAGGGGTGCAGTACTGATCTAATAGCCGAACTACAACGTGTCTTCTCACTTCTTCCAAAGCTCATGAGAGAGCAGGGTGAAGCGGCTGGCAGTGCTATGGCAAGTTTTTGGGTGTTCAGGTACCATCTTTTCCTGTCACAGTCATGCTGCAGCCAAAGGATAGGGTGTGTCTGCTCAAACTGCCTGTTGACCCATCTGCTTTCTTTTGGGCCTGATGCATCTATGATGATTCGGCAGGGCCAGGAATCACGTTGCTGTGTCAGGCACCTTGAAGAGGTGGTCTTGGAGATCTGGCAATGCTTTGGCAGAGCAGTGGTCGACCTGTTTGCAACCAGGGACAATGCCTATAGTCCACTGTTCTCTTCCATGGGGTGGGACTCTCCCCCTGGGCATCGATGCCATGGCATATCAGTGGCCTCAAGGCCTGCTGTATGCATTTCCCCAGTTCACTCTCCTCCCGTATCTGCTGCAGAGAGTTCGGAAGTGCAGCTGATCCTTGTGGCTGCAAACTGGCCCCACATGATATGGTTCTCCCTGTCTGGTGGGACCTTCTGAGTCAGGCGCAGGGGCCCTGCTCCATCCCTTTTCACAGGGGCTCAAACTTTGGGCCTGGCCCCTGAGAGGGGCCGTGTGCTAGGGTTGGGATGTGCACAGTGGTTCAGACCATGCAGAGTGCTCGGGCACCGTATAGCTACGAGGGCTGCATACTCTTACCACTGGGAGCCCTTTGCATCATGGCGCACAACTAACTGGATTGATGCACTGATATGTGCAGCCCCAGAAGTGCTCCAGTACCTGCAGGGGCTGCTTGAGGCGGGAAAATCACCTTTAACACTAAGGGTCATGGTGGCAGCTATTAATACTGCTCATACAGGGAATTATAGGCTTGCAGATGGTGACTGCAGCCTCATCTCTTAGGTTCAGGTGTTGGCTGCCCTGCAGCAGGAACCTTTTGAGACTCTGGAGTCAGTCAGCATTAAGTGGCTGTCTCTTAAAGTGGTTTTTCTCTCGGCAGTAACTTCAGCCAAAAGAGTGGGGGAACTACATGCTCTGTCAGTGGATAAGAGCTATTGTTTCCTGCCGGATCACACTGGTGTCATGCTGCATCCAAACCCTGCATTCCTGCCAAAAGTGCAGACTTTCATTTGAATCAGTCGGTGGAGTTGCAACCATACAACCCCTCGAAAAGACTCAGATCTCTGTCCTGTTGGAGCCCTGAAGGTCTATGTCTGGTGCACTGCAGTTAGAATGACAGACCAACTCTTTGTCTGCTTTAAGGCCCAGTGCCAGCCGGTGTTGAAGGCTTGGCTGTTTCATTTGGTTGCGGAGACAATTCAGCAGGCTTACAGAGGGACGGGCATGCCAGTACTGGTAGGTGCGCAGGCGCATGAGTTGTAGCTACCTCGTGGGCCTTGTGGCCCTCTGAGGTCTGTGCACCTGCTACGTGGTCAAGTCCATCCACATTTGCCAGATTTTACTGCCTGAAGGTGGCTGCTGGCACCTCCTTTGGGGAGCGTGTGCTGAGTGCCACCACACAGTTGGCCATGTAATTCCATGCCCCTGAGCTGGGGGGATGCCTTACCCAGTCAGGGTGATGTCGTATATTATTGTCAGTAGGCAGCAGGCTGGCCAACTGAGCGATGTTCCTGCAACCAATCCCGGCATCTGGCGGGGTTGGTTGTGCTTATTGTTGCATCTAGCGCCTGGGAATTCATACAGTGGCACACAGCATCTGGCGGTGTCACAGACTGTTGAATGCACAAAATGTACATTTGTTTATAGTTAATTGGTGTTATTTCGTATATACGCACCTATTGGGTATTTTCTGTTGTTAATGCACCTGGTGGCAGGGACGTCTTATTTGAATACTGGAGGGGCGTTTGTGGACGTCTCCCGGGGGCCCTTTTGGTGTGTCTTAAAGGGTTCCCATAGTAACGATACAACTACTGGGTGGGGAGATTATCTCAATACAATAGAGAATGCTCGGTTACATTTAAACCTTGGTTCTCTGAGTGAGGAGATTATCTCCCCAGGCTCAAGGCCGCTCGGTACACGTTCCAATCAGTGTTAATCAGTGGGTGCATGCGCAAGGTGCGGCTATTATAGCCTGGCACATGCCGTCCACTTTAAAGGGATAGTGCACCCAAAAATGAAAATTCAGCCATTATCTACTCACCCTCACGCTGAGGAAGGCTCTGATGAAGTTTTACTGTGCATTCACACCAAAAGCGCCATGAGCGCCAGCGGTCGCTCAGGTCGCTAGCATCGTGCTGCCTGGCAGCTCTGGCCAAGGGGCGGGGCTTTCAAGCTGCGCTGCAGATGTGTTCAGCTGATGCACAGGATGACCCGTAGGACCCAAGAGAAAAGTAATTGGTTGTAAATAATAAGCGGGAACTTATTGGGTTGGTGGTAAATAAGCGGGAGCTCTTTGGAGGGAATATATATATGTAGCATGTACATCTGGGAAGCCTGTTTTGTATTGCAGCGGTGTATTTGCTGAGGAAACGCAGGGCTCGGTACTGTCACGCCATTTGGGTCCACCAACTCCTGTGAACCTGGTTACTCCACGGGGAATATCACAGTCTGCAATTGGCTGCTGCTAGTTGCTGCTTCGGTGGCGTTGCTGCTCATTTGCATAAAGTTGAGCTTCTTGGTAGCTGACATCGCACTGCCGCCGATGCTCCAGACGCCCTTCGTAGCAAGCTTACAATGAAAATGAATGGCTTATGACGCTCATGACGCCTTGTAATTGGCGATGCCTGCACTTGAGAATCTGTGCCCGTATTCACAAAGAATCCTAAGACTAAAAGTAGCTCTTAGTGACGTCATTCTAAGAAAAATCTTAGAATTGGAGGAATTCTAAGATTTTTCTTAGAATTTTCCCTTGGTAAGATAAAAGTTATTCACAAAGCATCTTAGGCCTTAAGAGAGCTCCTAAGGTGACAAACTGTTAAGAGGAGGGAGGAGGACTTTTAAGAAGCCTAAGAGTGTCTTAAACAGAGAAGATGGCGGAAAGACAGAGGAAGGAGAGATATTCTCTGTATATTGAACGACAGTGATTTAATAAGACGCTACCAGCTTGATTGTGCAGGGATAATGGTTGTGGTTGACCTCATCAGGGATGAGCTTACTTTTCCCACCCAGCATAGTAACGCAGTAACGCTTGCTTTGGATTGCAGCACATACCAGCGCTTCTCACACTCATCGCTTGTGCGTAAAAGGAGAGGGAACGACGCATTGATTTGACAGGCAATGCGCTTCCAAGTCTGCCTCTTCCCTTGTGCCGTGATCCCGGGACTGAATTTCCCTCTTAAAACTCCTTTGTTCTCCTTCACGAGCTGTGCCAACAGCAGGCACTGCTCTTCTGTCCAGTTTGGCTTTCTCATTCTTTTTTTCTCCATTTCGTTTGTTGTTTTGGTCATTCTGCCAAATGAAACTGCTTTTTACAAGGAGGCCAGCAATCACAGTAACTGCTGACAGCTGAGTCTGTGTCCACCATTAATATCAAATAGATTAAGTAGTAAAATTACCAGCATGGCGAGTAAACATAACAATAAGCAAATCAATATAATAATCGACACATGAATGAGGTAGCCTACGTTCAAACATTTTGAAGCTGTGTAACAATTAATTTAATTTTGCTGAGTTTCATCATCATGACATAAAAATATTTTCACGATTACACATTTCTTAATACAGTCTAAGTTCTATGATCGGTTGATTTCACTGTCCATTCATTACTAGGAGCGCATTTTTTTTTTTTTTTAATTTTTGTAATAACCAGTCATTGCTTTTAGAAGACTGCGTCATACCTAGCAATGGGGTCAACCACACCTCCTTACTAAAAAACATTTCTGTCCCCTACTTGCTCAGAGTTGCTCTCAGAAACTTCCTGAATCACTCTTAAGCTAAGATTCTTTGCTCGGAATTTTTAGGCTAAGTTAGGAGCTCTCTGAGAGGACTCTGACAATCTTTGTGAATACGGACCCTGAACATCAGTACTGACGAGACTGCTGCTCTTCAGAGACCGTCCATCACCAATCACCCTGAGCATGCACACGTGAGTGCGGAGCACAGAGAAGCAGTCAGAGCTACAGGCTACAGTGAGGCTAAAAACAGAGTTCCAATGACGTTTTTCGAAGCACATTTTTATGTCGGGGGTTCAGGAAACTTGGATCACTACGGATGAGCATGTTGGAGATATTTTGTGGTTTTAATTTTGTGTTCTTGGACGTTAGTCTGGGGCACTGTCAGCCATTAGGTGTGCTAGCCGCTCCCCCCACGATCTCTGCAAGGGATGTGAGGACTCTAAAACTTCACCAGAGCCTTCCTCATGCGGATGAGTAGACAATGGCTGAATTTTCATTTCTGGGTGCACTATCCCTTTAAGTGGTGTGTCTAAAAGATTATTAATTTCCACGTTGATTACCCCAGATGGGAATAATTCCCCATAGTTATGATAGAACTACTTGGTGGGGAGGTAATCTCCTCATTTAGAGAACTAAGGTTACAATGTAACCGAACGTTACGAAATTAATGTAAAAGTTACAGAGGTTAACTTAGTAGCCAGTACAGCTATTGAGGTTATGCTAACCATAACCTTTTAGGACATGATGCTTAATTTGAATGCATTGTTGTGTATTTGTGCTGTTGACAGACTACTAGGTCTGGGGTCCGTTTCACAAAGCAGGTTCAACAAACTCTGAGTCTAATCCTGAACTCTGAGTTGATTTACTCTGAGATAGGAGACTCTGAGTTGATCTACTCTGAGATAGGAAACTCTGAGTTGATCTACTCTGAGATAGGAAACTCTGAGTTTCCGGTTCCAGAACAGCTGGTTTGAATCAGTTTAATCAACTCGGAGTAGTTTCACCTGGAGTTAAGCGCGTGCACCTCAGCTATAAAAAGCCAGCATCAATGGAGCCCCGATTCGACGAGTCACCATGGCAACGGGGAAGAGGACGGTTGCGTTTTTCACTCCACTAGAATTAGAAATCATAACATGCTCATATGGCGAGTTTGCACACGTTTTCAAAAAGAAGTTTAAATGTAGTCCTTTGCAATCACAATAATATTACAGGGGAAAACTGCTTGAATGGTAGCCTATTAATTTATTTTATTTAGGTGCAATCCTGCAGGGGAAGCGCACTTGGCATAATCTCGGATCGGATTTTTTAAATGATTTTTTTAAATGACAGATAGCAGAAGTAGGCTACGCCAAAACTCGCCTGCTGACTGAATGAATGAGGAAATCAAATGGAGTGTGTGGCTCTGAAAGAGGGCGGAGACAGAGAGAAACTCGAGGTTCATTGAGAAAAAAAACCGACCAGGTTAGGTTCATAGAGTCTGTTACTGCAGTAACTGACTGAGAGCTTAAGTTACCTCTGTCTCTGAAACAGGCTAGAGTTACCCCTCTTTCACAGGTTTGAGTTACCTCCCTTTTTGAAACGGAAAACTCAGAGTTTCCCTCATGTCAGGGTTAACAGACTCTGAGTTTTCACTAAACCTGCTTTGTGAAATGGACCCCTGATGTATTGCACCCATCACCCTGAAAGAAAACACTTAAAGCATGTATCCGTTCCAGAGTATCAGCTGAATGTAGTGTCACCACTCAGGTGCTCTGCCCTCCTACGGCCAACACACTCACCTGCAGCTTCTTCTCTGCTGCAGCTGCTGATTAACCACCTCTTCTTTGCTCCAATCTCACACAGTTAATCAGGACTGATTCATGTGAATTTCTTTTTACTCTTTAATGGATTGGACTTGAAACGTAGCATAATACTTTTGATAAAAAAAGTACCTAAAAAAAAAAAGAAAAAAAGTACTGCAAAGCACAGGCAAAATTACAAATAAAAAAAAAATGCTAAAACAAAACAAAAAACCCACTTAATTACAGTAACAAAAATAAATGTAATGTGTCACATTCATCCCTGGTATTATGTTTTTGGTGCTCACCTCAAACCTGAATCTCTACTGTTAGCCCTCTGTCTGCTTCTGCTCTGTTGTCTCTTTTTGCCTAAAAGTGTGGCAAAAAAAAAAAAAAGTGGCATGTACCCCGGTCCCCCATGGCAATTACGTGCATGGTTGCAGCTAATCTGCCCTGGAGCAGGATATACTCTGGCTGCCAGTTCCACATGTATAAAAAGCTTGTCATCTAAATCAGCAGCCAGCTATCCAGAAAAATGGCAGCACCTCTGTGTAGATTCTATAGACTATGTGCACATACACTGTAGCAAGAGGGAAGACAGATTCTCAGAAAAAAACTGTGAGTAATGGTTTAGTTCTACAGACTCCAGTCAAATGTGTTCCATGTTGTGTATAATAGCTACTTGCAACCCTTTTGTGTTGCTGTACATCACTGCTCTCAATGTACTGTATTGAATTTCACCATTCACCAAATGGAACCAAGCAGATCTCAAAGGTTGTAGAAAAATGTTGCACCTCATAAGAAAGTAAACAATTGACTTTTCGCTAAGCCCTGCCCCTTTGTGATGGTCCGACAAGCTGTCAGAGTGAGCATAGAGCCCGCACTGTAACTTACTGCACTCCCTGAAGAAATATTATCATATTTTTGAAAAAATGAAATAGTGATTCCAGAGAGAAGCAGACAGAGGGTCTACAAAATCGTTTGAAGGATATATCCAGGATGGTTAACTCACTCAGCAGCAAAGATAGTTAGAACCTAAAGCTTAATTGTAGGCTAAAGATCACAGTGTAAAAGTGAACCACCACATCACTGGTGATCGACACAGAAGATGATGAATATGAAGGGAAACTTTGCCGATATTGAACCAGCTGTGTGGCATCGCAGTGTGTGCAGATGAACGGTGCTTGGCCCTGCCTCCCGTGCAGCTTCTAGTACCTGGACCTCTGTCGCAGGATGGGCAGGGAATATCAGCAAAGTTTCCCTGCCACCCTTCACTGGCTCCTGTACAGCAGGTTTTTTTCAGTGTTATAATTATTAAAAAGCAAAAGTTGCATGTGTATACATTCAGCAGGCTATGTCCTCAGTAGCTGGCTAGCTATCCCTTCACAAATCCCCAAAACCAGCCTGAAAGTGAAGGAAATCTGAAAAGATTGCATTAGAGTCAATGGAGCACAGGTGTGTTGTTGTCGGACCCTGGTCTGAGCTGGCCCGATGCTACGGTGGTTTGACGAAGGGTCAATTCTTTAACTAGGAAAACTTTGCAAAGTTATGCAGAATGTTTTTACAATGAGGGTTAGGGCTGTGTATTGGCAAGAATCTGGCGATATGATATGTATCGCGATACAGGGGTTACGATTTAATGTATTGCGATAAATTGCAAAACTGTAAGCAAAGCAATACATTGCAGTTTTAAAGATATCTAATTTTAGGAGTCAGCAGTGAGCACTTTATGAATCTGCAAATATAATAGGCCCATGCTCTTTGTGTTTTGATGCCAATATTTGGTCATGCCCATTAGCAACACAGTGTTATCACAACCTCTGTAAAATGGAAGATTGAGTTATATACAGTAAGTGATTCTAGTTGCCTGAGTTTCCTCCCACAGCGCACTTCAACTTCCTTCATGATCTTATCGTAGAGTTCTGATGCCAGCATCCATTTGGCTGAGAGACATCAGTTTACAGATTCTGTCAAAAGTAAATGCTAGATAATTTCACATGGGGAATGCCAGACAACAAGCCATCCAAAAATAAGATGTCAGGCATCTTTTTGTCTGCAGAAATAAGCCCTTTACCAAAGTGTTCTGTCTATGATTTATGAGAAGTGATCCCACTTACATCTTCATTGGTAAATCTTCATCACTTTTTTGTTTTTTGATTAATTTCACTTTTTGAATCTTAATCCCTCCATTTATGCAGTTGTTACCCGCAAGTATTTAAAGGTCTTGTGTGTGACATTCAGTGCTTTTACGTAGCAGCAAACCACTATTTGCTATGTAAAGATATAGAAAAGTAATTGTGTCCTTAGCAGAGAGTGAGGTTATGCTACCTCTATGAGTGTTGTAATCTGAGCTTCTCTTTCCCATTTTTCAAGCAAATTAGCTCTGATTCTGGAGCTGGTTCTTTTTAGGATTCTTGGAACCTTGGTGCAGTCTAGCAAAAAAAAGTCCACATCACCAGTTTTGAGCATAACCATTATAATCCAAGATGCATTGTTAGCAGAGAGCTTTGCATAATGAACAATGGAAGTAAAAGGATTAGGGTTAGGATGTCGGATCACATTAATTACCTGTGAACACAAGACTATTATGTGCAAGATTCAATCCTTTCTCTCTAATCAGTAGAACACACACAGTGATCTAATGGTTTGCACTTCAGGTCAAGAAAATCTGCTTTTTTTGGTTCTAGCTGGAAACCAACTTCTCTAGGTTCCAAACTAATTTGTGTTTTGGTCCACATGCTCTGAACGGTTAAAAATTAGGAGCACAAACTGGAACAGATCCATTCTATCTTAGTAGGAAAAGAGGATCTGAAAAAATGTCAGGGCTGCTGCAGTTTCAAAGTTAAAAGGAAATTTAGGTTGTTGGTTTTTCTTTAGCTTTTTGACTTTACTGAATAGGACAGTCTAAGGGTGAAGGGGGAGGAAGGGAGGTGATGACATGCAACAAAGAGCAGGCTAGAATCAATGTATATGGGATGCCTGCTCTATCCACTAAGCCACCAGGTACCTCAAAACTTAGGTATTTTAATGTGGACCCTATTTCCCATGCTGTTATGTCTAAGAGCCTGTTTAGACCTGGTATTAACGTGGGTTTTGGTGATCCAAACACTAGTGAACAGCCAAGACACATACTATGGAGTTAGATCAGTCTCAATATTCACAAATGCACACAGAAGGATTCACAAATACATGTTAAGATTTATATATAAATGACTCTCTCCACACAAATATTTTCAATGCACACACATATATTTAGCATTTTATATAAATGTAAAAAAAATCCACAAATAACCAAAAAAGTTTCACAAATGTATTTCTGATGCACACACAAATATTTATTGTTTTAAATATAAAATATATGCAATAAAAATTCACAAATATATGTATTTAAAAAGTATTTGCAATTTTCATCAAAACATATGTGGATGTTGATACATTCATTTACAAATGCTTTTATTTTGTGAACCTCCGCGCATTTGTGTGTGAATCTTTTTGAGACTCCCCTGACGTGACCTGATCCACAAATGCATTTTTTCTACCAAGGGGATATAGGTAGCCAATCAGATGTCTCCTTCCTCTTCAGCCAATCACATGAGCGTCCCGCCACCACCCCCACGTGGGGTATGTTTTAACGCCGTAGTGTCAGAAGGTGGCAGTAATGCACCACTACATTGTTAGCGACCGCCAAATTAATACGGAAGAGAAGAAGAAGAGGGTCAAGAGCGTAGAGTGCTTCAGCACTGCTCTATTTCCAGCGCGGCCGGCACTGCGAGAAAAGCCTTTTATGTCTGTCCCGGAACAGCGGGCTGAGGTGGGAAATACTGTCGAAGGTGCCGCTGCCGATGTGTGTTGGGGGGCGGCACTTGACGGACAACGCACCGCGCCGGCGGTGGTATACGTTGCATGGTGTACGTTAGCGTCAGTTACACGGTGCAATTATAGGCTACCAGCTAAGCAAGTTTGAGATAATTTGCTAACTAACTGGGCTACCACACACTTTAGCAAAACCAATCACTAATAATTCAACAAAGAGTCATGATTTACAACAAGTGGATACACTTACAGGCAACAGTATCCAGCTGCAGCCTCGGAGCAGAAGCCCCTGACGTGACACACGCCTCTGGCTTTTTTTTCCTAACAACTTTTTTAAGTAAAATTGCATAACATAGCATCTATGAATTGATGAATTGTCCATTTATTTTACCTTTATTTAATCATACAAGTCAACTTTGCTTTTTGTTTGTTTTTGATCACATTGCAACGTTCGAAACATCAATAAAAGAAGCTGAGCTCAGTGGGCGCTCCTTCATTAGTATTCATATGCTTCATTAACTACGACCTGTATTCGGACCTTTCAAACTACAAATATTTCACCATTCAATGTGAGAAATCAGTGCTAACATTCAAAAATAGCTGACTGTTACCCTATTTCGTGTGTAAGTGTGCACAATGAAGAGACAAAAGTCAATTTGACAAACTTTATTTTCAAATTTCCACAAACAATATCTGATGGTCAGTCCGCTTCTCCTGGCAGCCTGCAAGAGACAGAAAAGACAATGAGCACGTAACTTCAAGAAACAAATCCCAACTTCACCACTGTATTTTTTTTGTTTTGCATTTCAGCTGTCTTTTAGCCAGATTGAAGGCTTTGGGTCTGTCACTCTGCTTAATTTAGCGTTGTAACGGCCGGACTACAAGGTGTCGGCCCGCCCGGCCTGACCTCCGCGCTCCTCTTCGCTCCCCTCACCCACACTTGAGCACCCGTTCTGGGATACACATGTGTCGGCCCGCCGGCCTGACCTCCGCGCTCCTCTCCGCTCCTCTCACCCACGCTTGAGCATCCGTCCAGGCCGTGGAGGTCAGGCTGGAGGGCTGCGGAGGTCAGGCCCGGGCGGGACCATAGGTGAATGGATCCCAAGTCTCGAGCCCTGCCCTAGCCACTCACCAGGGACCTCTTCTAACGGTCACAGAATAAACAACATAGCTATTTTCTGCCAATTTATTCCAGTTAGCTTACCTGAAACCTGCTGCATTGAGATGCTGTGTCCTGCGAGCTAAGTTCCACACAAAGACCGCGACAATAATATCCAGCAAAACACGTCACGTCAGGGGCTTGTGCTCCGGGGCTGCAGCTGGATGCTACTCCTTACAGGCGCACAATCGTTGGCCGCCATGCTGCAAACTAAACCTCTTGACCATAGTAGTGGTGCATTACTCACTTCCGGTCAAGTGAACGCTGGCGTGTCTTGCTGCCGCTGCTCACCGGCAACTTTTAACATGTTTTACGGTTGTCCACGCACTTGATGACTGTATTTTTCGTCTAATCTGGGAGATTTACTCTCTCTTATTCGCCTGATGACCTACGATTGTGCTGCCATCGTTCTGTGGTGACTACTGGCCGTCGTTTGCCTACCTGCTCGGCTCGCTGTTTGGCTTCGTGTGTGTCATCACCTCTTCACCGCGCATTACGATGTCGGCCAGCAGGGTCCTTGTATTGTCCGTACTGATCTGGATTATCCTGTTGCTCCTTCATCCACCCGTGGAGGGACTTCTTCAATACTCGGCTGCTGAGCTCCTCCGGCTTCGCTTTCAAGGGTGCGGACCTCCTCCATCAGCTCTGGACCTCCACCCAGACATCTCCTTCCTGCCTCGCCGGAGATATATCCACCGGGGGTCTCGGCGGGGTTTCCGCGTCGGGAGCTCCGACGGGAGCATCTCCTTCTGGTCCTCCACTCGCCGCCCATCCAGAAACACCGGGCGGTCTGTGAATCATGGGGTGTTAGCCAGCCTGGCTAGGTCGGCTAACGCCCCTCTCAGCAACAACATCTCTGGCGTCAACTTCGGTCTCCTGAACATCCGCTCCCTCACGAGCAAAGGACATCTCATCCAGGATCTCCTCACTGACCGTAAGCTTGACTTCCTTTGTTTATCTGAAACTTGGCAACTTTCTGGCGACTTCTCACAGCTGAATGACTCTACCCCTCCGGGGTTTGTTTACATTTGTAAACCTCGTGATTCCGGTCGCGGGGGTGGTCTCGCGATACTTCACCGTGAGAAGTGGAAGGTCCTTCCACTCTCTGTCCCTCCCCTCTCCTCGCTGGAATGTCTCACCTGCCAAATACCTGGACCCACCCCCACTATCATAGCCACAGTCTACCGCCCTCCCAAACCTCACAAGGACTTTTTAAATGAATTCTCCGCCCTCCTCACACACCTCTCCACTCTCTCACCTAATGTCATTCTGCTGTAGGGTTTTAAAATACACATGGACAATACTGCTCTTCCCCTCACCATAGACTTCTCCTCATCACTCCACTGTTTTGGCTTCAAACAGTTCGCAGACTTCCCCACACACATCAAAGGCCACACCCTGGACTTAGTTTGCTGTTCTGGACTCACCCCCTCCAACTGTACTGCAGATGAACTTCATATCACTGATCACTTCCTCCTCACATTTAATGTCACCCTCCAGCTCTCCATCTCCAAACCACCCCGTGTCATCTCCTTCCGAAATGTAAAGGACATTAACATGGACTCTCTTTCCTCCTGCATCGCCAACTTGACTTTGGACTCTCCCTCCACCCCTGATGATCTTGTCTCCCAGTATAATAACGGTCTCACTAACATTCTCAACTCACTCGCCCCCATCAAGTCACGTACTGTTTTCTTCACTCGTTCTGCCCCCTGGTTCACTCCTGACCTCCGCTCCATGAAATCAAAAAATCGACAGCTTGAAAGACTCTCCAGGAAATCTGGTCTCACTATCCACAAAGACTTGTACACAGCTCAGCTTTCTCTTTATAAGGACTCCATCTCTCGCGCTAAATCTGATTATTACTCTGGACTCATCTGCTCTAACGCAGGCAACCACAAGTCTCTCTTTTCCGTATTCAACAGCATCTTTCAACCCCCTGACTCCCTCCCTCCCCACTTTTACTCTACTGACTTCTGTAATTCTCTCCTCCTGTTTTTCAACGATAAGATCATCAACATCCACCAGCATCTAGGCTCCTCCACTTCTCCCACTCCCTCCTCTGAACCTCTTCCTCCCTGTCAACCATTCTCCACTTTTGTCCTCCCTCATCCCTCTGAAATCTCCACCCTCATCACCAAGTCAAAACCATCTTCCTGTGTGCTTGATCCCATCCCCACTGTTCTCATTAAATCCTGCCTCCCCTCTCTTCTACCCCTCATATCTGTCATTATTCACTCCTCACTGTCCTCTGGAATTGTCCCCAAGCTCTTCAAATCTGCAGCTGTGAGCCCCACTCTCAAGAAACCCGGATCAGATCCTAACGACTTCAATAACCTCCGCCCTATTTCTCACCTTCCCTTCATTTCCAAAATCTTAGAAAAAACTGTTGCTTCTCAACTCCACTCCCATCTCACCAACAATAGTTTGTATGAGCAATTCCAGTCTGGTTTCCGTCCCCGTCATAGCACAGAAACAGCCCTCATTAAAATCACCAATGACCTCCTCTTGGCAGCTGACTCCGGTTTGATCTCCATCCTCATTCTCCTTGATCTGAGTGCGGCCTTTGACACTGTCTCTCACTCCATTCTCCTCAACAGACTCTCCTCCATTGGCATCACTAACACCCCCCTGCACTGGTTTCACTCTTACCTCACAGGCCGCACTCAGTTCATCCAACTAAAATCCTTCACTTCCCAGCCCTCCCCCGTCTCTTCTGGTGTGCCCCAGGGCTCTGTCCTGGGGCCCCTCCTCTTCATCATCTACCTTCTCCCTTTAGGCAATATCTTCCGTAAATTTAATATCCATTTCCATTGCTTCGCGGATGACACCAAGCTCTATCTTTCCTGTAAACCTATCACTGCTCTCCCACCCTCATCCCTCACCCTCTGCCTCTCCGAGATAAAATCTTGGTTCACCTCCAACTTCCTCAAACTTAACAGTAACAAAACAGAACTTCTTCTAGTTGGCACCAAAGCTTCACTATCCAAAACTGACAGTTTCTCCCTCCATATCGATAGCTCCACAGTGTCCCCCTCCCCTCAGGTCAAGAGTCTGGGTGTCATCCTCGATAGCTCACTATCCTTCCACTCTCACATCAATAACATTACCAGGTCTGCTTATATCCATCTACGTAACATCAGTCGTCTCCGTCCCTCTCTCACCCCCCACACCACTGCTATCCTGCTCCACAGCCTTGTCACCTCCCGCCTTGATTACTGTAATGCACTCCTTTTCGGTGTCCCTCACAAATCCCTTCACAAACTTCAACTGGTCCAAAACTCTGCAGCCCGTATCATCACCAAGACCCCCTCCTCTCACCACATTACCCCCGTCCTTCAGCAGCTTCATTGGCTCCCGGTTAAATACCGAATCACATTCAAAATCCTACTGCACACATTTAAGGCTATCCTCAGATCTTCCTCCTCCCTCCACCTCTCTGTGCCCTCTGCCCGTCTCAGCACCATGGGGAGCAGAGTGTTCAGTCGCTCTGCTCCCCAACTCTGGAATTCACTACCGCCCGATATCAGAAACATTGATTCTCTCCCCACCTTCAAATCCAAACTGAAAACTCATCTGTTCCGGTCTGCATTCTCTTTATAACTTCACTTCTCCACGTTGCTTATTTTTATTTATTTATTTATTTATTTTTTATTTTATTTTTTATTTTTTTACATGATGGATTTTATTATTGTGCTTGTACTTCCTTGTGTTATTTATTTGTGTTTTTATCCACTCTGTAAAGTGTCCTTGAGTGTTCTGAAAGGCGCTTCTAAATAAAATGTATTATTATTATTATTATTATTATTACTGCCACCTTCTGACACTACGACGTTAACACATACCCCACGTGGGGGTGGTGGCGGGACGCTCATGTGATTGGCTGAAGAGGAAGGAGACATCTGATTGGCTACCTATATCCCCTTGGTAGAAAAAATGCATTTGTGGATCGGGTCACGTCAGGGGAGTCTCAAAAAGATTCACACACAAATGCGCGGAGGTTCACAAAATAAAAGCATTTGTAAATGAATGTATCAACATCCACATATGTTTTGATGAAAATTGCAAATACTTTTTAAATACAATATATTTGTGGAATTTTTTTTGCATATATTTAAAACAATAAATATTTGTGTGTGCATCAGAAATACATTGAAAATATTTGTGTGGAGAGAGTCATTTATATATAAATCTTAACATGTATTTGTGAATCCTTCTGTGTGCATTTGTGAATATTGAGACTGATCTAACTCCATACACATACCTCTTTAATCCTGTGAAGCACTTTGTGAGTCCTCTCTGTGAGAAGTGCTATACAAATAAATTTTACTTACTTACTTACTTACTCTTTACACCTTAGTCTTCAGCTAACCATACCGTTCCGATTTTGTTATTGCCCAGCGCACGGTTATTGCATCTACACTTTTACCAGCTGCTCTGTAGCATGCTTGCTACTCGTGTTAGCAGTTGTGTCAGTACAGCTGGAGATATTGTTGTAAGCAGAATTCACATCACCTAATATAGGGCAAAACTATGGATGGTCACGCAACACTCCACATAGAATGGGCAAGTTATAAAGCATTAGTGCACTTTCACCCAAAACAACCACCACATGCTGCACTGATGAACTGATGACATAGTCCTTGTCAGAGATGCATCAAGATGCTGTAAGCATTTATACTACAAACGATATGTGGTTGTATGCATCCCAGACCACCTCAGCGAATGATTTGAGCTATTGGATCTCAATGCGTCTTGGTGGCTGTTTACACCTGTATCTAGCATTGTCCACTTGTGATCAGATCACTCGAGAGTAATCTTGATATCAGGTCTTAACAGGCTCTCAGTGACTAATGGAGACAACACTTCTTGAATTTGGTCCATTATTGAGAAAGACCGCTGCAACTGCAGTGGCGAAACAGGCTGCAGTGTAATTCCTACAGGCAGTTTTAGTTTATATTGGTTTAATTTAGTTTATTGAAACATACATGTATAGAAAATACAGGAATAAGAAATTAAAAGTTAAAGCACTGTGCATGAGATGTTAGAAGCCAAAAATGTCTTATGAAGATACCTCCCTTCTTAATTAATAACAATCGTACATAAAAAGAAAAAGATCAAAACAAAGATTGCATGATTGAAAAAGAGTTCCAGACTAGGGCATATTACAAAATTTTGCACCGTCAATTTACATCAGGGGTGTCCAAAGTTTTTAAAATGATAATATGAAAATACCTGGGGGCCAGCTGCTTCTCTCTCATATGAGTTATTAAATAAGAAACTCCATTCAGATGAGAAAAACTCAACTGTTTCATTTCTCAGTGAAAAACCACTGGTGAAAGTGACGGCCCTCGCTGTCAACTTTACACTTTTTTGCCATTGGGCTGTTTATTGGCAAGAATTTTGAGATATATGTATCACAATACAAGGGTTAGAATTCAATATAATGCATTATATTGCATCACTGTCAGCAAGGTGGTATTTTGTGGTATTTTTATATCTCCTTTTGGGAACATTCCACCATATGCATAAAATCTGAGTGAAAATAGTGTATTTGATTGATGCAGTCAGAACCGAATGATATCTATTTATCACAGCTGCAAGGCACCAAATGTGGATAGATTTTCAGTTTGGCGAGTAAATCCTGGATAGCTATCGCCCACACTGGAGGGTAAATGTTTTTAATCACTATAATCATGTAATTGATTACTGTACTGAGTCTCTACTATGTTTGGTTTGATTTATGGTTACGCTGCTCTGCTGCTTCTCTCCTGTGTGTGTCAGAGGTTGACACACAAATACACTCAGGCACACAGATCACTACATGTGATTTTACTTGTGTCTAAACTGTGCCGCGATTTCATTGTCTTGAGCACTCCTGGTTTTGCTTCACTGTTTGCAGTACAGGACATCAGCTGATCTGCTTTAATATCACTTGCCACCGGCCTGCTGCTACCTACCACTATGCTAATGTAGAGCAGATGGTTATGAATTGTGCTCATACTTACGAAGGTAATAAAATAATAATACAGAGGTTCCAAACTCTTTATTGTCTCCAAGTGACCGGCAGCGCAACACAACTTCAACCCTTCTGTTCTTACCTTTCACAGTAAAAGCCCATATGTATTTCAGTTGATTTAGCTAATTCAACCAATGGCATGGAGAAATCTTTCAGGTTGGCCGATGGAGCCCTTGAGCTCAGTTTTAAAGGGGAATGATAGAGCTTTTGATAAGCTGTGGGCACCTTTCCTAAACTACCTTCCAAATAGCATGGCAGATCTAGTACGTAGGGAACATGGCACTATAGATTGGCAACCTCTGAGTAGCCCTGTGAATGTCTAAAGCTCTCTCATGTGTACTTCGGTGCTCTCAACTGTGTCCCCCCTGACTCTGTGATCTCTATACAATGATTTCCTAGGTAATATGACTTTATGCAGTGCTGCTGATGTCTGACTGTTTTTTCGAATCCTGTAAGGTCTGTGATGTGTTCTTGTCTAGCTCCACTGTCATGTGTTTTTTTTTGTTGTTGTGTCATGTTTTGTTATTAAAATTTAAACAAAAAAAAGGTATTGGGGGGGGGGAAGAGCCCATAGACATGGCTTCACTGATTACCAGAGGGAACTTAATCACATTTTGGTGATTAGTTGTTTAATATACAGGTTCCAACCTGAGGTGTAAAAAAATGTTTTACTTCAAACTTTAGAAATGTATGCAGGCAAAGAAACCACATACAAATACATAAGATATACTGACTTTTATTATAAGTTAGTAAAAATGTCAGGAAAACTCTTCTCTGCTGTAATATTCACAGGAAAAATGTGCTCAAATTTCACCCACATCACCCATTTTACACAAACTTCCTGCATTTATTGTGGTCAGCTGTTCTGTGCTGTAAATGTTATGTATTGGATATAATATCAAATATCCATTAACTACGTCACTTAGTAAGGGGTCGTCAGTTTCTTAATAATAGAAAAGGGGGGAAAGGAAAAAGGTTTGGAATGTATGATATATTAAAATAATTTTGCTTCAAATTTTGCTCCAGCCTCTACTTTTCTAGATTTGTATTAAACATAATACTTTATTATCTGTAGTGGGACGGCATAGCTATAGATAATATAATCATTCATTTATGTGATAAAAGCACCAAATTTGGCAGATGTGTTGACAAATATATTTAGAACAAATGTGGATATTGGGGCATCAGAAACTCACCCCCTGGTGGCCAGAGCAGGCAATTGAATACCCCTGAATAAAGGCGATTGAAAGGTGATTAAACTGATCCCCCGTGTAAACCCTCAATCAGAATGAATATTTCCCATGTAAACTGCCTGGAAAAACTTTAATTCCGAATGATTTCATTCAGATTTATTTCATTCAGAATGAGAAGCCATCATGTAACGGCACCCATTAATGCTCATTGCATCATCTGAGATCTCCTTTGGTCCACTTGCCAGCATCAGTAGTGCATCTGTCAGTTTTGGCAGCAACTTCCATGTTGACCATGCTGCCTTCTTTCCATATCCAGCTGCACAGCCTCTCAAAGCATGGAACATTGGAAGGTCACATGACATCTCTGGTCCGAGACATGCAGCCATTTGGTGGGCTGCAAGGTAGCGAAAGCTCTTGCCTGTTTGGAATGAGACATATTTTACACTTAAACTGGTCTCTAAATTATATTTGTGGTGCTAAAAACACGGTAACAGCAGCTTGGGGGGATGCCCAACGTGTTCTGTTCCAGTATATTAAGCTATAAATGTACCAAATTTGGCGCTTTTATTATAAAAATGAACATTTTTTTTAGCTATGCCGCCCAATTTATTAGTTTGTTAGCAGAATTATACAAAAACTGCCTGACTGATATTCACGAAATTCGGTGGAGGGATGTAACACACGCCAACTTAGAATACATTAAATTTTGGTGTTGATCCAACTCAGGGCTCAACAACACATGGCCGCCCATTCACTTCCATTCATTTTTTGGATGAGGATTACATGAAAACTGTCCAACCAATTTTCACAAAACTTGGTGGAGGCATGTAGCATGGTCCAACTTAGAAGCCATTACATTTTGGAGTGGATCCAATTAATGGTACGGATCCATGGGCAGGTAGGACTCAATTGCCTGCTCTGGCCACCAGGGGGGCGAGTTTCTTAAGCCCCAATATCCAGATTTGTTATAGAAAAATATTGAGCTGTGCCGCCCCACTACTTAATAAAATGTACAAAACAAATATACATGCCACACAAAAGGGCACTAGCCTGTACCAGGTTAATAACTCCAGGTACCAGTCCTGTGAATTAATGTTACTCTTGTCTGATTGTTGAGCGTGGCCGTGTCCTGTTTCTGTCCTTTCATATTGAATTCCCACATGGTCCAGTCATATAGGTTTTGATTTATTTTGACAAGGGGCAGCTCCTAATAGTGTTTCACATTTTGTTCGGGTCCGGGCAGCTAAGCTGTCAGGACCAGGTCCAGTCTCATGCCAGATATCCTCAGCTGTAAACTCAAGCCAGTAGTCCTGATGGTGGCGCTACAGCAAGCCCCAATACTGAGGAAACTTTTGTACACTTAAACCTATTGCAAATTATGAAGTTCATCACTCTGTTTTTTTTTTCAAAAACTGTAAAACTTATTAAACCTATCTCCTCCCACAATTTTTGCTTAATTGACACCAAACTTGCTACAGAGCATCTTCAGACTGTCCTACAAAAACTATGTTTCTCAGATTTTTGATTTATCAAAATGTTTGACTGTAAACAGTACTGTAAACATATACATGCAAATTCTTGCTAAATAAATCTTCAGTGTTCATTAAAAAAAAGACAAAATTCTAGAGTCATGGTAGATGATGTGTGGCAAATTTCAGAATTTTATCTCAATAACTGAATTTTTGACAGTGGTTTCAAATCTGCCTTTCCATGCACGGATAGCTGCTTTCCTACACAACAGTGAATGGCTTACTCAATTTGTGAAGCCACTGTTGAGTTGCTACTTGCCAATTAGCTCAGAGCAGTAGATGACCGTCTTAGATTCCAGAGGTTGTGGATTCGAGCCTCAGCTGGTGCAGAATCCATGTTGTAATATAAATATCTTCTTGTGCTCCAGCTTATTGCTTAAAATTGCCTGAGCATGACTGATCACTGTGCAGCATCTGCAAGTCTTTTTTCTGCTAGAAAATCTGCCTTCTCATGCTTGAAAATAAACCAAACTTTGCACAAAGATCCAGTTTCAATACTTCAGTGTGAAACCATCTGAGGCTTCTCACTTTGCACATAGCTCAACTAGTTAAACATCAGTTTTTCACTTAAGAAGCAAATCAGTCAGTTAAAATCAATTACAAACATCTCCATGCTGTCTAGATGCAATATGTGTATTTTCAGATTTTTGTTTCGATACCTGAAGTTTTTACAGTGGTTTGAAATCTGCTTTTCCATGCATGGACGGCTGCTAAACCTCTACGTCTGGCTTAGTCAATTTGTGAAGCGACACATTAATTGTCACTGACTAATTAGCTCAGTGAGATAGAAAGTGATCCTTAGTCTCAGAGGTTGTGAGTTCAAGCCTCAGCTGATACGAAAGGCAGATTGTGTTGCTAAATTCCTAAATGTCTTCCAATTTTCTGCTTGTTGCTCAGAATAGCCTAAAAATCCCCGAACCCGACCCATCGCTGCGTAGTAGCTATAATTTTTTTTTTTTGGGACTAAGTGAGATCTTGCCGACTGATGACCTTTCTGGTCGACTAACTATAAGGGGGCAGGCCTAGTTCACTGCAATATACACATTCGAGAGGTGTTGGTGAGAATAAATTAGTACATTGAAGAGTATTGCAGCAGTTGAATTATTGCAGCAATAATTGCATGGTACTGCACAGTTATGTAATGTCTGACAACATTACAGAAAGACCCTACGGAGGAATAAAAACATTTTTCCTTAAATTTTTGTTTGTTATTGTGTGTAACCAAGTCTCACTCAAGGAGAAGTCTCACTCTGAAATCTGGCTAATATTTCCACATTTTGACTTATTATAAATATTAAGCCATGACACTAAAAATCTTTTTGACAACATCAAGCTATGTTTTCTGGACCTCAGTAAAGATAACACACTCTTCTCGCCAATCCTCTCTGCAGCTCTTACTAAGGTTTTTGCTATTGTTTTTCCTACAACAAGACACCTCTCATAAAAGTTACAGAACAAGACTTATGCTTGAGCGAGACTTGGTCACAAATAGACTGGCGAAAGGTAAGGAAAAAACGTAACATTTCTCCATAGGGTCCTTTCAGTAAATGTTGTCAGACACTTCTAATAACAATCTGAGTCTGTCACACTAAAACTAGCACTTTTAATGGACGTAAATTGACGGTGCACAATTGCCCAGAGGGATCCCATTGCAGCCTGTTTTGCTGCAGCAGCTCCAGCTGTCTCTCTCAGTTGTGGACCGATTTCAAAAATTGTTGTCTCCATTTGTCACTTAGACAAAAAAAAACTTGGGGAAATAGGGTCCAGGTTGAAAAATACCAAAGTTTCTTTAAAGACTCCCTAAAGCTATTTTATCAGCTTTCAAACTTTCTGTTGTTTCAGAAAGTTATATTGGAGTTCCCAACATCTGCTGCTAATACCTACAGCTCTGCTCTATAAAACGTAAACCCTTACATCAGTATCCTTGTCTGTGCTGTTGCAAAATCATCCATTCATTTATTTCCAGATGACATAGTTTGGAACTCATTTAAAGTCTCCCTGGAGTCTCTTCAGGACAGTTGCCACAGTTTTCAGATGCCTTTTCTCTGCATTGATCCTTGTGCTAAATACATCAAAGACAAATGTCATGTAGTTCAGAGGGGAGACAGTCGCCTGGTTTGCTGCTGCAGGCAAGTGGAATGAGTTGCAACACTTGTCTGCCTTTGTGGATCTCATTACAGACATGAGTACATACAATTAAAATCCTCCTTAAGCTCAATTCAAATTTTAATGACTATGATGAATGATTCCTGCACAGATATACCTCATATGTCACCTTCCTGTAATTCAATTTGTAGTTGTTCAGTAGTCATAGTGTTTGCAGGGCCATTTATCATTGTCTGTGTCATTTCTGCTGCATGCTCTGTGCTCTACACGTTCTCATGTCTTCTCTGTACTGGCTGTCTTTTGTGCTATGATCCTTTAAAGATGTATTTAAACTCCAGGCATCATTTGTTGTGCAGGGTGATGAGACAACATACATTTAAAACTGTGCAGTTAGTATTAATAAAATGGCAGGATTGTTTTTGTTTTGCTTTGAGAATGGCCACAAAACATCCTCTCCTATGCTCTTTATCTTGTCAGTCCATGATGCCTTTCTTCTTGTCAAAGCCTGATATTCTACATGTCATGCGGACAGAAACAACATGTTGACAAGGAAACATTGTGGCTTTTGATTTCCATGCTGATATTTGTTTTAATCTTCATCCAATTACAGTCCCTTCATAACACATGACAGTTTGGATTATGGATAGCATTTTATTCTGTTCTTGAAGAAAATTGAATAAAACACGGTAAAACCACACACAAAGAAGCAAACAAACACACTCACTAAAATAACTTGCTAGACTTATGAAATCAAACCTCATATAATTGGCTTATCCTGCTTTGAAATGGAACGGAATCTCGAGCGTGCTACAGGCGACTGCCTCTCACGCTGTTGTGCTGCTTGTTCTGCCTCCTTTCTCATCTCTATCTTGCATCTTTACAACATTTGCTTATCAAGTACTTGTGCACATATAGCATTTTGATTTTTTTTCCACAAATGTGTCTGCAGTTTGGAGGTATACTTGCAATGGAAATGATTGCTGCAGCTGAGTCAAGGAAGCGATGCTGTCTTTGTTCAGCTGTACTTACAGTCAGTAAGGCCTTTTAAATAGCTTGAGTAACACTGACATCTGCTGGGACAGTATGTTGTAACTGGCCAGAGAGGGACCACAGTTTTAAATCCACAAACTACTGAAGAATACTGAGCTGACAGTAGTCGTATGTGAGTTGAAATGACCTTTGAGACTTGATCAAAATGAACAAAAAAGCAGGATTTGAAATTCAGACCTAAGTGGCAGCTCAGAAATGAAGAAAATATGGTGTTGATTTAAAACATGCCCAAGCCAGTTCTGTGTGATGTGACTCCGTATGGCATAACGCTCCATCAATCAGCATAGTGCTGTCTCAGACAGGGATTTACATCACTACACCTGAAGTAGCTGAAACTGCCTTATGACAATGATATCCTTGATGTTGTAGAAAGCAACTGCACCGTATGTTTATGATGACAAGTTTCATTCTGTTTGCTGTTTTTCCTGACTAATGGCACTTTTTTTCCTCTCTTTTTCTTTAGGTAAGACGTTTTTCTGTGTCTTCTTCACTGAAGGGTATGTAAAGCCCCTTTTCCACTGCACAACAACACACTCGCTAACATCTGGCTTTTGTATGTAATGGGAAAGGTTACACTTGGCATTCACATCTGGGTCAAATGACTCCGCAGTACGGTATGAGATTTTCATGGTTTGATAACTATCTCAGAAAACATCGCGGTTTCACAGTGTTACGGTATCATGGTATTACAGAATCAAGAGTATTATCAGTAAGCCTGACCCTTAAAGGAATGAAAATAGTGGGTTATTTTTAGGGATGCACCAAATATTCGGTAACCGAATATATTCGGCCGAATATTGCAAAAAAACACACATTTGGTATTCGGTGGAATAAGTGAAACGCAAGGCCGAATAATAGTGGCGTGTTTTGATAACGCAATAAACAGCGTGCCGTGACGGGCGGAGTAAAATGATGGCAGTGTGGCGATCTGTCACTCACCGCACTTGCATTTGCGACTAAAAATAGTTTTGAGTGAGCAAAATAGGCTTAAATCATTCAGCACGCTGTGCGAGCAGCCTACAGATTTCAACCACATGATAGGTGAATCTCACCAGTTGTGGGTTGAACGGGGGTCACAGACACAGACAGTAATGTATTCCTGTCAAATACGGTGGCGATCAGCTTACCGGGGAGAAGTCGGCTCCAATAATATCGTCTTCTTGGCGTCATGACTGCCCAGTAGTACCTGAACAGCCGAGCCAGCCGAACACAGGTATGTGGCGTGTCAGAGGAGAAACGAGCCGTTCACATTTCTGTCATTGTGGCAGGTAACGGCCCACAAACCTCACCGCACTTTAGGGACTGTTCTTTACTTATGAAGGGACCGTCAGGGGAGGAGGGTGGCTGGTTGATTTTTATTTAATTTATTTATTTCTTTTATTTTGATCCCCCCTATGTTAATCACTTATTGATGCTGTTTTTGAAGTATGAATAAGTCAATAAGTGATTTATTACATTGAAATATCATTGATGTATTATAGAAAAGTGATTTATCTTTTTATAAATGATAAAAGGCACATCTGCCTAATTTTCGCTGTGGTATCCTGATACTACTCAGAACCGTGATATTTTCATTGGTATCGTACCATGGGTCCAAATTTTGGTACCATGACAACACTAATCTGGAGGGGGTTCATCTGCAAAAACTAACAAAAAACCAAACGATATTCGGTATTTGGTACTTGGTATTCGGCCAAGCGTTTAATATAATTTGGCATCGGCCACAAATTTTCATTTTGGTGCATCCCTAGTTATTTTTGATTGAACATTGTTATATTTCTATAATTAAATTTAGAAACCATTTTGTTATTGGAATTAGCCTATCTGTAAAAAGTCCCCCCATTTGAAAGTAACTAAAATAAAGGGGACATTTTCTGTCAAGTTGCATTTTTTTTTCTAAATCCTACATGAGTCAGATGTACAAGGTATGATAACTGCCAACTTTTATAGCTGTAATCCTCCTCTGCAGTAGTCACAGGTAGTTCTCTGGCTCCAATCAGCATTGCTGGGAACACAATACATTGATAAACACACTATTTTTAGCCACTTTACCGACAAAATGCAATGACGTGCCAACACAAAATACTACCTGTGTCTGCCCAAGTAGTGCTCAAACATCGATCCAAATTATTTGCACCAAATTTGAAAGAGAGAATAAGTAAGTAAGAAGTAATCACTGTAAAGTTTTCACAGGCCTCCATACTGCCTTCTACTGTTTACTAACCTGTTTTATGGTCTATCTGTGACATTGAACATGACACACCAAAGAAAAAGAAAAAAAACATGCACACTGAAATGCACACCTGTTTGCTGAAAAGTTGTGTACACAGCTCTGGTCTACTAGGGCTGTCACTTTTTCAAAAACTCAAGTTCGAACGAATTTGAAATGACCCGTAATTCGTTCGGATAAATTCGAATTACAACAACAACAGATACTTCTTTTTTTGCCGGACGCCGGAGCACAACGCAGCAATTCAGCACAGAGCAGATCGTGCGGGGCAGGAAGTCGTGCAGAGAAATACAATAAATCATCCAGTTAATTTTCAAAATAAGATACACAGTGCAACGGACACACATCCAGTGGAAATCCGGGGTAAGACATCTGCTTCTTACAAAGTCGACAAACAGTCTTATCTTTGTTCGTAACTTTGCCATCCACGGCGTAGAACCCAAAATACTTCCACACGCTGCTTCTCAAATGTCTTGGTGTCGTGATTGTCCGCTCAGGACGGCTTTGCTCGCTATTGTCCTCCATTTTCAGTGCAAAACAACACATTAACATTAGCTTAGTTTAGTGATAGGTCAGTAGGGCATGCAATAGGTCAAGATGATAGTGAATTCTTTGAGCGCCCTCTGTTGGATCACACGGCGAACTACATCAAACGGTCTGATGTGCCTATAGAGACTGCAGCTTGCATTTCGAACAGGTAATTACAGCTCGAATATGAACTTTTCACCCCGCCATCGAACGAATGTCTGAATTCGAATAAAAAGTGACAGCCCTATGGTCTACTGGCAATAGGTATGAAGTCCAAGCCTGTTTTTATCAGGTTTACTTGAGGTGAAAAAGGTGCATAACATAAACGCTCTGATAGGCATTTCAAAGCTCTGGTAAACCACTAATATCAATTTATAAATATCTCGTGTGTGTATTTGGGGAAGGGGTGTGTGTGTGCGGTCCCTTCATCTTATTCTGAGTCAGTCCGTCTCTGATGATATTCATCTTGCTAATTTACAATTCACTCACTCCTGCAAAGACTCTCAATTTGTCCTGACCTTAGTTGTTGCCCAGAGACTTGGACAGAATGAGTTTATATTCGTGCTTTGGGTCTCAGAAAGAGACATACCATTTTGTGTCCAATTTGTGTGTGTGTGTGTGTGTGTGTGTGTGTGTGTGTGTGTGTGTGTGTGTGTGTGTGCGCGCGCTTTTGAAGGTTTGTGTTTGTGAGTGATCAGGTGCCATTAAGAGCTAATTAGGTCTAAATTGCTGTTTGTTACTTCTCTGAATAATAATGCCCCCCCCCCCCAAACAACTTCACTGCTCAGAAAGGCGTGACTGCTGCTCGATTAGCCGAGCCTGACTGATCACAGCTGAAGATCAACTTCAGTGGAAATCATCTGAGATGTTTGGCCATGGAGAATGAATAGTGTTCAGCAAGCGCGAGCTACAGACTGAATCATGCCGCCTGCACTGTCAAGTTGGCAAAGACCATGTCATACAATCTCCTTTGGAACAAGGCATTTCATTTTTTTTTTCATCTTTCTGGCCCCTGAAAAGAACAGCAGATGAATCCCGCCTCCCTCTCCGTGATGGTATTTTGATTTCAGTTTCCCATTTCCAGTTTATCACAGTTTGATAAGGTCACCTCACGCTGTCACCTGCAGTATCCAACTCCATTTACTCAAGCGCCCTGAAATGCTATTATCAATATGAAATATTGTCCAGACAGACTACAGCTCTTCCAGCGAGGAAAACATCAATGTTTACTGTTCAGAAATCAAGCCCTTGCCCCAGGTGCCAGCCACTATCTGTCTTCTCTGGGGAAAGAAAAAAAAAATCTCCAACAGGGATTACTAATCCCCTGCTTGTTTGTAGGGCTGCTGCGATACAGCAAAACAAGATTATCCCAGTCGCTGCTTACAATTTGGGCCTCTAGATGAAATGATAATTGCCAAGAAATATTTATTTTGTTGAATAAACTCCCTAATCCATTCCAATAGACTCCACTTGTTTTAGTAATTGCATGGCTTTTCTCTATGCAAACCTCCCAGACTGTCAGTACTTGAATGGGAGTACGAGTTGCCAGCTGTGAGATATTATGATCAGGATGACCCAGATTCCTTCCTCCTGCCTCTAATGAGGTGCTCAGTCATGTTGTGTAAGAATTTTTACATTTTTTTTTGTATTTATGTCTGCCTGTAAAGACTGTAATACTCTTATGAAAACATGCGAGTATATACAAGGCTTACAGCTTAGTTCAGTTTGTGTATTAGTGAATAGCCAAATTAAATGATTGAACAAATGTGTTTTGAGCGATTAATTCTTTGAATGGAATTTTATAAGATAGGTATAACCATCCTTATTGAGATGCAGGATTAAGTTTTCTAAGCCTTCAGCAAAAGCTATTTAAGAATAACACAATTGGAATTCACTTAATGAAAATACGTTCCACTTTATATGCATGACAGTCTGTGAAAATTGCACATGGGGCCATGTACAAGTCTCACAGGACTGACTACAAGAAATAAAGCAATACTTTCCAAGCTGGAAGGAGAAAACTACCAGCATGCCTCACCACTCAATATCATCTCACCGGCAAGCTAGCTCACCCTGCCGTCGCGCATTGAGTGCAAAAATGGCTGCTGAATAGCTCATGCTGACAGACGGTCAATGTTTTGGATGGCTGTTGCTGCAATTAGAAGGAGGGACACTCATTCCCAGGTGGCATTTCCAGCTGCTGGTATTGGTCCCAGGTTTGCACTTTTAAGGCAATGGCAAATGATGTGCCAGCAAGTAGCAACCTGGTCTAAAGACGGTGTACAGCCACTCCTAACCATCATAAGGCAAAAGTTCTCTTGCAGAGACTACGGCTGTTGTGCTGAGGCTTTGCTGGACATGGTAATTCCAATACCTCTAACAAGAAAAACAGTTTTACTTTGAAGGGAATCACTCTGCATCACTTTAGTAAGCAGAACAGTGGGGGTTCTAGCCTAAATGGCGCCCTGGGTGACACCCCCCTATGCGCATACACGCACACACAAAAACACACACAGACACAGATGAGCACACTAGAGCGTGACTCGGGCTGCATTTTCCTGACCGAAAATGACCCGAGTCCGACGCCCTTTGTTACCTGACATAGTTATTGTTATGGTGTAACACGCAGCTAACACAGCAGCACAGCACAGCACAGCACTGAACACACAGTCAGTTGGAGTGGAGCCTATGTTGTGTTCAGGCTTTGTCATGTAAATTACAAATTCCAGCACTTGCCGCTCCTGCTCCCCTACTTCGTGACAAAGTGCCGCCCTGGGCAAATGTCCATTCGGCCCACGTCAGGATCAGGGCTCATATGGAAATGTTACGGATACAGTTATTATTTCATGTTTTGATTTTATTTATTATGAATGAATAATTTGAGAATTTAATAATGCGTGGTCAGATTTGTTTGCTTTGACCACCAACACTGCAAAATTCAAATACCAAATAATTAGAAATAGCTCACTGCAGAGGAGCCTCCTTTTGATAAAACATAGTAATAAATGTTCATTTCGCCCTATCAGTTATGCTGATAGGCTAATTTAGACTTGCAGGTTCATGCCTCTTTGGAGTGCAGCAAGCCGGAGCGTGAAAAAGTTGTTTTTGAAAGGCTAAATACCATTGAATATGGATTGAAGCTGAATATTTCCTCAGATTAAAAACATGTTGTGAATTTTGGAAATAACTACATCTGTCTTTTTTAAATTAATTTTGACTTGCGGAGTTTGCAGTACTCTTGAGTTACTGGAAATGTTTGGCATCCTTTGGCATCCTCCATCAGCTGTACAGGTTGTTGCCAATGTGGCTGATGTTCACACTTGTTTTTTTCAGACAAAGCATGCTCAATTTGCATAAAAATGTGAGATTATTTCTGTTAGAATCTATACTGATTTGTTCATGAATCTCCTTGAAGTATTTGTATCAACTCACGTCATCAGTACCAGATACCAGTAGCTGCATTGTCTGAATTGCCAATTGCACTAGCTATGCTGGTGTTGTGTTGAGGTCTGTTCCCCCACTGAATAGTGTTTCCTTCCTTTCAAAATGTGTAACGACCCCTGCAGTATTTAGGGAAAGGGATAAGGTTTGGTTCAGATGGCTTCAGTAGGGGGCGACGCATATGGACAAGAAAGCAGTCTGTGACACAACACTAGCATGCTGGGTGCTTTAAATTCTCAGGCAGCATAAAACAAAGTGCCTGAGCGTCATTAGCTCTTGTGAAAATTAATGATGCTCAGATTTACATTCACTAGTTGCAACACACGGATACATTCAGTTTAGTGTTCACCAAAAACATGAGCACATCCAATGAACACGCTCTTTCAGCACGTTCATGCACGCTGGATATGGTCATTATGGTCATTATGAAACATTGTCACCATTCAATAGTTTTTGGATTGTTAAATGACCTGGTCAGCTCATATCTCGGTCACAATTCTCAAACGCCAAAAAAAAATAAAAAATAAAATGATGTATGGGATCCGTTTCAAAAGTATTTGTGTATGTTCTGTGCTTATGTAGGTAAATAAACATGGCTTACATATTCTGAAATGTAAATATCAGTATTGGCCTTAAAAATCCTGTATTGGTGTAGAGCTGACAAGGCAAAATAAACAGGGAGCACAGTCAGTCTAAGAGCCTGCTGTCTTTCTGTGCATGGTTCTTGGGTACTACCACTACATATTGAAACTGGTCGATATACTGTAACTGAAGTAGATCGAAGATTATGTCATTACTGTGAGTCTGGTGGAGTAGAGAGTGAAACTCACTTCTTACTTCACTGCCCATTTTATGATGACCTAAGGCAAGGGTGTCAAAGATATAGCCTGTGGGCCAGAACCGGCCCACCAAAGGGCCCAATCTGGCCCACTAGATGACAAGGCTAAGAGGTGCAAGGTTTTAGGAGCAAGGTAAACAGTGAATAGCTGCTTCATGTAAAATGCTGCTTCATGGGCTTTTCCACCCTGCAAGAATATACTTCTCT
Organism: Epinephelus awoara; assembly: GCA_035609425.1. Lineage (NCBI taxonomy): Eukaryota > Metazoa > Chordata > Actinopteri > Perciformes > Serranidae > Epinephelus > Epinephelus awoara. Next base: position 6,317,009 of record CM069304.1, read on the forward strand.
GAAAAAAGACAAAATACTTATAGATATTAAACTTTGTACAAAATATTGTCAGCCAGCAGCTTCAACACCAACACCTGGAACAGAGGGGAACACTTATGCACAGTAGCACGTTCTTAGGGTGGGTCTTATATAGCATTGCTTTGCCAAGCAGATGAAAGTAGCACACAGGTAAACAGGGTGCGTTGCGATTCGCATACTTTTTCTTTTTATGTTTTATATGTTCTGCAGCTGCCCTTAACAAGTACGTACTGTTGCATACAGTCTGCACACATTTGGGACATACTACTGTCATATAACCAACATTACGCCCTGAAAGTTGACCCTCTTGCTTCTATATTTGTTACCTTGGAGATAAATCAAAATGCCATTTACTGCAGAGCTCTGCTGTTCTTACTTTGCAATGTATGTAGTTTTAATTTTGAAGTTATAACTGCACAAAGGTTAGATTCTAACAGAAAAATGACAAATAACGAGTGACAGGCCCTCTGCTGCTGAGAGGGTTGTGAGTCAAAATTGCCAGAAGAGCGTGCTGGCTTGCATACCGCAAAATACGATGGGATGTAGTAGAACATCCTGGTATTTTTGGCATACTGCATTGACATGCCATGTATTGGGACATAGTAAATCTTTTTCTGGCTCACCGTATAGTATGGTAGAATGGGGCCTGGAACGCAGTCTCTCTCAGTTTCTTTCTCTCTTGCTCTTGTTCTCTCTCCCATTTGTCATCTCACACTCTTTATACTGAACACTAACCTGTTTAATTTGTGTATATTAAACTTTATATACATCATTTATTTTGTTTTGTGTCAGTGTGATAGCACTAGAAAAATGTTTTTCTTTAAATTTGTCTAAATAATCCCATAAGGGGACTCGAAAATAAATAAATACTTTCTTCATCGAGTCATTCGTCAGGGCTTTGCTTTAAGACTAAGGTTTAAGCTGTTAGACGCAGCCCAACTGATGAACATGTTGAGAATAACCATCCGTCTTATCATGGTAATTCATGTTGACAAATTGGTGACCGAGGTGTGGATGCATCTCAAAAGCATGAAAACAACCTGGCTTGAACCTCCCTCACTCCAACATTGCATAAAACCACCAGTTTGAAAAAGACAAGTGACCCACACTTCTGATTGGTAGGTAGATCTGTTGCTTGTGGTCACTAGGGCTGCCACTAACAATTATTTTCATTGTCGACTAATCTGTCGATTATTTCTTCGATTAGTCGACTAATCATTTCATTGAAAAATGTGTTAAAATGTTGAAAAATGTCGGTCTGTCTTGCACAAACCCCAAAATTACATCATCTCATGTCTTGTTTCATACTCACGCCAAAGGGTTTTAGTTCACTGTCACGGGAGAGTGTGTAAAGCTGCCAATATCTGAACGTAAGAAGCCGCAGTAAGAGTATTTTGGGGTACTTTTATTGTACTTTTCTATGAAAAATGACTCAAACTGATTAGTCGACTACTAAAATAGTCACTGATTATTTTAATAGTTGATTAGTCATCGATAAGTCGACTAATCGTGGCAGCCCTAGTGGTCACCCTCATCCATTATAATACAGACTTAGGTAAACCCCGCCTTTACAACAACAACAACAACAATTACAGCAGCAACAAAAACAACAACAAAACCAACCCCACCAACAACATAACACAACAACAATAACAACAACAACAACAACAACAACAACATGTAAGTAGTGTGTATAACTTATATAAAACATACTGCAGTTACATTCAAGTGATATATGTTGTGTGTTATGTGTTTATATTCATTAGGGCTGCCCCTTAAAGGCTAAGTTCGGTTTTTTGACACCTGGGCCTTATTTTTAGGAATAAATACGCTCGTAGACTCACCCAGACAATTTTGGTGGAGCTCGGAGCCGTTTTTGAGCAATTTAGATCCATCCGACGGCGTTTTCTCTCATGCCATAGAAGCGGAAGGGGCCAGACATCGAAGCCCCTAAATTAGACATTATCTGCTGCGAAACTCACTCATTTCACCTACATTTTATAAATGAATGGCCAGTGATATCACCATGTCAGCTCAACTTCCTTGTTATGGTCATCCGGGGCTTTACAAGGATGGGTAACTTTTGATGACGTCATAAATGTGCGCCGCAGTAGCGCAGCTGAGTCCAGCCGGCGCTAGGCTAGGCTATACAGCTACACAGCTATTCTTGTGCAACATGACGGAATATTTATCCGATGTAGAAGTGGCTGATGACGACTTTGAGTATGATGGATGCCCGTATCGTTTTGAGCCAGAATACACCGACGAGGAGCTATTTGAAAGGAGGATGCAGAGGGAAAGAGCCCAACAGCTGGCCAGAGAACAAGCGAATGGGGGCTAACTGGTGGTGTTGTTGTTGTGGACACTGTACGTCACAGACAACAGAAGAGGAGAGCCTTTGCTGCTCAGAGTGGGACTTGAGACCAGAGGAAACACGTATTGATGCCCCCCAAAATACGTGTCTCACTACACTGGAAGATTTTTCTGCCATGACAAACCGGGCTGTGGTAGAGACTTTTTTCATGTCCCGAGAGTCAACTGGCAGACGCAGCCGAAGCCAGCAGGACAGAACGGACAACTTTCGATAGAGTAAGTAGCCCATACAAATGCAAAAAGCGTATATTTTCTATGAGTGTTTGCTTTATAAATAAATAACTTGGGTATGATGTCTTTACTTTGTAGTTATGTATGATCTGGAATGCAGACAGCAGACTCAGGCTATTACACAGAAAAAATAATGTAGAAACACGGTTGACAGTTTCATAGATATGAGTTTGGCATTTAGGAAATTCAGTTCAGTGTGGACCCGGTGACTGACCCTCCTCAGTTCTTCCACAGGAATATTCGGGTCCATTTTCAGGACAACAAGTCAGAGCTTTAGTAAATCCGGGTTTTTCAAAGGAAGCCTGTGGAATGTGAACTTTGTCCAACTAGTCATTTTGTTTGGACAAAGTGGAAAAACACAATGACGAACCATGTTTGTACCCGTGTAGCTCCTAGCCTAGCGCCGGCTGGACTCAGCTGCGCTACTGCGGTGCACGTCTATGATGTCATCAAAAGTTACCCATCCTTGTAAAGCCCCGGATGACCATAACAAGGAAGTTGAGCTGACATGGTGATAACACTGGCCATTCATTTATAAAATGTAGGTGAAATGAGCGAGTTTCGCAGCAGATAATGTCTAATTTAGGGGCTTCGATGTCTGGCCCCGTCCGCTTCTATGGCATGAGAGAAAACGCCGTCGGATGGATCTAAATTGCTCGAAAACGGCTCCGAGCTCCACCAAAATTGTCTGGGTGAGTCTACGAGCATATTTATTCCTAAAAATAAGGCCCAGGTGTCAAAAAACCGAACTTAGCCTTTAAGAGTTGTCGGAGTCGACCAATAGTCATCATTTAGGGCCATTAGTTGACAATCTGGACTAACCAGATTTGCCATCATTCCATGTCCTTCTATGTGCCTGTATTTTATATTAATTTTTATATCAATGAAAAAAATAAATCTGTGTACATTTTTACATGTATCTCACTATAGCAAGTTGGAAGTTGTCATATTCTGCCATATATGAAGAGGGGAGACTCTCTGGAAACTGGCAATATAAGAACCATGATGTTGGGACATTCTGTCACTTCACAGCTGTCCAAAACATGTGGTTTGTGCCAGGCGGACATGATTGCCAGTATTTTTCCATTATTGCGAGAAATTCTATTGACTCATTCACAATTCAAAAATGTGTTTTATCTGAAAGAAACGTGCAATATTTACATCTAAGTAAAAAAAAAAAAAAAATCTGGACGTTTTCTTGTCGACACGTTCTTGACTTAATTCTCTGTGCTCCGTACTGCTCTTTGACCTGACCTGAACGTTTTTTGTTGTTGTTTTTCAGTTTCAGTTATATATTGTAGGGACATTTTGGTTCAGGTTTTTGTGAAAAAACGCATCGGTAATACAGGAATTTTGCCACTTGGGGGCGCAGTTGACTCATTTAAAATAAAAAACGACCATAGGACAACAGACTGACAGTAACACGTTTCTTTTATTCCTTACAAATAAATTTGCAGGTTTAGCTCACTCAATCAGTGCAAACAAGGGTTGCCTCCATCGTCTGGCTCAAAGCCAAAGTGTTGCCATATTGGCACATTCTTTGATTTCTTCGAGACTAACTTGTCTACCATTATCGACTCCCGATCACTGTTAAACAAACTCCAGGTTGCAGTAGAGGCCTCGGCGCATGCGCACTCGCACCCCCTAGCTCAGTCCCTGCCCCACCCCCACCCCCCTCTCTCTCCTGCTTGCTGTGCGCTTGGCGAAGAGGCAGACACAGGCTGTAAAATTACGTATGTGGTCTGGTCGGTCTCCAAAAAAACCCCAAAAACCTGGTCCAAGATGGACTACGGAACCGAATTGGTATTACCAAGAACCGACCCAACCTACACGCAAGCCTAAGACGTGGTAAGATACGATATTCCTCACTATATGAAGTGACTGAAGTATATGTAATGTATAATGGATTATAAAGAGATCTGTCAGGTTTTTATTTTGTAGACAATTGATCTGGATTTATAGCATGATGGGATGACAGCATAATGATGTGTGGTATTACTGGAAAGCTCTGCTCCTGCGCTTTTATGTGATATGCGTGGCTTCTCTCTTTGACGCACGGTCGCAGAGAAAATCCATAGAGAAGAACAGGTGTGAATTTGGACGCTCTATGCGTTGTTCGGGCCCATAGGCCTATATTTTACAAGTGCACATCACACACTGAGCAAGCCGCTTGTTAATGACGCTGTCGGCAAAGCAGTAATGATTGTGCTAAGTGGCTAATGGGCATGTAGCTACCTACATGCTTCAGATGAAACGCCATGTTTTTAGTCGATGAATGATAGGCAAATGTTTGCCTGCAGAGTTCACATATCACCTTGGGTTCTTCCTTGTCCTTCTGAAAATGATACCACATTTTCGATTTCCTGCTCAACATGTTATTAACTAGCCTGTGTAATAACCATAGGTACCAGCCTTATAAATTAACATGACTCCTGTGTGACTGCTGAGCGTGGCCACTTCCTGTGTCTGTCCTTTCAAATTAGATTCCTACATGGTGCAGTCACATAGGTTTTGATTTATTTTGACAAGGCGCAGCTCGTAATAGAATTTCACCTTACTTTTTCATTTTTCCTGTGACTAAGTGACCAATGAAATCTTGGGGAGTATTGACCTTTCTGGTCGACTAACATTTACAGTAGTTGAATATTAGGGGGCAGCCCTAATATTCATGTTGCTTTTATTCTTTAAATAGTAATGCACTTTAATGCATTATAATCAATTACAAGAGTATTATTCTATTTAGGAAAGGAAAAAATTTGTGAGGAACATGATTATTTAAAGTAAAACCAGCAAATACATGAACACAACTGTTTTAAAAACAGCTACTATCCAAATATTAACTTTAAATAGTATTGGTTGTGGTTTCTTTATATTGTTTAAATCACCACCCAGTGCAAAAACATTTAAATAGATGGTATCATGTGAGCAACAGTAACATACTGTGTGCTGACTGCATATTTTGGTTGGAAGATGTTGATATGAGCCTTAAGATTTTCCAGGCAAATACAGATATGTGCATCCACTGTGTGAGAACACTGATAATATCAAGTTAAACTATAAATTACAAATGATAAGGCCCCCAGCAGCTATAGGTGCTTCATATCTTTTTCATATGAACACTATGTATCTACACATGTACGTATGAGCCGGAGAGTATGTAGAAAGCCGCTGCCAATCCCCATATGAAATCAGTGGCCGCAGTAGAGCTGCCCTTACAGTACACACATCACTGCTGCAACGCTGTAAAGCTTTGTGTTGCAGCTCTAGGCTGTGTGCGTGCGTATCCCCTGATGTGACAGTGGGCCCCGTGCAGCTTTGACATGTTTGTGTGTTTTGTGAGCATGTGCGGACGGATAAATGCACAAGTGAGAAAGGCAGTGTGAGGAAGTACTGAGACACACAGATTGCATGCATGTGTGTGTATGTGAGCATGTGCTGGCTTGCAAGACTTGTCTCCTTCCTCTTCTTCAGCCCCTTTTAGACCACAAAGAGGATCAGTGTGACAGTTGGTACAATAGGGGACCAGATACAGCCGAATCAGCTGAGCCTTTATACCAGCACTGAGGCAAAGTTGCTTGTCACAATATATCAATGAGCACGGCTGCTAATTTCCATAACACATTACTGCGTGTTTGAACACAGCAAGATCCTTCCAATGATTCTGCATTCATATATTCATCAAATGAATACAGTGCTCTGCACATCTCTAAGGTCAGTTCTTTTCATGCATCTCATAATGAAGACATTATTTGGAGAGTGGGGCAGGAATATAGATGATGGTATAGGGTGACAATACAAACAAAGCCAAGCATAGTTCACCATGGGAATTATAGTTCCAAATACCTATTGCAGAACGAATTCTAAAGTGTGTGTGTGTGCTGTTGCTCCTGCAGGTTTCGGATGGACAGGAAAGTCATGTGTCCTCCTGCATGATTTCCAATATCTAATTTCCATACAATTTACACACAGAAAAACTAATCAGTTCCCGCTGTCGCTGAAAAAGTCTGTTGAATTTTGGGCAGAGTGAGTGGATAATTTACTATGTTCTGCATTCCAGGATATGATTGATGTTTATACATCCCCATCTGACTTTAATCATTTGTGTAGGATTTATGGGGATAAGATGAATATAATACAATACCTAAGTATTCTTTAGTGTATAATTATCTGAAAATAAGAACTGTTTTTTTGTTACCTTTGAATGAGCCATTTCTATCTCACCCGTTCTTGAGAACTGGGACAAATTATGTCCTAAAAAGAAAACCTTCATCAATTCATCAACACACTAATTCTGTTTCTGGGGTGGAACAATATTTTTGAAAGGATTTATAAGTATGAAATAAGTGTGAGTCATTAAATATTTTGATCTGCTTTATTTTTTTTTAAACTGATAACATTGGCATAAAAATGTACAGCTATGATCATCTTTAATTCCTATGAAAATGTTGGCCCTTTGAATATGTGTCCCAGATTCTTGTCAACTCTGTCAGATTTCTACAAAATATTATTTAATCAGGCATAAAAATGGGTAGCTACATAGGGACTCCTGTCTTTTCCAAAAAGCTGGGAATGCTGCTCAAGTGCTGGTAAGCTTTTTGGTTTTGATAAATTTATGAACTAATATTGCTATCGGGTGTATCTCAACTATAACAGGTCACATCCGTAGCACTCCTAAATCAAATATAGAAATAAATTAGAAATTTTGGTTTTAAAATACATATTTTGATTATTTCTTTTTATTATTAACCCTTTGAACTCTGCGATAGAAATGGTCCACCAATGGCTACATTGATATTTTTGCTTATTGTGATGTCATTTCTTGAAGTACCTTCAAATGCTTTATATCTCTAAAAATTGTACAACCTAAGTCATAAGTTATTTAAATCAATAAACAATAGCAAATGATAGAAGTATTAAAAAATAAAAAACATGGACATGTTTTTTCATCAGATTTTACAAAATAAAAACACAAAACACACTGAGCCAAAAGATTTTCACATGTAGAAATACCGCCATCAGCCCATCAACTGGCAGTTGCCGATATATTCGGCAGTTGTGTGTGTGGCGGAGAAAAAAAAAAAGAGGGGGGATGCTGCATTCATGTGATGTCGGAAATAATCGAAAAATGACTTTCAGAATGGGATAATTCACATTAATGCCACCTCATGTCAGAAAAACAACTTGGCAACTCGGATCTCCCGACACAACATGAATGCAGCAAAAAAATGCAGTGTGCTTTGCGAGCCCACTCATGTCCAACATGGCATGGAAATATCTGTGCATACCGGCAACAAGCACGCCGTCAGAGAGGGTGTTTAGCACAGCTGGTAACATTGTTAACCATATGCGCATGTGAGTTCACGTTACGGCCGGGTTCCACCGGCTGCACGTCAAGCGTCTTGTTTACCGTTTGCTGAGCCATGATAGTGAAAGCATTTTCCACCTAAGTTATTACATATATTTGAGTAATCTACAAGTTTACTGTACTGTTTTTTATCTACTCGCTTTCAAATGTCCGCCACGGACATTTACACAATGTCACGGATAAACTTAGAAAACTTGCAAAAAATCATCACATATTACCTCTGATAATGGTTTATTCATTTAAAAACGCATTGTGCTCGTTTAGCACACTATTTCATGTAGTTTTTATCTGCTGGAGGGTCACGTTGCCGGTGCAGCCGCTGTAATTGATAACGGGGGGGGCGATTGGTGATATATTCGTCCAGTCGCCCAAGCCTAATGTGCATCATTTATTTTTTGAGATAAGCTCATTTTTATGAGCATAGTGCAAAGGAATCGTGATGTATTCATCATTCATTCATCTGGCGCAACCACGTTTGCAGCTCACACAGTGTAGCACAATAACGTCATTATGAACATACAGCAGGATGACATGGCCTTACCTTTCTGCTGCAAATTAAATGACTGTTGTAGCTAGTTTTTATTTCAGATCAATATATACAGTATTATGCAAACAACTATTTCCTGCAATCATTACAGGGAAATTCTGACATACTTACGGTAAAATACCATGTTTGCCTCGCACATAAGGTAAGGTAACATAAGGTAATGACATGATGACAGGGAAAACAGAAGACTAAAGCCTGGCTCACACTACAGGATTCTCGGGCTGATTTGACCCAGATTCGGCCCTCCTGACAATCGGCGGAGAAATCGGGTCTCGGACCTTAACTGGCCCCGATGTTCGGCCCAGATTATCTTCTAGTGTGAGCGGGTGAAAGATGAATCTTAAACTCCACGATCAGCTCACGTCGAGGCCGACCCGATAATTTTCAAACATGTTTGATTTTTATCGGGATGACACCCGAAGTGGATGCCAACTGCCGTAAAAGAAGCAGACGAAGAAGAAGAGGCCGGACGTAACGTTACCTCGAGATGGAAAGGGCGACCACAAAGGAGCAACAGAGCAGCAGGGTGCGTTGGACAGCGCATAGACATGATAAACTAAATAAAAATAGACTCTTTATTATGTCTATGGGACAGCGGAGATGGCGTTTCTTCCTCTTGCCTTTTTCGCTGCACAGAATGGCATGTACTGTTGACTTCCGCTTCCTTGTGAGATGACGTACATTACGTGGTGCACCCCTCTCTGGTCCGACAATCTTGATGAAATCCTGTAGTGTGTGCTGGTCATTATTTTCAAATCTTGTGGTGAGTGCGCAATGAAGATTTTTGATAAGATAATCTGTGAAGATTCTCATTATGCGTGTGATACAACCTGATTTAAAAATCTTTTAAGATTTTTAAAATCCTGTAGTGTGAGCCAGGCTTTAGCTTTCAGTTGCTTAAAGAATTAATGCTTTATCTAATATGGTTCTTATTATAGATCCATTTCAACAGAATCATGCAAACAATGATCTCTTGCTGCTGCCAGTGGGATATCTATTTTTAAAAGGTTAAGAGAACCTCTGAAAAATAAAATGGCTACTCACTGCAACTGCTGTAAAACTCTTGTCAACTCAAGGAGAATGAAACAAAGTAAAATGTGACGAAAGTAAAAAATAACATAAAAGAAGGCCAAAACTAAAATCAAGACAATAAATGACAATAAGAAAGCAATAAAATAGACAGACAGCTCAGATAAAATCAGTGTGCTCTCCAATAGAAGTAGGAGCGACTTAAACAAAGATAGTGACTCAATAGTCAAGGCTTTGAGCTTTTAAAATATATTTTCAAGCCTAATTGAAGAGTAAAAATCCAACCCCCCCCCCAAAATAAGGTTTAGTCCCAAATCTCAAAAAGGAGTGATCTACATAGGGAGCAGGCCCTTGTCTATGGAGATCACCATGTTGCACCACCATGTTTCTACAGTAGCCCAGAATGGGCAAATCAAACACTGGCTCTAGATGGGGCCATTCCTGTTTTCGCGTCCCTCTCTGTAGTCAGTAGCCATTCTGCAGAAAGGGTATCAGAAAAACACACATTTGTAATGTGAAACTGCTTTACTCAGTGTTTTTACCAGTTCATTGTTGGGTGTGTTTGTTTTGGGCAGGAAGAGACCTCTGCTAATAATTTGACTCCTGGTAAAACCACCTGACCAATCAGCACTTATGAATTATATCAGTTTCACATAACTTTTTTTTTTATTGTTTGTGCGTTTAATTCTATATAATATGAATATAAAGACATTGAATACATACTTTATAACATATTTGTTATTTTATTGAGCTATGAAAATATATTGTGGCAAGCAGGCCTGGAATTTCGTCATTTTAGGGGCAAGGCCACTTGGCCTTTCGTGCTGTCAATTTTTTGAGGGCACAAAGGCCAAAAGCCAGGGCAGCGAGGGCCATACAGTAAAACAATGATTTTAAGCCCACGTCCATAATGAATTTAATTTAAGTACAAAGGATGTACAACTATCTGTGAAATGAATAAATAAAATTAACTCAAGTAATAATAATGAGTATAATAAGTAATAATGTGATTTATTTAATAGCACTAATAAACCCAATGTGTTTTAAATATAGAACAACCAGGTTTATGTATTTATAAGCAAACAATCTTAAAGCCTTTGGAAACACAGCCTGAAATAGTAAAAATGCATATATTATATCAAAGTCGAGTGTCTCATTAATCATCCACAAAAGTCTGAGTGAAAATAACCATTCATAACTATTAGAAAACCTGGTTTAAAAACAGCTCATTTTGCTGTTTAGACCACTTGCCAGGACAGAGTGGGCGTGGCAGATAACGCCACCCTCGTTTTGATTGACAGCTCCCTCGTTTTGATTGACATCTCCCTGGCTCAGCAATGGCTGCCACAAATTTGATCCAGCCGTACATGTTTGAGCCCTCTGATGATTCAGAGGACAAAGCAGAAGCTGAAAATGACTCCTTTCAGGTGGTCACTGAATAATAAGTTTCAAAATGTTTTGTGATTCATATTAATGTTACTTCGTAGAATAGTTAGCGTAACTTTTACATGCAGTGTTAGCTGAGATGAATGACAGCGGGAGGCTGGCGCTTTGCCTTTCTTCACTGAGATACGTTTTCATTGAAAACATAAATCTGCTCCGTTTTTCTGATAATAGCCTTTTTCATTCAAACACATCCAGTCTTAACAGATTAAATATGTCTTTACTCTGACACACACACTGACCCTCAAAGCGTGAGAGACCGGTGCCGGCCGGCCGTCTCTCTGGCGTTGTGTAGAAGTATTTGTCCGCCTCAAATAATGTTCCCCTCCGGCTAAAATTGTGTTGTTTCCCGCAGCATCACCTCCGCGATTGGGGATATGTTTATGCGTAGCAAAGCTAACTGCTTGAGGTTGGGGTTAGGGGTGAGGAAGGGTGCACATTACGTCCCCTCCCCGCGAGCCGACATTGGCACCGGGCCCGGGGGGCAAACCCGGCCGCTCACAAGCCGATCAATAGATAGATCGATGGATAGATAGATAGATGGAAAGATAGATAACGTTAGCTAGCTAGATTGCTAACGATAGCTAGCTAGATAGCTAACGTTAGCTAGCTAGATCGCTAACGATAGATAGTTAGCTAACGTTAGATAGACAGACAGACAGATAGACAGACAGACAGACAGATATATAGGCTATATAAAATTAGTTGGGTGGCTAATCGCAAATGGCTATGAAGAGACGAGTTGGCTCAGACTCAAAGAGGCAGATTTAGCTGGAGCAGAAAGGTTTTGTTGCACTGCCACTGGGGGGCGGGATGACACAACTGACGGATGATTTATGATTGGTTTCGAATTTATTGCGTAATAAATCTGAGAGATAACCACGGCCCAATCAAACCCAATTTCAAGAATGTACAAAAACTTAAAAGACAAATATTTCGAATTTGGATGAAAACTGATTTCTAATTGTTTTACATGTTCAATATTATGTACATAAGACCCTAAATTACATAGTTAGAAGGCTATTGTGGATTTGGGTTTCCAGAGGCTTTAAAGCCACAGTGTGTAGGAATTTCTCCCATCTAACGCTGAAATCATATATTGCATTCAAACAGATGGCGCACTCTAGCGCCTCACTGTTTCAAACGCGTATTGCAACAACTGTAGCCGCTGTGTACCAAAAAGCTATGATAACACTGATGAAACCATGTCATCCAATACTACATGGAGTATTCATTCAGCCGAGCCCGACATTATTTAATGACCAAAGCACTGAGTTTGTGTCACACAGTATTTATGGTTACAGGGTATTTAAGAGGACAGGCGTGTGCCGTGGCTCAGCTTCCAGTGAGAGGAGAGGGAGACATAAAACAAAATAAGATCAAATAAGAGACACCTGTCTCCCTCTTTTATTTTATTTTCAGCGTTTAATGAAGGCAGAGGCGGGTGGTGGAAGGTCTGAGATTTCCAGCGAGGGGAGAGGTTGAAACAAACAGCCAATGTGTGTCTGTGTGTGTTATGTTCAGGTGTTGTCACGTAAATAACAGTGCCCAAGCAATAAACATGACAGACAATAGGATTTTATTTATTTTTACACTACATTTTCACTGAAAGCTGACCGAATCTGACCCGAGCCCGAAAACAATTTATAGCTACATTTTTGACCAAACCCGGCCCGACCTGATCGGGTACTGTCGGGCTCAGATCGCCACACTCTAGTGTGTGAATGTGTCCCCTATTGGGGCCTATCTGAATTTCTGTCTTTGAGAGATATTATTTTGTAATATAACTGAATTTTCTATCCATACATATACATTTTAAATATATTAAAATGATAAGGCATCTTTGAGTAAACTGCGAGTATCATTTAAATAGGCTATGTCATGGCCGGGCCGAGTGTCCTCTTTTTTGGAAATCAAAATATGGCCACCCCAACGTAGGACTGTTGGGGTGGATGTAAATTTAAACATACCAATCACGTCTTGTCCTTTGACAACTGACAAGTGGCTCAACCTCACACACCTCATCCCCCTCCTCGCATTACTGCACCGCTAACAGCTGTTAGTGGCCAGCGGCACTACTGTTGCATTACAAAGTCCCACTCTTTGAGCATAATGCAGGATCATGTATTATGCAGCATCACGGGAGACGGAATCCTCGTCGCCAAGAAAGTACAAAAGGGAATCAAAAAGGCAGCGTGACCGGCGAACTAAAAAAACAAGGGTCAGCATTGGGGTTGCCTTTCCCAGGTGGAGAGAGCTGCTAAAGGAGAAAGGTAATACAATCACAGGCCAGCGCTAACAGTGGCTAACAGCGGTGCAGTGATGCGAGGAGAGGGATGAGGCTATTAGCGACCGGCGGCTAACAGCGGCTAACAGCTTACAGCGACGCAGTGATGCGAGGAGAGGGATGAGGCTGTTAGCAACTGGCCGCTAACACGGGCTAACAGCCAACAGCGGCGCTGGCGTGTGATTGCATTACCATCCTCCCTCAGCAGCTCTCTCTACCTGGGAAAGGCTACCCCGATGTGGGCCTTCGTTTTTTTAATTCACCGGTCACGCTGCCTTTCTATTCCCTTTTGCGCTTTCTTGGCGACAAGGATTCCGTCTCCCATGATGCTGCATATGCATGATCCTGCATTATGCTCAAAGAGTGGGACTTTGTTTCAGATTTGCCAGGGTAGTAGCGAAGCGCCTCTTGCTCCTCTCCTTCGGCTCCTCAGTCACGCAGTGCTGACCTGGCTCTCAACGAAAACGCCGAAGGCAGTGCTGTATGTCCCTTGCTGGCGGGTGTATTCTCAAGATGGCGAAACGTAATGGAACCCCACAGACGACTTACCCGCACAATGTACAAACAAATCCGAAATTCTCCTTTTACGAGAATAAGTCAGATTATTGGTGGAGGTAATAGTACACCAGTGATGACATATTTATGAATGCAGACATCAATTTTTGCCAATAAACAACTGAAAATGTTACACAATGTCCCTTTAAATATTAGGCCTAAATATTTTTTGAGCGTACATGATAAACTGATTCACTGGCTTACAGTTATTTTTGATGTGTTGTTAGATAGCTAACAAACAAACAAACTATAGCAGAGTATTCAAGTAGGCTACTATTTCAACTGGGCTGCATTTCAAAACCAGATCATGTCGATGGGCCACATTTTTAGCAGCGAGCAACTGATTCACTTTTTTTTTTTGCATACATATATATTTATATATATATACAGGCATGGCCCTCCTCAACATGATGCAGAAACAGACTAAAAGAGAGCTATCAATGCAGAAAAGCATAATAAGTGACATTAACAGTATCTAATAACACACACTATCTCTCTACCAGCATCTCCCTCTCTCCTCTCCTCCACACACACACATGCACACACCTCACCTCCTGATGCTTTCCTTATAGGTCAGCTACACAGGATATAGTTTTATACAGTCCATGGCAACAACAGTCATGTTTACAACAACAAGTCACTATTTAAAACCCAATAATATCTCACTGGAATATAAATATTCCTCCTGACATCACAATACTGAGTGAAGAAAGTCGTGTTATCTCAGCATGAAGACAAACATCAGTATCAGTCATTCATCCTGCTCTCTGTCCCTCCTCTACTGAGGACACTCACTGTCTGCAGGTCGGCTGCCTCAGGTACATGTCAGATAAAGTGTTAGTCTACATACAGACAGCTTTCATTTAGTTTGTCTTTAACACTTTGCTATTAGCCTCGTGAGCGTGATGTGCTTGTGTCGACCGCGATCATAAATCATAATAGCGGTGAATGAGAGACTGTGGACAGAGCAGACTGAAATATGGCTTTCCACATGCTGATCACATGTATTGATCAAGTATTGGCTTGGCTGGCAGAGGTTTTATAGCACTTACTCACAGTAACAAGCGTAGTTCTCGTCAAATAGAGTAATCTTGAAGTTATAGTCCCTTCATCTGCACCGCGGCCTCTCTGCTGTTGAGTTTGTGTGTCTGTGTGTGCGCGCTGTGAGGGGTGACATGCAGAGAGCAGGAGAGCGGCTGCAGAATGATGATGAAACCGAAACTTTAAAAAGTAACGCTGATAATGGCGAAGCTTACTATTATTACGGTGTTGATTAAACTTGCCTTGGGTTGTTTAATACCGGGTCTCGGTACCGATCCCTGCCCGGGCGTTTGATGAAGTCACCTGGTTGGCCGGTGATAGATTGGTGTCAAACTGTCGTTACAGCCCGTCTGAGCGGTTCATGCCAGGCTCGAATCAAACCCCCTACTGGTGATGTACTCATCGTCTCATTTGATGGTTTTTGGTACACAGCGGCTACAGGGCCATGGCCCTCGTGGCCCTCATGAAATTCCTGCCCTGGTGGCAAGCTTAGGTTTCTTGATTGCTTCAATAAGGCAAAGACATGAATTCTGAATCAGTGAGTGCACTTAATTTCACCTCAGCGCAACTCTATGTTAGGCACTCCAGTAACCACACAGGCGGTAGGGTCACTAACTGTGTGTATGACTTGAATCATGGTGCAAAATGTCTTAAACTACAACATTAAATGTAACCTATTAGAACCATTGTGAAATACATAAACATTAATCACTGTGTAATGGGTAACTTGAGTGATTGAGAACACATTTAAACACAGTTTTCGTCAGCTTATGGTCTTAAACACATTGTCTCATGGACTGCTGGGAAACCCCACCCATTCAGCTCCAACATGGCACAATATTGTTAACTTTTTATAGGCCTTATACTAATTAGGTAAAATCAACTTTATAAATTTTAGTCAACTCAGAACTCAAAAATGGTTGACCTAAAATGAAAAACATTATATCAAGCTCACAATGGTTGAGTTTTTGTGTCAAGTGAACATAATGTTCTGCTATCCCCACCACTAAATCCCCAGTAATCTTACACACTTTTCCTTTAAATCTGTGAGGTAAATAATCAGTCATATCATCATATGAGATGAAAATCTGTTTGGCTTGGCTTTAAACAAAGCCTGGTAACCTGTGGGTATGTGATTTCAAATATATATTCCCCATTTAGATACATTGAATGAAAAAAGTGTTTGTTTAACTGCAGCTTCTGAGAGGTGATGCCAAGTGAATTTAACATATGAGTCATCCATCACAGCAGTTTGGAAATGACTCACTAGAGCAAAAACATCCAAGATGTGAGATGGAAGGAGAGAAAAAAATGGAGAATTCTGCTTCAGTCTACAATTAATACCACAAAGCTGTAGTCAAATACAAATGCAGGGCATGTTTTTTTTTTTAGCATGTCATAGAAATGCTTGTAGAAAATTAAACCCACATATTTTAAAAGTGCATATATGCAGCCTATCTATATCCCTGCTACTCTGTGAAGGAAAGTCAACAGCCTGAAGGTTATGATAATGAAATGCTCCTTGTCTGCACTGAGTCTGTGTGCCACTGGGGGGCAAAGTAGCACTATCAACATTTAGCAGCAATGACCTATTTTCCAAATGTTGTGCTTGTCTCGTGCATTTGTTGTTGCCCCTTTGAAATGAAAATATGTATGTGAGCATAAACATATAATGCATTACCATATCAATCGGCGGTGCTGAATGCTGTGTCACTGCAGCAAAGGCCAAGCATATCATTAACAAGTTGCGGACATCAAATAATGACACCTCATTTTTCCCTCTCTTGTCATTAGCAGAGACACAGAGAGGCAGAGAGAGGGAAAGGGAAATGTGGGAGGCAATGTGATCTGAGCTTTCAGAAGTGCTCATACCTGATTATCATCCTCAGTAAACTGTCATGTGTTCACCAGGGTGACACACCGCTGCAACACACTCTTACTTATTTACCAGACCTCCAACATATCAGTCAGGGCTTCTTGGTAGACTTAACAGGATTTAAGACTACAGCTATGTGGCCATAAATAATCCACCTCAAGTATCCTCTTATACTTCAAAGAGATGCTGGCTGAAGATTAGCATTTTGCTTTCACTGTGGGGGGAAACGGCTAAAAATAGTTGTGTTCTAGGGGGAAAGCGTTCTTGGGTTTGGGGGACTGGGTAGCTGTTCTTGTCTGGGTGTTGGTAAGTGCATCGGAGAGGGGATGGCTGAGCATCTCCTCCCATTCTGTTGTCGATTTACTGTATTCCCAATAACTGCTGGTGTCCTCGGGTGCTGATGAACCCCCAACACCCCTGGGAGGTTTATTCTAATATGTTCAAGTGCTGCAATAGGGTGAAATCACAATGACAAACCAGCAGCAAAGCAGCAGCAATTAGGGAAAAAAAGTATTACTTTGTACAAGTGCAGCTCTGTGAGAGAAGCTGGAAATAAACTTTTTTTTTCATTGACAGATACAAACAAATCTTCCTCCTCAAATTGAACCCACGTAAAGCATTCATAATTTCAGAATCCTTTTTCTATTATCCACAATAGCTGCAAGTTGTCATGGTATACACACAGTGTTAGTGCATCTAGCCCGTCCTGTTTCACAGATTGCTCTGCTTATCACCGTTTTCTTAGCACTCAAGGCTGCAGCATCTTTTGTTTGTATTGAGAGGCAGCATTGGAAAAGGATACAAATCTCACTGAAAATACATCTGAAAAAAACATTTCCAGGACCATAAAGGCACAAAACCAGACAGCCACACAATAGAAAACAAAACAAGAAGAAATAAATAATAAACATATATATTGTGCTGAGAAAAATGACACTGTTTGTAGCCCATCAGGCAGGCTGTTTCACATTGTAGAGACTCTGGTTGCAACACTTGTAAGTGACTTTGATTACTTATATGGACTTTCAAGTTGGATTGGACATTAAGAATAGTCAGTGACTTCTAATATCAGACACTGACAAAAAAAGCTGTCCTTTAACATCGGCATATTACGTGGCCGGTTGATGTTATTGTTTAAAGGTGCGTGGCAGTGTCAAAAGGAAACGTGACGGTACAACAACAGAAGTTAAAGTGTCGGAAGTCCAAGTAGGGTGGGTAGGGAGGGGTGGTGGATGAGTCCAGCAATCACTGGCTTTCACCTTAGAGGCCGATGTTCACTTCATTGTAAAGCCAAGCCCTATTCTTTTTTCCTCTACCCAACCACGTGCTTTTGTTGCCTAATCCCGACCACGTGCATGTGTCGGCAAAATGTAACCATGTGCGACGTAGTGTGTTTATTTTAAAAGAGACTTTATGTAAACTGTACATTTTCTGTGGAAACAGAGGTGTATTTTGAAAACAGACAATGCATGTAACAGGCTGAAGCTGACTCAGCGTCCCAGAACGTCAACAACCAATGTACCCAGGGTACCTTGTATGTCATGTCTTGATGCGGAAAGTCTATGACCAAATGTTAATATGTGATGAGGTCAGAGTGAGAGTGTGTTGTTATAGGTTGTTGTAGGCTAGGTGGAAAGGGATAGTCTCAATGGCATATAAGGATCTACTGGCCTTCTTGGATGTTTCTTCGGATTTTCCACCATAGCTTCCACCATACTCCCAGCTGCTGCTCCATTGCTATGGTCTCTGCCCTTCCTTTAAAAAAATTAATTAAAATCTTTATTTCAAACTGTCTGTGTTCATAGTATCAGAGGAAAACATCAGAATCATGCACATACAAATGAAGCATTGAGAAAGCAAAATAAAAAAAGCAGTGCCAAACAGAAAAACAAAAACAAAACAAATCTAACATCAGCAGAATAAATTAGGCCATGTCTACATGTATACAGATATTTTTGAAAACAAATATCTTTCCCCTCTATTTGTATAGATAATTTTGTCCACACAACCTGCATTTTACAAAATATCACCATCCACACAAGAGCGCAAAAACCACTCTGAATGCTCGCAGGTGACTTGTCACAAAGGTAGTAAAGTGTACATGCTAACGTTACTTTTTTTTTTTTTTTCACAACAAATTGAGATCTCAACACCATTGATTTCTGTTCAATGTAAGAATGAAGGGCCTCTCCAAACATATGTGTCTGGACATGCTAAAATTTTCCTTCCAGTCCTCATCAACAACAATCCCAGTCTGGAAAGTGTCCCACCATCTGCTGGTTCAACCGGGTCTGATCCAAAACAGTCTTTGCCTGACTTTAAACCGTGGACGCTAAGGTGGAGCAATGACATTGGGTGTAAAGTAGCCATTAGATCTAACAGTGCTAACAAAGTGTTAGCAAACTGGTTGTCCGCCTTTGTTGTGTCTAGTGTACGCTCATTACGCAAATAAAGAATGGGCATGTAGGTATTACGGAGATTATGTCATGGTTTCCCAAATGCTCCATTTGACTTGTCCACACAGATACACAGCAACCAGAGTTTTGATAAGATCTCCATTTTAGTGGCCTAACACTTTGGAGGGTTAGACGGTGGAAAACTGCAAGTGGATGATAGGACAAAACATATCTGTATAGACAGGTGGGGCTTCTCAAAGTCAAAGATGCTTCTTTGGTAGGACGGGTCCTTCCAAGTCATAGGTAGGGCAAGACTCCCTCCTAACATGTGGTGAACGCACATCGGAACAAGCTAATGAGAGCCCCGGGGTGCATAACTCAAGAAGCCGCACCGTCACTTCCAGCAAATCATACAGAGAGAATTGTGGGTGCTTTATGCCTGCAGAGGATACATACATGCATACTTGAATTGTAGAAGTAGAATTGGAAGAATCCTTGAGATTGGAATAGTCCTTTGGTGGGATTCAATGATGCACCCTCCTTGAAATTCAAGGAGTCTCCGTTAACTTTGAGAAGTCACGGCCTCCTTATTTTCTCCTCCCTGGTGTGGGAAAGTCACCACAGAAACTTCACATCAAAACTCCTGTATACTGAGAAATACACTGAGCTTTCCCCAGTGGTGAAAGGTTTAATAAGATTTGTATGGCATTCATTTATATTTTTAAGTCCCGCACTCCAGCTTTGATCTAATAACCTTAAAAATATGAGCCCATATCTGAAACAACTTGACACAACAACATGTAGGAATAGTTTTCATTTTGTGGAGTTTTTTTCTCTTTAATTTCCTGATTCCATTTTCTTGTAGACTTTTCATACATGTTCTGTTTTTTAATCTTGCACATTAAATAGAAAGTGAACAAAATTCACTGATGAAGTGTGCAATCTGTATTAAAAGCTCCATTTCCAGATATGAGCCGAGAGCAGGCTTTTCTCATTGCTCTGTGACAGCACAACCGCTAATAAAAAAGACTGTGCGAGTTAAGCAACACTTGGACGACCACATTCATATTCATTAATGCAAAATTGAATGTTAATACAAACACTGAGAGTGTAAACAAAGATCATTTACAAATTGAGTACACCAGCAGTTGAACATCTCACACACACACACACACACACACACACACACACACACACACACACACACACACACACACACACACACACACACACACACACACACACACACACACTCTCCCAAAAAGTATTGTGAAGGTGTTCAGCTTTTAATAATATATTTTCAAACATCAGCAAGTGATTCATAATTTAGCTCAGTGGTAGGTAGTGCGTCTGCCAAAAACAAAACCTGTGTAACTTTTCATATGCACAGCACGTTACAGAGAACCAAATGCTACAAAACTTGAGTCATTTGGGGAAAGTGGGAGGCTCGTGTCTAACCATACTGCTGAGATAAGTAACTTGAGGGACTTCCCAAGGCCTCGGCCTACTTTGCTTCAAGTCTGGGTGAAGGAAGGAGGAACAGAGAAAGAAAAGCACAGCAGCTGCCAAGCAGACGGCATGAGGTGGTGTCTGATTCAGGCAACAACATCTTTGCTTGATACACAAAGCCCATGATATCTGGGGCTTTTAAAGGTCTGCGATCTTTCAGCCTTGTTGTTTGAGCTTGTGTCTGCTGTAATGACACATTGCAATGTACCAACATATCCAGAAGTCATACAATGTTCTTTTTAGGCAGTTTGTCTGAAATCGCTGCACTCCTCCAACTTCACATCTTCTAGACACCAAAAGAGGCATTTTCCTAGGTGTTGCTGGCTTACATGTAACGGAAAGCCTGGCCAGGGAAAGAGAGCTTCTGAAGTACAGATTTTTCGATCTGAATTGTTCATCCTGCCACTACCACATCAGTGATAATAAGCTGGAATATGTGCCATTTGAAGCTTGCATCCCCACTGGCTTGGGAAATATTGAGTGTACCAAAGATGATGTTATCAGGCTCCCATCACAGTCAGAGGTCTGGCTATCTAGAGTGTAGCAGATGTACAGTATGAAGTAGTCTGTCTCACATGTTGTACTTTGTTGGTATTAGCCTGTCATTGGCTTCATTTTTCAGACAGTAACATGCTTCCTGCGTGTTACCCTTTTCAGAATCCCCGTTGCTACGTGAAACTAGTCTCCCGTAGCCAAACCTATCTCCACGTTCATAGTAGCTCTGTGTGTAAAACAACAACAACCTCCAGGCTAGCAACTAACATGCTAAAATGTCTTTAAATGTTTTATGTGGTATTTTTCTTTTGCAGGGATTTAGCCAGGTTATTTCCAGGTCTCACTTTTCCAAGTGCAGTATTCCACCAACACAAGTTGCCTCCTGTGACTGTTTTGCAAAGACACCATCACCACATCCTAAGGGTTGTACCTTGAATCCATGTTAGTGGGTTAGTGGGTTGAGTTTAAAGCCAGAGTTTTCCATTCTACAAAGGCGGCTCTCTTTTAACCTGGTTGCATTGACATGGGAACTTATGCTGCAGGCCTAACCTGGTTGGGACCAGTTTTTGTTCCAAATTTCGGCTTTAAATTGGCTAAAAAGCACCTTTCACCTTTTCCTCTGAGTTGCTTCACTCTAAAGTCAACAGTCAATCTTTAATTGAAAGAGCCTTTCAGCTGACAGAGCATAAAATGCATCTCCTCATCCATCCAAAAATGCACGGCTCTTGATGTAGATTTTGCCATACTGTTAGCGGCTTCTTCTGCTTTTACGCTTTTAATGCTATTTGACTTCCAGGTCAAAGCCTGGAGCAGAAACTGTGGTGCATGCGCAGAGTGCCAAGGCCAATTTGGGTCCATATGACTGTATACATGCAGGGGAAACTCGAATCCCAATCGCATTATGTGGATGTGTTAGTCTGACTTCGAAATGTGATTTAGTACAATTTTGGTTAGACTAACATGTTTACATGAATTTAAAAAGTCTGTTTTTTTGTCGGACTAACACAATAAATGTATTTGCTCTTATATCCTATAAATGTACTTAGTGATGCAGAAAATCTGAGAATGTGAGCAAGAATGCTGTTTATTCTTGATTTGCTGTTGTCAGTTTTACACTGCTGGTATATTACAGCCAATATGACAGGGATTAGAAATTGTATTTAGTTTGTTGGTATTTATTACAGACAGTATTCAATACAGTTAATTTCACTTGATTTGGCCAAATTTTCAGGACTTTCACCTTCATTATGGGACAGTATTAGTATATATAAACACAGTTCTTGAGTGTAACATTTAAATCTCCTGCATCTAGTTTTTAAGCTGTATAATGTGCAGCTGTTTTTTTTTTTTTTTTTTTTATGTGAAAGCAGAGTGTCAAGAGTGAAGCTTGGGTTAACAGAGAAAGTTGATAACCATTTTCGCAGCTCCTGTTATACCTAACTGGGTGTTTAGGGTTTGTGGAGACAGCTAAGGCAAAGAAAGCCTGGCTCTGTCGAACTTGCTTTGTGGTATAGCCTTGTGGGCCTAGTGCCATGAAAGATGTGATTGCAGTTAAGAAACAATAACAGCCCACAGAGTTTTTTTTCCCCCTTGGTGTTAAATATGATGGTCTCAGCCAGATCTTTCTCCAGCTCTGACACATTATTCTTCATGGGCTTTACACAAGTTAATCTTACATCATAATAAAACAATATTTGTAATTAAATAACTGTCATCAGACTCTGTCATTAGATTCCTTTTCCAAACACCTTCCTACTCCAGCTTTAAGTGGAGGTTTGAAGCCTGACCCCAGAAAATATTATATTACCTTTTCCAATTAATGCATTTAGCAGGCGCCCTTAAACACTATTCACATTGAGTGTTAAGGTAATTACACACAGGCAAAGACAAAGTGAATATGAGCAAGAGCAGGAGAGAGTGACAGAGTGGACTAACTAACACATACTGCTCCAGGTGTTATCTTTAAAGTGGCTACAATCAGTATTTTTTATATTAACATGGGATCTTATGTATATTTGTATGTGAAAGGTGTCGCTTGTTGAGATGAACCCGCAGAGAATCGTGACCCAACTCTGCAGTTCATTACCTGCCCAGTACCAAGCAGCAGACAGACAACAGTGTCTAGATGGTGAATATAGTGGAGCATTTAGCAGCTCAAGAGGCAGAAAACAGTTGGTGGACACCACAAACAAGCTAGAATAAGGGTTAATATCAGACTTATATTCATCAGGTCACAAGAGACATGACCTCAAATGATTGATAATTCTGCTTCCTGTCTGCTAAATGTGTAAAGAGGCAACGGGTTCAGCATATCAACCTTAAAAGTGTCAATATCTCAGTGTTGTGTTTACAGCTTGTTTCCACTGCAAAATTCATCTGTGTGTCTTTGTGGAATAGGTGGTGCCAAGGACTCCCTGATGGGGGGGACTACTCAGAGTTCAGCCACTGGTGAATTGCTGTAACTGGCGAGCTTATGGCTAACACCTAAACAAGATCCCTCCAGTGGCATTGTCCTGGATTGCAAACCACAGTTCCTTGAATGGCCACTTGAAGCTGGCTTCAGAAGCCAGTCAATCCCCATAGACCGCCATGTATAAGTGCACAACTTTACAGTAGAAATGGATGAAGGATGAATTTGTATGTAATCCACCTCTTTACATTTTATTAAGGCTTAAAGTTATGCATAATTAAGGGCGGCAACTTTAAATGACAGTCTCCAGTGTTCTTGGCTTCTCAGTCAGATCCAACCTTCGCTCCTCCACAGCTTCACCCTCATGCCCAAATATGGTCAGTTCTGGCTCCACAAAAATCAAGAAGGCGATGGCCAAAATGCCGAATTCAAGGCTCCAGAAGGCATAGAGAATATACTCTTCATGTTTTCCTATCATTTCTATGTTTGGTCTCACACGTATGTACATGGACATTAATAGTCTGCCTTGTAAACCTGTGCGGGCTGGGCATTTAGGTGCAAGAAACTACACTGATACTTGAATACAGACCCCCATTCCCCATCATATATTTTAGCACTATTTAGTCGTACATATTTTTCAGCATAAGGTTATTATGGTCAATTTTAGTATTTATCAGCAATCAGGTAAAAGTCATTTCAAAGGCTGCAAGGAAATTGTGAATGCAGCCATGCCAGCAGTACAGGGAGCAACAATCTAAGTATAGCTTTGTAAACTGTTAATCACAATTTAAAAAAGAAATCATTTGTATTTGAAGTTACAGTTAGATGTGAGGTCTCTTGTATGTGTAATCTTGGGGTAAAGGCACAGTTTAGATTAATAAACAACTTTTTAGGTTATGAAATTAAAGCACCCATTGATATCAGTCATGGCTTGGCAGGAAGGGGACTAAATAACGCTCTAAAGATAGGCCAAATTAGGCAAGGGAACAACTGGCAATAGAATATATATGAATGAAAATGGGTTCTGGTGGTACCCACTAGTTTCCCCTAAACTTGAGAAGGTTTGTTCCCAGTAAATGGTTTCTTCCTTACAACCATTGTACTTCTTCAAATTAAAGCTGTATATTTTAGTTGTATATCTTTTTAAGGAAAAGGATAACTATCCTATTTGAAGTTTATCAGTTTATCAGTATGTGAAACCTAGTTTTCAACTTGCCTGTGTACTTCAACAGCATTATAGAATCCCCAAAATTTAGTCATGACTAGGGATGCACCGATTGTGTAATTCTGGGCCGATGCCGATACTGATGTTTAACATAACAACTTGGCCGATGGCCGATGCCGATGTTTTTTTTTTTATTTATTCCTTCTTTTTTGCCACAGAAACATACAAGTCTTTCAGCTTTTCATCACACTATCATTGAATGAGCACAAATTCAATCAGACCAATTTATGAAACAAAAACGACCTTTAATGTCACTTTCTGGTTGACACTTAAGATAACCTTAGTTCACATGACAAGTTCTTTTATGAAAAATAACTTTCAAAAACCCTCTTGGACTGCTAACTAATCAATGAAAAGACTGTTTCAG
Source organism: Epinephelus awoara (assembly GCA_035609425.1). Taxonomy (NCBI): domain Eukaryota; kingdom Metazoa; phylum Chordata; class Actinopteri; order Perciformes; family Serranidae; genus Epinephelus; species Epinephelus awoara. The sequence continues at coordinate 6,342,176 of CM069304.1, forward strand.
TACTTACATTGCCCAACAAAATTATTTGAGTGGTTTCAGCCTGATAAACAAAAACTTACTCAATGAGAAGATTTTTTTTCATGGCCCAATAAAAAATATTTTTGTAAAAATAAAAATACATCGTGTAAATGTAAAAACGAGTGGAAAATAAATAAATTATGTTATTCATAAATACGAACATAAATAGGGCTATCTTTCACCTTGTGCATTTCTCATACAGAATAAAACAAAAACTTACTCAATGAGAAGATTTTTTTCATGGCCCAATAAAAAATATTTTTGCAAAAAATGAAAATACATCCAAGTGTAAATGTAAAAATGAGTGGAAAATAAATAAATTGTTATTCATAAATACAAACATAAATAGGGCTATCTTTCACCTTGTGCATTTCTCATACAGAATAAAACATTATAGTGTTTCAGAACTCACAGGCTGGAACATGGGGCATCTTTATAAAACAAAAACAGTCCCATACAATGGACCTCCACTTCTGAACATTAATGACACATAAGTCACTTGCTGTATCTCTGGCCTACTTCTTAGTAAGATGCATGTTTTTCTTTACAAAGATAAGCATCTCTGCCTTGTCACAGCAAAGCCTATTTCTCTTTTCGTCCAAGACATGAGACACAGAGCTGAATAACCGTTCACTCTCCGTGCTGGTGCATGGCGCACAAAGGTATTTGCGTGCCATTTGTGCAAGTTCTGGAAAACGCAGGTGGTTATTTCTCCAATAGCCGAGTGCACTCTCACCTCTGGGAATAGGGGTCTCTGCCAGGAAAATATCCAGTTGTTGGGATACAGAGGTACTTGGCCTCCCTGGTCCGTTTTCTTCCAGAATCTCCTCAAATATATCATGCAGGGAGGGCCCTCCTCCGTCGGATCGTTGCCTCTTGCGCTCTGGGTGAAATGCGCTCTCTCCATCGCGCGTCGCATCCTCGGCACCGGCAGCAGGCAACAGGTGTGCGTCAACTATTTCTCGAGCTCGTTGTTTAACATCCTCATCAAAGTAACGATCCTTGTATCTGGGATCCAAATAGGTGGCAATGCAGAACATGGGATCATACTCGATTTGATCGAAGCGTTTATTTACAGCCTCTAATAATGAGGTCTTTGTTGTTTTAACGCCGTGGTCTGTGTCAGCCTGCTTACTCAGAAGACGTCTCAGGGCTGTCACAGAGGGGATGACGTCGGCAGCTGATGCTTCTGATGAGCTAACTTCTCTTGTCAATTGTTCAAACGGGGAGAGGAGTTTTACAAAGTTTTCAATTAATTGCCACTGGTGCGCAGTGAGAGTGGCCGGGAGGTCGTAGTCTGCGGCATATGTAGCAAGTGCGCGCTTTTGTTCCAGTAAGCTCTCCATCATATAAAATGTACTATTCCAACGAGTGGAAACATCTTGCTGTAGCCTTTTTGGTTTCATTCCCAACTGGACCTGCACAGCCTGGAGACGCGAATAGGCGAGGGGTGAGTGTTTAAAGTGGCCAACGATTTTTCGGCAAATAGCAACAACATCCGTGAGGCTGCGCTGGCTAAAAGCACCGTCATGGATTGCCAGTTGCAGTGTGTGTGCCATGCAGCCAAAACTAGCAAGACCACTGTCCATCATAGCTTTCGTCATATTCCTAGCATTATCTCTTACGACAGCATGCACTCTGGTTTTGTTGATTTTCCACGTCCCGAACATTTTCTCAAATGCCTCTGAGATGGCAGATGCTGAGTGTGTACCTGTGAACTCCTGGGAGTGTAACACTGCCTTCACTAGGTTGAAGTCCTTATCAATCCACTGTGCAGTGAGGCTAAGCATGCTCACAGGGCTTACATCCGAACTCCATATATCTGTGGTAAAGCTGATTGCAGCGATGTCACGAGCCAGTAGCTCATGAATGTGTGTGGCCACAATGTTGTGGATTTCGGGGAGACAGACCTCGGCAAAGTGACGTCGGCTCGGCAGCGTGTAGCGTGGCTCCATAAACTTCATCAGACTTCGAAAACCCACGTCCTCCACTACAGAGAAAGGCTGGTCATCTAAAGCGATGAACTCCATCACCTTGTTCGTTATTTGTTTCGCTTTGGCGCTGTCTGGAGGCAGCTGTTTGGCTTTCTCAAACGACGTGTCAATTGAAGTCTGAGTCTTACCGGGGGTGGTCGCTTTCTTGGCGGCTTCATTTTTCCGTTTTTGGTCAGCTTGCAGGTAATCCCTGTACACCGACCCATGCCTGCTTTTCAAATGTCCAATGAGATTTGATGTGTTAAATGACTTTCTAGCAGTCCCCCCTCTTGAAATCTCAATGGAACATGTATTGCAAACTGCATAACGCTGATCTTTCTCCGAGACTGTAAAGTATTGCCACACGACCGCCATCTTCTTAGTTTACTCTACTGAGGAAAGTGCGCGGGTGCCCTCTTCCGTTTCGGCAGAGTATTACATCTCCCGAGCACAGCGTTCATGCGACATGTAAATCAACATATAATCAACGGCCACTGCCATCGGCGAATGTAGTTTTTATTTGCCGATGGCCGATGGCAGTTAACGAGGCAATTATCGGCCGATACCGATGTTCAGCCGATGCATCGGTGCATCCCTAGTCATGACTTTTGGCTTTGGTGGTGCCATTGGCCCCATCAGACCACTGCTATGAAAACATTTTGAGGGTACTAAGGCTTGTCACACCACCTTTCACACACACACACACACACACACACACACACACACACACACACACACACACACACACACACACACACCAGCCAATATTTCGAAAAGATCTTGTGCTATGGAGGGGTCAGCTGACCAAGTTACATGGTACTAAAACTGAATGGACACCTCATTATTAATTGAAAATAGGGAATCATTTTCAGAAACAAGAAGTGCTTGCGATTACTTTAAAACTTGTGTGCGTCATAATCATATTAGCGGTTAACAAATAAATAAAAATTACTTACTATTAATTATTAGGTTAAAACTACATAGATAAAGCCAGCCATTCACTGTCAAGTTAAGACTTGAATTATTTCTCTCATGGAACCAAACTCATCATGCATACTCATGCTGACGTACAATTGAAAATAATGACATGATATTGAACATTTTTGAATATTAGCATACAATTTTTTACAGATTTTTTAATAAAGTTTCTACCATAATAGGTTCAACGAATCATGACAGAAATACATACTTCATATATAGAGTGTAGTGTTGTTACTTTGGGGAATTAATTCTTCCTTCTTTGCTTTTGTGATATGTTTATTTGTTTGTTTGACTGGATAAACAATTCCTCTCTTGCACCACGCAGGTGAGGCAAGAGCATTCTTGAGGGAATATATTAAATGAAGATATCTGTTTTGGTCTGTGTACCAAACGAAGTAGCAGCAAATAATGCCATCCAACGTCACTGCCTTGAAACTAGCATGCAAGCATGTTTCAGCTCTGTGGCTTTAGCTGCTCGCTCTGTCAGCTCCCTTATCTCAAAATAAAGGTCCCTCACACCCTCTGTATACAAGAAATTCAAATTGGAGGCCAAAACATGGAGCCAGTCCATAATGTTTGCCTATTAGAAAAGCGGGTTCAGGCTTGTATTCACCTGTCAAAAGTAGGCTGAGGCGTTTAAATCATCAGCCATATGCAGAGGAAGATAATGCGGAAGTTCAGAGACTGCCGACCAAATTATTTCAGAGGATTAGCTTCCCGACTGTCATCTTTGCCTTGCTCAGCCTGGCATTCAGAAGCATGCTGACTCCCCGGACAAACAGCAACCTCTGACTTTGAAAGAGTTAGCCATAGCTCTCTTTCCACCTAAAAAGTGCTCGTTTCCTCACAGCAGACCACATCGAAGAACAAATAAAAAACACAAATGTGCATCTGCTGACTGCTGATGGAATTAATTTTATTTCATTTGCACAGTCACTACAATTAAAATTCTCATTGTTAGGAGCTGCTGAGATAGGATGGAGCAGTAAACAAAGCACTTAGTTTACTTACTGCAGCGGGGGAAAACACCCCCCGCCCCCACCCCCCATGCACAGGACAAAAGCAACATCCCCCTGAGTATATTTGTACAAACACAGACAATAACACCAGCTCCTTCCTACGTCCTCAATCGTGAGTACCAAGGCAGCAGCTACAGTGTTGTGATGTCAAAGTCTAATGTGGGCAAAAGTGTGTGTGTGTTCAGGCAATAAGCCAGATTGCTCCCTCAAGCAAAATCTCAGCTGACCTACAACTGACATCCTGCCACACTCCCTGTATCCTGAGCTATCTGGGAGACATGTACTGTAAGGCAAGATTAAGACTTCATAAGAAGCATTCCATCTTGTCTGTTTGTTTGCAATATATCGCTTACCAAAAGTTGGTTGGGTATTCACTTCATTTACCACTGCTCATCCAGGCTCCAGCCTGCTCTACATGTCTACTATGCAAGGAAGAGGAGGAGGAGAAGGAGGGGATCATTCAGTTGATGTAACTAATGCTGACAGACGATATGGAAATAAATGCTACCTCCGCTTTGAACAACGTGTACGTTTTATGGCACTCCACTTATCTCTGCTGGAACCAACATTTATGGCCTTGCGTAAATGCAAATGACACTCAAAATGGCTCCTTTGAAATGGATATGTTATATTTTAGATATGATAGGATGGGACAGAGTGTTTACAAAAAAAAAAAAAAAAAAAAAGGCCTGCAATGATTCTGCCTTAATGAGAGGGAGCATGTGACAAGGACACACCTACGAGCCCACACCTACACAATTAATATTTAGGCAGCTCTCACCTTGCTACGATTCACATGCCAATCAGCCACTGCTGGGCAATTAGATGGGAGGCAGGACAACCAAGCCAAAGCTAATCTGATGTGAGAGGAAGGAGCAAGAGCCTGAGATGGAGATGGATGGAGGGAGAGTGGGGGTGGGGGGCTGGAGACAGAGGGGGGATTGGGTGGGGGTGGCGTTTTGTAGGAGATACAATGCACTGAGATAGAGGGAGAAAGAGATGGATAGTAGGAGGAAGGGAAATTGTCAGAGACAGTGCTGGATATATAGCGAGCCAAGATAATATAGACTCTTCATCTGGCTCCTGGCAGATGTTTAAAGAGCTTACTAATGGAAGACTGGTGCCTTCATAACAATGAGACTCACAAGTATTGTCATATTCAGCTGATTAAACCAAGGATGCTATATTTGCTCTCACCACCGTGAAAATAATTCTGTGGTTTGCTTTTCTCTCCCTCCCCCGCCTTTCTTTGTCTTCGCTCCTAGTTAATTACTATCTAATAAAAAAACAGAAAGGCCATAGAAAATTCCCAAAAGCATAGAGATGGAGCGAAGGGAGAGCTTCTGCCAGCTACTTCCTCTGACAAAAAACTTTTTTTTTGTCTTTTTGAAATGTGACACAAAGGTATTTCAGAATGGAGAGGAATGTTTTTCAATCACTTTTCTGTAATGAGCAATTAGGTTTTTTTAGGCATGGCAAACAGAGAGATCACTATTTAAATAATGTACCGTCCTCTTAAAATGTGAATAAATGTAGGCTTGTTTCATTGTCCAAATCCTTTTTATAAGACTCAGTGCTGCATGATCACAGAGAATAATTGTGTCAGTAAATTAAGCTGTGTTGTTCTTTGACCAACAGAAATATCTATAAACAACAGAGCAATTATGCATGAGTTACAGATAGAAAATGGCCAACAGAAAGAGACATCCCGGGTGCATTCACAAAAAACACACTTATTATATGTAATCACTTTAGCTATACTGCAATAAACATTACTTTGGCCTTGGGCCTGACTGCTCCAGTGGAAATAATTCACTGTAGCCTCCTAAGAGCACCAAGTAAGTAGTGAAAGCTAATGCCTGTACCAAGAACTGCAATCAAATTAATTTAGTAACCTGTCTAATATTTGCAAATTGTATCATCATGTCTTTAGATGATACCCATGTCTTTTGCTACTTTCTAAGCCTGTGTCCAAGAGTGGCTCCATTCATAATTATATAATCATTGCCCAATATTTCATTTATTCAGTTTGGAGTACATGATGGGTTTACTGCATAAAAGCATTCATTTGGGCATGTTGCACTGAAAGTTAAAGCGATACTTAACTTTATGGAAATTTTACACTTTTCTTTGTTTAGGTTAAAATGCTATTAATAAGCTGATAGCACACTAAAATGTAAGTGAATTCCACCAGATACAAACTCATAATTATGAAACGGAAAGGTGAAATCCGGCAATCTGATTGGCTGTTAACTGTGATATAATGAGCGTATATCACAGCTAATATTCTAAAAAGCCTTATCACAGCATATCGCTCCGCTTCAGGGAAGCAACAATGTTTCCATGACAACAACCAACTGTTACAGTACCATCAAAAAGTAGCCGGTTTTATTTTTTGACGGCATTAATTATGTTCACGGTCAACTTTGATCTCCGGGGAGGGCTGACCATGGATGAATGGATTGACGTGTGCCTGTCTCCGAAAAAAAGCGGAGCAAAAGAAGAGATGTGGAGCTGACGTACAGAGAGGTGGGACTATTTTTTTCACAGCCAGACTATTTTATTAGATAATATGTATTTCTGTTTAATTAAAAACTACATGAAAATTATTTCCTCTTTCATATTGCCATTATTGGTAACCGTTTTATAAAAGCAATACATCACTCCAGGCCGTGATATACGCTCATTATATCACGCTAAGGGGGTTTTCGAAGAAGAAGAACGCCCCTTAGCTGTGATATAATGAGCGTATATCACGGCCTGTCGTGATGTATTGCTTAATTATACCATTCTCATATGGTTCTAAGAAAATTCTGACTAATCGTTGCATTCGGACCGGATGCAATGATTGGCCGAGCGTCCTGTCTGTTTTCCCCACATGGAGGCCTCCGACTGACGTAACCGCTGGATGCAACTGCGGCCATCTTGTGCTGGTGATGTCATTCAGCATCTGCGCAATAGCAATCTCCAAGGTGTCAAGTTTCTGCCCATACACTTGACTGACCAATCATGAGCAGCATCATTGATCGTGAGAACACCAATTGGCACACACAGCTGTCAATCATGATATCCTCCTTTCTATAACATCAAATAACGAAATAAAACCCAACAGAAACATGAACATTTGAACACATCCACTTGACAAGACCTACATAAAATGATAAAACATATTTGGGAGAAATTTGTTTGATGTGTACTTGATTTTTGTAGTTGTCCCACCTGCTACCATGGAGTGCACAGACTTTATGACCTATACTGCAGCTAGCCGCCAGGGGATGATTGAGATGTTTTGACTTCACTTTGGGGGAGCTGTCATATAGTCCATCTTTACAAAACTGTAGGTTGGGGCTGTGACAGGTATGGAGATACCACATGGGGGATGCAAGAACTAGGATAGACCTTTTGCACGGCAGCTATTTTTAGGAGTAGGAAAAGCACAGGTGTATTTAATAACAATCATGATAGCTACATTCTACCGAGGAGAGGTCCCGGCATTGTGTGCGCTGGCTCACTGAATTAGCTTTACCTGTGCTTTTCCTACTATGAAAATTCAAAATGTCTGCTGTGAAAAAGGTCCATTGGTCAGCATGGGCAGCTCATGTTTGCTCCCACAAGAGTGGAATTGTTCAGAGTGAAGAAAACATGAAGACATTTGAAGAATAACAAATCTAGCAAAGCCATCTCCACTTTGAACTTTGTGCTGTGTAAATGTAAACACAGCTATTACAAAGCTGTAGTCTCATATTTGCTAATGGAACATGTTTCCCATGTTGGGTCTTATAGCAATGTGGATGAGACAACAGTTACTGTGGGGAATATAATTAAAGCACGATACAACCCGATCATGTGTGTTACATAGGCTGACCAAACGTCCTCTTTTGCCTGGACATGTCCACTTTTCACTTTTCATAACTGAATTTTCTATCCATACATATACATTTTAAATATATTAAAATGATAAGGCATCTTTGAGTAAACTGCGAGTATCATTTAAATAGCCTATGTCGTGGCCGGGCCAAGTGTCCTCTTTTTTGGAAATCAAAATATGGTCACCCTAGTGTTACATCCATCTAGTGGTGCTGGGTTTCTTCAGCAGGAGAAATTCGACACTGAAATCAGAACTTATGCTGTAGGTATCTGTGGGGGGGACTCCTGTTAACCAGTGGCATCCAGTATAAATCCAGTTTAAGGCTATGTTCAGACAGGTAACAGTGCTGGGAGAAACAATGCAGCCACCTCATTCATTCATTCCTCTAAAATGTGAAGGCTAGATATCACTGGAGGTAAGTGAGAAATATGTTTTGTTTTTTTATTATGAACTGCATAATCAAGTCTTAAAGATGAAGGCATGATTGAAGTCTGGATGATAATAAGACTGGATGATAATAAGAATGGCTGGGAGGATGGGGTACTACCCACTTGATCAGCCACAGCTCTTTAGGTGCAGTACTGAGTTCACCAGTGTGAAGCTATTTGGACAGGGCTTAAGCGGAAGACTTTCATTCATTCCTCAAGTTAAATTAACTCCTCTTTACTCACATGACATGCTCTGTTTCCTACACAACAAGCAATGACCTTCATTATCTTGAAAGCTGTAATTAGGCAGCTTAAAAGCACCATAAATCTATTCTTAGTTGCCCCAGTCAGATGCTCGTCCTGATTGATAACTCATTGGCTCCCCTTTCAAACAACAGCTATATAATGTGGCACATATTTGGGTGTATTTTTAGTTGACATGACTTATTTTTCCCACTGTCAAATAGTTCTTCCCCACAAAATATGCTTCAATTTTGGCTGCATGCTTAGCAGGATTTGCAACAGAGCCAGGGTGAATATTTAAAATAGACTGTGCCCCAGTACTCTTTGCACAGTCAGTGCAGAGGGTTTTATTTTGGCGAGATATTCTTGTTGTAGCTTTGAATAAAGATCAGCAGCCTGGCTTGGGCGCTGAGGGGGCAGTTTTGACCTCCAGGCCTTTTAGGTACAGCAGCAAAGGGAAGAGCTGCATAACCTGGGCAGAGTCTCACCCACTTCCTCTTGTAGCAAGAGAGGTTGATCGACTCACTGAAGGAAAAAGTGCCTGGTAGTGTAGACTGAGTAGCTTTGTACTTTTATACCCAATGACCCTGGCAGATTTTAAATTATCTATGTGCTAAGTCATGGGTTTGTAAACACAAGGCAGGTTGGGGAAGTGTTCACATCTAACCATGTGTAAATTATTATAAAGTCATATAAAGTCGCAGGGTAAAGAAAGCAGTCCACTGGGAACAATGGAAAGTCAAAGGCAATGCAAGATGATGGCCTTTTTTTTTAACAGTGTTTCCCATACATTGATTTGACAGCCAGCCAAAATATCAACACTGACTGCCACATATTGATTTTTTTTTGACTAGGGTATTTAAAATCCGCCAATAAAGCCAATAAAATAAATTAATTGAAAAATGTGCTTCTTTGGCTCTGATGCCACTGCTTGTCCCAAGAACTGGATACACAGTTGGAGGTAGGGCCAAGTTCCTTCCTGTTAAAGTTGCTCAGTGGCGAATAAAGCCACTTTGTACAAACTGTGTATAAATTTACTCAGGTCTTCCACATCATGGGGCCATGGTGCAAGCGCATTAGACACTATGGCGGCTCAGTGGCTAACTTAAGGTTTAGCCCTCTGCTAACTTAAAAGGGGGATAAAATGACCAAATTGTGTGTCTCATCCACACTTTAAAAATGTTAGCAGAACAAATGGATCAAATTCCGATTGCGGGATTGTGATGCTCAAAAAATTTATATTGACTGTTTTACAGATGTGTCTTTCCCAGTGTAAAGTCTTTGTGCCCTATGGCATCACATGACTCAGAAGTTGTGGCTACACGGTTTGGCCACTATGCCGAAGTCTGGTTCACTTCCTGGGGACCTGGTTTGCAGTCACCACTCTGTAGCCTTACTCAATACCTCGCCCTTGACTTAAGACTACTAGCGGCAATGATGGCCCCCTGCCGCGTCATCTGACATCGCCGTGTCCTGGTCAGAAACATTGCACATGAACACATTGCAAAGACTGTAATCGATGGCCAACCAGCACGTATGGTCTGCGCCTGTGTGGGAGGAAACAACTCTACGTACCCATCAGCAGATGGTGGTAGTCTGTAATCCTCATTCAAAAGGGCTAACTGGAAGACTGTCGTGATGCTAGCTTGCCAGTTAGCACATAACCAATTCAATGTTGAAACAACAGAGCATATTTTCCGAGCACCAGTAAGCAATAACACAAACCATCATGAAATGTTTCTGCTCAAGAGCTTAATGGTTAAAGTAAAATAATCTTACCATACGTAACAAGTTTGTTTTGGTCTCACTCACTCTTGACTTTAGCGCTTTGCTTACTTCCCTCATGTCTGTTTCTCTTCTTGTGCACTGAGCTGAGCTGCCAATCAGAGTGATCTCTGCCGTCACCAACACTGATCCAACATGTTGAATCAGTCCAAAAAAAGCTGAGGGGGGCCAATGAGGGGCAACAGTGCAGGACACACTCCAAAAACTAGAGCAGGGTTTGTCAGGGCCTTTCACGGCATGAATACTTGCCTATCAACACTGAAGATGATGTGCCTCTTATAGGCAACAACAAATGTAGCCTGGAACTTCTCCAGTGAGTGAGCGGTGCTGTGCATTGGCAGCGGATATTACTGAAGTTGTAATAAACATTACAATCCAATATGCTGAAGATGCAGTAATAGTAGTTAATGGCTGTAACTTAAGTTGTATGAGTATAAGAACTGCAAGGAGAGGAAACGGGAGTGAGACGGACATGATGAGAAATGTGACCAGATTAAAATGGTTTATAAAAATGCAACAAGGTGAAAATACAGACCTTTCAAACACCCGATGTATATAACTCAGACCTGCGCATGAGTCAGTCATCCCGTCACTGTTTGTCACTGCGAGCAGACTTTAGTCTACAGTGTAGTTCATACACTTAACTGATAAACCAGAGAATTATACAGTAACATTGGGCTGTGGGGAACGCTGCATAATCACTGAAAACCGTGACTTATCTTGCGCAAACGCATGTGTTCCCAGCCAGGCAGTGAGTAGGGTTATGCCAGCAAACCTGGGGCTTACAGGCAGTGCTGAGCTGTGGATGTGTGATTTCAGCAGGCTGAGGTTTGCCCTCCTCTCTGCCCCTCCTTGTCAGAGCCCAATCCATGATCCAAATACAAACAAATTAGCATTTTCTCAAGCAAAAGGTTATGAATAAGCTTTTGATGCAAGAGCTGGCAGTACTTGAGAGCTGGCATGACACAAATACATCTAATTATATCTTTTATTGTAGCCTGAGGATGTGAAGTGGCTTATGTCTGAATTACCTGTGTACACTGGAGTGAAACTGACCTTTACTTCCAACTGCAACAGGACAAGAATGCTATGCAAAGCTTTTCTGCCCACATGCATCATGTCTCGTAAGCATGCTTACAGTTTAATGATTGTAAAACTCCCAGATCACAGGTATAAAGAGTAACTTAAACCCCCGGATTTTCCGCCAAGAAGCTAAGGGACACAGGTGATGTCACAAAAGGTAAAACTCTCTGCACTGATCCTGCCCCAACATCAAACAGGGATAATACTAATGCCAAAGAAAAAATATATATTTTACAGAGTTTGTAAATTACAATAACTTTCCATAAGGGATTTGATAAAAAGAGCTTCAAACAGTCTTGTTACATACATTTAGTACATACATATACATACAGCACAAGCACAGCATTGTGTAGTTTTTAAAGGAAGAAGTGTGTCTTCCTGTCACAGCACTAAAGTGTGTTTGGCACCATTTACCCAGCTAAAGTGTCATTTGTCAAGACACTAAATTCTTCTCAGATCCAGGGCTGCTGCTCTGTAGCTGACCCTGACCTACCTTAGTTGACATCCTCTACCAGAATTCTACAGGCAATGAAAATAATCTTCTCATGCAGGGATCATGTCTTCTTTTCCAGTCAAATGAAATCATTATCTGTATACATATAATGTATCTCATATCAGCCAAAAAGTTTTTAAGTATGTAAAGTTAAAACCAACCACCCAGTCTGCTCTCATCACAAAGTCGTCAAATACCGCTGCTTTGTCAGTGGATTTTGGCACCACACACCTGACATTGCTCAGGACTCATAGGCAGCAATACACTACATTATCATTCCCTTTCAAACAGGCAAATTTTGAATGGGCACTGCACTTGTCATGTAAACACATGCAAAAAAAGTAGACACAAATTAACTTCTAACATGTTTGTTGGCGAATCTAACATCAATAATTTTGTGAAGGTCCTTGAAAAAAAAACCTTGTAGCATGTTTTTCATGAATAATACTGTGCCTAGCTTTAATTGAGAAAAACACATTCATTTTGTAGAGGTTATAGCTTGCATTCTGTGATCCTTTAGCTTTTTCATATTGGTGATAAATGATCCATTTCATTGCGTGGCAGTTCCTCTTGTTGTAGAAAGAAATCTCACAAACTCAATTGCAATCTTGATCAAGTCTTCCTTTCAGAGTTGTGAAAATATCTTTCAAACAAGACAAACACACAGCCCAGATTCTTACATAGCTCAGTAAATGGTTCCTTTTTTAATTAAGCTCAGGTAAAGGATCATACTGATTCATTATATTTTTACTCATTACACCTTATTTTTTTAGCTTTTGCCATCCACCTTTTTGGTAATAATGCTATTGTACTGACCATTGTAATTGCTCTAATTGATCTTAGAATGTAAGGACACCACTAAATAAAGTCAGGGTCAGGAAATACAAGCAGTCAGATGATCAGACAGGTTTTGTTGCACATGAACACATTGCAACGACTACAATCGACATTCAACCAGCGTGTACGCCCTCTTGACTGAAGTCGTTTGTTTACTTTCCTCACTTTCATTTCTCTTCATGTGCACTGAGTTGAAATACCAATAAGTGTTTTCATTTACCAATGGGCTTGATTCAACATGTCTGAAAAAAAGCCGATAAGGGCTGGTGAGGGCCAACAGTGCTGGACACACTGCAAAAACTGGGTGACAGACACTCGCTCATGACCCAACATTAACCCATAGCCGACTGTAAGCTTTGTGTTTCAGAACTTTTAAAACAACCCCTCAAATTAGACAACAGTTCCTTAAAAAGGGAATCATAACAATCAGTTTTCCTATTTCGGGTATATCTACCAGTACAAATAATCTAGATAATCTGGCTAAACTGTTGTTTTATAAAGAACATGCCAAGTCTTTCAAATTAAACAAAAACGATATATGTATACATATATATAATATTTGCTATTGCCCTCCAGAACAACACCTATCAGTGTTTCATAATCTGCTGCAAGCTGTAATTAATGTTTGGGGAGGTTTAGGCACATAAACAATTTGGTCAGGTTTAGGGAAAGATCATGATGATGGTTTTGTTGATTGTCAGTAGGTAACCGGAGGCCAACAGCCATCTCCTCATAGACATATAAAGAAAGCTGGATTTTCCATCACCACTCAGTTTTGCTGGCAATTTGTCCCAGTAGTCAACCACTGTACTGTCACGCAAAATCCCCAACAGCCTATAGAGACCACCATTATGAAAGAGATGTCTGCAAAGCTTTTGACAGCACACCTGCAACTGCAGACATGGTCAGTTATTACTGTTTCTATTTTTAATCCATGAAGGAGCTTGACAAAATCTTTCCCAGACTGAAAAGAAAAGTGATTTTACTGAGGGTGAGGTCAGCCCAATGCAAAGTCTATGGACCAAGCAGCAATGCGCAGGCGGGGTGAGCAAGAAAAACACTAATGAGCATAACATACACTACTCTGAGGCAAACCCTGAAGCTATACAACATTTTTTGCTTATGTGCTCAGTGAGCCATTTACATTCAAGTGACAGGGAGGCATCTTTTAGTCCAGGGTCCAGTTCCTTTAATACATTCATGGGTCTCCCACATCAAAATCCAATATTTTGTTGACCTTCTCAACCACCTCAACCTCTTTCCTCTGCAGACTTTGTTGCTCTTAAACAACACAACTCTACTTCCTGCTAAAATGGGACTTAAGACTAATGTCTGATGCCATGTAGAGTTGGAGTGGAGACTTCAAACTGTACATGTAAGGGTAGTAGTCTGTAAATGCAGTAGTTCTGTGATAGACTACAAACTTTGAAAGATTTTAAATGCCTGAATTTTTTTTTTGTCATGTACACAACAATTGTAGTATACACATGAGGGGGACATCCCACCCAAAGTAATTTAAGACATTAATAGTTCAGCAGCTAAAATAAAGGAATAAAAAATACACTAAATTACAAATTAAAATACATAACAACCATCCACATCAAGAGCTGTGTTGTGAGGGCAGTAGGCTAAGCAGAATATTTAAGAAGTCCCCTTCCTTAGAAACATTTCCCAGCTCTTCCTGGGGCATCCCGAAGGATTCCCAGGCCAGATGAGATATATAATCCCTCCAGCGTGTCTGAGTTTACGCCCAGGGCCTCCTACCAGTTGGACGTGCCCAGCCAAGCTCTAACAGGAGGTGCCCAGGAGGCGCGAACCACCTCAACTGGCCCTTTCCGATGTAAAAGAGCAGCGGCTCTACTCCAAGTCCCGCTGGGTGTCTGACAGAGGGTGACACGGGAGTGGATTTTCAGTCCTGTCCCATCCCACTGCCACAAAAATAATCCCATGAAAAGGAAAAAAAAAATCCCATCCCGTCCCAATTCCACAAGAATGACTCCCGTCCCATCCCGCTCCCGTGCTGTGTTTCAGTTACAGTAAAAAAAAAAAAAAAAAAAAAAATATATATATATATATATAGTACACGGATCACACAATGCCTACCTTAGTTGAATATAAACCCAAATATGACATCTAATGTTGTGTTTTGATGTTTATTGCCTAATTATTTTAACATTCACTCCACCTGTTGTGACCCGTGGGACTCCCGAAAAAATGTCAGCCTCTAGTGTCTGAGCTCCTTATCATCTCGCTAAGGCTAAGCTCAACCACCCAGCAGAGGACACTCATTTTGGTCACTTGTGTCTGCAATCTCATTCACTACCCAAAGCCCATGACCATAGGTGAGGATCATTACGTAGATGGACTGGTAAATTAAGAGGTTTGCTTTCTGGTTCAGCTCTGTCTTCATAGACAGTCCGGTGAAACGTTGCACGCTCCATTTTACCCTCACTTGTGAATAATACCCCCGAGATACTTGAACTCCTTTGTTTGGGGCAGTAACTCACTCTCAACACAGGGGGGGCAATCCACCATTTTCTGGCCAAAACTATGTCCGCAGTCTTGGAGGTACTGACTCTCATCCCGACTGTCACACTCGGCTGCAAACCCTCCTCAGTGTGTGTTGGAGGTCATGGTTTAATGAAGAACAGAATGCCATCATCTGCAAAGAGTTGAGAAGCAACGGCACACTCTCCTCTTCTCGGCTGTGCCTTGAGATCCTGACCATGACTATCACAAAGCAAATCAGTGTCAAGGGATACCCCTAGCCGAGGCTAACACCCACTGAATACTTAATGATGGTGTTAGAGCTGTGGGTGACCACACAGTCATGTATAAATATAGAGTACAGGAGAGGGCTTAGCAAGTAGTCCTGAGGGGCTCAGGTTTTGATAGTTTGGAAGGAGGATGTGGTGGTGCATATCTGCATAGCCTATGGTCTGCCCATTAGAGGGCTCAGGACCCAGTCACAGGGGGCAGCGTTGAGTCCCAGGTCTCCTAATTGTAGCCAATAAACAGCATTCTCACATGTATTTCTTTTGGTCCAGGTGGGAGAGAACATGTGGAGGTCTGGGGCAATTGTTGATCGGTTTGGCTCATATGTAAATTGTACTTGGCCCACTGAGTCAGGAAGAGAGGATGTGATGATGGATTTGACTAACCACCAGAAGCACTGATGATGATGATGGTGAGGATGAGTGCTAATGTGTGGTATTCATTCAGGCATATGGCTTTGGTCTATTTGGAGATAGGAACAATGGTCGACTTTTTGAAATGTGGTGTCTACAGACTGGAACAGTGAGAGGTTAAGGCCTGTGAAAACATCACTTGTTGATCTGCACACACCTTGAGGGATGTCATCAAGTCCAGGTGCCTAAACACATCAAAGAAAAAAGGAAAGTGCCATAAACATTGCAGACATTTATCAGCACTACATTATGCTCCAATAAACCAGCTAGTGTTTACTATAAGATAACGCTAGCTAACCAGTTATCAACACTTTCCGAAAATTCTTCCAAGAAGATTCCTCTTAGCATCTCTTTCTACAACTTCCTGCAGTACAATCCATTCCTGAACAATCACAAGCATAACTAAATGTACAGTCAATAGTAGTGGCTCTTCAGTCAGCTGGATGAAAACTAGAAATCCCTCTAGAAAAACTAGTTTTGCTAAATGTACATAAAAATAAAGTAAATAACAAATGAAATGCATCAGGGCATATTATTTAAGGGTCAACTGTCATAAACATTTATATGCAGCATTTACAAGAAAATTTCACTCACTTTTCAAGCACAGGGTCATCTTTTGGGCTAGATACATAAAACTAAAAAGACAGAAATGGGCATATACATTGATGTCATCAGAATGATATGCATGGTCAAGTTTTTCTCAATTGTTTTGCATGTGCACAAGCCTAATTTTCATTCCCACAGTTTGCCATAAATGGATGTAGATACTCCTTTAATCAGCTGTTCACATATGAGGATGTCTGCCTGTGCTACCCCTTGTTAGACCAGTCAATACAAAAAAAAAACAATAAAGAAGAGGTGCAATTCTACATGTTCTCCAACAACACCAGAGTAGCTGTCATTAGACACAACCATTGTGCAAGGGCTGTGGCTGTTTATAGCACATATATGATTAATTCATCTAATATACCCGTAAACAGTCCCCAGCAGTGATATTTTCATTATTCATTATAATCATAATTATTAAAAATCCAAAAGATTATCAATGATTTAGTTCATAACACTGTAATGGAAAAACACTTTCAAAAAGAGCTTCCAAAATGAAAAGAACATTTCAGTCTCCAATGTAAATAAGATTGATAAAATTGCTCACACATACATTCTAACTTAAGATTAAGTTAAGAAAGGTGCTTTTGATTGTGATTAAACAAATCATTGTGTAAAGGAAAACAAGGCTAAGCCATGCTAATGGCACTGTAAGGTTGTGCTTTGTGATAAATGTTCACATGCTCACACTGACACTGCTAAGGTGCTGATGTAAAATGTTTACCAAAATGTTTCACCATCGTGAAACAGCATGTTTGCATGCTAATAATTGCTTATTGGCAATAAACACAGTATTGCTGAGGCTCATGGAAATATCATTATTTTTCCAGACATTCATTCATAAACTAAAATATAGGACAACTTAACAAGCTAGTGTCCATACTCTGCGAACCATGAATGTCTACTCTGTATCATTTATGGTAAACCATCAAATAGTTGTTGATATTTCCAGTCAGTGGCCTTTCAGGTCCACATATTACATGCTAGGTATCCTTCTGCATCTGCTGTTGACATTCTGGGACACCACAGCTAACATCTGGGTGTCAACAAAGGCACATGGTTAGGTTAAGAAAAATACATCATGGTTTAGCTCTACAATCATACAGAAAGCAAATACCAGGCTCACGGGTGAGAGCCCAGGGTTTGTTGGAACCATCTACCAACTCTTCCGCTCCCCTAAAGGGATTTTCCAGCTTCACATATTACGTCGTTGCCAGCAGTGTTTCAACCAGATGCCGTTGCATGGCGTTTCATTCCACCGTGACAGGCGCTGAATGCCTGTGTTATGAACTGATGCTGCCCAGTCATGTGTCATACCGCCACGTCAGGTTTCTGAGGCCATCGATGACAAAGCAGCCATATTTGATGACTTGAGAGCGGCCTGATTTTTCAGTGTTGGCCACGGGGTTAGACTGAACAACCAACACACTATCACTTACATAATAAGAAATCAGGGAAACAATCTAGATAAACAAGGTTTTATTATTCATGTTCCATCATGACTAGCTCCAGGCCTTTTGTATGCATGCGGCGCACACATTCTCACAGCAGGTTTTTCTGCATACACATTTTTTATACATCTGGCTCCTGGCATATAAAAAGAGTGTAGTTGAGACAAAGAACATATGTGAGATACTCCACTCACATATCTGGTGGACACTGACATACTGGATGGAGTGGCAGTGGATTGCAGCACGGATTCTCCAGCAGCATCTCATTAGTATTACTGGCTTCTTTTCCAGTAGAGCCATTCCTACACCCATATAGGCAAAAACTGATGATACCAAGGATTGCTTTTGAACCTGATCTTGGTAAAAATATTGACACATTACACAGTAATTATCCACAAACAATGGTTTCAGACCATTTTTATGGTTTGAAGCAGGCGGAACAGCTGTCTCTTTTTATACTAACCACTGCCCATTGCTGATTGGCCCAGCTAGTTCACAGGATTTCTGAGAACATCCTGCATAACAGACTGTAAGTAAATGAAAAATAGCTTGTGCTGATGGAGCTCTTTTTTTGTCTGTTCAGTCAAAGTTGCTCAGAGGTTAAAAAAAGAATACATTGTGTAATATATCCTCCTTTATCAGTGGAAAGACACAGGTAAAGACTTTCATGAACTGGCTATAAACTGAGTCAAATCATTGTTTTCTATCAGATAATTATATAATGGTAACATTTGTATGTATAGTCAGTAAAAATGTATATTGTCACTTTGATGTTTAATGTTCTTAACATCAAATGTTCTGGTCATCCCAAGCTAGGCACTTCAAGTTGTGGAAACTGGCACATCAGAAGTGTAGACAGGATATACCTGTGTATCTTCAAGTTAAGGATGACTTTAAACAGCTCCTCTCATCTCCTGCCTGACCAGGACAGCAGCTAACATGACGACATGAAGATTACTGTCTGTGCAACAGAGAAAATGAGATGGGAGAGGATGAAAGGAGGAGCAGGTTTGGGAGTTTAAGGTTACAGCCTGAGTGTGTAACAACATGGAAACATCCCTAAGCCATTTCCACAACCTAACTTTAGGTCTCTTGGAGGATGCACCTCTCCCAGTATTTGTTTGTGGTTCAAAGTCCAAGTTCATATAGCTCCGATGTTGAATACCCAAAGTCACATATACCCCTTTTTTACCAACATGGAACCGGTAATATCTAATTTTGAGCCATTCAGAGTATTTTAATCAATAAGAAATCGGTTTGGTACCTCAAAAGTTGGTCCCTAGCTGGAACCAAAAGATGCATGTTTTCCTTAACCTTACGACCTATTTCCACCAGATGCGTGTTGGTTGCGTCTCCCGCAGTGGAGCCGATAGGATTCAATTCTAGTCAATGTGTGTGTTTCCACCAGCTGCGGCTGTGCTGCATTCCGGCTCCGTCACAGCTGCAGCTCTCCGGAGCCCTCCGCAACAGATACGCAGGACTTCTATTTTTGCCAGACGCCAGAGCACAACGTAGCAATTCAGCACAGAGCAGATCGTGCGGGGCAGGAATTCGTGCACAGAAACAAAATAAAACATCAAGTTAATTTTCAAAATAAAATACACAGCGTTCACGGCGGATCATATTTCCCTGCACTACACCTTGAAAACTACATAATTGGCAGAGGCAGGCCTGAGGTCAACAGATCAGAGGTTTTCAGACGTCATTTCACCCCGTTGACACCGTGGACGAGGAGATATCAATCATGGCAGTGCACCGAGATGTCTTCCGGTTGAGCTGCACCACTCCGCACAGCAAACACAACTGGTGGGCATTAACAGACGGTGGAGCACGCAGTGGATAACCAGCGCCGCCGTTCCGCAACAGACACACATCCGGTGGAAGTCTGGCTTTCGGTATGCATATTCCACTGGATGGAAAGAGAGGATGGAGAATAAAATAAGATAAGATATACTTTATTGATCCCCAGAGGGGAAATTCAAGTATCACAGCAGCACAAGACAAAAAGACATTAAATAGAATAAGATAAAAGAGAAAAAATAAAACATAACGATTGATAAATAAAAGATAAATAAAAATAAAAATAAAATTGCTACATCAAGATGAATAAAGTGACTAAAATTGGCAGATAAAGTGTCATAAGGTGCCATGTTGATCAGATGCAAAATAAGTCAGTTCAGAGCTGGATGTAGCTTAAGCCAAACAGCTGTTGTACAGTCTGATGGCAGTGGGCACAAAAGAGCGTCTGAAACATTCAGTCCTGCACCCCCTCATCTCAGCCACGGTCTCCAGACTGTCCAGGTCAATTTGATATGCCACCTTGCTACTACTGTTTACAGTGCATTGTGCAACACCCTCTGTTCTGCCCTCTGTTTGACCGCATATAATATTTAAATAGGTTTTGTGGACTGCAGCGCCCCCTTTTGGTTACTCAAGAGCAGTAGCTGTAGAGCAGGGAATTTCCCTCAGAGTTAACGAGCACATGGTGAAGAGCATATGGTGACCACTTCTCCTGCTGCAGTTTTTTTTTCAGCATTGTTGCCTTGGACACTATTTGTCCGTGAGAATTTTGATTTAACATTTTATAGACATGACATGCACAATATGTTTTCTGTACATTTGTTTTGCTGTAAATTCAGCTAAAATGACCTGTAGCCTAACTTTACTAACTGGCTAACGTGCTTTGCTCTGCTACTCAGTATATTTTAATTCATATATAGTCATGTCAGTGTGATAAGTATTCAGAATCTGATTTGTGTTTGCCTTTTGTATTTTTGTTGCAGTTTTACAGTAACTGGTCTCCATTAAATTTTCAAGAAAAGTCACGCCTTGTGGTTATTGGAGAACAAGACTGTTGGCTAACTGTCTAGCTCTGTTTGAGGACTCATTGTAAGGACAGTATACCCTCTGTTGATGATCCGTGATTACAATGCCTCAGATCAAAACTGGATTGTCTGCTAGATAGCACCAAGTTTCCAAGAGTCCTGAACAGAACTTGTTCTAAAAGCAGAGCTAATTTGGTGGAAAAGGGGTAACAGAGATTCATTAGGAGAAAGTCATCTAATCTTAAATTTTCAGGTTTATTTTTACATGCTAATGTTTTGGCTTCATGGAACGCAGAAGGGCTCAAAATGTCTATTTGGACATTCGTGTTAATAAGTCAAATTTGTTCATCTTAAAGTAAAAATAAAACGTTATACATAATATAGCGTCTGACGTGTTAAGACAGCAGAAAAATTCCCTGTTAACACTGATGTGTCAAGACATTTAATATTGGGTGCAACCATTTCATCAGTTTTGGCTGGGAAATTGATGAAACAGCTGTATTCTCATAATGTCCACTATATGGTAGAATTAAGTTAGAGTACATTGGGCATAGTGTTTAGTCATCTGTTCTGAGTTTATTACCGATTTGCCTTAATTCTTTCATGAATGCCTAAAGTTATTTGTTTTACTACTATTATGCATTACCGATATAACTGAGGTCTGCTGCTGAATTTGGTTTCATGTTTTACTCAGTAGAGCTCCGATTAATATGTCAGCAGTGATAGAAAATGTGTGAACTGTGTCATTAAGGCAGATGAACTGAGTGTTAGCTGGTAAACATCACGTTTATTCACTTAACATGGAGCCTTTGATGCAGAATTATGTTAACTGTTCGCACCATGTGCCACTGTCTGTTATGGGTCATAAGAAACCTTAAATCGTTTTTTAGGAGAAGATGTTTACCGTAAACTAGCATGGGCTGTATTAAATTTAACAATATGCTAACAGAGCAAGGCAACCTAATCGCTAACACGCTTGGTTAAAAAGGAAAATGCTTTGAGATGACTGTCAGAGATGATAGAGGTATGATCATGTTATACCGTCTGAGGTGTAACAGATGGTGTGTTCCAGGTTTTATTTCCTAATCGCTCTAGAAAAGAGGATTAGCATACCGTTAGCATACTGTTTTGTACTGTTACAATAGTGAAACACCGGTTCCGGTTCAGCATCGGAAGCCACGTCTATAATTCACACAAGGTATAATAGGGGCTAGGAACAAGGTGGATACATACCTTGGTTTTCTTGAGTAAAACACCATGTTTGTGTGAGAAGAATTTTGTATGTAATTTACACTGGATGAAAACACATAGCTATTGTATGTTTCAGCCACAGTGGCCTAAAAAGTTCAGCAGGGGTTCATGACAGAATTTATCCAGTGTGCACAAAATGCACTATCCAAAATACTAAATAGAAGTTGCATTGAAGACAGGTGAGAGGTACATAGCTGAAACATGCCCACATTGGCCAATGCAGTCTCTGTGTCAAAACTGGGTGGGTTTCTTGATGCCAACCAGTGGCATAGAAGCTTTAATGTTCTCAACGTCTTGAGATGTCAGAAAAGCACTTGTTAACAGGACATTTTCTGTCATCTTAATGCATATTTCACGTGTTTAGACATTGTATTTTTAGCTGTTAAGACAAACAAGTTTGACTTATTAATACAAATGTCAAAATGGACGTATAGAGCCCTTCCATCTTCCATGCGGCTTGGTGGCCTTCATCAGAGCATGCTTTGATAGACAAGCAACTGTGTGAAACTCAGATCATCATCCAGCCTTTTACACTGACAAACATTCATCCAGATGTGTTCATCAACAACAGCAGTATCACACTGGTTTATATTTAACATGTGTATCAGTGTTGCTGGGATTGAAACAGACTGTGTTTTACCTGTGCAGCAGACCTGTGATCAAGTTGTGTAGAGATCAAGCGCTGCACTCGGAGTATAAAGAGCTGCCAAAAACATTGGCACACGCTTCTGAGCTGTGCATCTGTTGTGCTCACTGATGTTGCTGAAGGACGTGTGCATCAACATGAAGCAGGAGGAGTTTAGTGAGCATCCAAATATTGAGGAGAGAAAATTTGCTTAAAAAATATTAGGCATGAAAAATTTGTTCATATGGGTGGGATGTGACTCCTCCCCCCCCCCCCTCAGGGCTGGGCTAATAATTAAAAGACAAGCATCATGGCAATCTGGACAGCATTTGTCCAGATATCTTAATCTGGATCAGAGTGATGGACAGACAGTCAGATGGCCAAGTATAGCTAATATCCCATGCCTTCTTTTCATCTGTGTTCAAATATGTTGAATAATTAAATGTTTGTCAATATTTATGAGAAAAAAAATGCATTGGATTCTAGTTCTCACATTTGCCGACAGACTATATCAAGGCCCCTTAGGTGTATAACTTATTCATGTGAATGCTAGCATCCCTGTTGGTACGAACAGACTGAGGTCTCGTCTCCCTGTTGGTTTCAGCTGTGACACAAACCCGATTTACGTGCCGTACAGCCTGCATAGCAAGCTCTAGCCCTCTTTGAAAAAATCCCAATTCTAGAAACTTGTGATAACATGTGGTCAACATATTGGATCTTTCTTTGAGATATGAATAGCTTGAAACTGGAGGGATCTGGCTGAACCATGGTGCCTAAAATCCCACTGTATCAAAAGAAAGAAAGAGACTGCCTGACCTGATTTTTAGAGCAACAAATAACAAAGGCGATATTTCCACGCTCTACTTGCTGAATCCTTCATGGTGACAGGTGGATCTGGTGTGAGTGTGTGAGTATGATTTATTGGGTTCCATACCGACCCATCTCTAATGGTGGACACTCCTGCCTGCAGGATGCAGAGTGATTACTGTCCACTAATTCTTCTTGGCGAGCCGGGTAGAAAAATGACAGTGAAAGTCGTGTAGAATGGCTAATCAATACTGTATTTATGCCCAGTGAGGAGACAGCATTGCTCACTTGCCAGCACAACAGGGCTCCCATCGATACATCCCAGTGGATTTCAGAGGGAAGATAATGAACCTTTCTTTATTTAGAGCAACCAAAACAGAGCAGTCAATAGTTATGGTGAAAAACTCAGTGTCTTGAAAAGTGCTTTTAAATAATTATCACCTTTCAGACTTTCTGTTCAGTGCCACTCCCTCTGCTTCAAAGTGCCTCTTGACCAAAACAAACTTTGCGCATCGACCCTCTGCTCCTCAAATCCTTGCACTTGCACATTACTGTATGTGAATATAAACGACACTGTCATTACGCATATTTTCCCCAAAATATTGTTGCTCAATTTCATTGAAAGTCCATTCATAACTGAGAAAGCTTATTTTACTTCAACATCTACAGAAAAACCCAAACTGAAAATTCAAATTGACTCAAGTATGTTGTAAGATGTGCATGATGTGGGTGTTAGGCTCTGGATATGAGCGGTGCTCTCCGAATGGTAACAGTCACAATTATCAAACTAAATAAAAAATGTAATAATTTAATGTTTTATAGTTTAATGTTTCCCAAGCACAGGTTCCTGTGAGTTGGCTAGGGCATGAGGAAAAACGGAGAGGTAGCTCAGCTGCTTAAAAAAAATTGAAGTTATGATTTGGTAAAATGAATGAATGAATGAATGAATAAAATGTGTTTAGATGGGAAATAGGTAAACATCCTTCCATGCATCCATTTTTGTCTGCATATCCAGGGCTGGGCTGAGGGGGCAGCAGGCTGGGCATGGCATTCCAAATGTCCCTCTCCCCAGCGACACTTTCCAGTTCCTAATGGGGAACCCCAAGGCGTTCCCAGGCCAGAATGAGATATATAATCCCTCCAGCATGTTTTGGGTCTACCCTGGGGCCTCCTACCATTTGGATGTGCCCAGAAAATCTCTAACAGGAGGCACCCAGGAGGCATCTTGATCAGAGGCCCGAAACCACCTTAACTGACCCCTCTCAACGCAAAGGAGCAGTGGCTCTACTCCAAGCTCCTCTTTAAGGCTGTGCCCAGCCATGCTACAGAGAAAACTTAATTTGGCCTCTTGTTTTCATGGTCTCAATCTTTCCATCACTTTTGCAAGCTCATGAACATTGGTGAGGGTTGGAACATAGATAGACTGGTATATGTAGAGCTTTGCCTTCTTCTTCCTTTGCCTTACCCTCACTCATGAACAAAATACCCAAAGCTGGGTATTTTGAGCCAAAACATCATCTTTTCCTAACCAAAGTGTGTATGTCTGTTTTTTGTTGTTGCTGCTGTTTTTTTTTTTTGTTTTTGTTATGTTTTTTTGTTTTTTTTTGCTTAAAACTAACCACACATTAACATAACCTTTTTTTCTGGCAAAACATCTTTTTTGGTTTATTTGTCATTAATGATGCTGCCACACAGGCATAGCCGACCGGTGTTAACTATTCATTGTTGCCAAAAGTAGCATCAGTAACGTCCACCTCTATTCTGATGTAACACTGATGCAGGTGATCACTATGGAATCACTTGGGCTAAAATGAGGACTGGATGTGTTGACTCCTCAGTTGAGGATATCCCTGACCTGCCAACTAATTAGTAAACACTGTGATAAATGAGAGAGAATTTACTGCCAGCTAGCAGATCCAACTCAAATGAGCTGATGATGCAGATCTGCTCTTTGTGCAGTGAACCACAGTTGTGTTTGAACTTGGACAGTGTGTGTAAGGCTTCTGCCCTCTTCAGTAAACACACCGGACTAATTAGAAGTTGACATGAACAAATGTTTGCTAAACTTAGCTCTCATAGGTATATAAGGTCCAAAGTGTTGAGTGTGAGACCAGCTTACTTAGAAGAAATAGGGTACTTGAGTATTATATGTATATATATATATATAAAAAAAAAGACATACATACATATATACGTACATATATGTATGTATATATTTATATATATATATCCCTCCCCTTTGTCACGAGCCTGCACAGATCCATTTTTGAAAACCTGCACTCAATCATACTCATAAAGCTTAGTACTAGAACTGACTCGTCACCCATCATTATGTCTTAAGTCAAAGCTGCACCTGCAGGCACCTGTTAAAACACCTGTACAAACTAGGGCTGTCACTTTTTATTTGAATTTCGAACATTCGTTCGATGGAGGGGTGAAAAGTTCATATTCGAGCTGTAATTACCTGTTCGAAATGCAAGCTGCAGTCTCTATAGGCGCATCAGACCGTTTGATGTAGTTCGCCGTGTGATCCAACAGAGGGCGCTCAAAGAATTCACTATCATCTTGACCTATTGCATGCCCTATTGACCTATCACTAAACTAAGCTAATGTTAATGTGTTGTTTTGCACTGAAAATGGACGACAATAGCGAGCAAAGCCGTCCTGAGCGGACAATCACGACACCAAAGCATCTGAGAAGCAGCGTGTGGAAGTATTTTTGGTTCTACGTCGTGGATGGCAAAGTTACGAACAAAGATACGGCTGTTTGTCGACTTTGTAACCCCCAATTTCCACCAGATGCGTGTTGGTTGCGTCTCCGCTCTGGCACGGCAACGGAGCCGATTAGATTAAATTCTAGACAATGTGTGTGTTTCCACCGGCAGTCCGGAGGCCTCCGCAACAGATATGTAGCATTTCTATTTTTGCCGGATGCCGGAGCACAACGCAGCAATTGACACCGTGGACGAGGAGATATCCATCATGGCAGTGCACCGAGATGGACCGCAACGGACACACATCCGTCTGTCAACACCCACCGGCTGCTTTTGCTGTGCGGAGCGGTGCAGCTCCGCCGGAAGACATCTCGGTGCACTGCCATGATGGACATCTCCTCGTCCACGGTGTCAACGGGGTGAAATGACGTCTGAAAACCACTGACCTGTTGACTTCAGGCCTGCCTCTGCCCATTATGTAGTTTTCAAGGTGTAGTGCAGGGAAATATGATCCGCCATGAACACTGTGTATCTTATTTTGAAACTTAACCGGATGTTTTATTGTATTTCTCTGCACAACTTCCTGCCCCGCACGATCTGCTCTGCGTGCTCCGGCGGCCGGCAAAAATAGAAGTGCTGCGTATCTGTTGTTGTTGTAATTCGAATTTATCCGAACAAATTACGGGTCATTTCAAATTCGTTCGAACTTGAGTTTTTGAAAAAGTGACAGCCCTAGTACAAACACAGGCTACAGTCACTCACATTTAGCTTGGTTCCACGTCCAGCAGAAGAAAAGTCTCTTTCACTGACTGCACTCGTGAAAACATTCCACACAATCTTCCACACAATATTAAATTTTTCTTAAATTTAGCATGAGGTTGCTTTAATTATGTGGCAAATGATAATAAACACAAGAAAGATGGGTACTTCAATGAAAAATGCATCTTTTATCTAACTTTGCTGATAGGCCAGTTCATACAAAATGTAAATAAAAATGTCCTATCTAAAACCAATTAGGCACAGTGCTCGGTCAGTATAGACATAAATCCATGAATAAATAAACCTCTGTCCTTTTTTTAAGGACAGGCAAATGTGTTTTATAAAAAATAAATAATAAATTAAAATCAAGTAAACATTTTTTCCTGTAAACCAAGGGCAGGCACATTAGCAGCAGTAAAACAGTAAACAAAACAAATATCAAGTGCATTTTGTGACGTACATTCAGTGGTCAACTGCACAGTCTGTTGCAAAAAAACTTTACAATTCTCAACAGTCTGAAATCTAACGGTTTTAACGACTGATGTTTCTTTCAACTGTCCGACGTGCTTTCTCTTTAAATGTTCGTGCGTCACCGAGGTGCTGCCGTGATACGCAAGGTCTGCTTTGCAAACCTTGCAAGTAATCTTTTTATTCACCATATCCAGGCTAAAATGCTCCCAAACTTTAGAAGTTTTGGTACGCGTAGCTAGTCTGGGGCCGTTGGTGGCCGTTTTGGTAAGGAAACGGAACCAGGGCGAGAGAAACAGGATCCGGAATTCGATGGATGCGCCTTTCCGTAAAAATAAAAGCACCAAGCTAATAAAAATGCGGTGAAACTTTTAATTTAAAGAATATAATTTACAAGAAAAGCCCCAAGCCATTAAGTTAATTGATTTTCTTACACCCCTCATCACCCTAAATCGATGGTGCGCCAGAATTTAAAGTTTTACTATGCTGAACACTTTTAGTCTGGTGAATTTGGTGAATACCGCATCCGCTCTCTAGACCGGAACCAGAATCCAGACAAAATTCAGACTGAATAAACACCAGGCTCTTCACTTCATGTGAAGAATGATGTGAAGAGCCTGGCCTGGTGACGCGAGGCTACGTGTAGCTGCTGTGTAGGACACTGTCATTTATGTATACGTTACCGCTTGGCAGAGACGCTATTGCGTATGTGCGACTCTCGGCAGAGATAGTAATGAAGTGAGATGCCTCACACCGTTGGAAAAACACTTCTGGTGACAATTGTCGACAATGGAATTCATTGTCGCCTATTCCTATTATCTATTTTTGTCGACAACGTCGACGAATCGTTGCAGCCCTATTAGTTCCCCATGTCAGGTGGAAAACCCAGAACCAAGTCCAAGTCTAGATTTTCAGTAAATTTTCAATAAGTACCGGCAATTACATGCACTGAGAAACTGCACTTCAAAAACATGGATTTTTCCATCAAAAATCAATTTGGCAAGTAAAAACAGCAGGACATAGGACGGCACTCAGGGGTCTGGTGGAAAGTGGCACACGTGCTAGATCAGTGGTTCCCAACTGGTCCAGCCACAAAGTCCAGATTTCTCCTTAGTCATTAGTTGAAGATCCATACAGTTATATTCAGTGTCATACTTTCAACTGGACATGTCTTTTGAACTTGTTTGCTGTCTCTGTCAAGTAGCTATCCATTTATCACTTTCTCTGCAACAGGAAACAGCACTTCAAAGTAAAGAGACTGCCAGAAATTCACTGTACTTCCAAAAATTGTGTGTTTTTTACAAGAAGAGTGACTTGCGATTCCATTCAGAACCGTGACTTTTGGACTGCGACTCAACAGCTGGGAACCACTGTGCTGGATCATTGCTGTAAACAGCATTTTCTGATTTCCTATAATAATTATTGATTATTGAATTTTTTATTTATCCCAATTAAAATTTAAATAGGATGCTGACACTAGACGATTTATGTGCAATTCCAGTGCTTTCTGTAAACCACTACATGGCTGCTGAAGTGATGGTTTGCACACAATACAGTCTATCAAGTAATCTTGCTCTCTCAGGTATCAGTAGTGAAGAGACATATCAGCACCACAGTATCTCAGTGCTAGTTGATAGTGTAAGAATCACAATAGGCAGCAGAGAATACATTCAGTTATATTGAGGCTGTAAACAGCACAGTGGAGGGAGAGGGGTGGGGGTGGTGGTTGTTATTGAGCAACTGTGCACTGGATCAGTGTGCCATGGTACAGAAATTGTGTATGAAATTGCTATGTGTGCTATATGTTGAAGAATCCCATCACATGAACATAATTGAGGTAGAGAGGGAAAGCAGTTTGCAAAGCCTACTTATAATGCACAGACAATGCTTAGGCAATAAAAACATAAATTATATAATTATTACAAAATGCCTAAAGACACATCTCTAGAGGCTTTAATGGAAAAAATTAGATTTTCAGGGTTTGTAGAAGGTTAGGAGGATTCTTGGGGGGGCTGTTAAAATGTGGCGACACATCTTGGGAAGAGCTGTTGAGGTGACAGATGCTTTAGTCATGATGGACTGCTACTGTCTCTTAAAGGAGGGTTTGTTGAAACGATGGTTGCCTGGTGTGCAGGGTTGGTAGCACCTGCTTTTTTCTTTCACCCTGGTGTAATGCAGTTCTTTCATGCAGGGAAGCTGAGAGTCAATCGCTCATCTACGTAGCAAAGCAGATAACACACTAGAACAGAAGGAGAGTAAAACGAAACAATGAGAAAATGTATTATAATGTTGCCTGGGGCAGCCTTATGTATTGTATCTTGACACAGGAGGGGTTGACAGTAAGTCACATGAGTTGACGCACATGACTAAAGTCCTTTGCACACCAATGCTGTGCCTCAAATTGGATAGTTTTGTTAGTACATTACATGTGATACACTGTGAACACTACATACTGCTGTTTTCTTGAATTCAAATGTTGCCATTGTGCAGCTTGACAGCTTTCCTTATTCCGTTTGGTGAATTCCAACTGGGCAGAGCATTATCGCTAACAATTGACAGTCACTGTCACAGGCTAAAATAAATGCTTGCTATATCTGCTTATTTCCTCTCTTGATTTAATCTGTATTCATTTATTTGTTGTGTTCAAATAAATACGCATGGGGTGCCAGTAGTGTAGTGCCGGGGCCCCACATACAGAGGTGATGCCTCGCTGCAGCGGTCGCGGGTTCGACTCTGGCTCACAACCATTTGCTGCATGTCATCCCCTCCACTCTCACTCACTCCCCCATTTCACTCTCTCCTGTCAAGTAAAGGAAAAAAGCCCCAAAAAATAAATTTTAGAAAAATAAATATCTTTATCTTTTATCTTTATTTCTTTATCTATAAACAGCCACAGCTGATACTGGCTCGCTCTATTGCCAGCTACTGAGTTAATAATAGCATCTTGATTTTGCAAATATTCACAACTTGTCAAGCATATGAACACAAACTAATACCAACATTTTCTACAGTGAAGATAACAATTTAACACTCATAAACATCTACCATAACTTGCGCCTGTATACCTTATGCTACAACACATGTAACATCAATGCCTGATGATAAAATGTGCAGCTGTAAGCTAGCTAGCAAGCTAGCATTCATAGTATCATTTGCGGCACCCAGTTTCTACAGAATTAATCAAATTTACAAAGTAATGGCATGTATTCAACAACAGTTTAATGGTAGTGAAAAGTACACATTAGGAGTGTAAATCATTAGTTTAAAACACATAAATCTACTCTCTGCCCCTGTTTTTCATTTGGCATCGCAGCTACCAGAGCTATAAAACAACAGTGGGGCTATGAAATTGTGCTCTGCTGTAAGCATTACCAATGCAGTTGTGCATATCTGTACAGGCTATCTTTACCTTCTCTTCGTCAAGGGAGATTTCAAGATGGGCGTCCATGTTTCCACTTATATTTCTTGTTGGCCCTGTTGGGATTCACCGGAGCACAGATGATTTGTCATTTGTACCGATCTAAACTGGACATGTGAAGGCTTTTCCTCTGGGTCTTGGCATCTGAAATGGTGGCCAAAACTGCATGTACTTTGTTCATCAAACAAAGGACAGCCATTTGGCACTCATCTCCACAGGATGCCTCACTGTCACATCTAAGTGAGAGACAAGTCTTCAAACTTGATTGGGCCCTACTGTCACAGTGACATGTGACTCTGTGATGTCACCAAGCCAACTACCCTGCATTCTTCTCTTTCTGCTGAGCCTCCTGAGGGCTCTTTTGCCCTAAACCTCTGAAGAATAGGACATCACACAGGAAGGAGATGTCGTTTTGCTCTCAATGTGGCCTGCTTCCAGGAGACACAGAACCTGAAGACCAGACAAATTAGTGTGCCAAACACAAGGTTTGCAACTAACATTCCAAAAACAAGGAGAACCAAGTTGAGTTAGCAGCAGTGTTCTAACTCTGCAGGGATACCAAGCAACCGGACACAGCAAGGACTGCATCAGGAACCCCAGTTCTTTCCAGCCTTCCACTGCTGGCTAAAGCCTGGCTCACACTACAGGATTTTAAAAATCTTAAAAGATTTTTAAATCAGGTTGTATCACACACATAACGAGAATCTTAACAGATTATCTTATCTAAAATCTTCATTGCGCACTCACTACAAGATTTGAAAATAATGACCAGCACACACTACAGCATTTCATCAAGATTATCGGACCAGAGAGGGGTGCACCACGTAATGTACGTCATCTCACAAGGAAGCGGAAGTCAACAGTACATGCCATTCTGTGCAGCGAAAAAAAGGCAAGAGGAAGAAACGCCATCTCTGCTGTCCCATGAAGAGTCTATTTTTATTTAGTTTATCATGTCTATGCGCTGTCCAACGCACCCTGCTGCTCTGTTGCTCCTTCGCGGCCGCCATTTCCATCTCGAGGTAACGTTACGTCCGGCCTCTTCTTCTTCATCTGCTTCTTTTACGGCAGTTGGCATCCACTTCCGGTGTCATCCCGATAAAAATCAAACATGTTTGAAAATTATCGGGTCGGCCTCGACGTGTCTGTGAGCTGATCGTGGAGTTTAAGATTCATCTTTCACCCGCTCACACTAGAAGATAATCTGGGCTGAACATCAGGGCCAGTTAAGATCCGAGACCCGATTTTTCCGCCGATTGTCGGGAGGGCCGAATCTGGGTCAAATCAGCCAGAGAATCCTGTAGTGCGAGCCAGGCTTTACAAAAGCAGCACGCCACAGCATCTCTTTTCCCCTCCATCCATTCAAGAATTGGCAATGTAACAACTGGGCATAGCATTACTACAGTTCTACAGGCTAAGCAATTAATTAAAGCACTTAATTTAATTTAATTTAATGCTGTTCATTGAGCTATTGTTGTCATTGATTGCAGTTTGGTTATTGGTTAGTTAGCTTCACCAAAGCCAAGTGATGTTCGTTTGCCAATGCGTTACACAGACAGAGTCTTGCATGCAACTAAACACCCTCTGACCTTTTTGCAACACATATGGCATACATGTATATTCACACACAAATTGGTATTCAACATAGCTACACCCAAAGTTCCCACTTCATCTCCTTTGTACTCCCTTTTACTGACTGACCGCACAGTCAGGCAAAACCTCCCCCTGTCTTGATTTGGCCATCCTGTAGTTCTCTGTTGTGAGCCATTTTGTTTTTAGGCCAGACGGCCTTTGTTTCACACATGCACCCTTTCTCTCTCTCTCTCTCTCTCTTTCTCTCTCTCTCTCTCTCTCTCTCACTCTCTCTATTTCTCTCTCTCTCTGTCTGTGTCTGTCTGTCTCTGTCTGTCTGTCTCTCTCTCTCTCTCTCTCACTTGCACACACACACACACACACACACACACACACACACACACACACACACACACACACACCCATGCTTGTGTATAGTGACTAGTTGGAATTTGTGTGTTTTGTTTTGTTTTGCTTTGCTTTCTTGTGAATAAACACTTGAGGAATCATACCTGCTGTCTGTTTAATATTCCACAAGAGTGAATTAATACTCACTGATACTGATGTCATTAACTTGCAATCATTTTTCCCTTTTAAGGGTCCGTCAAGATGATTTAATGTAAATTAAGTCACATTATTTAACATAATTAATAATTATTATTGATAATTATTAATTATTTCTGATAGCCGTTTTAATATTTTAATTGGAGGCCTGCCTGCAGTCCACTTCTGCCCTGCTCTTCTTGCGTGGTGTTTAGTAGTGTATCTTGCAGATTATGCCATATTTTCTTACTTCTACTTGGTCAAACAACTCTCTCAAGCTTTTTTATGGATGCCAAATAAAGCAGAAAATCAAACCTGTTCCGGAAACTTTACTGACAGATAAAAGTTTCGGAGATGGTGCGTAAACATGATTGACACAATGTGACACAATGTGACACAACGTGCGACAATTTCGGACATAAAGTAAGCAGAATTTTGTACTTTAATACTAAATTCATTACTCATCCATTGATGAGTTTACATTGGAGTTGGTTGAATGCCTGGAGCAAGTTGCTGCCCAAGCAGCATATTTTGGCACCCTGGGAGTTAGAACAGGCAGGAAAAGCTGCATGGTGAAGTTGTTTTTTGACACTTAAATGCAGACATGTTACATTTTGTATCTTTAAAAAAATGTCATTATGCATGTTTGGTTTCAAGTATTGAGCTAGCAACAAATCTAACAAAGAGTGAATGAAGGAAGTAAGGGAACTCATTCAACTGTCTTAAAGCAATATCATGAGTTTCAAGACTCAAGGATTTATTTAATGTCACATACTCATATTTCTCTATGTGCAGTTAAATGTGGGGGTGGCATACTCTAGAGGATTTGTGAAGAGATTAGTGTGAAATAATAACAGTAATTAGAGTCAATTTAGCAACTTTGACTGTATGTCTAAGCCTGTAGGATGCCACCTTGTATTCCTCCACAAGAAGTCCTGAGCTACAAGCAGCAGCAGGCCTACCCAAAACAATATAGATGGATTAATCAAGGCATGGTTTCTGGTTTGGAGATGAGCGAACCATCATGGATGATACTGTTGGCAGGTATTATTATTATTATTATTCAAAGCCGGACCTTATAGTATTTCTGGGTGATGGGATAGGACATTACTTCCTTCACCCATAGTCTGTGAAATGGCACTCTAACCTGCTTCCAACTAAGATGTCTACTAAGTAAGGTGGAGAATGCTATAGCCTCTGCCTGATAAGTCGTTCTGGATCTCATCTGTGGGACTACACCACACAATGCACGGGTTAGGATGGATATCCGTAGTGCACATATAAGAGAGGCTATTATACCTGTGCAGGGGTCAGTTTTGGACATAACCAAAATGTGACTGAGACTAGCCAAATCCCAATTGTGCCTGATGCAGATCGAGTCTAATCCAGGGTCAAGTTTGGCCAGTTTACTTCCCGGTAGATGCAGCCTATACAGAACTTTAATTTGCAACAGTCCATATCAATACATATTAATGATGAGTGTGCCATTGTGTAGGGACATATCGATGTATATTCTCAGCCAGGCCAAAAATTATTATCCTGTCCCCTAACTGACCCCGATCAGGAGAAAGACAGTCCATCTGTCTCCAAGGACATCGTGAAGACTATTCAAATCAGGACATTAACTTGCTTCCTTTTTCACCCTGAGGTACTAGTTTTTATTACCAACTCTGCTTTGAAAAACAACGCACCCTTTGATGACCGCACTTACATGTGACTCCGGGGAGAGACAAAGGTTCTATTGCGACAAGGACTGAAACGTATGTGTCAGATCCTTGTGCCTCTGTATTACGGTGTAACATGCTTTGACTTGAACATAGCATGATCAGGTTCTGATATGAATGGTTCTTTATTAAGACCAAAAGTTTTGGTATGTGGCATAATTAAATGTTAATTTCAACTCCCTAACGTGTAGCCATATTTCCACCTCGTGGTGGAGATAGGAAGAGTTACCGTAAGGAAGTCAGGATCGCCGCCCACTTTTTGACCTAGTGAAATACCCGAGCACCGCTTGTGTTTCACTCTCTTGTTTTTCTCTTATCTCCTCTTCTCTTGTGTTTTTCCTCTTGTTTATTTCTCTTGTTTTCACGCTCTGAACTTTTAACTGTTGCTTCAATTTTTCCCTCGTTTTTGTCTGCCGTATTTGTTCACATTTTACCTTTTTGGTAGTGCGTTATTTCTTTTATAACGTTTTTAACACGTTTATGCTCACGAGCGAAGTTATTTTGAACTTGAAATTTTATCAATCCAGTTTTCTTTCTTCTTCAGTGTTTTCAACATTTTTACGCGTAGTAGTAACTTTGACATCAATATCGAACGGCCAGCAATATCGTTGTCACATTATTATAAACGAGTAACCAGAACAAAGCAGATCAGCACCTGTCGACCACCTCTCCGCTCCAGATTCCTTGGAACTGGCTGTCCGCCACTTGCCACAGTGGTTCTCTATCCAGCCCTAAGGCCTTCCGCAGCGTGGAGCAGCCACTGGGTACCCACAGGACATCGCGGACTCGTCTGCTCCCTCGGCCGTGAAACTGCCGTGCCATTCTGCTGGAAAACCCCGGATCAGCTAGCGATAGTCCAGGGACCCTGAAGGAGCTCCACCTGTGATCACCGCTGTTGAAAAGTAGGCCCAAAACTTCCATAATCCGAGCTAACCACTATGCGGCGAAGAGAGAGGTCGAACGGGAGGCTTAGTTAAATCATCCCGATTGTAATTTAGGTTTCATTAGGTCTAAGTGAATGGTTTTGCATATTACTACGGTTCCCGCTTATCATAGGCCGTCTCAGTGTTACTCTCCCACTATCGCCAAACTAAACAAACCAAACGAGTGTTACTTTTCATTTCATTCATATATATATTGTTAATTTGTGTGGTGTCATATAATCATTATTTGCTATTCAGTTACTCAGTGTTATCCATTTAGTTAAATAAATCTTCATTTATCGCCAAGTCGTTGTTTGTGATGTATATCTTGTGTACAGGAGCTGAGATCACTGTCTAGACGAATCATTACCCAGATATTGAGATTTATTCATTATTGATTATTGGCCAGAGTCCTGCCGCTTTGGATGGACATAAAATGTGTTGGTAGAAGTTAAGCAGAACTCTTCACCTTGCCAAAACCCCAGTTACAGTGAGGGCAGCGTCCAGGTGCCTGGTGTGGTGCTGCCACAGAACACCATGTAGCTCTGTGAATGCTACGCTGTATCTGCCTGCTGTTGTATGCACGCAGAGAAGATAAATATGTGGCAAAGGCATAATGGACAGCATGAGATCATCAGATCCTCAAAGCCAGGCAAGCAGGAGCGAGAGAGAACCACAGCCACAGTCCCCTGTGTCCCGTTGGAATCGGATCCTTGCCCTGTGATAATCCATCCTGCTCTCCATGTAGGATACTGGGTGGGGGTGGACGGTGGGCTGGGAATCTCAGCTAATTATTTAACTTATTCACTTATTTCAATGTGTATTTCACTATTTAACACTGTCCATGAAAGGATGTTTGCACAAAGACACTTTTTTCTTAGAACTCAGCCTCTCAGCAACACTCAGGGGGACAGGTGGGGGTGACAAACTCGGTTCCAATGTGTTTTCATCCAGATGTACACTGGAAACAGAGCAACTTTAGCACCTTATTAGGCTGTGATGATAAGTGGAAAATGTATTTCTTCAAGACACATTTGTTACTGTAAATGGAAAACTTCACCTGTAACGTGCAGAGCAGGTAGGAGTCTACAGTTTTCATTTTTGCTATTTAGCATATGAGATGTTTCAGGCTGGTAATGTCAGCTGTTGTCTGTTATTATGGCACAGTATAGCACAATGCATGCTATCCATAGGTATGCATGGAAAAGAGACCCACGAGTTCCTGAGTTTTAGGAACAATGCGATGAAGAAACAGCATGAGTTAGAGTCAGTCATATACATAATCAAGTAGTGACTAGAATAGAATAGAGTTTGATGATATGCATTTACAGTAGTCAGACGTATTGAGATAAATGAAACAACACTTAATAACACAGTTTATTATGCTGCCTATAGTCACAAGGTGTATCCGATATGTTACATTACAATATGTATATTGTAAAAGGGAAATCACACATGTGACATTAGTGCCTCAGTATCAGCTTTAAATACTAGAAAGTTACAGCAATATCCCCTGACAAAAAACTGTTCAGGATGCATGTGTTTTCTGAAGAAGGGGGCCTTTAAGCTTTGTTGCAAGTTGCTACAATAAGTGCAGTCAACCATTGGGTGGGAAGCGTTTGCAATTTTAATGGCTCGTGCTTATCTGAGAGGCAGGTGAAAGCCAGTCTGAGAAACGAATTGACTGAAAAGATTTGATAAATGGAATAACGTAGCCCGCTGTACTGGTTGTAGCAGCAAATAGTGATCAGATTGAAGTTGAAGGTGCATAACTCCTTTTCCTCTTTAAAAACCACAGCATACAAAACATTGCCATGCAGTTAACCTGTTTATACTGTGTGAAAAAAATATACACATTTTTGCATTGTGCTTTTCTTCAATAGCGTGGAAATATCATAATGTATGTATATTTTTTTTTAAATGAAATGCAATTGTAGTCATTGATAGACATGGTGAATTATATAAGAATAACAACAACAGTAAAAAAATGTAAAAAGGAGCTCAACCAAAAAAGGGATAAAGCAAGAGCTCATCCCTAAATTGTCAAACTCATGCAGTTATTCCGCCATTTTGTGTAAAATGTATGATCATTGAATGGGGGGGACAGGGACCAAAAGAGGCAAAAGAGGCAAGGACGCCCGAGGCTGCGCGAGAAACAGGACAGCTTCCAAAGCGGCAAAATATTTTAGCCACTTTGGTCGCTCTTCACGTGACTGACGTGAAAGTTAAATCGCGCTAGTCATTTAAAGGAGCCGCAAAGCAGACTTCTTGACAGCGGCATAGTGCTGCTTGCTGTTGTTCACCTTCAGTTTAAAACATGCCTAGTTGCATAGGAGGTTTTGTGTGTCATTAAATACAGAAAAAAAAAATCTCAGAGCATGAACATAAATCAAAATCACCATCTTGTCATTAGCGGATTGACTATTGAGGAGGAAGCAATTAACAAAGGGCATTATGATTTACCCACCACAACATCAAACCTTTACAACTTTGAAATATACTAAAGTTCTGTGGCAAAGACGTACCCTGGGCATGCAAGCCTTTCTTGCTTCATCTGAATGAGATGACACATTGCACAACAAAGCATTTTATCAACTAACTGACATTTAAATAGAGCAAAAATATCTTGATGTGTGCAGTGAAAAGTGCTTTTTTTTTCAAGCGTCTTCTTCGGGTGTACAGGCAGGCAGCAGCACACATCACAGCGATGTCATCCAAATCCACGATGAGTCCATATGATTTTGAGGGTTAAACGTGCATATTTATAGTCATCGCATCACCATGTTAATGATACAATAATAACAATTATGAGCGGGAGTTAATTTAATGTCATAACCGCCTCACCCCATTTTTCCCCGTTCTTCCAAAAAAGTAAAACGCTCTTTGGCCACAAGATTGTTATGTTTTCCGGCTCCGGGGTAATTTTCTTTAGGCCTATAGCGCGCGCGCGCGCACACACACACACACACACACACACACACACACACACACACACACACACACACACACACAGGTGCAAATGCGCTC
Source organism: Epinephelus awoara (assembly GCA_035609425.1). Classification (NCBI taxonomy): domain Eukaryota; kingdom Metazoa; phylum Chordata; class Actinopteri; order Perciformes; family Serranidae; genus Epinephelus; species Epinephelus awoara. The sequence goes on from CM069304.1 coordinate 6,380,805, forward strand.
TCCTTACGTCTCAGCTGCAGCATCTCTGTGCACAATTACGCATGTGGTGTGTCTGCTTGTCTTTCGTTTGTTGTCATACAAGTTTGTCAAGTTCGTGTGTGTGTGTGTGTGTGTGTGTGTGTGTGTGTGTGTGTTTGTGGCCAAAGAGTGTTCCTTTTTTGGAAGAACAGGGAAAATGGGGTGAGGTGGTTAGCGAATTAAATTAACTCCCGCTCATAATTGTTATTATTGTATCATTAACATAGTCTGCGATGACTATAAATATACGCGTTTAACCCTCAAAATCATATGGACTCATCGTGGATTTGGATGACATCGCTGTGATGTGTGCTGCTGCCTGCCTGTACACCCGAAGAAGACGCTGTCGCCGGGTTTGGGTGCACGAGATTCTCCGGCGCCGTGAGGAGCTCGGAGAATTTCATCGGCTGGTGCTGGAGCTGCGGCTGGACAGAGAACGGTTCCAGCGGTACTTCAGGTTGGACGTCCAGCAGTTCGACAGCTGAGCCCGCACACAAGTTTATTGCATTGTTAATGTGCCTGATATTCTGGAAACCTGCCTGTGAGGTTTGGGTGACGTGTGCGCACTGTCTGCCAGTCAGCCAAACTTCCACTTACACCGGCTGCGCTCCACCTGTGCTGACAGTAGACCTGGTTTCAGCTGGCGAGCTTTTAGCGCACCTTTGGCGAAGCCTTTTGGCACGAAACTGTCACTGCGTCATGCTGGATCTGTCGACACCTCCCCCTGCTGCGCCGCCACACCCATCTCAGCGCACCTCAGTCTGCCAAACTACCAAACTGAGCGCGCCTTGGGTTGCGCTGCTCGAAACTAGCTCTGTGCGGGGTTCGCCACCCTGCGCTGCGCTGGGAAACTAGAGCCCAATGTCTGCATTAACGGGACAGCCTGATGAAATCATGCATGTGACAGGAGCAACGTTTTAATGACATGTTACACGTGTGACACACCCTTCTGGGAGATTTAAAAACCAGCTAGCAGCAGTTAGCAGCTAAACCCAAGAAGAAGAGAAGCAGCCAAAAATGTGTGCAAAGAGACAGTAAGGTCTGGGAGCTTCTTACCCTATGAGCAGAGGACAAGATCAAGTCAAGAGAAGGTTAATGTGTATTGTTGCCGTGTTATGCCATTGTTATTGTTGTGAAAGCAATCCCACTAGAGGATGATGCTGTTGTTTTGGATGTCACGCCCATCACACCTGTTTTGCTTCCAGAATGCTGGCATGCTGTCTAAGGGGCCGTTCACATGCAGCGTCTAAAAACGCGTGGAAAACGCCAGCTGTGCCGTTTCCATCCTTTTATCCAAGGCGCTTTGGAGGTTGCGCTACTGTCGCGCCTACCGTTACTAAGCAACCAAAACCGCGTCACTCACAGGGGGAGTAAAAAAGTTTTCAAAAAGGTTAAATGGATTTCCAGCAAGCATCAGGAGGTGAGGTGTATGCATGTGTGTGTGTGGAGGAGAGGGAGAGAGGGAAGATGCTGATAAAGAGATAGTGTGTGTTATTAGATACATAATGTTGTGAAGTCCATTGGACGGAAAGGAAGAAGCAGATCCGTGGAGCTGATTGGTTAATTCTTATCACATGACATGCGGTGCGCTTGCTGCATTTGAAAAAGTTGAGATTTTTCCATCTCTGTGCGATGCGGACGCGCACGAAAAAACAAGCGTGTCGCACCGCATGTGCGCTGCTACGGCGTCGCTTTGAATTGTGAGCGCGCTGAGCGCGCGTCTACATTGAAACTAATGGATTTGTGCACGCAAAAGACGCTACATGTGAACAGCCCCGCATTGTTTGGTTCTGTATGAAAATTGCAAAGGTGGCAAAAAGAAGAGAATTCATAGCGGCCCTATGGCATGATCTCTATAGAAACTGAATCTGAGTAAGTGTTCTAACACTTCTGCTTGACATCTCTAATGACCTTTCACTTTACATTAGTTTTTAATTCCCTTCATAGCAGCTCCTTTGTGTTGGTTCAGTTTTGAAGCCTAGACAGTGATGGGCGTGTATTGTTTATTTATTTATTGTTGTCATGAGCACTGTTGCTTTTAAAAAGAGATATCAGATTATGTGGGTGTCAGAACTATTACTCACACTTTTAAAGGCCTTACAAGCTGTCCTTCTGTGAGCCCTCTCTTTGACTTTGGTCCACCCACAAACTGTGAGGTTTGACTGCCCACAGGTACTATCTACATTTTAAAACCATCTGGACAGTTGCATAGGCACAGCTGCTGGAGGAGGATTGGGTATGCTTTATATGGCAAACTGATTATTGATACTACTGGTACTACATGGAGTAAATTGCTGATGTATGTCCACAGCGAGGCTTGCAGAGTTCAGATATGGGTTATACCCATACCCATATACCCATGATACCCCTAACCCTAACCCTTTGGTAATAAGTATAAAATGCTGTCCAAAATTAAATTTGTATGTTACTTTTTTAATTACATCGTGGTGGTGTAATCACAGCATTATCAGTGCCATGATAATGTTCAGCAACCAATTCTCACTCTGATCTCATCACATATCGATGTTTGGTCATGGACTTTCCACATCAACATATGACGTGCAAGGTACCCCCAGTGTGGTAGTTGTTGACATTCTGTGACACCGTGTCAACTTCGGCGTGTTACATGCATTGTCTGTTTTGAAAATACACTTCCGTTTTCACTAGGGATATATATAATATATACTTTCAACATATTGTACCACAGTAGCCAGAACTATAACGACAGTATTATAACTTTCATGAATGTTGTTGTAAGCTACTGTCATTACCGAGGATGTCATACAGATTACTGTATTGTGTCATACAGCTTACTGTTAATTGGTTATGCTGATCTGTTCTGCACGACATCTACTGCACGTCTGTCCGTCCTGGAAGAGGGATCCCTCCTCAGTTGCTCTTCCTGAGGTTTCTACCATTTTTTTTCCCCCGGTAAAGGGTTTTTTTGGGGAGTTTTTCCTTGTCCGCTGTGAGGGTGTAAAGGACAGAGGGATGTTGTATGCTGTAAAGCCCTGTGAGGCAAATTGTATTTGTGATATTGGGCTTTATAAATAAAATTGATTGATTGATTGACTAGGGATGGGTACCGCATCCCAGTATTGAACGAGCCCCAGGGCTACATTCTTCAAGACCGCAGTATTGATAAGCTCTGACCTTAACCGTTCTGCTATCGTTACTGGAGCAGTCGCGTTTTTTTTTAAAACAAGATAAACGTTATCTTGCACATTTATCTCACCAACTCCGTCAATTATCCATCATTGTATCATAATTTTCGCTATTCCCCCTGAAGACGAGAGATCTGTCTCGCTCACCCTAGCTGCCTGCTGTGTGCGAGTGGAGAGCAGGGGGGCGGGGCTGTTGTTCCAGTGACATACTCATATTTCTCCTGTTTTAGCTTCTCTGCACTGGCTCCCTGTAAAATCCAGAATTGAATTTAAAATCCTACTGTTAACTTATAAAGCTCATAGTGCCATATTATCCCACCAGAACACTGCGCTCGGAAAATGCAGGATTACTCGTGGTCCCTAAAGTCTCCAAAAGTAGATCAGGAGCCAGAGCCTTCAGCTATCAGGCTCCTCTCCTGTGGAATCATCTTCCTGTTGTGGTCCGGGAGGCAGACACCGTCTCCACATTTAAGACTAGACTTACAACTTTCCTCTTTGATGAAGCTTATAGTTAGGGCTGGCTCAGGCTTTCCTTGTACCAGCCCCTAGTTAGGCTGACTTAGGCCTAGTATGCCGGAGGACCCCCTATAATACACCTGGCACCTTCTATTTTAATAATTTAATCTATATTAATTATAATATTATTACTTTCATTAATGTTGTTGTAAGCTACTGTCATTACCGTCTGTCCTGCATCTCTCTCTCTCTCTCTCTCTCTCTCTCTCTCTCTCTCTCTCTCTCTGTCTCTGTCCCTCTCTCTCTTTCTGTCTCATTATGTCATAAGGATTACTGTTAATTTATCATGTTGATCTGTTCTGTACGACATCTTTTGCACGTCTGTCCGTCCTGGAAGAGGGATCCCTCCTCAGTAGGGATGTAACGATGCATCGTGACTCGATTTAAAATCGATACAAATGCGTGACGATTCGCACCGGTTGACAGAAAAAATGAATCGATTTGCGAATAGGAGAGAAGTAGGATATGTTCCTTTTTTTTTAATAGGTCACGTTATCTTTAAAAAAAGTCACTGGTTGGTGACTCATTCAAGTCATGTGACTTACGTCACTACGCAGGTACGGGCACAGAACGAGGGAAGAAATGGCGACAGAAAGCAGCGACTTTGTCATAGAGGGTGCACAGCGCGGTCTTAAGTCATTTTAAGGCATTTTGGATTCCCCATATACACAAAGACAACCGGTGAGAAATGGACAGACAAAACCAAAACAGCATGTAAATATTGCAGAAGACTTCTACCATATAACGGCAACACGAGCAACATGCAGCAGCATACTAGCCGCGACCACAGTGAGAAGCAAAGTAAAGTTACGCCACCTCAGCGAAAATTGCCGAGGGGGCAAACCACCCTGACAGGAGGCTTTGCAGCTCCTCTCCCTCATCACAACGCAAGAGCGCAAGAAATCACCAAGGCAATTGGTTATTTTATTGGAAAAGATTTGAGGCCGTTTTCCGTTGTTGAAAACGAGGGCTTTCGGCTGTTGGTGAACACGCTAGAGCCAAGATACCGCATCCCGTCACGACAGCACTTCAGCCAGGTGGTGGTGCCAAAACTCTACCAGGAGGTAAGAGCTGATGTGGTTGAGATTCTCTGGGAGGCTGATACTGTGTCTATCACAACCGACGGGTGGACATCTAGAGCCACGCAGAGTTATATCACTATAACTGCTCATGTGATCAATGCGGAGTGGGAGTTGGCTGGCTTTGTGCTTCAGACGCGACCTCTTTTGGAGTCACATACGGGGGCTAACATACCCAAAGTGCTAAAGGAGGCGGTGGCGGAATGGCAGCTGGAAAGGCAACAACAAGGCATCGCAGTAGTCACCGACAACGCGAGAAATATGTATGTGGCAGTGAGGGAAGCCGGGCTGGCACCGCACATCAAGTGTTTCGCCCACACTTTAAATTTAGCCACCCAGGCTGGTTTGAGTGTGCCGCGCGTCTCGCGCTTGCTGGGTCTCATCCGGCGGATTGTGAACTTCTTCCACAGGAGCCCGGCAGCCACTGCTGTGTTGGCTGCGAAGCAAAAACTGCTGCTGGCACGGACATCAATGAGCACAAGCTAATTGTGGACGTTACAACACGCTGGAATAGCAGCCTGGACATGCTGCAACGGTATCTCGACCTGCAACCGGCTGTGGCTGCTGCTTTGCTTAGCCCTGAAGTCCGTCGCAACGCCCGCGAGATCGACACACTGGACAACTTGGACATCCGTGATGCAGAGGACATCATGAAACTTCTCAAACCTTTAAAGACAGTGACCACCGTGCTAAGTGATGAACAAAACCCAACAGTGTCTCTAATTGTGCCCTTAAAGCACACGATTGAGCAGAGCATGTTGCCTGTGGAAGAGGACTCCACCACTGTGAGCATGATGAAGAAAGCAATCTTCAACAGTTTATCAGACAGATACACTGGGCCTGGGGACAACCATCTGCTGGACTGCACTGCCTTAGACCCCAGATTCCGCTCTCTACCTCATCTTACTGAAGATCAGCGCCAGGGTGTGTTCCAGAGGGTGAAGGAGAAAGCTGTGCAGATGTACAACCAGGTACTTATTTTACTTAATTAATAGTAGTACTAGTGTTGCTTTTGCATTAAGGCCAGGTCTGTGTGTCATACTTATTTTCATACTGATCTTTGTCCTTGTTGTTGTCTCGTTTTTCCTGTGTTTTTCCTTGTCTCTTTCCCCTTTCTGCTTCTTTTCCTTTTTTTTTTCTTTTTCCATTGGTTGATCTGTTTTAGTGATTTTGTATTGGATTTTGTATAAGATCTTTGGGATTGTTTTCCTCTCCTGCACAATTATTTGCCTTTTATATTATTAAACAGATATACAGTATACATATATTATTTTTTAATTGTGCATATGAATAATATAATACATATATTAATAAGTTCTTGCTGTTTACAGACCAATTCCCCAGTGGAGGAAACTGGAGGTGTAACAGACACCGGTGTCTCTACACATGCAGCAGAGCTGCCTGCTGACCAGGCAGACATGGTGGATGCAGACCTTCAACAACCACCTCTCAAAAAGACTGCATTGGAAGATCTCCTAGCAGGGACTTTCACAGAAAGTGTAGGGACAGCACAGACCAATCACATGTGTGGAATTGAGGCAGAAATTGTCAGGTACAGAAGTGAAATGTCTATTTCCCTCACAAGCAGCCCACTGAAATGGTGGAAGGAGAACAGTAAGTTTTACCCACTGCTTTCACCTCTAGCAAAGGCCTACCTCACCACACCAGCCACATCTGTCCCGAGTGAAAGGGTCTTTTCGACTGCAGGGGATGTTGTAACCTCACAGAGATCTCAGCTACAGCCTGAGAATGTTGACATGTTGATTTTCCTCAAGAGAAACCTGAAAGTTTCAAGCTACACAAGCCAGTCTTAGTTTATTTGAAGAGAGTTTATGTTTTGATATTATTATTTTGATGTGGGATTTGTTTTTAAAAATCCAGTTATTCTTTGTTATTTATGTGAATAACTACTTCAGTTGCACTTTTTTATAAGACACAAAAACAGTGTTTTAACAGTGTTTCTGTAAAGAAAGGACCTCTTTTTTGGTCAAGATTGTATAAGGGGCTGATCGATATTTATATGCAAATGGGGCTGGTCCAAAACAGGGGGGGGGGTTCCCCGAACTTTTTTTTGAGCACTGGGGGGGGGCATATGGTTTTTATTTTGGCTTCAGGGGGGGGTCATGCAACTTTAATTTGTTAAGTTTTGTATGATTTTTTGTTTGTTTTCCATTCGTATTTTACTCAGAGGTTTTGGTTTATACTCCGCTATATAAAGTTACCCTGCATGGTCCACAATGGTATTTCCCACTTGCGCACACGTCACTGACCGGAAAACCCAATAGAGTAGCAGAAGAAGAGGACCGCGGAACACAAACAATTCAAGCATAATGGCTGCTGTGAGGAAATCAGTGTATCGAAAGGAAAGTTTCCTTCATGCTAATTTGAGAGTGTCTTTGCAGACCTTAAAGCGGATGAGACACTGGACAAATTTAATTTTATTACAGAGTCGACAAAGAATAAGAACTTGCGCGACAAACTTCTAGCTCTGAGTCGGCTGCTGAGTGAGCTGCTGCTCCCATGCAGCCACTGGTGAGAGCAAACCTTGAGGATGGCTGGACTACGAGTATGCGTATCAGTGTGTCATTCATTCATTCCATATCCGTTTTAGAATCCAAAATCGGAAAACGGATAACGACTTGTTATTTCATTTCTCGTTTTCAAATCAAAAATCGGAAAACAAATAACGGCCTACTTTTCGCTGTTTTGATTTTGTTTTGAAATTAAAAATAGAATGTGAGAGAATGGAATTAAAAAAAATCCGTGTATCATTCGTTCATTCCATTTTCAATTTAAAATCAAAAAACGAAAAAGGAAAAAACGGTTTGTTTTTCCATTATTCGTTAAATAATCATATTCAAAAATACAAAAAACGGTTTGTTTTTCCATTATTCGTTAAATAATCATATTCAAAAATACAAAAAACGGTTTGTTTTTCTTATTTTTGATTTTATGCTCACATCAAAAATAGCAAATCGAAAAATGGGCCACGATTAAAATTTGATTTTGATTTTTCATTTGACCCAACTTGCGTGTCCCGGAAGCGCATTGCATTAACTGTATAAAAAGAAAATTAGACACCTTATCTCATAATTACGAGAAAAGATCTCGTGATTACACAAATAATAGCCTAATTAATTACATATGTGGAAATAGCCTGTGTCGTCCTTTGTTAACCATTTCACATACAGATACTACTACTCATTTCACTGCCGCAGCCACAGTGAAGGGGGTGAAACAATTGATCCAGGAGTAGCTGCAGTGCGCAACAACAACCAGCAGGTGGCACATGTGAGCAGTAGAGATACAGCGTCCAACTGAAACTGTTTGAGAATTAGCAGTAGGCCTACTGATAAACGACATTTATACTATGATATTTCCACAGCGGTCAGTGTTAGGTCCCCTATTATCCTAGTGATCTCAGTGTCATGATGTAGAACTGCAAATGTATGTGTGACATATAGGCAGAGTTGGGTATAGGTATAGAGTTGGCAGTTACACTTAGAGTAAAGCTACTGAAGACCAGCAAAATGTTTTCATTTATTCTTTCAGGTGTGTAAATGTCACCTAAGCACCTTCAGATTTCATCAGTAGTGTACCCTTAATAGATAGCTTGTTTATATGGTTTGTATTGTGCTTCGTGATATTGTTTGAGGGAACTGTAACGTAAGGTAACTGCATATGGGGCCGTTCACATGTAGCGTCTTTTACGCGCACAAATCCATTAGTTTCAATGTAGATGCGCGCCAAGCGCGCTCACAATTCTTGTAGCATGATGTTATTAGGCTAAATATTACATTTCTAACAGTGTCTGAGCTGATTTATTGACACAGTATGCTTGTAGGCTGCTGTAACATTAGGTTTACAGAGGAAATAACGGGATGTGACTTAATCGTGTGAAAATATCGTTAGTGAAACACATAAACATGCGTTCGTTTGGGGACAAGTTAGTGGTCACGTCACTTGTTCCACCGGCGAAGGACCCCGGACACATAGCCTACAGTAAATACACCGGTTCTTAGTAACTTTTAACAGAGCCTATAGGCCCGTTTCCACTGAAGAAGTTCCTGGTACTATTTGGGGGCAGGAACTACTACAGGAACGTCCACTCGCTCGGGCCTCTCAACCGCTGTGTCTCCACTGAGAGAGCGGAGTAGGAGGAAGGTTCCTGTGAAATTACAGGGCTCTGGATGTGACGTAATCGTTACGCGACCATTTTGACCGGAGCAACATAGCGGCGTAGGGACGCTGTTAGCGGTGTCTGTAATAACTCACTAAACTCACAAAGTGGCCCGTGAAATTTTTTTTCCAGCGGATGTCTTAGTTACAACATGATTGAGCTAACTGGAGTAGTTTCATGTCGTATCTGACAACGGGAGGCTTTTAACAGATGACGTCCTGATGTTAGCTTTGCTGCTGCTGTTAGCTGTCCCTGTCAGCTGCAGCCACTGATGCTTTCTAGACATCGTGATTTCCCAAAACTGAATAAATACCACACATAGCAACACAAAACTGCTTTGCTAGCTCAATCATGTTCTAACTAAGATATCCGCCGGAAAAAATATGTTTTTCACGGACCGGTTATTGAGTTTGTTTACATAGCGGTGGAAGCTATGAACGAGCTAACCCTTGTCTGCTGACTTTTAAAAATGCCGGCTATTTTGTTGCTTTCTGTTAACGTCACATCCCGCCTTGAGTAAATCCAATCAGCGCCAAGTAACCCCCAAGCCCCACCCAGGAGTCTTTCAGGGCCGTTCTGAGTACCTACCCCGAAGCAGGGACTTGTTTAGCCCCTGTAAAAGTTCCGGAACTCTGTCCTTCGGGGCTGGTTCCTGCGGTGGAGACACGCACCAACGGCCCCGGCCCCGTAAATCTACCCCGAAGTTCCTGCGGTGGAAACGGGCCTAATGTGAGTCTTTGCGACTCTTGACTCTTGTCCCCTAACTAACGCTTGTTTCTGTTTCACTAACGATATTTTAACGATTAAGTCACATCCCGTTATTTCCTCTGTAAACCTAACGTTACAGCAGCCTACAAGCATGCTGTGTCAATAAATCAGCTCAGACACTGTTAGAAATGTAATATTTAGCCTAATAACATCATTACAGCAGTAATAACGTCAGCTTTAGTCAAATGGCTCTAGCTCTCCCGGTAAATGTCATCAACTCTGGACACATTTTCCCTGTGTGTTGAGATGATAATGGCCGCGTTTCCCACATCGCTCTTAGCTTAAGAAGATCTTTCACTAAGAAGGAGTTGTAAGATCGAGCTGACCCACTGTTAATAGACTTCTTAGCCACCAAACGCTCACAGATCCGGCCGCAGCAGGCACATTAATATTACACTGAGCAAGGAGATATTAAACAGTGCACGCCGTATATATTTTGATCTATTTTATACTTCAGATTTATATTGTTTGGCATTAATTGGTGACAGAAAAGAACGATTTTCATTCTGCAGGGAAACGCGTGTCCTTACTCTATGTGCCTGAGATCGATTGATTTCAGCACCACGGCAGTGGCCAGCTCCTGTTAAGATATAAACACAGTGAAAGCGGACAAGCCTACTTATTTATCGTCTTATTAATATTTTTCTTCCGCCAGATTTCAGTGCGTAACTTGTGCCACAGCTCTGAGTGCACACAGGGTCTTCATAAAACATAGATTCAAGATTCATTATGCACAGTAAGGACACGCGTTTCCCTGCAGAATGAAATTTATTATTTTCTGTCACCAATTAATGCCAAAAAATACAAATCTGAAGTATAAAATAGATCAAAATAGATACGGTGCGCACTGTTGTCCTTGCTGAGTGTAATACTCCGTCGTAATTTACAATATATATACATTATAATAAAGATATGGGATATGGTCAAGATGGCACCACCCGAGTGGCAGCTGGTTACAGTAGTTCCGCCCCCCCTTCATGGATGTGCAGTATGTGGTTCTGAGCGAAGCAGTGGCCACAGTGACACCTTTCCTGATCTCATAATTACGAGATCCTGATCTCGTAATTACGAGATAAGGTGTCCAAATTTTTTTCGTCCAGTGAATGCAATGCGCTTCCGTAGTATACTGTACAGGTCCGGCAGAAAATATAACAGTACTGCTAATTCTCAAACAGTTTCAGTTGGACGCTGTATATGAACTGTTCTCCTCCTCCTTATGTTAAATGCTGAATGGCTCTTTAAAGTACCGCTTTGGAATACTACAAGAGGACACAAAATGGATTTTTGCGGCTGCTACCGGTCCATTTGGTTTAAAACACAACACTGTTCTACAGCTGGGAAGGTAGGAGAGAAAAAAACTCACGCCTGAAAGCTGATAATGAAAGCTTTTATACTCACAGCTGTTTGTTTTAAATACGAAAAATATAGCTCCCAATCTGTCTTTATTTTACAGTGTCAGAATCAAATGAAAGACGTTTCCAGATTTAGTTCCACAGTAGCTTTGTGAACTCAATACTGACCCCACCTGGCAGAGTAAGGTTTAAATGGCGAAGTCAAATACGGTGCTATTTATTGATGGAAATCGTCATTATTATTGCCCTCTTTACTGCTGGTGTGATTATATACAAAAATGTTGTTTATGGTTGGGGGGGGGGCATACATGTTTCTCCAATCCCTCAGGGGGGGCCAAAACTTTTTTTTTTGGACGCTTGGGGGGGGTTTAAGGAAAAAATAAAATCATAATCACATCCCAACTATACTCCGGTCCTGTTTAAATAACAATCAGCCCCTAATCTTTTGTTATTTAAGTTACTGAATTACCAGTACACCAATTTAATCGCTCTGCGATAATCTGTTATTTGTGAGATTGTTTCCAAAAAAAGGAGATATTGTTTAAGATGACCATGCAAGTTGCACTTTTTATAAGAGGACACAAACTGTTTTACAGAGTTTCTGTAAAGAAAGCACCTCTAAGATGTTTTTGCTACGAATAAAAGATAATTTTATTTGGTCATATGTACAGTTTCGAACAATCTCTTTCAAAATAAACACACTAGGTCAGTACAACACCACAAATTGACTTTTTGTTTCCTTAAACAACAAATGCACTTGGTTACGTTAAGCCATTACAGAATAACAGTGACCAGTCGCATATCATTATGTGAAAGGACAGCTTTTTTGGTGTTTGATGCCGGAAGTCACTGCCCACGCACTGGTATTTGATGACTTGAGTGAGAGTGTGTTGTGTTCAGAGACGTTTACATACACCACATAAGCTTTGCACGGAGAATGGTAGGTTTACTAAATGCAGGACTTTGACACCAGATGGGATTGCATCCAGACTATTCTCTCAGGTTTGTGCAACAAAAGCTGTTTGTTTCAGTTGTAGTTAAGATTGTGATTTAGTTTTAATTTTAATAAAAATGTATTTAAAACATAATGCTGGAGTCACCATGAGTTGATAGATTGCCTATTTTGGGGGAAAACATTAAAATACGTTGTCAGTGACTAATTTGCTGATCCGTTCATTGTTAACATTTCTGTGACTTGGCCAGTTTGTTAATTTACAACATTTCCTCGTTGTTAAAATGTAATTCGCTCAGCATTATGTTACCCTCTAAATATATTTGCTGTTTCAAATTAGTTGTACATAAGCATAACTTCTTGGAGACAGGGCTACTACTGAAGTCTGTGTTGTGCAGTCTTGTGTATGGCTTGGCTGAGACTACCACTGAGGGCCTTATAATTTTATTTTTAGTAAACAGTAAACACTGAGTATAGTGCAACTCCCTAAAGTTCCATCAACTCCTCTAAAAAACTTTGTTAAGGACATTGCATTGGGGTATTGGCATATTGCCAATTTGAAGTTGTTGTTTTTTCATCAACTGGTGGACAACTTCCAAACCACATATGGGTTCTTTAGTTCATTTAACTTAAGGTTTCAGTTCACTTTTTGCTGTTTGTCCAGTAAAATACAGTATTTTGTAGTCTGTTACCTAAAAATGAAATATAATTTATTTCAGTGTGCAAACACTTTGTTGTAGTTTGTATTTAAGCAGCATATAAACTGCTTATAAAAATGTATCAACATAAAACACTCCTATGAAGAATTCATAACTGGTGTATTAGTATTTAATGAATGCTTGATTAAACAGTGAAACAACATTTTATTCATGTGTAACCAAATGTCCTGAGTGGTTTAAAAACATCCATAAATATATTAAACCTTGTGCACTATACATGTGCACAAGCCACTATATTAATGTTTATCTTAAAGCAAATCAGTGATTTCTTTTTAAACACATTATACATGTTGAAAAGGACTGGAAACTTTGAAGCACTGCATTGTGGAGTTGGAGCATTTCACCATTTCTATGTCCAGTATGTTTTGGGTGGGCCTGAAATCACTGCTCAGTGATGCACTAGAGCCATTCCTAATATAACCCCTCCCCTACTGTATAAAAAATATGTTACAGGAGTGTGTAGCATCAGTATTGTTTCATTCTGCCCACCGCAAGTTCACTACGTTCCACAAGCTGTCTTAGCTCTTTTAGTCTAATACATAAATGAGTTTTTGTTAGATGCCACACTTGTGTAAAAAACAGCTGTCACTTAAGTACCTTTTAGTCTTTCAGTCCCAATTGGCTACCCAGCCTGCCAACAGTTACCACTCACTGCTGTAGCTTTGTGCTTTGTGATGACGTTAGCTGCTGAACGAGAGGCGATTACCACATAGCAGCTTTCTCATTCTTCGGTTCACAGGGTGTGGTGCTGTGCTACCATAGACTGCATGTGGGTTAGCTGCAGAATTGGAGGCTGTTACCATGCGGCGGCTTTCTCGTTATTCAGCTTGCATGGTGTGTGCTGTGCCACCATACACTGTGTGTGTTACTGCATTAGCTGCTAACGAGAGTCTGTCGCCATAGATTGGCATTCATTCTTTGGCATAGGGTGTTTGTGCTACGCTGTTAAAGACTTTGTGTGTGTTACTTGGTTAGCTGCTAATAAGAGTCCGTCGCTATGGAGTAGCATTTGTGTTTTGGCTAAGGGTGTTTGTGCTATGCTACTAAAGACTATGTGTGTTACTTGGTTAGCTGCTAATGAGAGTCCGTCGCTATGGAGTAGCATTTGTGTTTTGGCTAAGGGTGTTTGTGCTATGCTACTAAAGACTATGTGTGTTACTTGGTTAGCTGCTAACAAGAGTCTGTCACCATGGAACGGCATTTGTTTTTTGGCTGGGGGTGTGTGTGCTATGCTGTTAAAGACTGTGTGTGTGTTACTGGGTTTTATGCTAATGAGTCTGTTGCTATGGCATTCGTTCGGGGTTTGGGGTTAATATACAGTTTTACCTACCATTTTTTTTATCAGTAATGCTGCATATTAGTTACTATAATTACTGATATCACTATTTATTAAGCTGGCATTTGGACACAAAATGTCATGTTGTGTTTACTTTTAAATAATGTGATCTCTTTTCTCCAGAAGGTGTCATTAGATAACTGCTAGAGATGATGATTACAGTTGAAGGGCAAATCAATGGCCTGATTAGGATGAAAATGACAGACCCAACAGAGTGTCACCCTGCGTACAACCTGTTTGTCTTTTCATTTTTCACCTTAACAGGGCCCTTGATTGCCCCTGTGTGATTTTCTTGTTGTAGACAAATATTCATGGACTTCATGCTGGGCGATTGTTAGGAAAACTGAATTTGTATGAGGACAAGTTCATGATTATGATTTGAAATGAAAACTTTGGTCAATCAATGTCTTGCTCACAACTGTATTTAAAAAAAAGTGGTGGTTCAGATCGCACCAGTTGGCTTAATTAGCTGTATTTGGCCTAATTACTAGCATTTTGCATCCAAATGCCACATTGTGATCTGACTCCATCTACACATCAGCAGAATCCTCCTACCAACAGCACAATAGTCGCATAAGTTCTGGACAAGTGTAGTTTTAAATGGCAATAACGCACTCTGTGTTCTTAAGCCACAGCTAATTCAGCTCCAAAGCCTACAAACACTCAGAAATAATCCTGCTATCTTCCTATACAGTCCAGAACCTTTGATGAAAGTCAGTGGAGATCAAGGGGATCTGTCAAGTGCTTTCCAGTTTTCTCAACCTAATATAACAGAGAGCCATCCTTCAAAGGAGCCCTTACGTGGTACGATATTCTCCAAGTTCATCTTCAGCAGTTCTACAACAACAGTGCACATTTCTGCCATATGGCGAGGGTTTTGCCTTTGCCCCATGGCAGCTTTCTCCTCTGGGTAGAATTTCAGTTCGGAGGTAATCAGCACATCCACACACAGCCTTGGCAGCTCTTCATAAAAAGCCCCATGACTTTCATGTCAATAATGTGCCAAGAAATTGTTCATGGAACAAAATTAAGTGTCATGACAGTTTATGACTGCCAACATCGTGTGTGACAGCTGAGCTGGCTCTCGGGAGGTGCAAGATGGTAATCAGGAGTAATCTTGCATAGAATTGCCACATTGGCCTTTTGTAACATAATGGATTACTTATTGCTTGTTGTCTTCAGTTTTCAAATTATATTTTAAGAAAAAAAATCATTACTTAATTTGAGGTACAGTGGAGACATATGTTAAAGCCTGTCTTTATCTTTTTTTTTTCAGTCTGCGAAAAAACAATACTAAGTAATCTTAACACTGGCTTTTACCAACCAGACCAAGAGAAGCGGTTTGTGTAATGTCATCATTCATCAGTGCTGCATGGACCCACCATGGAGAAATAAAATTATTTTGATTGACAGCAGGTCAGGCGACTCTTTACTGAACCTGATGTATTTCCTTATCTTCTCTGGTATCATGAAGAACTAGTGAAGAGATAACTGTTTGTGAGAATCAGTCCAGACTGCAATTAAACCTCCTATTACAAATAATGATGACCAGGCACACACGGGACGTACAAGATGTGTTTTAAAAATGTGTTACCATTGTTACCAAATGTGATATTTAAGTATTCCATTGCTTGTACACATCATTTATGGAGATGTGGACAGCTGTGGCACAGCAGGTAGAGCAGTTCATCCATTAACACAGGGCTGAGCAAATTGACCAAATTGCTCCCAATGGTTTGGCCAGGTTGCATGGTAGCCCACTTCGATTGGTGTGTGTTACTGAGTTGATGACTTGTATGTTGGATTAATTGTAAAAGGCTTTGGATAAATGGCTATATGAATATATTTGCCAGCACGTCCTTTATAGTTCTAACATATCTGTCATAATGTCCTATTCTCTTTCTGTTTTGCTTCCACACCAGCACATTCTCACTCCTACCTCATCACATATAGGTTTGGTCATGGATCTTACACGTCCACATATGATGTTCAAGGTACCCTGGGTGCATTGTTGACCTTCTGGGACGCTGTGTCAGTGTGTTACATGCATTGTCTGTTTTGAAATACACTTCCATTTTCACAGAAAATGTCAAGATGAAAAATAAATTAAATACAAATAAGCACACTTTTTTTTCCTTCACCAACAAGAATGCTTTAACAATGTCATTAACAGAAGTGCAAGCTAGCTTGTGTATGTAAATAACGGCATGCTGTAGCAAGACAACGGAAATTAAGAAAGATTTCTACATATTTGGACAATTTACCTGTGATCTGAAATTTGGTGAAAATGTTCTCACAGGCCAAGTTTCTTTAACTGTCCTTATAACTTGCTAGTGCTGTGTTGCACAACTTTAGGTATTTAAACACCAACATTATCAGCTCCTCTATCTTGTCGTTTTTCTGCTTCCAACTTCTAGTTGGTCACCCAGAGCCAGGCAGCTACATTCAGCAGTTCAACATGGACAATTAACGGTAAACACTCTACTTTCGATAAGATATGGGGACGTCTTATAATTTTCCCAGAGGGGAAGAAGGGTACAGAAGTCTACCTGTCCTAATCTCTTGAATATAGCTATGCGCATTTTTGTCCCTGTCGTAACAGCTGTTAAGATGATGCCTGACTGTTAATGTTCTGTTTTGTACGTTACTTGTTTTCTGTTGTTATTTTGATGTAAAATATGTAGTATAATAAAAAGCCAATAACTACACTCTGTGTAGCAGGGCAAAATCTGTGAGTGTCCACATAGGTGGCAACTGCATTATACAGCCATATTTGCCTGTCACTCTGCAAAAGTGGATCAGAGGCAAAGTAATTTTAGTATACCTGCTTAAAATTAAGTAGGTCAGGGATGAAAACACCCCTAAAGTGCTGTGTAAAGGAGTAATGGACTTACATTATATCTAAAAAGTGTACAAATCTGGTCTTTTATCTGAATTAAAATAGTCAAGATAGGTTATTGTGTGAGACGATCCACTTGTGAAAGCACAACCTCGCAGGAATTAACACATTTGTAATGGTAGAGATAATAATAATTAAGGTTTAATAAGTATAAAATATAGCAGATACAATGAAGCAACATAATTTGAAAACAACTCTGATTGGTGCAAACAACCCCACCTAGGTTATGGGGTCTCTTATCTTACACTCGGTGCAAAGCACTACACAGCACAACTGTCATTGCTAGTCTCAGACAGACAGTGTCATTTCCACAGCCAACGCCCACACTGGGTAAGTAGCAGCTATACTTGTGCCCATCTGAATGCCGATGGGCACATAGGTCTTGAGTGAGTTGTGATCAGGGGCATTGTTGGTGAATTGCTCTTTTGAGGCAGCAGAAAGCAACTGACCAACAAAAACCTGGTCTCAAGTCAATGGTGCGGTATTTTCCTGTTATTTAGATTATCAAGATAGTAAGATGTGCTTGCATAGGCGGGTTCACAACACCCGTATGCTCTGCTTGTTACACACACAGGGAGGCACAAATGGGTTGCGGATAGGTGAAATAATAAATCATCAGTGAGGAAAATATTAATTACATTCTCTAGAACGTGAACCTAGCAGAGAGCAGAGGATAAGACTGTCCTGACATGGTTCAAATAGTAAGGTTTTAGCAAAAATTCATGTGTTTGGAAAATACTGAGCAAACGACTGGATAAATGAGACTTGAATTATACTTTTGAGTTGTGTGTAAAAGGATGTATTAATGCAAAAAAATCTTCACAATTTTAAAGTAACACACAGTGTTGGTCATTTTGTGGTTGAAGCACTCCTTTAATTTTGCTGACAACACTACTCCTACACTATCGAAAGCATCCTGATGGGGAATGTCACTGCCTGGTATGGAAAGAGCATTGAACTGCAAGGCCCTGCAAAGAGTGGTTTGTTCAACTGAACATACAACAGACGCTGCTCTACCTTGCCGAAAGGATGTTTACACCAGGTACTGCAAAAGAATAGGCCAGAAGGATCATTAAAGATCCCAACCACTTAGATAATGGCCTTTTGTTTTTGTTAAGGTAGGGAATAAGGCATTGAATACACCAGGTGAGCCTCTGGAAAAGTTTCTACCCTCAGGCCACAAGGATTCCAAATAAGGACACTGCCAAAACCATCATTGCATTTGTAGACAACACAGCTGTGGTGGATCTGATCACAGATATCAATGAAAGGACCTGACCTGCTGCTGTCAGAACAGAATGTCAGCAAGACTAAGGAGATAATAGTGGACAGCAAAGGAACTTTACCCCCCTTTAATATTCTTGGTGGAGAGGGTTGACAGGGCCAAGTACTTTGGTGTCCATATCACTGAAGGCCTGACCTAGGTGTTTAATACCGACTCAGTGGTGAGAAGGGCATATCAAGACTGTATCACCTCAGAAGCTTGAGGGAATTCTGGGTATCACCTCAAAAACTTTCTACGCCTGTATCATCAAGAGCATCCTGGTGGGGAACGTCACTGCCTGGTACACAAAGAGCACTGGATGGGACTTCAAGGCCAATAGGCACTGCTCTACCCTACCTAAGAGACGTATAAACAAGGCACTGCAAATATAAAGCCTGGAGAATCATTACAGATCCCAATCATCAGGATAATGCCAGGTTCCCACTGTATGCTCACACTGATTTTCCGTTTTTTACTCGCTTCCTTTTGGAGCTCATGTTGAGCGGCGGTTCTGTTCACATTGGACACAAAGTGCCCCCAGGCTCCATGGCCAGCTCGCGATGTTTTGAGATAGCTTTGGCTTCTAGTCTGTTTTTTTATTCACAAGCTGCCAGCAAATCTGGCAGAAGAAAACAACAGATAATCTGTTATGAACGACATAAAGGCTATATTGGATGTGACATAAATGATCCGGTTTTGATGAATAATAAAATATTCTCCCATGCTTCCACATATTTGTCAGTAGTGTTTAAACAGAGAGCGGGAGAGACAAGCAGACACGCAAGCAGACAGAGAGCAGAGGAGCAGAATTGCCTCCTGACCGGTGTGGAGAAATGCACTTGTGGTGTGTATGGCCAGTGGATTGCTCACAGGCGGCTGTGCAACAGTTGACATGTCGGGGTGCCAGTGTCCAGTATGAACATGGTGTTATTGCCTTTCTGTCTGTTGAGGTCAGGAAGAAGTTACCAGATACACCAGGGCAGCGCTGAGATGCCCTGGGAGAGCTTCTATCTTTAGGCCACCAGTATTCTCAGTTTACTGCTTAAGGCTGCCTCAGAATATTAATTATTATTCTCCTTTTTTAATGCATGATTTGATGGAATTGAAGGGATTACATTTCAAGGGAACTGTGATAAAGCCAATTGGAGTCTGGAGGACATTCCAGGATACAACTTTAAATGTCTCCAATGACATCAATGAATTCACAACAGCAGAAGCGTTTGTACCCAAAAGTACAGTTAAATGGGCCGTTGGTGGCTTAGTGGTAGAGCAGGCGCCCCATGTACAGGGCTGTTGCCGCAGCGGCCCGAGTTCGAGTCCAGCCTGTGGCCCTTTGCTGCATGTCATTCCCTCTCTCTCTCTCTCTCCCCCCTTCACACTTCACTGTCCCGTCAATTAAAGGCAAAAAAAGCCCTAAAAAATATCTTAAGAAAAAAAAAAAAAAGTACAGTTAAATCATTCCAAAACCAAAAACCATGAGCTACCAGAACAATCCGGGATGCCATCTACACACACACACACCGCAGCTCCTCTGGAAACATGGACAATTATAAAGCAATAGCCCTCAGAAGAAGCAACAAAGGACTAAGGGTGAATTCCAATTCCTGTCTTAACCCTCAATCTTAACCCTCAATCTCAAAAATGCGCACTCCCGCGAAGTGCTAGTGCTGTCCCGATTCTCAGAACGTTAAGCTGAGGGTCAAGAATAAGGGCTGTATGTCCCTCACTTTTAAGATTTTCCAGGACCACCCTTGGTAGTGAGTGCTATCCCAGAATCCTTTGCGCATCATCCGCCGAGCCCAGCCGAGCCCGGCCGAGTACAGACGATTCAGTCAATGCAAGATGGCGGCGACAAGCGTAAGGAAGCGGAGTTATCAATGTGAGTATTTTCCTCGTTAATAGTTGTTTTAAAATTATGATAACCGTTGCATTATCTTAGTTTAACGTCATTTTATGGACTATAGACCTCTATGTAGTGTAACACACATATCTTTTGGCTTGCTAACGAAGCCGGCGCGGGCGCTTGCCCCTGCACGTAACCCTGGTTCTCTGATAACCGAGTATGCTGTCATTCAGTTACAAAAAGTCATGTTTCTCAGTGATAATGTAGTTGTTAAGTTGTTTTAATATACGTGAAATGTTTGCATTGACATTTTTGTAAGATGACCGGACGGTGTCATCTCCTGTAGCCGTAGAGTCTGCAGCTGGTAACGTTACAGCTGCAGGTTAACGTTAGTGATCGTATTATCTGGTGACTTTCTGCTGAATAAGTTCAGTCGGTTGTTGTGGTACAGATTATTTGGTTGAATATCAATTTATAACCCAAAGAGTGAAACGTTAACGTGGATGAAAGTCACCAGATAACACTTGTGTGACCGTATAAACAGCCTCACTAGCTCTGCTGGATGTTGACTACAGTATTCATTGTGACAATACTTGCAATACTGCATGAAACTAAACTAATAACTTAACGAATATCTGACAGGTAGCCAAAAAAATAAAAGAAAGTAATGTTGTTATCTCTGTTCCATTTCAGGGCCACCAGACAAAACACAAGCCCTGATTCATTTCAGGGCCACCAATGAAGACAAGTTTACAAAAAGCACGCAGGCTCCAAAAAAACTATGGGAGTGAGTAATTTGTAACTTGTGAACTGTTCATATTCATAACATAATTCTCGGGCACAACGGCAACTGTTCCCCTAGTGATCAAACATTCTGTTACAATATGAAATCAACACAGCTGGAGACGGCAGCAGATTATTGTTTGGTAACTGCACATTTGTTTTGCTGCCCCTATACTGTCACTTTTTGGAAAGATTTTGTCGAGTATATCCATTGTAACATTATGTCTTATTTTCACTACTGTACAAAGATGTGCTGTTTGGATTTTATGATGTCAGCTTTTCTAAACAAAAACAATTCTATTTCATTAATCTATTTATTATCTATAGCGAAATTCTATATTTATAAGAGTAAATTTTATAATAGAAAATCCTTGTTCAAAATTTTTATGAATGAAATGCAGCAATACTTAGAAACCATTCAGCACTCCACAAACTCCAAAGCTATAAAGACTATCTTATTTCTCTTTCTTTTCTCTTAACCCTGGCATATTTGTTCTGTTCATGTCTGTCACTGCTTGTTTTGTACAAGAATTGAAATAAAGTGTTGGGGAAAAAAAATCATTGCATCTTTTTATTGATGACTACTGATGATGTATATTTCTTATTCTTTGAACTGACAGACTGGACAGAATTTTGGCCCCCCACAGTCTTAAGACGTATTTGCCTTTGAGGGGTGTCCCATTTCTAAGTCACAACATAGCCCTTAACACTTGGTTTTGAGGGCTACTAAGATTGAGGGTTGAGCTTGAGGGTTAAGATTGAGGGTTAAGATAGGAATTGGAATTGGCCCTAAGTACCAGTGCATGAGTTAATGTTGGACCTTGTATGACTTCATATATCAAATAAATAAATGATTGATTGATAAATCAATCAATCAGTCAATCAATACCTTTGTTGATGTGAATATGTATTTTTTTCTTTTTCAATATCATGAAGTGTCAGAATTTTGTTGCCTCACTGTTAAATGATTACTTTGTGACTGAATCGAATTATGTATTATTATAACTCCAATTAGTGCAGCTGAGGGAACACCAGATCTAGCCTTAAAAATGCATAAAGGTTAAGTTTATTGCAATCAATCATTTAATCATCAATCATTATTTCATTATGTAACATAAAGACCTATTAGAAATAAAGATTTTGCACTGACCTTTGTGCTTATTAACATTTAAGGAAAACTATAACAGTCTACAAAAGCCTGTCTTCCCCGCAGGAGTAAATAAAGCAATAGGCCTATGTGTTATGTGTCTGCATATTCAGCAGCGTGTTCACACTCTCAGGGCAGCCTTGACAGCAGTATGTTCACCATTAATCTTGTGGCCTCTGTCAGGGCTTTGGCTTCTCTCAAAACCTTGTAGAAGACTCCATTGTGAAGGCAATGAGATCTTTGAGATGTAAAACATAGCTGTTGGCTAGTGTTGCTCACCTCAGAAATCATGGGCTTGTAATTGTCTATGGATTTATATCCAGTTTTGAGGAATGCCTGTCAGGTGGATCTTGGCTTCGGTTTCATGGTTTGTGGTGTAGCCGGTGGTAAACACATGTCAGAGATATGCCCAATGTAAACATCTGTGTTATATACTATGTTAAACATTTAAGGGAGTATTTTGCTTCCTACAAAACATATCTGCTACTACATATGTGAGTGTTGTTTTTAGGAGTAAAGGCTCGATTGTACTGCCTTAACGTATGAAAATAGAGCCGTCTGTTTCAGACGCAACCTGGTCTCACTTACTGTAGAAGTCGCTGAATACCACTGTTTGGGCAATGACTTCTGGCGTGAGACAGTGACAAATAAAGCCGTCCTTTCACATCAGCATGATTCAGAGGCTGCTGTTCACTTCCTGTATGATAGTTAAGCCAAACACTGTTCTTTTTTTCTGAAACGCAACCACGTGCTTTTGTTGCCTAAACCCAACCATGTGCGTGTGATGGCTAAATGGAAGCATATGCATTTGTTGTTGTAGGGAATAAAAACGTCATGGTGTTGTACCAACCTAGTACATTTATTTTCTGAATTCCTGTGAAAACAGAAGTGTAGTTTGAAAACAGACAATGCATGTAACAGTCAGAACTTGACATGGCATCCCAAAATGTCAACAACCCACGCACTCAGGGTATTTCTATCCCTATCTATCTCTATCTTGACATGGAGAGTCCATGACCAAACATTGATATGTGAACGGATTGGAGTGAGAATGTGTTGGTAAATGTCACTGCCCTCATACTGTCATGCATCCTTTATGACGACATGGATACAGCCAATACATGGCGCTTGAGGGTGGAGTCAAAAGTTTCACATAACAAGAAACAACATATATATGTGTATATTTGGCCACATCTCGCTTGAACTATGCTACATTGCCTTCACAATCTCTGTGGTACTACTCCATTTTGGTCGTATCTGTAAGATTTCAGAGAACGGGCACAAATATGGACAAAATGAACGCAGAGTATGGATCAAAGGCTCTGTCTGTCTCCATCTCTATGTCTAGCCTTGAGCAATAATGAGCCTTCAGGGTTGCACCGTGAGCATTTCCACTTTAGCAACACTTTCATTACATCTCTCTGGTGTCCACTTCTTCTATCTTCAAATTAAAAAGCATTTGCTACAGTCCCAACACTGTTGCAATATCATGATTATAAGGCTCGTTCATTGGAGTGGATCCTCTGATCTAGATCTTGTGGGTTTTAATTAAATACAGTTGAATTAATTGGCAACATCCAGTTAAATCAATGCCCAGTTTAAATTACCAATTTAAAGTTGATCAACTCAACATAAGACAAGAACATCGACATGATTGCTGGAAACCATGTCCTGCTGCTGGTCAAATGTTTTGCAGCTTTTACATGAAATGTCAATGAGCTTGTGAATCAAACAATAGCAATACATGCATTTAAAAAAGCGACAATTCATGAGCTGATCAACTGCTGGAAGAGGTTATCACAGAGTTCACAATTACACACTGACAGAGCACGCTGTCCCCTACTTTTTTTTTTTTTTTACCAAATGTAGTAAAAGGTATAAACACATGCAAAATGTCCCTGAACAGTGTTACAAAAAATACGTGAGTGAGTAAGAGAAAACACTTCTTTTCATGTTGAGGGAGGAAGTTTGAAAGCAGGCAGACAATGTAAATAAGATATCGACTTCTGCTCATGTCTCAGTGAAAAATGCAATGTTTCTCCAAAGTAGATGTCCCTGAAAAACACAATATTTGAACCAGACAATCAGCTGTTATGGCCTGAGTGGGAACACTCAGAGGATAGGCGAGAGATAGGGAGGCACACAGAGTTACTGATTCTTCCATTTTATGGATGCATGTTATATAACATGACTTCTCAGATACTTTCCCATTTTTTTCGATGGATATAAATGTCCAGTGTGTAGGATTTAAGGGGTTATTTTGGAAGAAATAGAATATAATATTATTGTTATGATTTCTTGTGAGTATTAGACGTGTGCCGGTTTGAAAATTTTCCAACCGATGTGATTTAAAGCCAAATATCTAACCAAACTGATATCGAATTATATACCTAATTTTACCACTGAGGAATGCATTTGAGCTATTTTTCCCCAATAAAAGCCCATTATAGGTGTAATGCGCTTCCAATCCACTAGGTGGCGGTAATGCTGTATTAACCACCAATACACACAAGAAGAAGAAGAAGAAGCAGGACACTGAGAAGTTACTCGGGCAACACACTGAATAGAGTGCCAAAGTCACGCCCCTTCCGGTGAAGCTCATGGGACCTTAGATCGGAAAAAATATGAATGGCAGTGAATGAGGAGAGCAATGTTATCTTTTGGCCCGTTTGAGTTGTGACATGAAATCAAAATATGTTGTTAATGAATTTAAAACATAAATTTTAAGGTCAAGAAAGTCATACTTTGTGGTAAAACTGTGCGTAACTTTACGTTTTTGTTGATTATATTATGATTATGATTATTTCGTTGACTGCAGCTGGCATTTGGCTTCATTTGTAAAATCTCGACTGCAACCGGCAATTACTGCATGCATAGGCCTTTTTTGGGGTATTTTTACTGCCTTTACTTTTAAGCTCATATCACAGTCAGAATATTATTATGGCTATATCTTTTTTTTTTTTTTTCAGGACAATCTCAGATAACCAGATTTGCCATCATTACATGTCCTTCTATGTGCCTGTATTTTATATTAATTTTAATATCAATGAAAAAAACTTAATTTTACTTAATTCTTACATTTTTACATGTATCTCACCATAGCAAGTTAGAAGTTGACATATTCTGCCATATCTGAAGAGGGGAGACTCTCTGGAAACTGGCAATATAAGAACCATGATGGTGGGACATTCTGTCACTTGTCCAAAACATGTGGTTTGTGCCAGGCGGAAAATGATTTCCAGTATTTTTTCCATTATTGCAAGAAATTCTATTGACTCATTCACAAGTCAAAAATGTGTTTTATCTGAAAGAAGCATGCAATATTTACATCTAAGATAATAGAAAAATTGTCAACCAAGTGTCGTGATGTCCTCCAAGATAATATTTGCCACTTCGTTTGCAGTAAAAAAAAAAAAAAAAAAATTCTGGACGTTTTGTTGTCAACATGATCTTGACTTCTCTGTGCTCCGTGCTGCTGTTTGACCTGACCTGAGTTTCAGTTGTGTGTGTGTGTGTGTGTGTGTGTGTTGGGGGAAGACATGTCCCCTTCAATGTATATGGTGACTACGGCCCTGTCAGCTAGCATAATTAGGCCTCAGTTGTCCGGGTGTGCAAAGGTGAAGTGCGGTGTGGTCTTGCCATGCAAAGTTTGATGGAGGGTCAACTGGACAATATGGAGATATTTGCATCTTGAAAGCCGGACTACAAATGTGGATAGACAGGGAGAAACACAGGCAAGCCTAATATGTGGTAAGATACGATATTCCTCATTATATGAAGTGACTGATAACGAGATCTGTATATTGGATTGTAAAGAGATTGGTCAGGTTTTTATTTTGTATACGATCTGGATTTATAGC
This sequence comes from Epinephelus awoara, assembly GCA_035609425.1. Lineage (NCBI taxonomy): Eukaryota > Metazoa > Chordata > Actinopteri > Perciformes > Serranidae > Epinephelus > Epinephelus awoara. The sequence goes on from CM069304.1 coordinate 6,406,685, forward strand.
GTTATGGGATGACAGCACAATGGGTGTGTGTTTGGCATCATCGGAAAGCTCCGGTCCTGCACTTTCATGTGATATGCATGACAAGTAATCCATCCAAGAGTAATGTGTGCGCAAAGCTGTATGAAAGCTTTGTTATACATAATTTTAGTGCAACTTTATCATTTTTTCCGCTGTGAAAACATTACACTACAGACAAGTGGTCTTGTTGGAAGGCTACCGTTCCGCTGTTTCACATGATATGCGTGACTTCTTGCTATGACGAATGGTTGCGGAGAAAATCCATGGGGCGGCAGGAGCTCAGTCCATAGTGACTTGGGTTGGGAATCGGAGGGTCCCTGTCCGGACCTAAATATGGAGCGTGGACTGGTGGCTGGAGAGGTGCCAGTTCACCTCCTGGGCACTGCCGAGGTGCCCTTGAGTAAGGCGCTGAACCCCCCAACCGCTCGGGCCACCTGACCAAGGCAGCCCCCTCACTCTGACATCTCTCCACTTTGTGCATGTGTAGGTTGTTTGTTCATGTGTGTGTGTGTCTTTTGGACCTGTGTGTTAATGACAAAAAGAGTTAGGGGGATTAATAAAGTATATGTAATTAAATTAATTAAATTAAAAAAAATAGAAATTATAGAAGAACAGGTGTGAATTCGGATGCACTATGCTTCGTTTGGGCCCATAGGATTAATAACTGTCCATTTGTTTTGGAGAGGAGGAGACCTCTGCAGATAACTCCTGTCACAGTGAAAATCTCCTAAATGTCTTAAGTTATCAGATAAAAAAAGGTGAGCACACATTAGCCAGCGGCCCGTCTGCTATGAGCCAAACAGCATCAGAGAAACACTGATTTTTAACATGAAATGGCTTTAGTTGGTGTTTAACTGGTTTTAATTCCCTGGTCTGTTTTGGAGAGGAAGAGACCTCTGTGGATAATTTAGCTCCTAATAAAAACCTCTAGAACAATAAACACTGAAGGAATTCTAACCGGGAGAAGTCTTAGCTGGTTGCAATCCACAATCGTTGCTGCTTGATGTCACGAACTCTTACACAGTGTTCCTTTCATTCATTCAGTTTTCTAATTAAATCAAAGTGTAAGGATTTAGAATCATTACTCAAGCAAATGGTGTTTGGCTAATTTAAATGCAATATTGAAGTTTGAGATGTTTTACATGTAAAGAAATTCTAATATGGTGGCCCTGGACTGAAATAAAATCTAGGAAAGTAATTGCACTGTGCTATATGTCAATCAGTAAAAGAAGACAAAAAGGCAGCAGGTGCCACCAAGGGACTAAGTGAAGCAAATCAGAGAATACAGACTCTAGTCCAAATCCAGCCCAATCCAATTTATCCAGCCGATGTTGGCCCATGAAGTACAGTAGTTATTAAGCTATTAAGATAATCAAAAAGCTGACAGTCTAGCTTTGGTTTACACTTGGTTTCCATCTCCGATTAATGGTGAAAGCTGAGAGGAGTTTGATGGATTGTACTTGACCCTTTTGTAAGACTTAGATTGTGTTTAACTTGTGCATCTACAGTATTCAGTAAACAAATAGCTTAATGGCAGTCATCTAGGGTATTACAAACATCCAAGAGGATATGAATTACGTCAAGCTTTGCAGATTCATTTGAATTGAATTTAATACAATTTCATGTTTTCAGTGTTTCTTATACATGCAGGTTCAACACCACTGGGCTGACTTGTGGATCTGCCACAAACCAGTCAGCTATTTTAGAGTTCTGCAAATGTATGATAGGTAGAAGGGCACGCCTGGTGTCTCAGTATCTGTTACGTATATGTAAAGGAGGCTTGGATTTAAATAGCCATATCCTGTGTCCTGTACAACAGTTAAAACATTCATGTGCTGATATTTAGCCCCAGTTTTATGGAGTTAGATTTATGTCTTAAGTAGGGAGTGCAATTAAACACAAGCAAATTATATTATTTTACACATTCAGATATGTTCTCAAGTACTAATTTAAAAAAATGAGTCGAACAGGCAGCTGAAAGTGATGAAAGAAAAAATACAGAGAGGCAAAGAATGGCACCTGCATTTATAGCAGCAAGCATGTCTGCTTGGTGGGTGCTGCAGAGCTAGCATGTTCTCACAGTTTAACTCTGCTCTCAAAGTTGAGTTCCGCTGGCACAAATAACCCAGCACTGGAGCAACGCTCACAAAACGGCATCAGATGTTTCAATTGCGGTGGGTTGCCACAAATAAATGAATGTGCGGGAATCTGCATTTTTCATTTGTCATAGAAGGGTGCTGAGTGATGCCATACTGTGCATTCGGATGTTCAATGTGTTTTCATTTAGCCTACCTATGGCATCTACAATGTATCCCGTTCTGTTTTTACTCCTAAAGGCAGCAGCAGGGATAAGATGTTTGGCTCTGGATTATTTTTTCTTTACCCTGGTGATCGGCACATCTGGGTGATGCTAGCTGTGCATTAGTATGTTGGATATTTTATCCACATCCCCAACAACTGTGGAGCAGTCTTCCTGCTCAGGTGTATTTATTTGCGCTTGTCATGCCAATTCACCTTATAGTGCTAACCTCAGCATGTGTGCATTGTGTTTCATATAAGGGGCCTACAAATATTTATCCCCATTTGGCGATTTTCAGACTTTGACTGCCAGACAGTCCCTGTATCCAAGAATAGTAGTTTATTAAAAGAGGTCTAGGCTATTTAATTGTTCTATGTCGTCACACTATAGTTAATATAAGAGGGACATTTTAATAAAAAGTGGTGACCGCTACATGTAAATGCATGAATGGACCAGATCTGCACTCCAGAGGAGAGCCTTCATTAGGCAAAACAGTGTTGCTCATCACTAGATTTGAACTGAACTTTAATAAACTGGAGCTTCTGTTCTTTGATTACCTGCAGTGAAACAACATGTCACTTCCATTTGTTATGCCTAGTTATACTTATGTGGCTATTTTGGTGAAAGTAATGCGACAGTGGTCTAACTCGTGATGGGTTACCCTGCACAGACAGTAATAATGCAAAGTAACATAGTCTTTCAAATAAAGGTAAATAGTAGTATGCAATTCATAACAGTTGGGAAATAACTTGCCCAACACTTATTTCTAACCATATTTAAATTTAGTGTTAGGTGACAACCTTTGGTGACCGTAGTAATTATGACAGAATCAAAGGAGGAAGTCATGTGACATCGTATAAAGAGTCACAAAGTCTGTGTGGGGTAGGAGGTTTGGGTGGTGGACTGGTCAAACAAACACAGGAAGCGTAGGAGACCGCTGTTTGTGTCCTTTGAGAAACCAAAACTTAACCTAACAAATGTATTTATTTTAACCCAAACCATGATCTGTTTTCTCAACCTAACCAAGTAGTTCAGTAAAAAAAATGCAATTGCAACGTTTTCACCGCATTTACCACATGTTTAAAACTGCTGCATTAAGTATGTGCATTGTTGTGTGTTGTTTTTGGAGTCACTTGCAGACAACCTTGATTAAGTATGAAGAAGTACTGAGAAGAAGTATTCAAGATGTAACCTTAACTACTCCTAAAGCAACACAGCCCCACACAGATGGCAAAATCTTAATTGTCCACATTCACAGCAGTCACCCATAGCTATGTCATTTACAATGATGTAATATTATGATTTAGATATTTTGTTTTTGTTCAGTTTTGTTAAAGGTTACAAAATTCTGACATTTTAATAACCTTAACTATAAATCATGATTCATGGTTCCACAGGACTGAATGCTGAAAGTTGAGAGTGATAATATTACATTTACCAAGTACAGCTACCACGTATAAACTGGTTATGGCCTCAACATTATTTCCATTTAATATCACTATAAAGTTGATAGATTCCAGCAGCTGTCCAGATGAAATGAGAACACCCCTTTGACCTCTGCTAATCTGAGTTGATCATTATTTTATGACATTTTACACACTAAATGATCAATGAATAGTGAAAGCATTCAGCAGCTGCAGTGCAGTCTGTAGTGACCTTTCATTCTCAAGCCTCCTTCTCTTACCTCTTCTGCCGCCCCCTTATCTACCTATGGACTGATACTATGCCTGGCTGCATAACGGATTGATTTTTTTCTTTATGCAGGTCTCAGGAAAATGACATTCAAGAACTGACACATCTAATATGGTTTCCTGGGATGTAGTTTATTTAGGTAATAGCCTAAAAAAGACTGTGGGTGCTATTCTGCAAATGAAATACGCTTCACTTTACCCTCATCAGGAACGTCAGTGATAAAACTGAAATTTCAACAAGATACCAGCAGCTCCATTGAGGAATGACGGCCTATAAACATACCACTATACCACCAAACCTTTTCTCATCAGGAACGAGCACCATCTGCAGTTTTTATAAAGCCGTTTTATTTTGTCTCACTTCTGTTCTGATGTGTAGGACCAAAGCACTGTATTAAAAAACACATAAGTCTGCATCAATGCATACATGCCAAGAGGAGCTATGCTAAAAAACAGAAATACTTGTTTTATCTTGATTCATACCAAGCTGTATCTGGTTTTGATTCAGATTCAGTAATCAGCTTTAAGATTTTATTTACTTAATTTTGTTTGACTGCAGTACTCTGTGAGGAACCACTTCATGAAAATTACGGTCCAATCTGGCTTTTGTTGTATCTCACAATGCTGCCTGCAAATGTGTGCCTGTGGAAGAACAAAGACACCGCTGTATTCATAGGATGGAATAAACAGATCTATATTGAATCTTTTCATTTTCACTCTCAGGGTCACAAATATGGCTTTCACAGGGGATTCACCCAAGATAAGTGTGAATTCTCTCAGGCTGCACTGTAGCTCGCACAGGGAGTGGCAATACCCTGAACCAGGAGAAAGTGAAAAACACAAGTCCTTGATTTTGAACAAGATGCTGATTGGATCAGACAGAATCTTTGGCAGCCAGTTTAGCCTTGGCTGTATTAGCCAAGGTCATTCCACTAGAGACATCCCAGACTCTGTCTAAGGACTGGCTTGCCTTTTCCATTTGCTTTTTTGCAAATGCCATGTTGCCTCTGCATCTGCAACCAACTACACTTGTCTGAGACTTCATTGAAATGATAGAGCATTTCAGTCTTACACCTTAACAGCAACAATTCATCAGCATTGGCTAAACCTCTAAGTGCCATTCACTTCCTGACAAATGGGGCATAGAAATAGGTGTAGGGTTTAATTTCCTTCTCCAGTGCCATGCAATTAGGGTAATATCAGTATGATGAATGTTATCACATTTTTCTATTTATCTGCTTAACTCTAGTGTTCCTTATAGGGTCAAATATAGCAGGATGTGCAGCAGTTACAATTTGCTTTGCTTTAATCTCAATTTATTTTAAACTACATATTAGTAAGTGGTAGGTGGAAAGTAATCACAAGGATCATGAGTGAGGGCATGGTGTGTGCAGGGGCTTGTTGTCTGCCAGTTTCTGTTAGTGTACAAAAGGCCATGTCTGGACATTTTTGCTTGATATATACATTCATATACATGTGGCTGTATGTATTTTACAAATTCTTCAAAAATGCTTGGATTAGTGTGACCTTAAGCCTGCATTCAAGATCAGATCAAATCAGACAGACTTTTTCTTGTTATTTAAGGGTGTTGATCATCATTTATCATTGTATTTCAGTTAATTGTTTAAGTATTATGACAGGTCTTGGATCGTAATTTATGGTGTTTGCAAAGTATATACATAAGATGAGAACTGTGTATAACAGGTTAGTTCGCCTGTGCCTGAAAACAGACGTGGGAGTAGAAGTCCACAGGGTTTATGATTAACCTTACGCTTTCAGCAGCAAGACAGCCTGGCTTTTTGTCTTTAACTACCTTGTGATTACTCCTGCTTACATTTTAGCAAATACTTTACCAGCTGACCAGCTTTTAACATAATGTATGGTGTGAAGAACTAACAGAGCTAAAGACAATTGGAGACTTTATTCTCCAGCAGCTTAACAATCATCAACCACTACTTACACTGCGGCCTACACAGCTCTGGGATCAACCGATCATGTTTCAATTATGACAGTGACTGGTCACAATGTGTTGGTATCTATGTTTTATTCTATGTTCATAACTATCTCATATCAGAACAGCTCAGCAAACATTGGTGGGACGGTGATGTTAAGTTCCTGGCCAAAGAATGGTTCTGGTCGGCGCCAAAAATTGCAGCGTGTTTATGACACATTTATGTCATTAATGTACTTCTACGGGCAAATTATATTCCTGTCTTATTGTTTGAAGCCTGTACTGTTTGTAAGAGCCAAAATACTTCATCCAGGCTCTCTTTGATCAAACATGGTCCAGCTGATGGCAAAGTAACGTCCCAGACATTGGCAAAACTTAAATGTTGGAACTATTTTTTGTCCTAGATGTCCTCAAATTATAATTAGTTAATACAGGATTAATTGTGCACTAAACATTAAAAGACCAATACAAAACATCATTCATCTTTCTTAACCAAAACTCAAAACTTTGAGAACTGCATTGTGTGATTATTTTAGAAAATTTCTAAAGTGTAAGAATTAGTTAAGCATCTAGTGCAGGGGTCGGCAGGGCAATTTTCACTACCAAAAGAGCCATGTTTGATTAAAAATATTTTTTAAAAAATCTACCCGGAGCTGCAAAACATATTAAGTCTTATAATGAAGCTTACACAGCCTATGAAATATAAATTAGTCTGTCAACATTACAAATAGGTCAAAATGAGCATTTTTGAATATGTTTTACCATCAGGTGGCACTGCAGTGGGTTATTTAAGCAATACATCACTCCAGGCCGTGATATACACTCGCGTCGGGCCAAAAACCCCCTTAGCGTGATATAATGAGCGTATATCACGGCCTGGAGTGATGTATTGCTTTTATAAAACGGTTACCAATAATGGCAATATGAAAGAGGAAATAATTTTAATGTAGTTTTTAATTAAACAGAAATACGTATTATCTAATAAAATAGCCTGGCTGTGAAAAAAATAGTCCCACCTCTCTGTACGTCAGCTCCGCATGTCTTCTTTTGCTGGCACTCGTCAATCCATTCATCCATGGTCAGCCCTCACCGGAGATCAAAGTTGACCGTGAACATAATTAATGCCGTCAAAAAATAAAACCGGCTACTTTTTGCTGTGTACTGTAACAGTTGGTTGTTGTCATGGAAACATTGTTGCTTCCCTGAAGCGGGGCGATATGCTGTGATAAGGCTTTTTAGAATACTAACTGTGTTATACGCTCATTATATCACAGTTAACAGCCAATCAGATAGCCGGATTTCACCTTTCCGTTTTATAATCATGAATATTAGGAACTTTATCTTTGCAGAGTTGGGGGTTAAAGCTAACAAATCTCCTCACACACAAGTAAATTCTGTTTTTCTTCCAAAACTTTGTCTCTTTTGGATTTGGAATCAATAGGGAGAATCAAGACTACTGAAGCCAGCGCAATTAAGATTGGTAAAATGTAGAGAAAAAGTCAAAGGTAGCCACTGGAGAGGGGCTAAAGGGCCATATGTTGCTCCAGAGTCGCAGGTTGTCTTCCCCCTGATCTAGTGTAGGGCAGCATTAGTTAAAACAGAACCTTCTAATTACTTCTGATCAGCAATTTAAAACATTCTTGAAACTGTGTCTGGGAGCTACAGTAAGCTGTCACGCTTTCCTGTTGAGTTTCAGTTTAAAAATGGTGGACGATGATGTAATGCTCCTTGTATCCTTTGACCTATTTGTTCCTTCTGCTAATCATATAGTATAATATAGAGATATGGTGATACAGAGATCAAAAGTGTACATGCTTTTTTCCTGTGATATGTTATGTCACTTTCAACTTTAAAAGTGTAGACGGTATCACTAAATATGTGTCCATATTTGATATGGTCATTCTTATGCTGTGTATGTTATTAGAAAAAAAAGCATACTGTGCAGGGAGCTGCATGATCTGCGTGAACTCTGTGGCATCCCTAAAGACAGAGGTCAATGTGAAGCTTGGCGGGGCATCACATTCTGTCCCACCCCATCTGCGCTGCCACTGTTTATGCAGTCCACGTTACTAAATTCAGGATATGTTATTGTAGTCCTCAGCACCTCTTGTTGGCATTAGTAGGAGCAAATTACAGGCGTGGTTGATGAAAACAGGCTTTTAAAATGGTTCGTTCTAAGAATATGGAAATGAATCCCTCTTGTTTACCCGCAGTTTCCAATTTTGTGCCCCACATCAGAAATCACTGTTCAATTCCTACAAGGACTCAGACTGTTGTTGTTAAAGTGAGTTTAGAGTGATACTATCATTCATACACTTTTTAATGCTGACAGATTTTAACAGTGCTGTTTCAAAATCACAACTCCTGCCTTCACCCAAACAGAAACCTGCAATAGCAGCATGTTGTTCTGGAAACGTGTTTGCCAGATTAAACTCCTACACTCATTTCCTTGCAGAGGAATAGATGTTGATCCATAAGCACCTATTACGGTAAATCAAATGACAACATGCTTGAGTGGTCTCCTGCAAAAGACTGAGCTTGATTGACTCTGACCCCTAGCTTTTTTACATGGGAGCTTGTCAGTTTGCCCAGTCGTTGATAAGAGACAGAAAATCCGTCCTCTCTAAGAACGCCAGCATCACTCCCTATATTCGCTGAGCCCTACAAACTGTCAGTAGATAGCGGCATTTCAAATGACAGCCGCTTATCTGAGCAAGCTCCAGTGCATTTGCCAAGGGTGGAATTGGTGATACACCAACCACATTACTGTTGGAAGTTCAGCATCCTTTACTCAGTCTTGAGGCTCCTTTAAGTCCAGACGTGTTTGCCTTTTATTTGGTCCCAGTGAAGTCTGTGTGAACCCCACGCTGTCTCCTGTTTAAAGGCATTATTGTATTCATGTTTGAAGATCAAATGCATTTTAAGAGATGGGAGGGAGGACGGCGCATTTTAATTGCTAATAGGAAACAATGTTTCTTTTATCTAAACAACTCCACTGTTTCTAATTAAATTGAAATGTTCCACTGGACCGTTTATATCAATAGCATATCTATGTGAAATTAGCTTACATCTTAAGATACCTCTGCAAAACACTGTAGGGGAAAAAAAGAAAAATAATTACCACTTGGTGTAATACATCCAATTAATGTCAATGAGGGCTAATTTGACAACTCCTCTTGACAGCCTGTTCTCTGTACTTACTCATCTGAAACATGAAGAACTAATTACAGGTGATTCAGATTGTAATTTAAATCAAAAACGTTTACTCTTTCCAATTGATGTGCAGCAGTACCCAATTAACGGAGGACGGTAATGAATAATATGGCAAATTGCTCATTTTTATTCTAGATACTCTAATTTTACAAATGTTGCCTGTATACAGAAGGCACTTCCCAAAGCCCCCCTCCAGTGTATTTTGGCGTTATATGTCATATTTTTCTTAGTTAGTCCTGACAATGTTGTTTAGCCACACTGTTTGCCAAATATTTTTGAGAGATGAACTGAATTTTGTGCTCAAAGTAAAAAAATAGATGATGATGTATATGACTGATAGAATCTGCAAGTCATACGTCATCCTCCAAGTCATAAACACTATAAACATCATAGTAAGCTAGCTAGTCAACTTGTATTTTACCATAATTGTAGCATCATAGCTTCAGTAATACTTGTCTTTGTAGTTGCCCTCCACCTTAGTTTAGTGTGCTGCTTATTTTCACGAGTTGTAGCCTGTGCACGGTGGCCGAGACCCGCCATAGCTGCAAATAAAAAAAAAGCTGCAAATAAAAAGAAATGTTGCGATGCAAATAAAAAAACGCAATGACACAAATAAAAAAAGCAACGATGCAAATAAAAAAAAGCAACGATGCAAATAAAAAAGCAATAGGCGGTGTAAAATTTGCCCGACCTATCCGGAGCTCAGGTAATTTTGACCCTCAATCAGAGACCTGTAATTGCCGTTTTTCTGGTCATCGGAGGCCAGGCAATCAAGAAAATATTCTTGAATACCTAAAACAAAACACAAACACATGTTGTTGTTTTTAGTCACGTAGCCTCTCCATAATGATTAAATGTCACGCTGCTAGCTTGCTAACGTCAGCACACGTAACGTATGCTAAAGTTATATTACACAGTGTTTAATGATACAGTCTGTTATCTCCCTATTACTCTAATCTTTCCTGCTTATTGCTCAAACAAATGATTCATTTCTAAATTAATATGGGTACTCATTTAAGATACCTTCATCACTTACCGGAGGCCACTGTCTAACATCATCAATCCAGCTATTCATGATGCTGTCATCGTAGAGAGTCAGTTCACAATGACAGCATAATGAATTGATGACTGACACATGTCACTGCAGCAATGGCGCCGCCGCAAGATGGCGGCATACACAAATCGCTCACCGAATTCGTCTATGCTATAAAGATGGAGGAACACCAGCAGCATCCTCCAGTTCAGTTCAGCTTCATATCAAACCTGGGGCTACATGGCCTAACCATATATAACACACTTACTGTTGCGTTTGCTTTTCTTCTTATTTTTCGTCTTCTTGTTACTTTTCTCTCTTCGTCTTCTTCTTTCACATAAAAAAACATGTGCGTCGGCAATAATACTCCCCGGTAATTCACTTCCGTTGTGGCTTTTTTATTTGTATCGTTGCTTTTTTTGTTTGCGTCATTGCTTTTTTTTATTTGCATTGCGACGTTTCTTTTTATTTGCAAGTTTTTTTTATTTGCAGCGATGGCGGGTCTCGGCCACCGTATATATGTGCAGTGAATGGCTGCAATCAACACAGCGCATAACACCAGATACCATTGGCAGAAATAGCACAACACCTGTTGACTGTCTCTCTTGCTCGCTCTTTTTTTACAATCTCTTGGTCTCAGCACATTAAGGTCCATTGTCTGTTTTAAAGACGTGTTGAAAGTTTTCACTGTCCACTAGCAATAACCTCTAACAGGCCAGGGCACTGGGAAGCGCACAACTTTAAGTCAAAAAGTCAATAAAAAGAATCAAAGTACTGCAGAGTCTGTGCTGCAAGTTGAGGTAAGAGCTGCCAGTGCTGGTAGACAGTGCTCCTCCTCAGTGTCTTGCAAATCCATGTCAAACAGCAGACCTCGGCAACATATCTATCCTTCCTTCAGTCGACTTTGACCGGCCTGTGGCTGCGGGATTGTGCAGTTATGCGGTTGTGTGGCTTCCTAGTGCAGTAGCAACCAAACAGTGCTTCATCACTACCAAGTGGTAACCTCTGAAGCTGAAAAATGAAGCCAGTGTGGAAGTTCAAAAACTGCAGTTCATTGAATGGCCACTTGAGACCGGGTCCAAAACAGAGAATATCCCCATAGACTCCGATGTTAAAATGGCCTACTTTACAGCTGAAATGAACACATTCATAGCCTGGCATAAACATTTTAACATTCATGACAACTATACTGGGGTACAGTAAGTTAGTAGGCTACACTGATGAAGTTCCCAGGCTTCTCTCTACCATGTGAGCTGACCAATCAAACGTGAGCTTGACCTTTAATGCTGATTTTAGATTGGTTATTAGCCTCAAATCACTCCGCGACCGTGGCACTTCTGTCACTCGGAATTAACTAGAAGCCAAAGCTAATTCATGCCTCACATGTTTCGTTTACTCTGATTGGTTTTCCGTCTTTCAAATTGCGTGAAGGGGCACTTTGAGTGACAGCCGTTGATACCGTCTCTCGGGAATAGAGGCAATGTACGCTCCATGTCCAGACCCATTCGCGTTTTACGAATTGGGTCTAGCAATGCCAGGCTACCACTGAACACCACTGTGAATGAAAGAGAAACCTTACATGATGATAATACTGATGATGATGTTGATGACTGTCATCATCATCATCAATATTATCATGATCTAAAGTTTCTCTTTCATTCACAGTGGTGTTCAATGGTTCAGTGTTTTTTTTTCTAAAAATGTCTTAACTGAAAAAGTTAATGATAAGTGTACTATACACATACAATGTAATGTATGCAGTGTAATGTCGTCTTTTTGTTGCAATAAAAAAATCGATTACACTGTTGGTGCTTCTTACATTACGATGGGTGCTCCCAAAATTTTGCTGGTGCTCCTAACTTATTGAAGTTAGGAGCACCAGTGCTACCATGTAAAAAAAGTTAATTTCAAGCTCTGCATATAACTGTTTTCAAAACTACTGTAGCTGGAATCTGGTTGCAATGGTTATGGATTAACATTACTTCTGACAATTAAACACCCCCCCTGTTCTCTGTTTAAGAGAGAATGTGAACCGTTAACCAGGAAGTAAAACTGACTGGAGGGGTGTTTGAAGGGTGATGTTCTGTGTATGCTCAAAGGGCTTTACTTAGACTTTGCTTGCAAATTTACTGCAAGTTAACAAGCACTTTGTGGCAAATAAAGTCAAAAGAGACACATCTACAGTATTTATTAAAATCTATTGATGTTGAATGATGAAAAGGCTACAAGTCAAAGCTGACCACAGTAGTAAAATGCAGGGGAGGGTCGTGTGGTTGAGGCAAACTTTATGACAGTGAGGGATTGTGGCTCTACAAGTCCTTCCTGCTGTGACATTAGTCATCATTGCCAGCTCAGTCATTTCAGGGTTAGGCCAGATATTCATCATCAGCTGACTTGAGAGACTCTTGTTGAATGAAGGAGGATTGGGATATTTATGGACAAAGGAAGCAAATATCCCAGCTGCCAGTGTTTGGAAGCACCGGCGTTGAATTAGATCATTGGTGACCTTACTTATTTATGACTGGTGGCTTCTTGCGCTCATGTCAAGACATACGCTCAAGGACTTTGTGTCTCTCAGCTGACAGAGAAATATATGTTTATGAAATTATATCTGAGGAGTGCAATAAATCATACTTCTTAAGCAAGAGAACCCCATCTTCACTCATGACTTAACATTTGCAATGAACGATACAGCACTGTCTTCAACCAGAGCAGCTTGAAAATAGCAGTGGGTGATATATCGAATGTACCCGTTGTATTGCAGCTTGTTCCATGTGCGATGTATAAAATGACTTGCCGTTTCAGCTCTATGGCTCTCTTACAGAGACACACAAAAAGAATATCTCACAAACATGATACATCACACGCACACACACAGACTTATTCACCCATCCAGGCCACTTTCTCCCGTGCGACATTGTGTGAGCAGGGCGAAGCATGTTTCTCATCTGCAGGGCTCCAGACCACTAGCGTTACTTTTTAGTCACATTTTGCAACCATGGAGCGCCTCTGCAACTTGCAAACATTATGGCCTCTAGTTTCCCTGCACAGCGCAGGGTGGCGAACCCCGCGCTGAGCTAGTTTCGAGTTTCCCAGTTTGGTAGTTTGGCAGACTGAGGTGCGCTGAGATGGGTGTGGCGGCGCAGGAGGGGGAGGTGTCGACAGATCCAGCTTGGCGCAGTGACAGTTTCGTGCCAAAAGGCTTCGCCAAAGGTGCATTAAAAGCTCGCCAGCTGAAACCAGGTCTACTGTCAGCACAGGTGGAGCGCAGCCAGTGTAAGCTGAAGTTTGGCTGACCAGCGGACAGTGCGCACATGTCACCAAAACCTCACAGGCAGGTTTCCAGAATGTCAGGTACATTAACAATGCAATAAATACCCACAAACACCACTATTCAATGCAACTATCTGCAATCAGCACATAAATGTATCTCTATATCGACTGTCCCGTCTCATCTGATGTCAGATCAAAGGGGATTGGCACCGTTTGGCACGTTTGGCACGCGTAATGGAAACCCAACCTGATTTGATTAACACAGCTGCAAACTAATGAGTTCACATCCCTCTCAGCCAACCACAAACAGCCACAGCATCAGATAGGGAGTATATATTCAGCAGAGGAGATTTTCAAAAACAGGTTCATGAGTTATGTGATCGTTTCCGAGAAAAAAAGTATGACCAAAAGATATTGAATGCATCTTTGTCCCAAGTTTGTGAGATAGAGAGGGAAAGTTTGTTTGAGCCCAAGGCTCCTCATTCACTTCATACACTTTTTTCTACAGTTTCTCAGTAAACACTGGCATATTCTGTCAAGTGACCCTGTCGTTGGACGTGAGTTTGTCAACCCTCCTTTATTCGCCTATAAGCGATTGAGTAACTTGAGGGAAAAACTAATGAAAACAGATTTTTATGTCAAACCCTCACGTTTTTTGAGTTCCTTGTCCCCGGGAAACTTTGCCTGTTTAAACTGTGTAAATTGTAATTCACTGATTAAAGGGGACCATTTTACACACCCTCACACAGGCAGGAAAATTAAGGTGAGGGGGAGGATCATATGTAGAACTACACATGTAGTCTACTTGATAAAATGTCCATGTGGTTTCTGTTATGTAGGTCACTATTAGTCACACATCTGTTAACTACCTTAATATGGACCTATGTAGGTTCTGTTGTTGTTGTCTTTTGCATATTGTTGGACATTATTGACATTTTTGGTTATGACAAAAAGTTGTTGTCGATTTTTACAAAGTAATTTTACAATGTAATTTTAATTTTTTGATATTGTATTATGTGCTTGAAGATTTTCTATTTTTCTATTATATCTAGACTATTCAATGTATTATTTATGAATGGTCTGTATTTGTATCTTTGTAATGTTGTCAATTGGAACCACCTGGCTTCTGTTAAAAGGGTGACACAAACCATTTAACGCTGAGGACAGCTATGACCTGAAACACGTCCGTTTATCTGCTGCTGTGCAGTTTATTAAATTAAAAGTGTTACACTTATAAGTGAGGGCTGTCAGGTTTTTTACTTTTCTGTGATATTCAGCATCTGTCATCTTAGAAAAGTCAAAAGAAAAGAAACAGTGTGAGACTGCGAGAGAGAAAGAGAGAGCACGTGCGCGCACGAGAGAAACGCAACATTGATTTACAATTGTGGTGACCTCCTCCCAGGCTACCTTTCCATCATCAGCCGGTGGAGGTCTGCTTGCAGTTCCGTATATTCGGACACTGCCAGCTTGAACCTCCTGGACCAAAACATCAGTTTCCTCCTGGGAGAAGTTTGGCCGCCTGACACTGCTGCTCTCTTCTGCCATGGCGAATTGAGTAAACTCTCATTACGCCTTCGCGCGGTGCATTTAAGGGCGAGGAGAGGGGCTCATTTGATTGGTGTGATGTGTGTAAAACCCACTCCACCCTTCTCTCTTCCTTCTTTTCGACTTGCGCAGGTAGAAGGGACAGAGGTGGGAAAGAGGAGTAGCTGCGCCAGCGCGCACGGTGTGCCAAACTTGCGAAATCCGCCTGGCCACACCCAGTTGGCGAAGCGCAGGTGCGCTGCGCCTCCGCCTCGCCCGGTCTGCGAAACTAGAGGCCTATAAATTCAAAAATCATAAGTGTTTTATTTAGCTTTATTTTGACAGTAGCTACTTTATTATAACATTATTAATAATAAATAATAACACATCGGATAGATATAGCGCTTTTCTGGATACTCAATAATGCTTTACAGAGAACAACAACCCCCAGCCCAGCCCTACATGAAAACAGATATATGTTGAAATAAATGAAAAATGGTATACAAATATATTAATCATTGTTGTTTGCGAGTATTTTTTCAAAACTGAAGCCAGGATCAAATCTGCTGTCTGAATGTGATTCCTTTCGATTCTGATGCTTTTACCATTTTTAACTAACTTAAACTACTGATAATCAATACTCACAAATTCTGCTAAGATCTACAATCCCCATTTATTGGTTTAAAAACCAGAAAGAGTAAAGTTTTGAGTGACAGCCTGTTCAGAACCAGTAGCTACAAACTGAAAATGATACGCATGAAAGTTTAAGGAGCAATTGAACACCCTTTTGAAATCTTGTTTTTGCTGACCTCCAGTGGCTTAACTTCTCACCTTGTTGACTGACTTGATGATTAAAATTTTCCACAACCCTGTTGGTAGTTGATGGCACGCTCTATCTCCTGAGGCACAGCTAAGAGGTGAAACAGAGTTGAAACTTTTAACCCGAGAGGGCAGTGAGCACTGCGTTTCTGCCCGGTGCTATGATATTCAATAACTGTGAGATTCCCTCTGCTGAGACTGACATGACACAATTAGCAAGATCATTTTACAAGAGAAGACTCACCACTCTGTTGGCCTGTTAGACAGCCAAAGATTGTTTGTTGTTAACATTTGATGTTTTGCAAAGTGCAGACATCAGCCTGCACAGAATATGTTTGCGAGGGAAAAGACCATTTTTATCATGTTGATATCAACTTTTAAGCATCACTACATACTGACTGTCATGTTCACCAACCTCAAGGATATAAACAACCTGTTATATTAATAATTCCATATTTATTTCGGCACCATTTGCACTCTGCTCCATTGTTCTACTGTGTTACTGTTAACCATGCCAATGTATTATTGTTTGTGGATTTTCTTTATAAATATTTAAATCCCTACATGGTGGTCAGATGCTTATGTTCACCTCTGTACAGCGTTCTTGTTTTCAATGGAAGTCCATTTCTGTGTTTGTACAAACTGGAGTCACATTCCATGTATGTGTACTTACTTACTTGGCCATTAAAGGTCCAGTGTGTAGGATGCTGGGGGATAATCTGCTTGAAATGGTATATAATAACCCTCTATGGTATTGTGTTGCCTTTAAGTAATATACCATTATCAGCCGTTTACACTCACACAATACATTCTCCATTTTGTTACATCCTCCATTATGTTGCAATACTATAAAAAACAGCCAGAGCCCTGAGGAAACCAAACCAACAACACTGTTTTTATTGTCACATTACTCTCTTGTGGCCATGTTGAGTCCTTTTTTGGGGGCATTCCTCACATGGCTCACTTCATGAACTCTCTCCACAAAAATGATCTGAAAACATCTTTTTCCGTCACTCTGCAATCTGGAAAAATATTTGATTCAGAGTAATAGAAGAATAAAGTTTATTTTTTAAGTTTTTAATGTACTAAACACCGTATGTTTATGGAATTCCACCATGACATAAATTGGTATTGTTTCTTAAGGTTTATATTAGGGTTGGGAATCTCTCTGTGAAAGACGATTCAATACGTATCTAGATACACGGGTTATGATACAATTCAAAAATGATGTATTCTTAATACAGAACGATTCGATACAGTGTAGGACCGATATGATTCGATACAGTGTGGGAATGATACGATTCGATATGATTCTATGGTTAACATTTGTTGATGTAGACATTAATCATATGTTATAAAATAAAGAATTCTATAAAAGTGACAGTCTTACAGTATTTTCAAATTTGTAAAAGACCACATCCCCGAGCATTGTTGCTGTATGGCACTGGCAAAAATAAAATAAAAAGACAAACAACAAAATCACATGTCAAATGTATTTATTTTTAGACATGGACCAAAAATGACTTGCTGAATGAACATCATTTTGTTGGATGGGATCAGTATAAAAGTGAGAAGAAGTTTTAAACTTTAAGTAAAGTGAACTTTAAGTAAAATTTAAGTGTTTTAAACCTACTTGTTGTGTTGTTTTTATTGTATTGTCTGTGTTTTTGTATGTATGTTATATGGACTTGACTCTGGAATAAAGTTTATCATAACGCTGTACAATATAAACATAAAGCAGAGTGAAATAATAACATGCAATGTAGGGGCAGAATCTGACATCTCCTGTTATTAGTTGATGTCATGGACTGTGATGACTAGCAGCTTATCACTGACAGCATGTCAGACTATTTCTCTGTGTTTGCTACACTCTGTGTTTGTCATTTATCAAAAGATAAATCACTTTTCTATAATACATCACTGATATTTCAAAGGAATAAATTACTTATTGACTTATTCATACTACAAAAACAGCATCAATAAGTGATTAACACAAGGGGGATCAAAATAAAATAAATAAAATAAAAATCAACCAGCCACCCTCCTCCCTGACAAGTAAAGAACAGTCCCTAAAGTGCAGTGAGGTTTGTGGAAATGTGAACGGCTCGTTTCTCCTCTGACACGTCACATACCTGTGTGCTGCCACGGCTCGGCTGTTCAGGTATTTCTGGGCAGTCATCATGACGCCGATGAAGACTTCTTGGACCTGGGGCCGGGCTTCTCGGTCGCAGTAAGCCATTATTTTGCGCTGCCAAGCACTATGCCCGCCGTTTTTGACAGGAATACCTATTTCTGTCTGTGTCTGTGACCCCTGTTCAACCCAGAACCGGCAGGATTCGCCTTTAGTTTCTGCTGCAGCTTGGCTGCTCCCTGGTTTATCCAACCAGCATTAGCTTCTGTTCCTCATCGCCACCGGTCAAGCTGGCGCTGATGTTTACATCCATTATCGTTGTCAGTAATGCCTGCTACAGAGATGCAAACTGTTAAAGCCAGTCTACCGATTGCTAGTCTCGCGATACCCGATCCATGACTCTACAATCGATTCATCTCAGGATTCATGGCTGATTCGTATCGGTTGAGGAGGCCGCTACCGACACAGCCGTATCTCTCGCTTGTCAAACCAGATATCCGGTCGTATCGGTTAATCGTTTCCAATCCTAGTTTATATACTGTTCATAAGCATAGCAGCTGTCAGAATTTCTTTTTATCCTACAAATTAAGCTGGATACATGTAATTTTGTTTGTGGTAATAAAGTTCAAGCTATGACACTGTATAGTCTGCTTTTTTATATTATACATTCAGTTTTCTTCCATTTACAGAATAAATGTTTATGAATATTTACTCTATGCCTCTGCAAAGAAGAGGAGGGTAAGGTAAGCACAATTGGTGTTAGCAGGGATTTTAGCAGTGAGGAGGACAACAAGTTGCTAACAACCCTATCCTGGAAATCCAGACTCATATCTAGAAAGATTTTGAGTCTGGCCCTCACTGATACACCCTTCCTACCCAAGGGGCGGCACTAACTGAGGCATATTAAATGCCGCCGCATGCAATTGGATAGCACGATAGCCAATCAGAGCAAATAACAAGGTGACGTATTCATTGCAGTTAGCCCCATTGGTTTGCCGACCAGTGGGGCTAACTGATGCTTCGGCAAAACGGCAAATACTTCCTTCCTGGAAGCGAAGGCTTCTAGGGCAGTCTTCTGTTTCTCTCTCAAGGAAAAAGATAGTTGTTTTTTATTGCCCTTGCTGGCAACTTAACGTGTCTTTGCAGTGGCCATGTCTGCTTCCGAGCAGGAAATGTCTGCTGTTAAGGCTCATCTATACTCCCTTTACATACAAAAATAGATACATCGGTTTCAACATTGTAAACCTTACTTCAATGCGTCCTTTGTGATGGCATAGATACAGCCGATAGATAGCACTAGAGGGCAGAGTCAAAGTTTCACACAACAGGAGGAGGAGGTTGTAATATTGTACCTGTAAGAAACTGACTGCTTTATTCAGCGCTTTCACTGGTTTAATCATCTGGTCTGTTTGTTTTGGAGAAGTGGAGACCTCTGCTGATTATTGCGCTCCCGGTAAAAACCTCCTGAACAACGAACACTGAGGGAATTCTAACTTGGAGAAGTTGCAGCGGATTGCAATCTGCAATCCTAGATGCCACTAGATCCCCCTAAGTCTTACACATTAGCATTTAAAGCAGATCCAAAATTGTTCAACCAAACACAACCCTAACATCACTGTCGCCAAATCCACCTGCCTCTATTTAAATAAATAGTTCATTTCATCTACATAAAACACACTTCATTCAGAGTCGACAGAAACAAAATAAAGCTCATGAAAGAACTCAGGTTTGGTTGAAATAAATCCTAATTCACCCAATCTGATGTAAAAATATGCTGGCTCTATACAAGCTGAAAATACTGTTTATTTAAATGGACGCTGGTGGAACTGGCGATGTCAACTTCAGGGATGTTTCCAGTTTAGGGAAAAAAAAAAAAAAGGATCTTACTCTTCACAAAAAGGTCTGTGTAACATTCTGAGCCTGTCAGTGCTATTGAAAAAAATGACAGTATTAACATACCCTGAGTGGTTATTGCAGCCTGTTTTGCCGCTGCCGGCTGCAACACTTTAACTTAATATTGGACCAATTTCAAAAACTACTGTTCCAATTAGTCCTTTTTCAAAAAAGCATGGGGGGAAAAAAGGGCTAAGGTTGAAAAATACCAAACTCACCCTTTAAGCTTCTGTTGCTGCAGACATTTTGTTATTTTTAATGAGGAGAGATAAAAGGTTTCATTAGAAATATATTAGCTTTAGATGATGGAATCACATTGTACCATCCAATTCATGTTTTGTTTAAAATCTGCTTTCGTTGTGGATACTGCATAGATATCATTCTTTACATGGAGCTAAGTATTAAAGAAGTTTCCAAGAAGCCCAATAAGGACTGAATATATTATACTGGGAATAAGTGAGAAGTATTGCAACATCAACAAGGAAGAAAGAACAAAAACTTTGCAAAGTCACTTTGCTGTGAACTTGAGTCCTCAGTTGACTCTGAAAATGAAAAGTAAGGATGTCATTTCCAGAGACCTGTGATCTTTGGAGACAGTTCTCGCAGTGAATAAAGACACTTTTTTTTTTAAAGCTTTCAGTTAATTGCACAGGCTGCCGAACACTGTCAACTCTGTCTCTCTCAAAGTTCACCCTGGATATGAAATAAAGTGCAGGTGACTACATTCTCAGCCTACCTGGCTTTGCCAAAATATTTTTTTCAAAAGTTTGTTCCTGTAGTTCACAGCACACATGTCTGAGATATCACAAATTTCTGGTGAGATTATGTTGATTTTTTTTAGGTCCTCTGTAATATGGTTCCATCCAGATGGAGCCTTTTATAGACTTGTAATTATGAATGTGTTAATGTGACTCGCACCTTCGCCAGTGAACTCTCTCCCCTTTACGCTTAAATTCACTGGATGGGTTTCTTAGTAAACTTAAGCCGAGATATTTTTAGAGCTGCAGACATTCGAAAATCATATGAAGTATCACCAGGTGACATCATAACAGTATTTGAAATCAGTGGTATAACCTCAGACCGCTGCACACTGTGGCTGTTAAAGCAACCAGTACTGACAGCAGACTGTGTGATCATCCATCAAGTTGTATTTGGAGAGCTATCTAACCCTTTCAAAGAGGCCTGGGTGAGTTCACACAGCCTTTGCAATCAGTTTATCCAAACGGCCTCAATATTTTACTGACATTCCTGTAACAAAGTGTTACGTGTGATCATTGCTCAGAGAAGAGAGTGATGAAACTGCACCAACAAACAATTCGTCCTCGAACACATGTAACTGAGCTACAACAGGAAATCTTCCTCGACTTGACATTCCACAAATCTCTGTTGAACACGCTGAGGAATTAGATAAGTATCTATACTTTATCTAAAGTCTAAAGTGTATTGCCGGAACCATTCTATCTTGTTGTTTTTTATACATTATAATTCATTACCATTTGGATAATGCATTCTTAGCCAGCAGTGTGACCAACCAATCTCACTCCAAAGTGTTTTGAACAAGCGGTTGAGTTAAGGGGCTGAAAGTCTGACCCTAGGGCCACACTCTCAACAAAGTGCTACAAAGCACAGTGCACAAAATTCTTGCGTGAGCTCGTTTTTATCAGACGTGCATTTCTCCACGCTGGTCAACAAGCGCTTGTGCTCCCAGCTGTTGTCTCATTGTCATATTTGTGGCTGTTTTTCCATCATAGGTATCTCTCTGTTTGTGTGTGTGTGTTCCCCAACCCCTACCCCCTCTAGCCAGCCCACTCTGTCTGTCTCTCTCTGTTTCTTGTGTGTGTGTGTGTGTGTGTGTGTGTGTGTGTGTGTGTGTGTGTTCATCTCTCTCGTGCTCTGTTTAGATACCACTGGCTAATATGTATATAAACACACACACACATATATATATACACTGAACAAAAATATAAACGCAAAACTTTTGTTTTTGCTCCCATTTTTCATGAGCTGAACTCAAAGATCTAAAACATTTTCTATATACACAAAAGACCATTTCTCACAAATATTTCTTACAAATATTGTTCACAAATCTGTCTAAATCTGTGTTAGTGAGCACCTCTCCTTTGCCAAGATAATCCATCCCACCTCACAGGTGTGGCATATGCAAGATGTGGCAAGATGCTGATTAGACAGCATAATCATTGCACAGGTGTGCCTTAGGCTGGCCTGGGTACAGAAAACTAGTCAGTATCTGGTGTGACCACCGTTTGCCTCACGCAGTGCAACACATCTCCTTCGCATAGAGTTGATCAGGTTGTTGATTGTGGCCTGTGGAATGACTAAAATCACTGAATCACTAACACAGATTTAGACAGATTTGTGAGAAATGGTCTATTGTGTTTATAGAAAATGTTTTAGATCTTTGAGTTCAGCTCATGAATGGGAGCAAAAACAAAAGTGTTGCGTTTATATTTTTTGTTCAGTGTACATTGCATTTGTCAAATGGGTGTTTTATTTTGAAATTTGTTTTACTCTGAAAATTGACCGGATGCTGTTGTTGTTCCTTTGTTTGACCTCCTGCCCGGCTTGACACATTAGCTTGCGGCTCGCACAGAAAATAGACCAGACGCCGAAACAATTGCTGTAGGGCTGGCCGCAGAGCTGCGAGCGCGGCCAGAGTGGATGACACAGTCGGTTAACATGGGCGCCAATAGGAAACTGGCTTCACTTCGAGGCTATTCGCAGTGCTTCCATGGGCCATGTGACCCTGGCGTGAGTAGACCAGGCGGGATGGGTGGTGGAGGGGTCCAACAACTACCGACTTTCACCCAGGAGGCCAGTGTTCACCTCCCATTTGAATGTTAAGCCAAACCCTGTTCTTTTTCCTAAGCCCAGCCACGTGCTTAGGAAAGTATTAGAAGTGTATTTTGAAATCAGATCATGCATGTACCAGGCAGAAGTTGACACGGCATCCCAGGATGTCTGAGAGAGACATTCATTTTCCCAAGAGGAATGATCCTAATGACTCTTGTACCTCTGACTATCTACCGGTGAAATTTAATCATGATTGATCTGGGTTTACCTATTGCGGGGGGCTTCAGGGCTAGCCCTGTGTGTGCTGTCCCATTATGAGGCTCCGTGATCTGGAGCTTGTCTGTGGGAAGCATCAACACAAAAGATGTCATCAGACTTCCTTCCTTGTGTGCAGATACTTTATATTTTCTGATATTCTCTCTCCTTGATCTCCCTCCTTGGTCCATGAGCTTGGTCCATGAATTTGGACTTTAAGCATGTGTCTCGCAACTTGCTCCATTGTCAGCACTCAGGTTTCCACCGTGTCAATGCAGCTCTCTGCTTTCCCAATTGTCTGACATGTCTTGCTGAGGTTGTGTGTAATATCATCCAGCAGACAGTTGCTTTCTTTTATAAAATCTCCTGTAGAATCCTCTTTATGTTCACTTTTGCTTTTTTCTTGCCTTTCTGGCTTCTGCCATCTTTGTCATTAGTATGTGGTGCTGCACCTTGTAATTCTTTGTCAGTCTTGTTCATTTCTGTCATATGTTCTCAATTTTTTCATTGTTATCCTGCTATCCAACAGCTTTTAAAATTAAATAGGGCTTTATTTGCCAGTCAGTGGGATATTTAAATTCTGTTGTTGGAAACAGTGCTCTCAGCTGCCATCTCGTAAAGTAGCTGAAGCGGAAGCCCTGATCCACTGACTGTAATTCAGCACAACCAGCAGGTCAAAGTTTCCCCTTATGCAGTGAAATATCTCAACGTTTTTTGGCTGCACATCCATGATGCAGATCTCCCACTCTACAACAGACCACTGGAGTACAGTGAATACATTGTCGTGTTTAAGAAATCAGTTTGAGATTATCTCAAGAAAATATCCCCCACACCATTACACCACCACCACCAACCTGAACCATGTTACAAGGCAGGATGGATCCATGCTTTCATGTTGTGTATGCCAAATTTAGACCTGACCATCTGAATGTCACAGCAGAAATTGAGACTCATCAGACCAAGCACCATTTTTCCTAGGGATGCACCGAAATGAAAATTTGGGGCCAAAGCCGAAGCCGAATAATATTAAATGCTTGGCCGAATACCGAGTACCGAATACCGAATATCGTTGTTTAGTTTTTCATGAGTTTTTGCAGATGAACCCCCTCCGGGTTAGTGTTGTCACGGTACCAAAGTTGGGACCCACTGTACGATACCAGTGAAAATATCACGGTTCTGAGTAGTATCACAATACCACAGTGAAAATGAGGCAGATGAGCCTTTTGTCATTCATAAAAAGATAAATCACCTTTCCAGAATACATCAATGATATTTCAATGGAATAAATTACTGACTGACTTATTCATACTTCAAAAACAGCATCAATAAGTGATTAACATAGGGGGGATCAAAATAAAATAAATAAATAAAATAAGAATCAACCAGCCACCCTCCTCCCCTGACAGTCCCTTCATAAGTAAAGAACAGTCCATAAAGTGCGGGGGAACAGCCCATTGGTCCGACATCCCATTGTTCCGACCATATTAAACCCATTGTTCCGAAAGCCATTCCGAAATCATTGTGATGCCCTGTGGTTAAGGTCTGGTTAGGTTTAGGCACAAAAACCACTTGGTTAGGGTCAGGAAAAGATCAGATTACTGTCTGTGTCTGTGACCCCCGTTCAGCCCACAACCGGTGGGATTCGCCTATCGTTTCTGCTGGTGGTGGAAATCAGTACTCACACAGCCTGCTGAATGATTTAAGCCTATTTTGCTTGCTCAAAACTATTTTTAGTTGCAAATGCGAGTGCGGTGACGGACGGATCGCCACACTGCCGAAATTTTACTCCGCCCGTCACGGCACGCTGTTTGATTGCGTTATCTAAACACGCCGCTATTATTCGGCCTTGCTTTTAACTTATTCCACCGAATACCAAATGTGTGTTTTTTTGCAATATTCAGCCGAATATATTCGGTTACCGAATATCTGGTGCATCCCTAATTTTTCCAATCTTCTATTTCGTGTACCTGTGTGAATTGTAGCCTCAGTTTGCTGTTGTTACCTGACAGGAGTGGCACCCACTGTTGTCTTCTGCTGCTGTAGCCCATCTGCTTCAAGGTTTGACATGTTGTTTGCTCAGAGATAATCTTCTACATACCTTGGTTGTAACCAGTGGTTATTTGAGTTACTGTTGCCTTTCTATCATCTTGAACCAGTCTGGCCATTCTCCTCTGACCTCTGGCATCAAATGGCATTTTCACCCAGAGGGCTGCCAATCACTGGATTTTTTTTTTTTTTTGAGCGTGAAAGTCCTAGTAGATCAGCAGTTTCTGAAATCTGGCACCAACAACCATGCCATGTTCAAAGTCACTTAAATCACCTTTCTTCCTCATTCTGATGCTCGGTTTGAACTTCAGCAGGTCGTCTTGACCATATCTACATGCCTAAATGCATTGAGTTGCTGCCACATGATTGGCTGTTAGTGAGAGTCTGTTCCTTTGCAGCAGCTCACTCTCATTTTAGCTCCTTCAGCGCATGCGCCTCTAGGATCTTAGAGCAGAGTATTCTGCTCTTTTTTTCCACGATTTTGAAATCTAATTTTAGATACTCAGCAATGTTTTTAATCATTCAAATTTAGCTTGTTGGTTAATAACACATATTCTGTAATGTGACAAAGTCATTACATATTTTTGTTTAAGCTTTATCCAGACTTTAAAATGATATATAATTTGTTATAATTCTGAGCAGCCAGGGATTATACTGGTACATCTATGCATATATTGTAGTATTTATATGAAGTCTGACTTCATATGAAGTTCTACCACCACTGCATATTTCTGAACAGCCCCTTGTCTGTTATAACTTTCCAACTCCCACAGTAACATGAGTGACAAGAGGGTCAAGCAGTGCATTTCAAGGTGTTAGCCTACACAAATATGGCACTTGTAATCCTTGAAATATTTTGAAAAAACTGTAATTTGTAACAGCTGAAGGCTATGTGTATATATGAGCTTCCCATATGCTTTATAACCACTCATCCCTACAAACATATAGAATAACTAAAGCAAGATGCCACTGACACACCTTCCTTTTGTGTGTTCAGTGTACATGGAGCAGATAGGAGAAGGTAACAGTGTTCAGCAAGGATGATGCCTTTGCACATGGGGCGCCTGCTCTATCCACTAAGCCACTGACGCCCTCAGAAATTAATTTCTGACTAGAAGGCAGTTTACAGCTTCAGTTTCCAATCTATGCTCTCGTCAAAGCCACCAGACTCCATAGGCAAAAACAATAGTTCAGTCAGGACCATTTTAGTCAAAGAAAAACTTTATATCCATTTGTTGTACATTTGGATATATGGTTCTGTTCTGGTGCCTCCCTGCCTTCCCTAGGTCTACGCAGAAAACCTAAAGTGGAGAGAGCACACCGTTCAGCCCTTCAGCGTGCCTTCATGGAAAGCCTCAGGCAGGAAGAGCACACCTCTCCCCCTTTTTGCATGCCTACATGAAAATCCTTGAGGCAGAGAGAGCAAACCTCCCTGCCCTTCCATGTGCCAACGCAGGGAGAACAGCAAAGACCCCCTGGGAACAGAACAGAGCAAGCATCAATGACTAACAGATATGACATTGATAGGCCAGACACAGCATGAAAAGGAGGAGCTGGGGTGGATGCCCCCCCCCCCCCCCCCCCCAAATCAATCACTGTATCCATCAGTTGATTGGGCTACTTCAGATCAACCGATGACAGTTGAGCTTGACATCATGTTCTGCCTGAACTAACACTGAGCTCAGTTTTAAGCACGCTGAACAAAAAAGCTGCTGGTCTACTGCTGCCTTAATCAGTTAGTTAGTTTGTGTTATTGTGTGACTTTAGTGAATTTCAAACATTAAAGTTACACAATAAAACAAACTAAATAACTGATAGAGGCAGTGGTAGACCAGCAGCTCCTGTGTTCAGTCTGGCTTTGAAGAGAGTGATATAACAGCTTAATTTTTCCTTAAGAAGTCACTCTGACATTGAGGTGAAGCAGTGAAAATACTCTCAATACAGCGTACACTTCAAACTAATATTGATGTTTTTAGGTGGGACTTTTTTTTAGGTGACTGAAATACATTTTGTTGCTGACCCCTCCACAGCAGTAGATTGCTTTGCTTCCATGTCAGACTCCAGCCTGCTTCTCCAAACTGTGGGCATGCTAACTGTCCTCTACTGTATGTGATATACTGTCTTTAGATGGGTACCGCATACAATCCCACTTAAAAAAGCCGAACTATCCCTTTATTATAATTTTTGTGCTTCCCTTTAACACCACATTTGAGCTATCTATATGCCACTCCCTAAGGCTTTGTGATGAAGAGGCCAACAACAGAAGAATGGTTTATATTTGACTTCTCTTTGGCTTTTGATAAGGGTGATAAATCCATGCCCCTCGCCTTTTCACTCATCTTTCTTACAGACATCAAGAAAATGGAAGGCGCCCTATTGCATTCTTAGCTGTGTAATACCATGCAGTGCAAAGCCATTGGCCCTGACATCAGGCATTTAAGACTCAGGAAAAATCTGAACTTTCAGAGGCAATTTTCTCAGTATGAAATAAAAGGCTATACATGTTTATTGCATGTTCAATTCACAGGAAGGATAAAACCAGTTTCAATGTAGCTAAATCAACTGGGAGAAACTATTTCATGACTGATTAATTTTTAAAATAGTTCACCCTTTTTTATAGAATTAATTTAACATGAAGGCTTTAAATCTGAGTCTTTATGCATCTGAAGACATAAGGAAGATATCTTGATCTCTGGAAGGACCTGCTCTGCCCCGTGAGAAAATGGAACACGGAGATAATGAATACTGAATGAGCATATCTACTTCATGCAATCATCTCTATTGACCAAATCCCATCAGCACACAAATCATCTGTATGGTTATGCTGAGTTAATTAAGATCTAGTGTGTGGAATTAATCGAGTCATACCATTGCAAATGTCTTCAATCACTGGACCTGCACTGTCTTATCTGTGAGTACTGTTACTACTGCCTGACAAGGAACGGAGATGATGACATAATGTTGAAGATAATCACAATAAAAAAATGGCTTTTCTTTTCTTTTTCAGAGGGCCAAATCCACCTGACTCAGAGATGGTGAGGAAAATGCTCCGGCCCTCTTCAATTCAAAATAAACCAAGTGGAGATAGTAAAGACTGTTTTGTAGTTGTGCGTTGCTGTTTGTGTGGGTGGAATATCGTTTATGCTTTTATCTGGGGAAATACTGTACCCTCTCAGGCTTCTTGGACTTCCGCAGATAAGAAAAATGAGTAAGATTACTCCTCATTTTTCTTCTCAATGCCAACATTTTCCTTTCCATTGCCAGTTGTAATTGTGCCCTCCAGACTTTTATACAGTGAGCGCAGAAATTGGTTGGCCAAAAGAAACAGCCCTGACTGGATCAAAATGCCCCGGTGAGCCATTTACTGGTGTTGTTGTGACACAAGCCGGAAAGCAATCACCTTTTATTGAGTTAAGATAATTAAATATGGAAATGAGTAAAAAGCGGGAATATGATCTTAGAGGAAGTTTCAATTTCTACATAATGACTTAGTCTGTTTAATTCTTGTAAGTGATAATTTATCATTTGTCAGAAACGCAATTATCCAAGTAGGAAACAAGTATTGCAACTGTGCACAGTCACAGCATTTTTGGTTGGAAAATAGTGTGCCAGAGAGAGGGAGAGAGATCACAGGAGATGAGTCACGTCAGCATGTCTGTTGCCTCTGATAATGTCTCAGCTACATGTGTGTGACTAAAAAGGGGCAGGTGGGTCTGTCTGTAACATACAGTAAAGGTAAGAAAAATATGTTCACTGACTTTGTACATACTTTACACAAAGATGAATTCTACTTTTTGTGTTTACACAGCCTAATTGCTAGACTAAATGTGTGGGGCTGTACATTTCTGCAAATCATGGCTATATATTATGATGTAGGTGCGGACACCTCCAGCTACCTCTCTTTCAGCTCCAATGTCTATTATTCAATCACTGGTGCTTTCTGTGGCCGGCTTGGACAGTGATGGTGTGTGGCAGCAGGTCACCATAAGGATGAGGATATCAACTCAGCAGTCTGTACACTCTCCTCCGAAGTTTTCAAATGTAAACATCAGTAAACATTGAGTAAAAAAATAAAACATGAGCACTGGCTGAAACAGCATCCTGCTAGTTACATTTATCAGGAACGGTGATATCCTTTGATTTACTGAAACTTCCGCTAAATTTCGCTTAGCACCATTCAAACAGGGGGCTCCTTTTCTATAAGCTTATCTGACAGAGCAGAGGAGTCTGGCGAGACAAGGAGAGGAGTGTGCTTTACGATGAGTGAGGACTGGTATGTTGGTGGGGTGTGAGGTACTGTCCTGTTCCTGTTGTAGATCACACCCATAACATTTCACTGTGTAGAGGCAACTGCGATGCGGCGCTTCTGTGTGGATTGTCTTTTTGAGGTTGGGATGTGTGGACAGTTAAATCTATCCACAGCCAGTAACCATGGATTACCAGAACCATCTGGGAACACGAACAACATACACACACGAACATAAAGTGGCAGCCAACAACGTAAGAAGATGGAAAACAGAACTAAATCACAGTGCACAAGTTATGGAGGCTGATGCGATCACATTTCAGTGGAGTTGTACCATATATTATTATGTATTAGGTATTATTATGTCTGTCAATTTTCGTGGCACTATTCAGGCAGGAAATGCAGTGATAGCTCAGTAAAAAAAACAACCGCTTTTTGTGGCACTATCGCAGCTGGTAACGCATCAATGTCTCTGTAAAAAACAATCACTTTTGTGGTACTATTCTGGCAAGAAACACAGCAGTGTCTTGGTAAAAAAACAGCCACTTTTCACCTACCCGGCAAATGGACCAACGTCTCGAGCTCAAAGCTCAGCTCATATACTACGTCACTTTAGTAACGTTGATGATGATATGTATGAAACATACAAATGTAATCTGTCTGTAGTTTGCAGAAATGTAGCATGTTTTTCTGGTGACTGGGCTGGTTTTCATGTGTGCATAATATATTGCAAAACAATCAAGACAAAAACTTAAAAAAAATATTTTTTTTTATCATGGACAAAATGTTTTGACCCTTTTTGATCCATTTAAAAGCACCATTTTATAATAGACTGTAGGGTTTGGTGACACTTAACGTCCTCTGATCATTGTGGTCAAGGTTTCTGTCATTGTGATTGGAAAACACATGCACACACACGCCACAGTCAAACAGAGCTGTTGCAGGGCTGATCCAAAGTCCTGTGTGAGCTTGGCGTGCAAGGCCTTGACCATTGGCATGCGTTCCTGCACAATACAGCGCACACAGCTATTTGTAGTTCAAGGTCAAGCTTAATTGCAGGGCACATTTTAGTACAAATGCAGTTTGAAATGTTTTACCCAGTCATATGTCAACATAAAAACAAAAGAAAAGGTAAATATATGAATAAGGAAAATGTTTAAGTGTGTCACTAGTTAAATTTACCAATCAGTATGTGTATCCATGTTCTCTACAGCAGCAGTGAGCACACCTATAGTAGCATTAGTAACACTCAGCAGCCCATCAGCTTATTATTAGGTTCTTTGAAAGAAAGGCTGGGACATTGTAACAAACTAATGAGTTAGACAGCATCCACAGATTCAATTATATGAATGTCACTTTCTCTTCTTTCATGACAGCACAGTCTGTAATAAGATCTGTGTAATCCAGATACTAGATGCAGCCCCCCCAATGGATAAAATCACAAGTCCACATATTCTGTCCTGAGGAATTGATGTGTGCAAATAGTTTTTAATTACTTTCAGCTTTACAAAGTTTCACTCACCCACACAGTCTCTGAGAAAGTCAGACACATTCAAACTTCTGTAGTTTTCTTCCTTTTTCTCAGCTTCAGACTTGTATCGTTTGAGCTCTCGCATAAAGACATTAAGACAGGATGACCTTAGCCCGGCATAAAAGCATAAAAAACAAAAAAACCAACAGCTTTGATTCTAACTGAAATGTGCATTCACTTTGAAATACATCCAAGTTCTAATATTTTTATAGTTAGGTCCAACTGAGCAATATTTTAACTATGCAAGATTTCTCATTTTGTGTCTGCATTTTAATTTCATTACAATCCAGCATACGGTCATCTAAGAAACACCAATTTCAATTTTTGTACTCTTTTTGTGCAATCAACAGAAAAAAGTGCTGGCCTTGCTCATTCCTTAACATTTTTATGTAGCAGATATGTTGAAACTTAAAGTTTCAGTAACACTGTGGTAAATGTGTGGTTACGTTTAGGCACAGAAAAATGCTTAGTTATGATGAGGGAAAAGCTCATGTTTTGGCTGAAAACACCTAATTTTAGTGGTTCAATTCCCTCTGAAAAAAACAGCAATGGGCTGCTACAAAACATCCATGTTTGGGGACTTAAGAGCTGCTGGTCACAGCAATGACTCGCTAAATCACAACCAGTTTTGTTGTAGCTTGGCAGGCGCCTTACCTGGGTGTCACGCCATCAAGCATTCCCTCTACCTCTCGAAGACAAAGTCAGCTCATAAACTATGTCACTTTAGAAATGTCAGGCACATGCACAGATAGACCCCAGGTGGTGCTCAAGCACCTGCCCTTTTGCCCTCTGTCTTGATAAGCACCCTTTTTGTAAGACATGTTGGGTTTTTTTCTTTTAATAATTTTTAATTTTAGTTTTTAAATTT
The DNA here is from genome assembly GCA_035609425.1 of Epinephelus awoara. NCBI lineage: Eukaryota > Metazoa > Chordata > Actinopteri > Perciformes > Serranidae > Epinephelus > Epinephelus awoara. Next base: position 6,438,287 of record CM069304.1, read on the forward strand.
GTCCCATGGCATCAATTCTCAATTAAAGTGTGTTGACGCACAGCCGCACACAAATCGAGTGCACTGCAGAGCAGCATCACATCTCCCTGACCTGCCATGGACAGCCAGGTGTTTGCCCTAAGTCTCGGCATTGTTTGTCAATTAAACCCATATTTGAACATCTTAATACAGCCAGTTTAATTTAGGAAATGACCCATCATTAACAACAAGTAACGAGCCTGGCCCAAAATAAACAGTCTCCTAGAGCTGGGCAATATGGGCAAAAATTCATATCTCGGTATATATAGGCTGACTGGCAATACACTGTATATATCTCTGTATTTTATACTCAGTGAGCTACATGTTTTCAGTTGCAAGTCAAAGCCAAATTTGAGATGTCACAGCCCCTGTTTGAAAATATGCAGCTGCACAACAGTTACATCTCCAAAACACTACTCTGTGGCAGGGTATCTGTGAAGTGCTGTAAAGTTTAGTTAATACAAAACACACCTAAAACATACATTGAACATGGCTCAAGAGCGGCAATTTCAAACACAAGTACACAAATTGGCTGCATCATAACTCGCAGCATTCACAGACAAAGCACTTAGCTGGACACATTTTTCCCCACACATACAACATGCTAATGTTTTTAGCACAAGCCTATGGCATTTTACATTGTATAAATTAGCCTAGCAGCTAGCAAACTTTTCCTCTACGCATATGAAGCCAGGGACAACAGCAACATTTCACAAAGGTAACGTTATAAAATTGGGTTCCATTACAACTCACAGGGTTTACCGACAAAACAACTGTCTTATACTAAACAGGCTATCCTAACAAGTATAACATGCTTACATTATTAGCACTAGCTTGTGGCATTTCACATTGTATAAATTAGCCTAGGGAATTCCTCTACTCAGGTGAAGCCAGGATAAATCAAACACAGGTCTTGAAATGCTATCTTGTGGGGCCCTAATTGTTGTCACAATTTATTGTTTCTTGTGAAATTAAAGTAAATAAACACTTTGTTTCCACATAGGGAAATGGTTTCAGCTAACAAAAATAGACAGGGAGTCTGTGTTGCCGCAACGTGTACTTATATTTCCAGTGAGGTGCAGGTCAGGCTACGGCTCTAAAAGTGTTGCTGGAGAGCTTGTGAGTGAGCGAGTGAGTGAGAGAGTGAGACAGAGCTTTGCAGAGAGTGTGAGAGCAGAGAGATGCACACTGGTATGTGTCATGTAACGCAACTTGACCCTATATTGATATATAAACAGTGTTGTCTTAATTTAGATTTGCTTGAAATATATTTATGTATCATACATAGTCATTATATTGCCCATCCCTACCATCTCCCTCCAACTCTCTGCTAGATTCAGGTTCACCAACTACCCTGTGTGAGCAGAGACAGACTCCAAATTGCTTTCCCACTTTCGCGCATCTTTTTAAACCAAAACTCAACTTGGAATATTGTTTATGTCTCTCATGTGGTCTCTAATAAGTCATTTTTAAGGCTGTACATTTCTGTCCTTTGGGATTCTTATTCAATAGTTAAAGCTTATTTTGAAGATAATTATAAAAAAAAAAATAACGTGACTATTTCAAAAAGAAAGGAGAAAAGAATTAGGAGAGGAGAAAAACAAATTGAGAAGAGAAGAGCAAAGGAAGCAAATGATTGGAGAATAAGGAGAGGAAAAGGGAGAGAGCAGAACACACTTAGCCTGATTGTTGCAGCTGAACATGAGCCTACTTTGTAGTTTAGAGGGTATATCCGTTGGTTTATCATTTTATTAATTCAGAGAACAGCATTTTTCAATTCTGTGTACAGATTTGTTGATTGTGAATGGTTATTTACTTTATAGAGCATTAAAATGTGCACAGTGTGGCACTGTTTTCTTTGGTGTTGCATGTTATAATTAAATAATAATCAGAGAAAGTGAATGTGTATGTGTAGCAGCTGCTAGGTGCATATAGTGTAGATATTTAGACACCTCATATGAAAGCTTGTCAAACATTTCTCCTGCTCATTACTATGCACAAATGCACTGTACTTAGACCTCAAGTTCAAGAAACCCTTTGGGGCAGTCAGATCCGGCAGGGTGCAATTTGCGTGTGCACAATTTGTCCTGCGTGAGAAAGAAAAAAAATGTGGAAGGGTTGCCCTTTTTTCCACCTCGCTGCAAAATGTCTGTGCACAGCACTGAGATACGTTGCTATGATACATATTAAATGTACACATGTAATGTATTTGTGGTTTGTAGAAACATTCTGGCAATTGGGCTGTTTTGTGTTCTGCGAAAACAAACCACAGACATAACGGATACAGTGAATACAGGAGAGAAAATTGTATGTGCATTCAGAAAATAAATTCAGGTTACAAATAAACTCATTCAACAGTCTTACTCACTTGCTGAGTGAGCTACATGAAATGCTTCAGATAGAATGTGCTTTACCTAAGTACAATGACAACTTCTTAACCATTTTGTTTGCATGATTCTGTTTAAATATATCAAAAATAAAAACCATAATAGCCAGAGAAAAACATTCTTTTAGCAGCTGAAAGCTAAAGCTCCATTAAGGCACTAAGGTGCCAATACCTTACCTTACCTTATGTTCCTGTTATAATATTCTGGTATTTCCTCATGATTGCCATGGGAGATCACTGTATGCATTATCCTTTTTATATAGAGATTTAAAATAAGAACCATAATAGATAGAGCTTTCTTCCTCAGCTTCTTCTTTTTTTTCTTCTTCTTCTGCCTTTCCCATTATCATGTCACCACCTTATGTTACCTTACTTTATGTGTGGTGCAAATTTAGTATTTTGCTGGATTTACACCAAAATCCCCTTAATGGCTGTGGGAGATTGTTGTTTGCATAATACTGTCAATATATAATAAAAAAAAACAAAAACATAATGATGTGCTATGTTAGGTGTGGTACAGAAATACATGTTGGCACCTGAGGAATTAAATGATGAATCTGTCATAACACAGTTTCACTCTGCTCATAAAAAGGAACACATCACATTACACATTAAATAATGTACATAAAAAAACTTTGTTTTGTGTTTTTATCATGCAAAATCTGGTGTAAAATAAAATATCAAATATTTTTTTTGACACAATATCAATACTTTTATCAGTTACATGGTTTATTGGCTTTCATAAACTTTTAGCTTATGTTTTACAGATTGTAGGGATATGAGGCATTTGAAGATACTCCAAATGCCATCCCAATGAGCAGAAACAGTTATGTACGCCGTGGTGGACAATTTTTTCGTTTGTTTGTTTGTTTGCTTGCAAAGTGCGCCCTGTCAGGAGGTTTCCTATGAGCTCTTGAAGCCAAAGTACATACAGTACATTTGTGCACAGTAATGATCAGGGGAAATGTCTGTCTGATGTCTGCCTACACATACACTTTCAACATTTAGCATACATTTATTTACATTTGTAAGAGGCAACAACAAAGACAACTATGCCACACCGTGCACACTTACATGTAAGTGGTCTTTAAAATAAATAACCATAACAATCGACAAATACAATCTACCCTCCAAACTATATGGAACAAATCATACAATCAAATTTATTTATAAAGCATGTTTAAAAACAACTAGAGTTGAGCAAAGTGCTGTACAGCTAAATAAAATAAGTAAAATAACACAACATGGTAACAGCAAAACGTTAGAGGAACAACAAACCCAAAAACATGCACAAGTAAACAAGTAAAAAAAAAGAAAATAAAGCAAAGATTAGTAAGATCTGAAAATAAAAATAGCGGAAGAAAAAAAACAGAAACCTTAAGGACAATCAAAGGTATCAGAAAAAATGTGGGTCTTCAGCCTAGATTTAAATGTGTCTACAAAGGGGGAAAACTTAGTTGAAAAGGATAAGCTGTTCCAAAGCTTTGGGGCGACTAATGCGAATGCACGATTGCCCTTCCCCCTTAGTCTGGATCCCAAGGCCTGCCAGGAGCAACTGGTCTGAGGATCTAAGAGATCTAGTGTTTGAATGGAGGCAGAAGAGCTCAGCGATGTATTTGGGTGCCAGGCCATGTAAGGCTTTAAAAACAAACAGTAAGACCTTAAACCCAGACCTATACTTGGCCGGTAACCAGTGCAAGGAAGCCAGAACAGGTGTAATATGATCTGTTTTCCGTGTACTTGTCAGAAGTCAAGCAGCAGCATTCTGTACCAACTGCAAGCAAGATAAGGAGGACTGTCTTATACCCACGTACAGAGCATTACAATAATGTAAACAAAAGGCAATTAAGGAACTTCAAGAATATCTTCAGGACTGAAATGAGAGGATTGGTTTCAGTTTGGCATTGTTTCTAAGTTGGAAAAGCAACCTTTCAATACAGAATTAATTTGTTTGTGGAATTGTAAAGCTCAATCAAAGATGACACCAAGATTTTTGGCCTGGGCATGAAGGTTAGGTGCCAAGGGACCCAGGTGGTTTGCTCTACCCTGGGTGGAGTTGGAGGGGCCATATAAGACCAACTTCATCTTACTATCATTTAGTTGGAGACAATCTGGGAGGCAGTTGGGGACCTAACTGTGTAATTATTCTCATCACCCGGTTCTAATGGGAGCTAAAGCCAAGTATCATCTGCATAACAATGGTAGGAGATATTGTATTTATGAAAGATGGTGCCTAAAGGGAGCACATAAAGGGAAAACAGGATGGGTCCCAAGATGGAGCCTTGGGGTACACCACAGGTGATGGGAGCAGAGAGTGAAAACATGTTTCCAGATTTGCCAGAGAAGGATCTTTCCGTAAAGTAGCAGCTGAACCACTGAAGGGCGCTACCCTGGATACCGACCAGGTGCTCAAGACAGCTCAAGAGAATAATGGTCAGCTGTTTCAAAGAGCTATGAGCTATGGTCTAAAAGAATTAGCATGGCACATTTACCAGAGTCAAGGGACAGCAGTAGATCATTGGATACTTTAAGTTGTGCCTCTGTGTGCACAGTAGGCCTAGTAACAGTTAGGCTTCAAGTGCTTTCTGCTCTCCTCACTTCATTCTCCACTGCTTTCCTTTGCCCTCCTCTTCTCATTTTCCTCTCCTCTTTCCTATGTAAATAGCCACATATTAGTTCTTAAAAGTAGATTCTAAATAAGCTTCAATCAGATAATCCTACAGAACATATGTGTGCACAGACTGCAGCTTTGCACTTCTTTGCACTCTTGCATGTTCGTGCAGCACCAAAATGCATGTCAGATTTGTTTAAATTAATTATCAAGGCCGCAGTATGGGAGATGTAAACAGTATTTTTTAGTTGAGTGTTGGTTTCTAAAGACGCATGGAAATGGGAAAGCAATGCGGCGTCTGTCTCTGCTCGCCATGAACAGCTGTTGAACCCAAATCTGCCATAGAATTGAAGGGAGACGTTTCTTTTAATGCCAGACTAGCTTACTTGTTAAGCTCAACGGTGGGTTATTGCCTAAATGAGCTTGGCTGTATTGAGATGTTTTTAGAGTGGATTAATTTCACAACCACAACTAACAATACTAAAGCTCAGGGCAATCACTATTGTTACCTGACTGTCCATGAAGGCAGCTTAGGGAGATGTGATGCTGCTCCACAGGGCTCCCGGTTTGTGCTTGTTGACTGTGGCTGTGTTGTTGGCTCTGACAGTGGATGTTAAAGAGGGAGTGGCAGGGGCACAATTAAAATGTAGTAATCGGACACACCACACCTTTAATGGAGAATGAATGCTACAAGCAAAATTCAAAAACTAAAATGTAAAATGATTATAAGAAACAAAAAAAAAAAAGTCTTGCTAAAGGGCACTTATCTAGTCAGAGGGCAAAAGGGCCAGTGCTTGAGCACCACATGGGGTCTATCTGTGCATGTGCCTGCAATTTGTTAACTGTATCCGCAGTAGTTGTTTCCCTTTCCCACACTAAAGCAATCTGCTAGCACCACACAACCACTTGTTCAGCAGATGTTATATTTAAACTCCAAGTTTAACTTCAAGTAACCTACTGTATCTGTGCTGCAGAAAACCCAGAGAATCGTGCACTCACTGACTTTGTGATACTACCTGGTTTTAGACAACAAATCAATAACACCACTGAGATGACTTGTACTCGCACTGCGTTGGCCACTTTCTGCATATCTTTGCAACAGATAATCTCTTAAACAGTGTTTTTACTTAATGATGTTTGTCCGCCAGAGGGGTATGACATACAACAAAGGTCTCTGGCCGCAACCTAACCGGTGATGTGATGACTGTATTATTTGTGGCAAAAATCTCTCATGCACATATGCTAGTCGGGAAACAATATTATCACAGGCAGTGTTTTTAGAATAATGTGTCTCAGGCAAGTGTGCATTGCAAATAAGGGCCATCATTAACATTTTGAATATGCAGAGGTCTACCATGGTGTAGTTGCTTGTGGCTACCAAGGGCACCAGCTGAACACAAAAAGAAAACACTTCTTCTGCAATGCTGCAGTAGTATAAGTTTATATGCTTCAAAATCCAACACTGAAAACAGTTAGGACTTTTACAGACTAAACTAATCCTCATGGGGGTACATATACTCTGTTAGCACATTCCCACCTGTCGGGCAACTGGAGTGGCACTGACAAATAATTCACCATTGATATAGCTTTCTGACTGACTCCTGCTGATTTGGAAATTGGATAATTAACTATCTGAAATTGTGCATAACCTCTCTTTAAATATTCCCTCATCATGTAGATATTTTTCCCAACTTTCCCAAACCGCCATCCATATGTCATTGTCAAAAATGATCTGAGTGGTTGATTCATTCTATCCCAGGGTATTAGTTCCATTTGACTAATATTTGAATGGAAATTGCTCATTCAGATGCATTCACCTTGAAGTGAGCAGAATCCATCTCTGGGATGACAGTTTCTGCCTAAATAAGCATTACGGCGAGCCGCTCCTCTCACTTCAGATTGGACACTGTTATTGTCACCAAATAAATTGTTTATAACCTTAGGGTTAAAGACGGCTATATTTGCGTACATACAAATGAACAATTTAATGTTGATGAGAGTGACGATAGGAATGAAATGGCAGCCATGTTGACTCTTTTGTCCCAGATATCCACAGTCTCTATCTGTAAGGATCACAGTGGGACTGTGTACAGTTGTCAAAGGGACTATGACTAAGAGTATGGTGCTAGATTTCATCTATATGAAAAGTGCCCTGACTTCTGTTACGATTTGGCACCATATAAATATAATTCAACTTACTTGACCTGAAAATTTGTGTAAATGAGCCATTATATTGGGTTTAAAAAAGAAAAAAGACAGTTGCTACTGTTGGTTGACTAAAGTAGTACTACTTGCTTTGTAAAGAAGCTGCTGTGAAAGGCTTTTTGTTGTAAAAATAACTAAATGCTGCCAGAATGTTTCGCTCTTCATTAGTCTTATCTCTTTGTCTTAACTTGCTCTAAAAACGAATTAGGCTTTTCCCCTAAGGTAACTGTTCAAATGCCATCACAAAGCCATCATTAAGCAAACTGTTTACAGAGCAACAATCCTAGATTTGACTTCATCCAGACAGATGTGTGCTACATTAAGTACAATTGCCTTCTTTGACCAACATTAAAGTAAAACTTAAATGTAATACTGCCACGATATAATGTTCAAGATATCAAACTTCTTCTCTTTTAAGCTCAGAGTGGAAGTTGTGAACGTAATAGCAGTGACGTTGCTACATACGCATCTTGCATCCCTAAAACTTTGAAAACTGATGCAGTAAACTCGCTATTGATGGGTCCTAGGGACACATGCTATTAATTATTATCTGGTCTTACTCTGAAGTCATAGAAATCTGGTGCTAGGTCAACAACCAATACACCCAGGGTACTCTGCACGTACTGTGTGGACGTGGAAAGTCCATGATCAGTTGTCGATATGTGAGAATGTGTTGTATTTTCCCTGATGCTACATTGTGAACAAAAGATCTGTATTGAAACAGTGCAATTGCATCACTTAACTAGTTTTGGAAGCATTTTTTTCATGTCACAGAAACCACTGAGAGTGAAACTTGTGTTGACAAAGTTGTTATTATACTGCTTGTGATGTGTCAGGTGTTTTGCACAGCTTTGCACAGATCCAACCTGCTTGCACCAGTCCACCTTCCATCCCTGGTACTATGAAGCTCTGTGCGCTGCCATTTCCTGGTGAAGGCAGTGGGCCAGCATAGAGTTACCTGGGGACAACCACTATACAACAACTTTACATTTTTAGATTCTTAAAATGTACCCAAATTCACAATTATGCAGGCTTTTACGACAGACACTCCTGTAATTTTACGTTAGAATGTCTGCTGTGACAGCAGATGCTGCATTCATCGGCATGTTGATGATGCTGTGTTTTTATTCCCCTTGATAATACTACATTTTGATAATGTGATTGTGCTACTGATACTGTGTTGACTCATGTTGATGATGATTCAGTGATGTTTTACTGTCCAGGGGACACACCATGTGGAAGAAATATTTTCATCGGCAGCTGCTATTTTCTTACTTCTTCTTTCTTACTTTCTTATATCATAAATTTTGTGAAAGACAAGATCTTGTTTTGTTCACAGTCTCATCAGTAAAAGGAAAACATAAAAAATCTTCTCAGAAAAATATTCAGCATACTTCTCAAAATGTTAAACTAAAATTATACAATAGCTTATTTACAATTTTTATGTACTTTATGTATTGTAGTTACTCTACAATATTTCTGTCTGCTGTAGCTGACCGGCACACCAGGCAGATGGGTCCTCCAGCTCCGGTGTATTAATTTGATGTCGTCATACTGACTGACTTGCACGCCATTCCATGCTTACCTCAGTATTTGTTTATTGTGTTTCACATCATAGGCCCACAAATGTTATCCATAACTCATAATTATCAGACTTTGATCCTCTGCCTGACCCTCCCTGTGCCCAAGGCTATTCATACATTTAAGTAGGTATAGGCAATTTTATTGTTCTATATTGTCACGCTATTATTAATATAAGTAGGGCATTTCCATAAAAAGTGGTAACCACTGTATGTGTACACATGAATGCATCAGACCTGCACAGCACTGGATTTGAAATGAACTATCTTTATACAACAACATAATACACAGCAACATATAGGCTACTAACATCACCCAGATGTGCTGATTACAGGGGCGAGGAAAAAACAAACCCGAGGCTAGCTCTCTATCCCTCCTCCTTTCAAGCCGCCTTAGGATGCAAAAGCAGAACACATGCATGTTTAAACAGGTGCAGAGACATACAGACAGTTACAAAAAAGAAGTTAACATGAGGTAAGAAAGAGACAAACAATAAAAATAAAGACCAACAAACTAGATCAGAACAAAATGCAATATAAAACAAACAAGAAGTAGAGCACTGAAACTGATGGGCATACAGGCAAAAGCAAATAAACAAAAAAATACATGTTAAAAAAGCAAAGCGTTACCCCGACACTGCTTATCCACAAAAATTCCCTTTCTATTGGATTATTATTACAGATCACAATCACATATCAAATTTGATTTGCTTGATACTAGGTAGATTTTGGTGCTCTCTAAATTCAGCTCTGATAGATCTGATATTTGTACGTTTTGTACATAGACTGTATACAGGGATGCAGTCTGTGGCTTTGTAAATAACAATTTCAGATTTATTATTTATTTTTTTTGTTTAACTTTCAGATTCATTTCAAGCATTCATGAATATAACCATAATTTAAATTAAATAAAACATCAAACTTGAGTTTAATACTACAGTATGTAAAAAAAACACAAATTTGAATGGGGACTAGGGCTGTCACTTTTTATTCGAATTTCGAACATTCGTTCGATGGCGGGGTGAAAAGTTCATATTCGAGCTGTAATTACCTGTTTGAAATGCAAGCTGCAGTCTCTATAGGCGCATCAGACCGTTTGATGTAGTTCGCCGTGTGATCCAACAGAGGGCGCTCAAAGAATTCACTATCATCTTGACCTATTGCATGCCCTATTGACCTATCACTAAACTAAGCTAATGTTAATGTGTTGTTTTGCACTGAAAATGGAGGACAATAGCGAGCAAAGCCGTCCTGAGCGGACAATCACGACACCAAAACATCTGAGAAGCAGCGTGTGGAAGTATTTTGGGTTCTACGCCGTGGATGGCAAAGTTACGAACAAAGATAAGGCTGTTTGTCGACTTTGTAACCCCCAATTTCCACCAGATGCGTGTTGGTTGCGTCTCGATTCAATTCTAGTCAATGTGTGTGTTTCCACCGGCTCCGGCTGTGCTGCGTTCCGGCTCCGTCTCAGCTCCGGCACTCCGGAGGCCTCCGCAACAGATACGCAGGACTTCTATTTTTGCCGGACACAGGAGCACAATGCAGCAATTCAGCACAGAGCAGATCGTGCGGGGCAGGAAGTCGTGCAGAGAAATACAATAAAACATCCGGTTAATTTTCAAAATAAGATACACAGTGTTCACGGCGGATCATATTTCCCTGCACTACACCTTGAAAACTACATAATGGGCAGAGGCAGGCCTGAAGTCAACAGGTCAGAGGTTTTCAGACGTCATTTTACCCCGTTGACACCGTGGACGAGGAGATATCCATCATGGCAGTGCACCGAGATGGACCGCAACGGACACGCACCGTCCGTCAATACCCACCGGCTGCGTTTGCTGTGCGGAGCGGTGCAGCTCCGCCGGAAGACATCTCTCTCTGTATTTCTCTGCATGACTTCCTGCCCCACACGATCTGCTCTGTGCTGAATTGCTGCGTTGTGCTCTGGCGTCCGGCAAAAATAGAAGTGCTGCGTATCTGTTGTTGAAATTCGAATTTATCCGAACGAATTACGGGTCATTTCAAATTCGTTCGAACTTGAGTTTTTGAAAAAGTGACAGCCCTAATGGGGACCCACTCAAATGGTCACCTGTGGGTCCCAGGGACAAACTACATGAAAACTATTAACACCACTGTAATAGCTTACAATTAAAAACTACATGATTCACTTCCCATAGTGCTACTTTAGAATTTCTTGAATAACATTCTATCTGTGTTCTGATTTTGAGTGATTTTGCGATAATGATCTTCAACGTTTTTGTATTCCAAATAGCAACAATGATATGTGTCTCTTTTGTACACAAAAATGTCACACACCCTAAACTTAGTCTCAATGTTAAAACCCTGTCAGTTTCGTAAATGGGATTTTTAGGGAGGGGTCATTTGTAGATAGAACCTTCTAACCTTCTAAGGACTCACCTTCTGCTTGGACTTAAACGGTTCTATCCTGCAAAACATGAAAAGGCACAATGATTTTCAAGAAATACAAACAGTTCACTTATAATTTGTTTAAAACTTTTTTTTGAAAATTATTGTTGTAACAGAGTGTCTACATATAGAACAAAGTAAACGAAGGCCATGGATGCTCTGCACTCTGTACCAGCTGGGCTAGGAGGGTGGGGGGGTTAGCTGGGTGGGGGCTAGCTAGTGGTGGCGCTCAGTGATGACATAGCTTCAGAAACATCATGGTCACCTCTGGTCTTCCCCCGGGTCTCCCCGATAAGTAAGCAGCTAATTTTGAGCCACAGCACCTCTTTAGTGCTTTAAAATGTTAGCACCACAAGCAGTGCTGCATCACTAATGGTGCTAACAGTAGTTTACAAAGCTAAAGAGGATTTGCTGCACACTCACCAGGGCTACCTGGGGGTAGACCGCGGGTTGCCATGATGTTTCCGCAGCAATGCTGTTGGGTGGCACCACCAGTAATCACTGGACGAGCAGCTTAGTTAGCTACCTCACACCAATTACGGCTAGTGTGCAGTACAGTACCTGATTGGTTGTCTTGTGTGCTTTCTCAGTGCTGACTGGCTCACATATAGACCCTTACAAAACCAAGTTAGAGTTTGATTTTGGAGATAGGACCTTTTTGTTTTCTAAATAAAAAGTCCAAAAATGCATAGCCTAAAACTTAAAAAAAGCACCTCATATAAGAATAACAATGTAATAATAATTCAGTTTAAATTCAGTTTCAGTAGTTCTTAGTAGTTTGTCTGCTTTGGATGGAGATAAAAGGCCAATGAATTGGGCAGCAGCAATGACATGTATTTCTCCAATGCAGCGACAGAATGCGGTGGGTTCCCTGGCCGCCAAATCATATATCCCTGTAGACCCTCCTCATCTCTTTTGCAGACGTCTTTGTTTTTTGTTTGTTTGTTTGTTTGTGCATCCCCTAAATGACAGTGTTGTTAATTTCTGACAGTGCTCATCCTTAAGAATATTAAAATGAAACCCCCTTTAGCTCTGCATCCCTCATGACAATAGGTGACTAATTGGTGCAGTAATACTGAAACTGTAACCCAGTCACATTTGTGTGTTTATTGAGTATTTTACAACAGCTTTGAACACAACTTAGCCAATCACAATCAAGGACTGGAACTATCTGTTTTCTTAATGCCCGTGTGGCTGGAGACACACACATACTGTTTGTTGTCCTTGTTGATGCCTTTCATATTTTCTAGGCTCTCATAAAGGCTGGATGCCTTAATGCAGGAGGATTTAGCGTGACCTTCAAGCAGCTTTTATGTCCATTACTTGTAGTCAATAGAGCTGCTCAAAATGGTTGAAATATTGACACATTGGATAAAGAAGTTTTAGAAATTGAATGCACAGTTAAGACCCCCACCAACATGTTTCATATCAATGCCGTGTCTTTGCGGCCACACTTTTAATTCTGACACACGCACAAAATAAAGTCATGCAGAGGTCAGTGGAGGAGCCTCTGATAGTGTATCAGCATATCTGCTGAGCACACGCCTGCTGGGAGCACAGAGAATATTACACCTATTGATAACACAGGATGTCTGAACATTCAAATCATTTAAAGGTACCAGCTTCTTAAATAATTCATGGCCTCACGCCATGCATACATTGACTGACTTTGCAACACATCGCGCAGCATTAGCAGAGTGGGAACTGGGGAGGGCTGGGGTGGGATCAGATGTGACAAAGACCAGCACAACTCCTTGAAAGCAGAGAAAGACCAGCGTTGCATTTTAAAGGCTGGCTACAGACATAAACAGTCTTTTGTTCCACATGCTGTGACTGCAGCTAGGGCGTCTGATTAAAGCTGTCTGATAACTCAAGGCTGAGGCAGATGTAGTTATCTGTGATCAAAGTTGGAATCATGTGCAGCTCTCCATGCCAGGAGCACTTAAGCTCCTACACAGTATAAAGCAGACCTGAATCAAGTTGCTATTTGATTTAAAAAAAACCAAAAAAAAAACCAACTCAGACAACAGAAGCAATCAGTCTGTTGTCAGAGAGAAAACCCAGCCAGTCCTGCACTTGAGGCAATTAAAGTTAAATAACAAAGCAGTTATTTGTTTGGAAATTATTGGCGATCCTGATGTCTAGTGTTTCTGAAGTAACCATTTAAGTAATACAATACTCAAATGCCAACACATGCCCTCAATAAATGATAGGGGACAAAGTCCACAGTCCTCTCTGCAATATTGCATTGCAAGCTTGTAAAACAAAACAAACAAACAAAAAAGACCTCATATGAGGCCTCAACAGAGTTTAACAAAAAAAAGTGGATATAACCTACTTTGGTTGCATTTTTTGGCAGTATGAAATTCCGGCTTTGTGTTACAGTCCCTCTGCTGTGGCTCAACAAGAAAACACTGACTGTTGAAGCTCAGAGAGGGAATTTCATAATTAAAAGACATTCAGTTTGTAAGATCCACACTTGTTTTAACTAACTTAGACTGCTGAAACATCTTATGGATGATTTTAACAGAGAATGAAGAATTAGAATTTTGTCCCACATCATGCACATGCATCTGACTGTGAGAGGGGATCTCTTTGTGGCCGCTATCAACCGGAGGAGCAGTGACAGTGACCGAACATACTTTCAGTATACATGTGAACATTTGAATATTGTATTAAGATACAGATAGCGCAGATAAATCAATCCATACTTAAAAGAAGTATTTCACAGTTGGAAAGATGGGCTGTCCATGCAGCAGAAAGATGCAGACCAGAGAGAAAACTCAGAGAGACTGTGGCATTCACTTTCGCTCAAGAGGTAGAAAACTTACAACTCCCAGAATGCACTGTGTGGCAGTGGACCAATAAATTTTAGTTGAGAGATCTGGACACTGGTAAGATGGACACTACACATACTACCCACTGCAGTGATACAAGGATGGTTTTAAAATCTGTAATGTATTCCCTTAATGTCTTGTGTTTCTTCCTCTTCATAATCATTATATTACACCGGTCAATACCGACCCAATAAAATCCATAAACTCTGGACTTACAGTGACTGACCTGCAGTACTCACTGTAGGCTGGATGTTATCTAAGGACGAAAGTAAATAATGTAGTTTGTTTGATTTTCCTTGCAGCAGGAAATAGTTCTTTTTTTTTTTTTTCCTTTTGCTGGAAAGTTTCATGAAAATGTAGAGGTCTGAGGGAAAAATCATTACATGTTTGATAGTAGTAGTCATAGTGTAAAATATCTTGTGAGAATCCATTTTATCAGATAAAATGATTCTTCTGACGTTAATAATTGAAAGTAATCATATTCATTTTATATTTCAAAATGGAACTAGAAAGGCAGAACATTGTTCTGCTATTAGAAAATTGAAAAAAACCCCAACAACAACAACAAAGACCTGCATTTGAAAACATCAAACTTGTTAAGCCCTGTTTCTACCAAACACTTTTGGTATAGTACCTTTGGATATAAAATATGGGATATATAAACAAAAAAAAACAAAAAAACATACATTTTTTGACAACGGTATAAACATTTTAAATAGAGATCTCTTTGGGCTCTTGTTGTTTTTGGGATTATCAAGAGTTGGCTTTAACCTGCCTCTTTTCTATTAGATTATTATGACTGATTTGAGCCTGTGCCTCTGTAAGTTTATATTTACAGGAGGGCAGTGCGGTGCTGTGATATTAAGACTGAGCCTACTGTTATCTTTACACGTTTAATGAAATACTCACAGCATAACTGTCATGTTTTTGTATATCTATATGAATAAATCCAGGGTTATTGGATGGACATTTGTGTACAGTACTGTATATTTGGACTATGTCTTACATTTGCTAAGTGTTTTGATAGTGTCGGAGGGATTTTGAGCTTGCATCAATAAATATTTAAACAGCAGAGAAAATCTTGTGGCTGCTTTGTGTGATCACTGACACACCTTCAACTCACCTCTGAATTATCATGCAATTATGGGCTGTATTTAAGCACTGTGGCACTTTATGATTCTTGAATATAACTTCAGAAATGTCCAGGAGACTAAAGCATCAACACTTTTTAAATAAACCAATGCAGAGGTGAAAAATGGGCAGGAATTCACTTTTTTCTTCTAAACTTGACTTTGGGTAGATTTGATTCCCTGCATCACAAAGGAGACAAAGCAAGTGTTGTCCTCCACTCTTGTTCAACATGTCCTCATTTTGTTTAGATGAGGAACTCCACTATATTAGTAGGTGTTAATGCTGGCAGAGTGATACACTACAAGTCAGGGAAGTGGATGTATTATGTTTGGTGTCAGAGTGAAGAGGTGCTGAAGAGACTGTCCTAAAGCTTCACTTCACCTACTAAATGCACTAGCTAGTTAGTTAGTGCTAAGATTCACCACAGTACAATATCAGAGAAGAAAATAAGGACATAAATTGTTTTAAACTTCAGTGACTATTATAACTCCAAACTTACCATAAGGGAACAGTGTGTAGGATTTAGGGGCATGTGGTGGCATCTAGTGGTGAGGATTGCAGATTGCAACCAGCTAAAACTTCTCCTGGTTAGAATTCCATCAGTGTTCATTGTTGAGGATGTTTTCACTGGGAGCTGAATTATCCACAGCGGTCTCTTCCTCTCCAAAGCAAACAGAGCAGGTGATTAAACTGGCACAAACACTGAATAAAACAGTTTCACATTACAAATCAGACATTATTTAGCATGTCAAAAATGGGCCACTAGCCCAACACCTGCTTATGTGTGCTTGCCTTTTTTCTCTGATAACTTAAGATCCAGACATTCACGAGGCTTTTGCCAGGAGTCAAATTATCCTCTCTTCCTCTCAAAAACAAACAGACCAGTTATTTATACCAGTTAAAAACACTGAATAAAGCAGTTTCACTTTTAAAACAATGTTTCTCCAGCAATGTTTGGCATGTCAGAGATGGGCTGCTCACTCACATACCCCACCACATACCATCTTGTGCTCATCTTTTTTCCTGATAGATTAATGTGTGCTCACCTTATCTCTGATAAATTATCCGAATTATCCAGACTTCGCTTGCATCCCAGAATTAACAGACCCACTCATGTAAACCAGTAAATACACTGAATAAAGCAGTTTCACATCACAAATCAGTGTTTCTTCAATGCTGTTTGGCATGTCAGAGATGGGCTGCTAGTTCAGCACCTGCTAATGTGTGATCACCTTGCTTCTCTGATAATTTAAGATCCAGATTTTCAGGAGGTTTTTACCAGCCAGATTATCTGCAGAGATCTCGTCCTCTCCGAAGCAAACAAACCCAGTGATTTAAACCAGTGGAAACACTGAATAAACAACCCAGTCTCACTCTGAAGTAGTTGAAATCAGGCATGGTCAGTCACTTCTGGCATCAGACACAGATGAAAAAAGCCGTCCTTTCAAATCAGCATGATACGCTGCATCGGGTAAAGACCAGGCAAAACAATAATGAAAGTTAAGGTAGTGGAACACCAGACCATGGGCACACCCATGGTCTAGTGGAACACCAGACCATGGGTGTGCCCGGTGGGTGGGAGGGTTGGTGGATGTGACTTTCACCAGGGAGGTGGGTGCTCACTTGCCGGAAGATTGTAAAGCCAAACACTCTTCTTTTTCCCTGAAAGAAAAAAAAAACATCAATTTGCAGTGTTGTATTGACTTAGTGCACTTATTTTGAAAGAGACTGTATGCATATGGTACATTTCCTGTAAAAACGGAAATGTATTTGAAAACAGACAATGCATGTAACAAGTTGACACATTGTCCCAGAATGTCAACAACCAAAGCACCATGACCAAAGATCGATATGTGACGAGGTCAGCGTGAGAATGTATTGTGTCGGAATAAGATAAGGCAGTTTCACGTAAAAAAAACAAAACGTGTTTTTTTCTGACACTCTCGTGATGGAGGAGCTGCTAACTATGGTGGCCAACAAAAAAATGGCTCTGTCTACAGCCAGTCTTTGGTTTGTCCCTTTTAGGCTATTGTAAAGACACAGCGGTGCAACATAGCAATCTCTGTGGATGAAAAACCCACTCCATATCTAGATATAAACAATTCATGCAACGTTAATGAAAACACAGCAATTCATATCTTCAGGTGATTATACACTAAAGAAAACATACTTATTATATTGTATTCCATTTCTGCCAGTCTATCCCCCTAAATCCTTGAACCAAAGCTCATTGAAAACGTTCAACCATTAGCTAACACAAAAGAACATGATGTGTCTGCTTTCTGCTATTGTTACAAATATGTTCTTTCTCATTTCAAATGATTTCACAAAACTTTGCTAGGCTGACCTCAGAATGTCAGCCACTCATGAATAAGTTGCATAACATTAGTGTTGGTGTGCCAGTGGAATCTGAGCTTCTGCAGATGACTGAATCCATTGAGCGAGCACTCTTTATTCAGTCTACCCATGTTTTTGCCTGGGTATTAGCTTGCTTTGGTCAGAGGCCGGCCCATTGTCTGCTAGCTCTGCCCATCCTTGCATGATATGAATGAAGATTAGCATGGATTGTTTGAATAAACCACCCAGGGTCTGGTGTTAATGCGTCGCAGCAGGAAATTATGTGAATGTCACTGCATGTATAAGTGAAATAAATGAGAAACACAATGTGCCTGGAAGAGCTGGACTGTATACGGCTGCAACCAATCAAAAAGACGATGACTTAAGTGAAATGGCTTTGTTCATTTGAGCATGGTAAAATCAATATGTCCACCTCCTATTTTAGAGCATGGGTAGTTGATCTAGGCCAGAGTTTAGCTTTCTTTTTTGCTCTCTCCCTATTCTTGTTTGTGTGATACATCAGGAGTGATTCATGTGGGCTGTGCAACGAACAATGCCATTCTAATTTGTCATTTCTGCATGCTTGGCACCAGCGCTCCTGGTGGAGCTCTGGCAAGGTCATCGGATGCACCTGACCCGCTGTAAGGCAGAACAATGAGGGTCAAAAACGTAATGCACATGACACGGATTGAAATGGATTGCAGTGTTGTTTTATCCTCCAAACACCTCTGTGCACAACTGATTGCTGAAAATACCGCACATACCAACAGCTCATCCTCCTTTCTCTTAATGGTGTTATTAAACCGTCTTTATCCTCACAGTGAATTGATAGCAGATGCCACCAAGGTGTTAAAAGGACGTCACATGACCAAATGTTACAGCCTTAATCGACTGAGGGGGTGTCTGTGAACAAGTACCTTGGCCCATCCCCTCCCTGTACCCTTGACTCTAATTAAGACCACATATCTTAGATTTTTGCTGAGGTCAGGGAGGGATTTTAATTTAAAAACCATTAAGACATGCACACAGTCAGGACTTGTGTTGCATCCCAGGCAGATATAATTTTAATTAAGTCTTATCTTTGCCCAATTTCTCCGGCACAAGACATCATCATAATTCCTCAATAACAACCTTCGAATAAACTGAACAACTGTTTGCTAAATGCGATGAACCGCTCATATACACCAAGTATTGACCGACCTGTGTACCTCATGATTTTACTTAACATACCACCTAATCATGTATGTTTGTACATTTTCTAGAAATTAAATCAGGGTAATTTACAGGGTATTTATCTACTGCCTGAAATGGTGGGAACAGAAGAAAGGGGATACACACAGAACGGTGCAGACAATATATTTTATTGTTAATGACACCCGAAAGTACACTACCATTGTACCGATGTTTTTGTGTTCTACTGTTGGTAACGTGGGCAATAAAACCTTGAGAACGCCTCACACCTGCTAAAAGGTATAATTGTCTTTTTGGCACTGTATTGTTCAGGGCACTTAGTGGGTTTATTAAAGACAAAGGCTTTTATTATGAAGTCAATCGTATGTGAGACAAGATTGATGAAGTGACAACAGAACACAGACTCTAGCCTACAAACACAAGCCATCACTGCTTTCACACTTGTACAAACATTTGGTACCAGACAAGAACAATGCCATGTGTCACTTGTATCTTTCACAGTGACGCCATCCAAAGCCTTCAGTGCATTGCCATTTGTTGCTTCCCATCCAATATCTTAACAGCATGCCAAATTGATGTTAAGGTAAAGAAATTATCTTGTTCAGTCTTCTCATGAGACTACAAAGCTGTCATAGTAATCCTGAGTGCTGCTGTTAGATGCACAGCAAAGTGCCACTCGCATCCCTAGTGGCCAGCTTCCCCGCCGTGCATACAGATATGGACGGGCAGAAACAACCCAGGAGCAC
This sequence comes from Epinephelus awoara, assembly GCA_035609425.1. Lineage (NCBI taxonomy): Eukaryota > Metazoa > Chordata > Actinopteri > Perciformes > Serranidae > Epinephelus > Epinephelus awoara. The sequence continues at coordinate 6,457,762 of CM069304.1, forward strand.
ATTAGTAAACAAAGTCAGTGTGGTTTGGTGAAGTTCAGACTCTCTTTTCCCAAAGGATACTTTCCTCCTCACCCTAACCATCAAATAAGCACCTTAACTAAATAATCTATCATCCACCTATTAAGTTTGTATAAATGACCCCTTACAAAAACAAGGCCTGAGGATTCCTCAAAAATGTTAAAATGTTAGAACTGTCACAGCGTGAGAGAATGAGAGATTGAACCAAAATGACTTTTCTGATCAAAGGTTTCCAGCTTCTGCCTACAAGGTGGTTATCTGCTGTTACTTTTAATTAAAGACATCAATACAGATCTTTCCAGGCAGGTCAATGGGACAACATTTTATTTAAATGAACTCCTTCATGCAATTTCGAGGGTTCTTAACTTGGAGGAAAAAAAAAAAAACCCACTGTAGAAGAATTTTTCTAAATGAATGAATTTCATTTTAAACTACAACATGATACATATTTTGTAAGGAAACATACAGCAGATGGACATACTGATCTGTAGGCTGAATCTCTGCCTATGATCCACTGCATAAAATGTGCTAGGTTTGGCTGTCCATCGCATACAGTACAAGGTGGTCATGTGATTCATGACTTTTTGGGCAATGCATAGGAGATGGTGATGTAAAGGGTGACAGCATAGAGTTGTAACCCAGCCCAGTAACCAGACGAAAATGTTGGCATTTTTAATGTCTGCAAACCACCAACATGTTACATTTACACGTATCATATCTATGTTTAAAGAGTGACATAGTATATGGGCTGACTTTATCTGGGGGGGAGAAGATGGTGAATGGTGTATCACCTTGGTGAGAGACTACTGCAGACATCTGTTCAAGACCAACAAACAACAAAAGTGAGTCGTTGGTGTGCTTTCAGTGCTTTTTCCAGTGTGTTTTGGGCTCCAAACCTGGGTGTCTCGGAACAACCCATCGGCTTGTGTCCATTGGCCTTTTAGGCTCCAAACGTGGGGGTTTTGTTGCGACCTGTCAGTATGTTTCCATCGAGTTTTCAGGCTACAAATGTGTGTGGTTTGTGGTGACCTGTCAGTGTGTTTCCACTGTCTTTTTTAGCTCCAAACATGGCTGTTTTGGGGCGACTGGTTGGTGTGTATTCATTGACTTTTTAGGCTCCACATGTGGGTGTTATGTAGTGACCTGTCAGAGTGTTTCCATCTGCTTTTTAAGCTCTAAACGTGAGTGTTTTGTAGTGACCTGTCTGTGTGTTTCCATTGGCTTTTAGGCTTTTGTAGCGATCAGCCTGCGTGTTTCAATTTTGCTTGCTACTCACATGGCCAGGGGAGCTGCTAACTCCCTATGCCTTCCTAAAAATGTGAAATATCTACACTTTTCCTGTGCTGCAATACAACCTGGTCCTGTGTTTGCTGTGCTGTATCTTGATCATACACAAATGATTTTAAGAATATGCAACATGTAAGCACAAAACTCAAATAATGAGTATATATACTCATATTTTGCATATTTCACAAACAAGCTTCATGGGCCCCAGGGCAATTGCAAGCTTTTTGTGGTTGGTGGTAACCTTTTTTTTTTATTTTTTAAATAATTTATTGCAGTAGTGCAGCAGCTAACATAAATATACACCTGAAGGATGCACATAAGGCCACAGACCTCCACTGATATTTCTAAAAAAAGTTTTTAAGTTTTCGCAAGAGGTGTATTTTCTAGAATGAGTCATTTGACAAGAAGAATTCTTAAGGAGGAGGATGAACATTTTCCCTGCAATTCAACCCAGTATAAGGGGTCCTTGACCAGCTTCATCTCATGGTAGCTAAATAAATACACCCCAGACTCCCATTTGAAGAGATTTTGTTGTTTTAAGTGCTACAACACTTACTTCGATAAGAGTGGTGAGTGTGAAACCTATTATTAGTCTCCCCGATTCATCCTCTGATTAAAATTGTTTTGAGTGAATTAAATTATTGTGAAATGTAACAAGTCCTAACTTTGTTGTGGAACCTTTAGGCCTCCAGGTGCTCCAGCTGGTCACCAAGGGCCACAGCACTGCAAGTGATCCCAATTAGTGTGAGAGTGAATATTTTCCTCCATCTCTGTGGTGAGGACTAAATCAACAGCTTTGATCTTCTCACATGCATGGGTGATGATGAAATCATATCAAATGTGTTGCATGAATTAATATTTGTCATGTAGCTAAGTGAGTGTCTCCTGTAGACCCCCTTAAGGGCCCACTGCAGGTCCCAGGACCCCAGTTTGTGAGGGACCTTATCTAACCGATATGAGAAAGCTGCAGGCTACAGACCATATGGTCCTCATGGTACAGGCAAGTGATGCTACCTGGCGATTAGAGGGGGGAGAGGGAGAGGGGGAGAGAGAGAGAGACACAGGGAGACACAGGGAGAGAAGGAGAGAGAGGGAGAGAGAACTACTTCAGGAGCTGTAGCCTACTTAACGCAAAGAAAAAGATACTGAAGCGAATTGAGCCTTTTGCTTAGAGTGTACACAGCTTTCCACAGTCTCACCGAGACGACAAAAAGAAAAGGGAACACCGAGGGAGAGAAAAACATACAAGACTTGGCTGATGCATCTCTCCGAGAGCATCCATTTCACGGCGATTACAGTTTGAAGCGGAGGAGACGGTGCGCATTTCTCTGAAAAACACGGCGCTTTTCTCTCCTCCGAAGTCAGTTTCCTAGAGCGGCTCGCGGGCGGAGAGACACTTTTTTTCTTTCTCTCCTGCGTTTATCGACACGCACAGTTATTTCATAACAAGCCTGTTTACTTGGAGCAAAACCAGGTCGTCCACAGTTCCAGCAAGGCGACACAGCATCTTGATTGTGGAGTGGAATTTGCGATCGAGACGCAAACGGAATATCCGACGGTTTCAAGTTTTCCTGGAAGTTGCGCAGTGACAGAAAATCATGGGAATTTGTGGCTATTTGGCGGTGCCTGGGAAATGCCTTGTCGTCCTCGGACTTAAATTGTTATTCCTTGTACCTGCAGGAGTTCCAGCCAGAAGCGGGGATTCTGTATTAAAGGACAACATCACCGTCAGACAGGGGGACAGCGCCGTCTTAAAGTAAGTCTTTAACTGTATTTCATTATCACATCACTAATATCATCCTGTGCTGTGCGCGTCGCGGACTGACCTGTGTTTTACAGCGTGTGTTGGGTCCAAACAGCTAATCAAGTGCAACGGTCCAGGAGTTACTAAAGGTCATCATAACCTATATAAAAACGCACAAATGCTCGCTCGTTATATGCGTTGTAACTACTGATACAACTACGGGCAGTGCATGCGTGTCATTTGCAAGTTATATAACGTGCAGAAGTCGGTGTTTAGCCTCTCCTGCTCATTGCCCTTGAATGTTATTGATCCGGTTGGTTAATGTCTTGTTGAGGATGCACAGAGCTGAGATACTCAAATTCAGCATCGGGAGGGGTTGTGTATGTATTGATTTGAGTATGTGATACAAATGCAATTATGACTTTAATTTTCAAGGCTGTTTTGTTTTCGTTACACTTCATAAAATGTTTTGGAAAACTGGATAGAGTCCACAAATCCTGTTGTTCCTTAATCACATAGAAGTGGAGATTAAAAATATATACATATCTTTAAATCTGCAGTTTAATCGTGATATTCCTATGCTGGGTTTGACTGCGTGTCTTTATGACATGCGATAGTCTTTTCGTATCTTCTCTCCCCTCACTGTCATATTCCAGTTTGTTAATGCCTATAAACTGTATTGTAGGTTTGCTGTAGTTCTTTGTGTAAGAATAGACCAGGTGTGGTGCTAGAACTTCAGGATCCCTGTGAAAAGATGGGAGATAGGGCCCTGCTCCACCCACACAAGCACACACACACACACACTGTGCAGTGTTTACTTATAGCAAGCAGACATAAACTACCATATAACTGAAATGTGATACACTTGTTATCATAACAGTCCATCCATTAGCTTTATCTGCATATCCTCAAGAGCTGCGGGGGCTCTGGAGCCAAATCAAGCTGACACTGGGTGAGAAGATGGGGCACGCCCTGGACAGGTTGTCAGTCAATCACTGGGTGAACTTAATAGTATTTGATTATATTGAAATGAATTTAAAAAAAAGTAACTTGTGATCAGCAGCAAGGGTTTGAGAATCAATAAAGACAAACAGAAATATGAATACAAGCCATATATGCCATAGCAGCCTGTTCTCATTCTGAAGTCATCAAATACCACTGCTTTGTAAGTGATTTTAGTGTTAGACACTGACGCCAAAAGCCACCTTTTGCTCAGCGAACTGCGAACAGAACCTTTTGCAGTGTTATGATATGCAGCCAGTCGAAGGGGCAGCATCTGTCATGGATGGGTGGCCTCAGTTCAACATGCTACTGGACAGCAACTGTTGTGTCGGTATGATATGGGACTGGGCGTTGTCACTTTGACACGCTGCTGGTAACAATATAAGGAGCCAGAAAGTCTCTGTAGGGTGGGTGGGAGGGGCGACGGATGGGTCCAACAAACCTTGGCTTTAACCTGGGAGCCCGGTGTTTGCTTCCTATATTAATGTAGAGCCAAACCTATCAACATGCTTTTGTTGTCGTCCCAGTGTGCTTTTGTTGCCTAAACTTAACCGTGTACATTTTTTGACATCATGGCGTTGGTTGTGGTGTCCTGGAACACCAACCGCAGACACAGGACGATACCTAGCTCGTAATATGTAGATGTGAATGTCCACGGACAAAGCAGCGATATGTGACAACTTGGGATGAGAACGTGTTGCACATATACATACGTCCTGTACACATAGTCTTTCATTATTTTAAGCATATAGAAACTACCATATAACTGAACAGTAATACACTTATTTTCATAGCAGTCCACCCTTTAGCTATATCTGCTTATCCGTGAGGGCTGCAGGTGCTCTGGAGTCAATCCAAGCTGACACTGGGTGAGAGGTGGGGTTACACCCTAGACAGCTTGGCAGGCAGTCACTGTGCTGACTTAATAGTCTTTAATTATACTTGAATGAAGAACAAAATATCAGTAGCAAGGGTATGAGAACTATTAAGAAAAAGAGAAATATAAAAATAATATGTGCATGCAACAAATAATAAGCATCACAGATAGAAATATAAACAATGTAAGACCCAAGTTGTAAGCACATAGTGAAAGTGAAATTAAAGTAAAGCCATTTTCAACATGTGGTTAGTTTCACACATCTGTATGCTCTAACAGATGTAAGTAACAGTCTTGATTGCTAACTTAAGTGTGATTTACAATTGTGCTATAAAAGCAGATGTGAACTTGCACTAATATCAATGTGCCTTCTTGGTAATGTAGTCACAGAATCATGCCTGTAAAAAAAATGTACGTTCACCATCTCAATCTGTCAGTGCAGGTCAGTACAGCTCAGCTGGCTCCAGGCTGGCTGAGATATGAGCTATTTAGGCAAGAATAATTGTACCGTTTGATTGCTCTTGACACGGACGAGCAGCTAAACAGCTTACTGTTGCACCTCGGGTAGATGAGGTGGAAGGTGATCATGCACCATAGCTGCACCAGCTCACCACAGAGGGGATGGAGAGTATTGACCAAGATTTAGTTCAGTTCAGTCCTCAACTTCTCTTCTCTGCTCCGTGCAGCTTAAGAGTCTTTCTCACCAGCTCGTTAGTCCTGTCTTCATTCTCAGTCATTACAAATGTGTGCTGGCCTCCACTGATTAGTAGAACTTGTTAAGAGGTCTATTGGATACGTGGAAACCAACCATTTCACTCTCCACACTTTGGATGGTGACAGGCTGAAATCCACCTCTTGCTCAATTGTCACGCTGATGTTGAGCTGCGAATGGTTGCACCTGCAGTGGCTGACATGACTCTTTTGGCAGCTGTTCTCCGTTTCTTGCCCTAACCTATGCACCCCACAATAGAGGAGTCATCAAATAAGTTGTGGAGCTGCCATGACCCTGAGTTGAATCTTAAAAGGAAAGGTGTAGAGAGTGAACTCGAAAGCTGACAATACAGCTAGCCGTTCCTGTGCTGCTCCGCAGTGTATCCAATCCACTGCCCTGGAGGAAGATGAACTGCTGCCTGTCAGTGAGCTAGTCAGCCCATAATCCAGGAAACCATGCTATCCACCTGCATCGCTTTGAGCTTCTCCCCAAGCAGGAGGGGCTGGATGGTGTTGAAAGCACCAGAGAAATGAAAGGACATCATATTCATTCTGCTTCCAAGCTTCTGCGGGTGGGAATAAGGCCTGTGGAGCTGGGATATGATAGCATTGTCCACACATTTGACAGCTAACTGGTACACGCCTGGAGCACCCTGGGGCTGATGCTGTGAGGACCCTCTGCCTCGCCTGTGAGAAGCCTCTCTAACTCCCTCCTCACCCAAGTGGCAGTGAAGCTGAAGCTTGGAAGGGCAGCTGGCTGGTCAGGTTGGCACTCAGGGAGGTTGGCCAGGAGCAGGAAGCCTAGGAGAGGAAGCTGGAGAGGAGGGCGGCTGTGGCGTTGACCTCTAATTTGATTGAAATAATGGGAAGAGTAGACAGGCTGAAATTGGTAGGTGCTGCGTTACTGTCTGAAACAACTAATTTTCAAATAAATTACAGTGTTAGGAACCTGCATTTTGCCGCACAAAAAGGGCTCTAGTGTATGCTATATTGCTATTTGGAAATCAGTGTGTCACATTGCCATGTCTGTGACAATACTCTGAAGTTAAAATTACTTAATATCGGGAGCATAAAAGTTGTCAAAAAGAGAGATTTAAACAGCAATACACAGTACTCATTGCAGTCTGGCACCATTTGCTTTTCCATCTCAGATCAGGAGTCCAAAATATGATGCTGTGAGCCAATTCACAGAGGCTCATCAAGGGTTAAATGCTTTTAGGCCAGGGAAAAAAAACAACATCAGTGTGATCCTGGCAATATGTTTTAATGAAAGATTGTTGCATCTGAGTGATTTCTTGTCGCTGGCAAAATTCCTAGGGTGCTATTTTATTTCTACAGGGCTGTATTATTAGGACAGTCAAGGGCAACACAAAGCAGAATCATTCTCACATAAAGAAAGCCACTGCCAACAGGAACTTAAGCAGATGTGAACGGCAGAATAATAAGCATCATTCAACACAGCTTTAGTAACAGCATTACATTGTTTTTTTTTTAAAGAAATAGAGATCACTAGGGAAAATAAAATGCCAGGATGACAGGTTAGTGGAACGAGAAGTTGATGCCAATTTTAAGCCAATATATTATGCACATGTGTACACAGACTTGTCTAGTGAAGAGAATTTTTTTTTTTAGGTACTGGTAATTTAATTCACATCCTGATTATCTGTGAATAATTGATTCTAATTGGCCGGAATGTTGCCAGTGTTTGTGTCAAGGTGGCAGATGTAATAAATAACTGATTCTAATTAGCTGAAAGTTGGGAGGTTGGGTGATGTTCCTAACATACAGACCTGATGATGAAGCAATGGTGGCATATTTCGTCATTGTGTATTTGGGGACAATTAAGCAGCAAGTTGAGTGGTGCTGTTGCATAATGTGAGTGAGGTAAAATGTCAGAATCTCAGCAATATCATTTTTGTCTGAGCTGATTACTGTGGGGGACTTTAAGTCAGTTATGAAGGATTAAGAAAATAGCACTCTTCGTCAAAGTGACTGCGACTCAAATTTTCACTTAAATCATTTGAGAATATTGTACATGTTAATGTGTTTAACCCTCTGAAAACTGACCACCAGTGTTCAGCTGTGTGGGGTTGTTGTTTTCATGATCCTTATTGATACTGATCTAAAATTAAGAGGAGAAAAAAAGTAGAGCTAGAGCATTCATTCTTTTTGCAACAGAAAGCTAAGACTTACAGTACGTCTTTCCTGACATCATGCTGTCCGCATGAAAACATGTGGTGATGCTACAGTATTGTCCCATCATGGCCACAGAACATAATTGTTTACATGATCCCGTTTAAAATTGATCTAAATTAAAAACTATATTAGCCAGAACATTCTTTTTTTTGCAGCAGAAAGCTAAGACTTCTGTCTTTTGCACCAACATGTTGTCCGCTTGCAATGATGTCATTCCATCATGCTGAAAGCGGTCCAAAAGATGCTGACAACATGTGATGATGCCAGAGGAGCAGAAAAGCAGGCCAATATGTGCGTATACGTATAACTTCACCTTTAAGATTTCAGGTTGTACAGATTTTAGTAATATAAAACACAAAAAAATACCAATGTAGGCACTGGGAAAAAGACGGATCAAAAGAGCTTTGCATTCTGCTCATAAATACGAGTATATCTCAAAAACTAAATAATGTTGAGTGTTTTAGAGTTAGAAATCTTGTGGTTCAATATGTTGTGTGTGTTTATTTTTTCAAATTCAATGAAAGCACATTAAACATTTTTTTTTTAAATTTAAATTTATGGCAGCATTTCAATCAGAAAGTTGGACTCGCCCACCCTCATGTTCAGCGTCTGTTTCTGTATTTCCCTCAGTGGAAACGAAGCTTGTATTTACTTGTATTTCACAGATAAGAAATAAATTGTGAACAGTAAAGCCTCCACTAAAATAGCATTCTAAGTCGTGTGTGGTATCTATCCTTCAGGGATTTATACTTCGGGATTTATCCAGGCTTCATATGAGCAGAGGAAATCTCTGCTCGCCGCTAGGCTAATGTATACCATGTAAAATGCCATAGGCTGGCACTAATAACGTTAGCATGTTGTATTTGCACTTTATGTTCTTTGTGTCGTAATTTTATTTTTCTTCCAATAAAAAATATTTTATTATATGACTTTAAATTTGATAACATCCAACGCAGTCATTGAGCAATGAATGTCATATTAAGGTTGTGCAAAAAAATTTCCTGCCAAAGTTGTGTTTGTTAAAGAGGCATGTTTTCAGATGAACATTATTTGGTTAGTTTACTTTTGCTGTTTCATGCCCTAATTTCTTCTCAATTTCGAATGCTAACGCTGTGCTTGACCTGTGGAGGGCTACAGGCAAACACCTTGAAAACACCTGCAACTGATCGGGCAAAACACATGGGTGGTTCCGCTGTCCCTCTCCAGGTTCACCCCTCACTGTGCAAGTCCTCCTAACAACCAGGGTCACAAGTGCAATGACAAGGACAACAGCCTTTGCTGGCTTTTGACCCATGATCATGGTCAGTTGTGATTTTTGGAACGTTGTAGGTGTTCGACAATGTCATTTTGTTTTGACCCGTGGGTGTACATGGGGCAGGGACACAATATATTAGCACTAAAGCATTGCTTGCATGTGCTCAGCCACCCAAATTGAACCACTTAGATTGTGTGGGAGTGTAAGGGTTTGTGGTCATACCACCTCTCCTGTAGTCACAAATGAATTTTGTTGGACTGACCTCTGCTTGCTAACCACAGTCAGCCTGCACGAGCCATGCCTTTTATTCCTGTGTATTGAGCAAGCAAGCATACAGGAGAGTAATATCGGACCTTGACAAAAATCTCTTCATTCAGCTGTGGGTTACAGCAGTCAAGCCTACATCTTTTGTGGCTGATCAGAGAGAGAGAACTGAAGCCTGGTAAGGGAGCAGGTTGTAAATCCTGTTTTCTCTATAACTACTGTCCTTAAGGAGAGCAAGACCTACCACTCAAACTTAATGACAGCAAGCCTGTCATATAGCTACCCCCCCCACCACCACCACCACCACCACTTATGAGGAGTGGCACACAAGGTTGTGTCACTGCTGTGCAGCTGCTGTTTTAGGACAGGTCTGAAAATATGAACCGAGGGCCTCTGCTTTCCCTCAGTGTCACTGGCTCCACTGCTCTATCACTGACAGGCCCTTTATAATTTGGCTCCCTGTGGCCCTTGTCCCAGGTGGACAGATTAGCACCAGAGGTGGCTGAGGTAATGTGTGGCTGACCCCTGGGCACAGTCCCTGTCTTTGCCTTGTAAAGCAGGGTGTGGAAAGCTGAATGGCAGCTGATGACAGGCCTTTCTGAGTAAAGGTGCAGTCACACGAGAATTGATGGCCCTTTCTTGAAGAAGGGTGTGAGTTGAATAGCTTCCTGTGCCAAATTCTTTTTTCTTGCTGTAGGAAATGGGAAGTCAATGTGTGCCCCCCATTAGACTTCTTTTCTCATCATGTGATCACCCAGCTCTATGTTGACTGACTTTGGCAAGCAAACATGTTTGAGGACAAGCTGATGTAGGGGATGTTAGGGGACGTCTGATAAAAGTTAAAGTCTACCTTGCTGACAGTCAACATCGGTTCCAACTCACTTTCTTGGTCAGATTTGGATTTCATGGCTCCAGTGACCAACAGTAATGAAGATTTTGGCTCAAGGATACAGCCTGATCTCATTCCCAGGGTGTCAAAATATGCCATTTTGGCAGTGTCACTCTTAAGCGTCTATATGAGACGTACCAGGCTTTCAGTCAGCTCCAACATATATCCATCCGTGTCATTATAAGACAATTAAAGAGATGGTCCAACAGCACAGGACTTTGACCCAGGAGACAGGTGTTTGTGTCCTGTGAGAAAAGTCAGTGTTGAATTATTTTGTCAGGTCAGTCATTAGTCACATGACTCCACTTATGTGATTGGATTAAATGGCAAGTAATAACAAAGAAATTAAAATATACAAGTAATTATAATCATTTATTAAGTGAAAATGCATTTTCAATGCATCTCCAATGTGACAAATTGATAATTTTGTGTTTTAAAAATGAATATCTTTGGGTTTTAGACTGTTAAAAAAATTATTAAAAAATTAAAAAAATACAGTTAATTACAATAACAAATAATATACATACAATAGCTATTAACTGTAAGATTTATATCATGAGCATTCTGCAGTGTTTGAGTCTTAGGAAAACATAAATCACTCTAGAATTCTGGGGCCAAGCTCTTGGACAAAAAAGTTTTGCAAGTGTTTTTCTCACTGATTACTGTTGTTAATGGGTTCATGATAAGTCTAGGGATATTTATTAATATCAAAGTTGTGCATCATTATACCTGTATCTTTTAACTAACTTATAAATGGAAAACCTATTTATAATTATAATATTATTACTTTCATTAATGTTGTACTGTCATTACGTCTGTCTCTCTGTCTCTGTCTTTCTTTCTGTCTCATTGTGTCATACGGATTACTGTTAATTTATTGTGTTGATCTGTTCTGTATGACATCTATTGCACGTCTGTCCGTCCTGGAAGAGGGATCCCTCCTCAGTTGCTGAGTTTTTCCTTATCCGCTGTGAGGATCCAAAGGACAGAGGGATGTCATATGCTGTAAAGCCCTGTGAGGCAAACTGTGATTAGTGATATTGGGCTTTATGAATAACATTGAAAAATTGAATTGAATTATTGAAATGAGCTTTCCATTTTGATCATTGAAATCAGATTCAGCCAGTGCTAACTCCCTGCTGGATCATCAAACTTTCTGTTGCTGCTTTTACATGCATTACACCCAGGCTGCTGTGATCCAGGGCTTGGGTTTGAGTTCTAGGCACTACAGCTCCTTCTACACACGACTGACACAAATAAATGAATGTATGGGCACCACTGTGTATATTGATGTGCAGGGGAAGCTGTATGTGGCAAGTTTATTTTAAAAATTCTACATTTTTTATTCATTCTATTGCACATATAACATATATTTTTGTAAGTAAAGTTAATTCAATACAACACCTTTAACAGATCAAGGTCACAAAGTAAAGTGCTTTACAGAAATACAACAGTAATAAACAAGACCATTAGTTTATTTACTACTTTTTTAAGCAATACGTTATGCTGCTGAAACAACAGTCAGAAACACTGACTGACATGTGATGTCCATTGTTTTTAGAAATATGGCTTATAATATACAGTCTCTAGAAGTGTGTAATTCAAGTACTCATGAATTGCAATGCATATGGAATCATGTATCAAGATAGTATCAAATCAGGAGATTAACATATGGTCCCAGTGATGAGAAATACTTGCCTCTCATGAACAGGTGGGTATTATTTTCAGCTGGCATTACAGTTAGCACTTGTCACATTGGGTGTTCTGATTAAATGGTTGATTTCAAGTCAAAAGAAATGACACAAAGGCCTGCCCTTAATTGAAGCCTTTTCAGAAAGCTGTGTCGAACCACAATGGTGTGTGTTGTAGGATAGAGAATGCCACTGATGGCAAGACTTTTACTGATTCCCAACAAAAAAAACAAGGATAAGTATTTTGCCCTCAATAATTTATGTTTGGAAACTATAAGAGTCCTTAGAATCCTTGAAATACTCAATAACTGTAGAGTGATATTCTTATGTACTTTCCCTCGTGCTTTCTCTTTCTTTCAGATTGACACCTAACACACAACACCAGGGTTTGGTTGGGAAGATGAAGGTTTTAGAGTATATGAGCCATATTAAATAATTTAGCAAGTTACTGCTTTCACGGACTCGGCTTCGACAGGTTTGTGTATCTAGTTTGGAGAGTTTCAGAGTTTTGAGTGGTGTGCTTCAAACAGGCATTACATCTCTGCAACAATGAATGAATATTTAAAAATCATCAGCTAAACTGCAGAATTACTTGAATAAATAAATAGGGAATAAAAAGTGGTTTTCTTTGTGTTGCATACTGCACAGCACTGATCTTCCAATGATTCTTACATAAAGGAGCCAGTGGTCTTCTGCTTTTCTTTTGCATATGTTGCCTACTGTTGGATCAGTTATGCATAATGACTGTGAGTTGCAGCTAGCTAGCTCCTGTCTCTTTGTTTCATCCTGCTTTAGACATTGACCCAAAACAATGTAGTGCTTCCAGACTACAATAATAGGTTGCTAGTTACGACTAAAATTATAACAGGATCACGGGGCAGACAAGGGTATCTTGCAAAGAGGAGCCTAAGGGGAGGATAACAGTAATGGACATGGTGAGCGCAGTTTCTTTGTTCAGGATCTTACAATGATGTATCATTTGAACTTATACTTTTCAGAAACCCACCCAGTTATGACAAAACAAGCTCAGATGTTTCCTCTCTGCTCGTTGCAGTTGTCTACAGCTTAATAAAAAACAAAATCAAAAGTAAGAAGAATAAAAATCTGTGACTTCTTTGAAGTTGAATCAAAATGAAGATATTTGTTAATAGAAAATATTTCCAACCTATATTTGTTATTGGACTTGTAATGTTACAAGATGTGGATTTAAATCGTACAGTTATTCACATGTAGATCCATATATGTATCACTCTAAAACATTAGTCTTCTTAATTTTAGTCCTTCACTATTGGCTGTTCACTGATGTTGAGGAGATCCAATTCCTTATGTATCAGAGTTAAACCAGTTTGTTCTTAAGTAAAACATCTAAACTGACATTTGTCATTATGACACATTCTGAAAAAAATATAAAGTAGCTTGCATCAGCAACTTGTTTTGACAGCATCACTGTGTTTGATCCAACTTGTATTGCATTAGTAATAAGCAATATGGCAATGTGATTAACATATTATGTTTGTTTATAATCCGACTAATGGAACCACTAGTGTCTGACAGGCCATGCACATTTTGCTGCTGAGCAGAGCACTGGCAACATGAAGGAGATCAAATATCAGTAATGGTGGGAGCAGAGTGAGGCACATTGTGTTTGTTAAGTTCATGTGTTGTTTGGGATGACAAGATGAGCTGAGACCTGGCAAAGTTAGCTTCCAAGAAAATTAAAACTGCGCCAATACAGCAACAGTTTGGATCTGAATACAACACGGTGAGCCAGTTTGAGCTGCACTTTTGTCGGACACTCCATTTCTATTTATTCCTGTTGCTCCCTTTGAAAGCAGAGCAATGGAAGAGGAGCTGCTTATTCATTAGGTTGAAATGAAGAATTATCTACACAAAACCACTCTGTCTCCAGTCTAATTTCAAGCATACAGCTGATAGGTACCTGGTTTGTTAATATGATATAACAGAAGTGTGTATTTAATGTGGACAGAAGGCTTTGATGTGATACAATAGTCTCATGCTGGCATACTGATAAGATACAGTGTTATTATATTCCACTCGGGAATGGCTGCTGTGTCAAGTGCAACACCTGGTGGTAAAATTCTGTGTATCAGTCTGAGGCAATGTTTGGTGTAATATCAAACCACTTTAAATATTTTTAAGCTGGCCCAACCCTAATTTAACACAATAAAATAAAAGCTGTAGCGACTAAGGCCTCTAGTTTAGCAGACTGGACGAGGCGGAGGCGCAGCCCACCTGCGCTTCGCCAACTGGGTGTGGCCAGGCGGATTTTGCAAGTTTGGCACACCGTGCGCCCTGGCGCAGCTACTCCTCTTTCCCACCTCTGTCCCTCCTACCTGCGCAACTCGGAAAGAGGGAGGAGAGAAGGCGTGGAGTGGGTTTTACACATATCACACCAATCAAATGAGCCCCTCTCCTCGCCTTTAAATGCCTTGTGCGAAGGCGTAATGAGAGCTTACTCAATTCGCCATGGCAGAAGAGAGCAGCAGTGTCAGGCAGCCAAACTGATGTTTTGGTCCGGGAGGTCCAAGCTGGCAGTGTCCGAATATACAGAACTGCGAGCAGACCTCCACGGGCTGATGATGCAAAGGTAGCCTGGGAGGAGGTCACCACAATTGTAAATCAATGTTGCGTTACTCTCATGCACACGCGCTCTCTCTTTCTCTCTCACAGTCTCACACTGTTTCTTTTCTTTTGACTTTTCTAAGATGACAGGTGCTGAATATATACTCCCTATCTGATGCTGTGGCTGCTTGTGGTTGGCTGACAGGGATGTGAACTCAGTAGTTTGCAGCTGTGTTAATCAAATCAGGTTGGGTTTCCATTACGCGGGCCTAACGGTGCCAATCCCCTTTGATCTGACATCAGATGTGACGGGACAGTCGATATAAAGATACATTTATGTGCTGATTGCAGATAGTTGCATTGAATAGTGGTGTTCGTAGGTATTTATTGCATTGTTAATGTGCCTGACATTCTGTAAACCTGCCTGTGAGGTTTTGGTGACGTGTGCGCACTGTCCACCGGTCAGCCAAACTTCCACTTACATCGGCTGCGCTCCGCCTGCGCTGACAGTAGATCTGGTTTCAGCTGGCGAGCTTTTAGCACACCTTCAGCAAAGCCTTTTGGGACGAAAATGTCACTGCGCCAAGAGGGATCTGTTGACGCCTCCCCCTGCTGCGCAGCCACACCCATCTCAGCGCACCTCGGTCTGCCAGACTACCAAACTGAGCGCGCCTCGGGTTGTGCCGCTCCAAACTAGCTCTGTGCGGGGTTTGCCACCCTGCGCTACCCTGCGCTGCGCCGGGAAACTAGAGCCCTAAATGTGGATATGGATACTTAATTTTTAACTTGCATAATCCACATACTGAAGGTCAAAACTATAAGCGAGTAAGTTTAATTCATTGATATGATATTGATAAAAGCTGGGAGAATATGACTTCAGAAATTGATGTGATTTGATTGGTTGATTGTTTCACTAGAGAAGACCTTTCTCTGTGTTGGAGTTGATGACATTGTAAAAACGCTTGCAGTGGTACAGAGGTGTTACAGAAAGGAACTTCTTCCCTCACAGACACATATCAGCTGATATGACCTGCTGCTGGCGTTGTTTGACATTTTAACCGGTGAAAGTGACCGGTCATTGCTGGCTAAGAAGCTGCTAGCTGAATATTTTGTACACTGCTCTTTGCTGATAAGAAAGAGAAAGGAGAAATGACAGATTTGTCAGCATTTAGGCTCTGCGAATCTATGAATCTTAGTAACACTGGTCTCAGAACTCGCTACACTGTAATTTTCCCTCACATATGTGGTGAAATTTTGCACTCTACGGTGTAGTGTTGTAAAAGAGAACAGCTTTGTGGCAGGCAGGTGGACTAAAGACAGCTCAGATCAGAAAATAAAGGTTCGTTCTGTTGGTCTCAGAAGTAGTTGGATAGAAAACGTCTTCATCTGCCTCATCACTGCATATAGATTTTGTTTCTAGGACCACAAACAGATGAATGTTGTTTTTTTTCTCATAGACTTAGCCTATTCTAACTTAAAAAAAAGGTGTCATTGCCACCAAAACTTACTGTATGTCTTCATGCCATTCATCTCTGTAGACTACAGGATTACCACACACCAGTGTATTCAACAAAAGTGGAGTGCAAGTTGAAGGTCTTTTTCAATCACCTTTTACCACCCCACCATTGAGTGCAGTGGTTAAATGTGACAGGAGATTGAAGTGTGGCAATGTAACACAGTGAGGCTGTTGAGTTCAAACTTTCTGAAAAGAGTCGTTCAGTTCTTTTCAGCCTACCAATCACAGTATGTTCAAATGACTTATGACTCTCAATAACACTGAAGCAGTAATGTCACTCACTCCACCAGGAAGACCCACAGGATATACCTGAGGATGGGTCGGTGCATGTCCCGTTCCCCAGTAGTCCACTAGGGTTGTATCAGTCTTTCTAGCATTCCCTAGACATCCATCTTACACAGGTTGGGTTTCAGCATCTTTGTGTTGTCGTAAATCACTGAGATAGTCATTAATTTTTAATATCAAGGAACCTATGCGCCGTGCTGCAGTCCAACTAGATCCCCCACTTATGAGAGCCAGCCACATCCATTATAGCCTGTCTTCGCTGTCCCCTCCCTGTGCATGTTTGGCTGCACTTTTCTGATATCATTAATACTCATCAGCAACACCTTCCATTCATGCCACATTCTGCCAGGCAATTTACGCTCTACTACTTTTGCTCTCCTACCTACTTTTCTCCCTCTTCTTTTTAGCACATTCTCATCCCTCTTACTCATCTACCTCTACACTTCTAGCCCAGCACTTACTCTAAATGGATAAAAGTAAAGGTTTTCTAAAGCAAGGACCACATATAAAGAATGTTGAGCCGATTATGATCTGGCCGTCGTAACTGATCAGACCAAGAAGGACTGAGTCTGTTTCACTCTGGTCCAAGTGATGTTGATAGTCAGGAGATATTATACTTTCTGGGCTATTGAAGGATTCTAATTATTTGCCTTCGGATCAAGTAGATGCCCACTGCTTTCATCAACATGTTCAGTTATATCCAGGTAGTTCTGTAGAGCTTAGGTCATGTTTCTTTGCACAAAGCGAAACATAAATTAGCAAGACAAATTCTTTTGATGAGTGTGTTGGTATAAGAACATGTAAAAATTTGTGCAAGATTTTGAATTGAATTTGAATTTATTTATTTAATAGTGACAATGCAGTTAACATGGTTTCATTACAAAGCATGAACGTGATGTGCTGCATATAGAGTTATAGCTACAGCTAATTCTCCTGTCCCTAGTTGGGCTTTTAAAACAAATACAACATACAAAATCACAATCCTATAAAAATACAATATACAAAATACCCTACACAAGTAATCCCATACAATATAACTTACAACTTATAACCTATACAATTGAGTTCAGAATCATCACAACTCTATACAACAATAGGAAGAGAGAAAAACAAATCTTACAAACCAATACAGATTAACTACTTAAACATTTTCTTTCAGTTGTGTTGCTTACATGCTCAAACCACTGGATGTCCTGATGAACATTAGTCAGGAAACATGTCTAATGAATTGAAAAAAGAATGAAGGCTTTGCAGTGTTAACTTTGTACCATGGAATAAAGTGTAGAGTATGTTGTTCCTGGAGTAATTCTTTTAGGTTTCAAGAATCTTGAAGCCATTCAGGGCTTGAAAGGTTGTCCAATTTCATAGGAAGATTCCAACCACTACCCTTTGTAATTATGTTAAAAGGGGCAAAGGGGCACTTGAAAATAAGGGAAAGGGGTAGGAATAAGAAATAGGATTGGGTTGTAGTACTAATCAACTGTAGAGGTGTTAAAAGAATAATAGGCTCCAAACAGTGCATAGTTTCTGTCTCAAAGTAATATCAATTTAAGTAAAGAGGTTGCATTTGCCAGCTTTTTTCTGTTTTTTGCATCTGCTTGTTTTTTAAAATGGCAATTTCACCTCCACATCACTTTTCCAAGTCATACATCAGACATCTCTGGCATCCAAATATCTCAATTCCCTTGGCCAGCCTGGCCTTTTGAAGTAATGTACAGTTGATATCACTGTTGTAATTCCTGGCATAAGATCAATGATGCATTTGACCTACACCAGTAGAACTACAGCGATAGTGCTGAAATTAAATTACAACATGGTAAGCGACATTAATATATCCTCATAACCCCCCTGCCTGCCCGTCTGCCTGTCTGCCTGCTTGTCTGTTATGTGAACACAATGACTATATTTCATAGAAACATAATTCTTATTCTACAGCCTCCCCTATACAGCAGAAAATCTGGTAAGACACTTGAGCACTGAGCTGAATATATTTGTAAAATAATGAGTGAAAAGGAATTTTCTTCATTTTTTACTTCCTTAAGGCTTCGAGACTGGAAGTTAATTTTAATATTTCCCATGTGTTATGTGGAGATAAGTATGTTGAGATCTGTTAATTAATAGCAGGGTAGCAGAGTAACTTAGCTTAAGTACTGACCTCTCCAGCTTAAATGATTATATTTAATATATCATGGTGATTATGGGGGGAAAGGGAGCTCATGTGCTCTTGTTTTCTGTAGTAATGGCTGTTATTTGTATCCAGAACGTGACTATCAGATACCGAAAAGTAGGGCAGTCTCTCCAGAGGTGATCGAGGTACCCTTTGTAAGCTTGTACATTTTGTGTCAGCATGCTCTGGGCATGAGCTTGATGTTTCAAGGATCAGTCTGCGGCACAACTAGAAAGTTTCAGGTCAGAGATGTCAGGGGCACATGGAATACGGCTTGGAAGTGGAAACCAAAATATAGAAAATAACCACTCAGTGGAGTCACTGCAGTATTGCATTTTCCCCTCATTTTAGGACACTGTTACTTGTTGCTGAACCTTGGCGTTGAGGGAATAACACTTTCATCACTGCAGGTTTTCACATTTAAGTGCTGCCATATGAGTTGATGCACTGTTGGTGGGCATTAAAGCAGCTCTTAAGATCTTGTGTGCCACGCTCTTCATCCGTTCCACTCGAGATCTCCCTCATTTCAGAAATGAGATGTCTCCAACCATCTGTCAACACAAAGTACTGGCCTCCCGTGACCAGACAAATCATTCCTAATTCTCCCGCCTCTCCTCGGGACCTGGATCCCAGCCGTCGGCCCTCCAACGAAACAGATCCCCCTAATGAAGGAATATGGCAGAGAAAAGTGCCTCCCATTGATTCTGTTCCCTGGCCAATGCCGCCTCAAGGATAGTGCAGCTGAGCTAAACTTAGAATCAAGGATAAGGTTGACGTAATATTTTTGTTCTTATATTGTTTTCAGAATGCTCTGTAAGGGCAGCGCAGTGATGAGACTTAACTGATCCTGACGGAGCAATCTCAACATAAACCAAGCAGCTACAGTAGACAATTGGCAGCAGAATGCCGTAAATATGGCTGTTAAATGGGACTTGGCTGCCAGCCTTAGCTTACGAGCTGATCACAATGTGAGAGCCTTCCCATGAACATGTCTATCATGTACCAGGCAGTGCGTTACAGTGATTATGTTCAGATTAGCAACTTGTTTATTGGACTCTAGGACCATTTATGGTGCCCCCATCTGCCTCCAGTATTAATCAAGAAAACTGCATGAAACTGACTCTTTCTAATTTGGATATGTTGACTGGCATATTGGCAACTGGACAGGCTAAGTCCACTTTCTTAGCATGCAACTTGTAAGACATTTTGATTAGCCTTCAGACTGCAGACTGGCAGTCAGATGTCTATCATACATCTGCCTACTGGGAAACATGGCATCCCTGTGGACGTTTGTTCCACGCTCCATGTCTTTCTGATTGATATCACATTTTAATGCACGTAGTTTTTGGTGTGGCTGGTTTTAGGCACGTTGAAATCGATAAGTGCCCGTGATTTATTATTGCAACCGGATTTCACTGTCTGAGGGCAAGGCAGGAAGGAGGGAATTCGTCTCAGTCTGCCAGCTGATGGTGCTCATTAATATGGATAAAACTGACAAGGAGTCATCTGGGAAGAATGTCATACCACATTAGACAAATAAGTGGCTGAAACCACTGGCTGTAATGAATTGATTTGCTTCACATTGATCCCCCCGTTCTCCAATGTTAATCACATTTGGGAGTCATGTTCACGTTCTAAATTTCAGCAGTTGTGAAAATATTGAATAATCTAAGTGAATAAGACTTATTTCCACGTTTTACTTTTGCATCATTCAGTGTGTTTATTTTATGTTAAAGGTCCAGTGTGTAGGATTTAGGGGGACTAAAATATAATAAGTATGTTTTTTTTTAGTGTACTATGATCACCTGAAAATAAGAATTTTTGTTTCCATTACTTTAGAATGAGCCCTGTTTATCTACATAGGTTCTGTGTGGCCATTATTTACAACCCGACGTGTGGTTGGAGAATTCTTTTCACTATCTTCACCATATATTAGTATAAATTATCATATAAAAGTGATTCGTCCCATTCCAGCATTAATTAAATTTAACTGTCATCTCCTACGGTCGTATCTCGCTTGAACTACGCTACACTGCCTCAACCATTTGTGGTGGTACTGCTCCGTTTTGTCCATATCCATAAGCAGAAAACGTGCACAAATACAAATGAAATGAATGTACAAACAGAAGGCTTCTTCCATCTCCATCTCTGTCTCTGTCGCCAACATTGAGCATAAATGAGCCCTTAATCTTACACACTGTTCCTTTAAAACTAATATAGCAGAAATAGACCCTCTTACCCCTTTGCTTTATGTAAAATCCTAATGTTTTATTGGGCAGTTGAATCAATACTAATGAATATGATGAGTTTTCATAAGTTAGATACCATAACACCAGGAGTTTTTGACCAGCTGAGAGTGCTCTCCCTTTTCACAGCCACAACAACTTTTGTAAGAGCCCGCTATATTCACACAGTCAAAGGCATTCACACTCGGGAGCTGCCCTGTGCAGCCGCAATCTTCTGCTGTTGGTCACTGAGCAGCTGCGGCGGAGCAGTCAGGAGTTCACTTCCTTGGTCAAGGGCATATTGACATTGATTGTGGGGGGAGTTGAGTGTGTTAGGCAGCTTTTATATGAGTATTTGTGATACAGCAAGTCATGTACAATATCTCAGGTATTTCAATGAGACCTGTGTGAGGATAGATAACCTGCACTGATGGAACGCAGTGCAAAGAAAACATCACAAAGCAGTCGGTCAGTCACGCTTTTGTGCAATCAATTAGCTTAGACTACATCAGCCAGTCAGATTTGTGCTACAAAAGAGAGTCACATCAACAAGAATGCTGCTAACTCTCTGTTATAATGATAGCTCCTAATTGATCCATGCGAACAGTCCTGTACTGTTTTTCCACCCAGTGCATGTCCGTCTAATCATAAGGCCACTTTTCTAACCTCTGGAGTATCGCCACCTTGTCACCCAGGGAGATTCTGCGTTGCTATTGCTTAGGTAATAAATGGAAGTCCACTGGAGGAAAAACCAAGAAGCTGTTGTAAAACATTTCTGACATACACTGTTTAACTTTGGAAAATCAATAAAGCCAATTTAACAGAATGCTTTCTTTTTTTTTTTAAGTCAGAAATGGTCTACCTGAACCAGGCCTGTTTTTTTTTTCTCTCTCTATGTCTCTCTTTTTAGAAGAATATTATCCCATAATAGTAAAAGCTATGACCTTTCTCCTGGGTACTCACCATCATCTGTGTCCAAATAAACAACTTCCTTTGACTGGCACACTGGGAAGTTGTTTCACAGTCTTGGAGAATTCTAACACTAACTGTAGAAACTAGCCAACAATCGACAGCTTAGGCTGTTTTATTATCTCGTGCCATCAATAGGAGGACATTTTTGTTTTTTAGTGATGCATCTTAACAACATTTCTGTGGAACCCTACCACTATTTATTTTCAAGAGGTAAAAACAAAATATCTCTTAATGATATATTGGCCAGTATTTTATTTATTTCTACACAGCCCATAACATAAGTAAGAATTTGATCAGATTCTTTCAAATTTGTTTTTTCAACAATTACGACCAAGAGATGTATTGGGCAGTAGGCTTGTGTAATATGATGGTATTACTAGTATTATTAGTATTTAAAAATCCTAACGGTATGATTTTCAACACCGACAAAAATTCAAGTGCCCCTCTTTGTATGTATGTAGTGCACAGCACATGCCACCAGAAGTCAGTCTCCTGTAGGGCTGCAGCTATCGAATATTTTAGTAATCGAGTATTCTACTAAAAATTCCATCGATTAATCAAGTTATCTGATAAAACATATTTTTGTTTAGTTAAAGAGCAATTATAAATATACATGACAAAATAATACATTTCACCTAATAATGAACCATTGGTTTCCTTTTTTAGACAATCAATGTCTTTATTTTTAGATGCACATTGTTTAAAACAGCCAACAGCAATTGCATCTCAGGAAATGTGACTAGAAAAAATAAATAAATAAAACACAAATATAAAATAAAATAACTTTCAACTTAGTTATTCTTGTAAGTACCAAAAACATTTGGCATTAATAAAAATAGAAAAAAAAAATACTTTGGCTACAAGTAACAGAATTTACAGGCATAACAGTCTTCTCCTTTGGGATTCTTTGTGGCATATAGGAGGCAAAAACATTTGAACTAGAACGAGTCCATGCATCAATAGTTCCACACATTTCTGTTGTGAGTGCAATATGCAGAAGAATCAAGGCAAGGGCCACACCTTGTTATATGTCTCTCTCATGGCATGTGTGTGCAAACCTTTAAAGGAGCACTTTATTGCAGTGAAGGAAGGTAAGCATATCAACATGCTCAGGGCTGAGGCTTGCCCTCTTCTTTGATACAATGTTACCTGCAGCTGAAAACAGACGCTCTGATGGCGTTGATGTGGCTGGAATACACAGCAGGGACATTGCCAGCTCTGCCAATGTTGGATAGCGTGCTGCATTCTTTTCCCACCAAGTCAGTGGATTCTCCTTCTTGGAAAGGGGATGTTCTCCAAAATACACGAAGACCTGTGGAATAAGTGTGACAACAATAATATTAAAAATGTTTTATTTATACAGTATTTTGCAGTACTTTCAGTTGTATTACAATCATTATCTGTAGTACAATTTTTCTATCATCATTAATGTGAAAATTGTTTAAGAGCCAAAATTAAAAAATATTTCCTTCACCTCCTGATGTACAGCTTGGAGTAACTGCTGCTCCTCATCTTGTTCTTTGTCACTGGTGGTGGAGTCTGAGTCAAGGAATGATGTAGTCCTCTTGGCATGTGCTGCTGGTGGGGAGTCCTGTGCTGTGCTGTCTGCTCCATGTTTACTTGCAGTGGGCTGCCTCACTTGCTGTTTGGCTGCAAGTGCCATGGCTCGTACTGCGCTTTGGACCTTGACTACTTCCTCAGCAGCCAAGAACCTCAGTTTTCGAAACCTGGGCTCCAAAGCAGCAGCAAGTAGGATGATGTTTGGAGATTCAGGAGTAAACTCAAGTAGTCCTTGCCATCTTTCTGTGACCTGTTCTGTTGCATGAGTCTGGAATGAACTCACAGGTGCAGTCTCAAGTTCTGGACTCTGTATGTTCTTTTTAAGTTTGTGCACAAGATGTGGAAGTGTAGAGAGTGTGACATATTGTTGTCCACTCAGAAACACTGTGGCTGATTCAAAGGGCTCAAGGACCTGGTTCAGCTCCTCAATCAGATTCCACTGTTCAGGTTTGAGGTCCAGGTAGTTTTTCCCTCTCTGGGTCACTGCTGGGTCGGAGAGTGTGGCAGTCACTGGCCATCTCTGTTCTTGTAGCCTGGACAACATGGCATAAGTGCTGTTCCAGCGTGTGGAGACATCTTGCACCAGCATGTTGTCCTTGCAACCCATTTGTTTCTGCTTGTCCTT
Organism: Epinephelus awoara; assembly: GCA_035609425.1. Classification (NCBI taxonomy): domain Eukaryota; kingdom Metazoa; phylum Chordata; class Actinopteri; order Perciformes; family Serranidae; genus Epinephelus; species Epinephelus awoara. The sequence continues at coordinate 6,481,629 of CM069304.1, forward strand.
CAACTTGGTGCATGCCAGTTCACTCTTTTTAAAGTGTTCGACAAGGCTTCTCGCAGCAGCAACACACTTGGAGATAGCCTGGTGGAATTTCAGTGAGCTTTGCACAACCAAGTTGAGGGTGTGCCCTGCACATCTCACTGATGCCCATCCGTGTCTTCCTTCCAAAATCTTTACTGCTGCTACGACATTGGCACCGTTGTCGTGGACAACAGCCTTGATTTTCTTTGCTGGAATGTCAAAATTGGCAATCACCTCCTCAATCCACTTGCAGCTGTGTGTCTCTCCTCAAGGGGCATCGTCGTCAGGGAGTGGGACACCATGTTCCAGTTCTTCCCAATATAGTGGCATGTCACCCCCATATAAGCCTCCGTTGAGATGCTTGTCCAAATATCAGTAGTGAGTGCAATGTTGTCGGTCTCTTGCAGAGCCTGCTTCATCTTGGCTTTGATGACTTCATACTTTTTCTCCGTCTGTTTTGTGAAGAAAGTTCTTGATGGAAGCTCGTACTTGGGATGGAACTTGCTCGTACTTGGGATCATGGAAACATGATAGTCACAGACATGCGCCCATCATGTTTAAAATGCTATTTGTAAGCTCAGCTGCTTGCTCGGGGCTACATAATGGCGCTTTGTAGATGAATTTGTCCATGCGAGACTGTGATGATTTACTGAAAAAGTCCTACTTGATGTTTCATCCATCAATGACTACTGACTAGCTTTATTATGTTTTTATTTTTCACCCTCATCACTCTACAGCACTGTGTTTTTACAGATTAAATAAAGCCTGTATGAAAGGCATGTTAGCCAGGCATCGACAGTAGTCATAATTAATAGAAACCTAGCCCTCCGCAGGGTTAACGTTATGTTAGCAAGGTACAGTAACGTTAATGTCATTAATTAGCGCTACATTAACTTAATTTTACCTTGTCTTGAGTGACAGTCCTCCGCTCTCGGAGTAAACAGGGTGCCTTCGGTGGAGATGCTGCAGCATTGAAGACGTACTGTTGTGGTATGCAAGCGCTGTCTTACAGTGAATACATGCAACAGTGTTCGCCTTGGTGTCCAGCTTGAAATGCTCCCACACTTTTGACATTTTCTGCCTTTTCTTTGTGCCTTTCTCTTCGCTTTCGTCGCCTTCTTCGTCGTTACCTCTACATCCATGGTTAAAACCAAACATATCCGTCGCCTCTTTCTTCTTCCTTTATGTGCGTGACGTCAGCGTGTTGTGCCGCATTAAAAGTAGTCCGGGCGAAATACCATGCTTTGAGCTGGCAAAATTAAACAATTCCTCGAGGCAGAGAAAATTCCTCGATCATTTTTTGTAATCGAGTTACTCCAATTATTCAAGGAATCGTTTCAGCCCTAGTCTCCTGCCTCTACCGATGGAACAGACAGCTGCTGGTGGTGGGGATAACGTTACAGGACTGTAAATAGCCGTGGGGAAAACAGCATATTTTTACATCTAACTCTGTAAATTAAGGGTTTATTCGACCAAACCAGAGTTGGTGATCGCTGGAACAGTGGACTAACTAAACAACTAGTGAGGCTAACTAAGGTGCTTTTGATGAGTTTCATTTTGTTTCTGCCAAGTTTAAATGATGTGTGTTCTACGGGTAGTTAACAAGGCAGTTAAGCTAGTCGTAATTTGGTGAAAGAGAGAAACTTGAATTCAAAAGGTGTATGGTTGTATTTCTCTGTTTAATAAGGAAAACAGGTATGAAAATAAACTGTACAATATATATAATATACTACTATTATACTGTAAAAGTCCTCAATAGATTGAGGAAAGTAGCCCCCCCTCTATGATTTGGGGGTTTGTGGGTTGCCATTTACCCATGTGCCCTATACCCCAGTGAGATTTCATGAAGCTAAAGCCTACTGGGCAGGTTAGTTTGCAGCTGGAAAATGGTGCCACTGTTTCAAACATGTCCTTGATATGTATTTCAATTTATTGTCATTCATCGCCTGACATGAACATTGATATGTATCCTTAATAAGCTAATGTTAGCCTAGCCAAATTGATTTCTGGATGATGTATTTTAATCACTTTGGGGATCCTCTTGACTTTTCCTCTGGTGCCACAATGAGATCAAACATTTTAATGTGTCCAGTACTTTGGTTTATGACCAAAAACTGGCACCTCAGCTGTACTTTTTGTTAAAAGACCAAATGTCATTATGCACACTAAACTAAAATGTTAAACACAGTAAAAAAAACAAAAAAACAAAACAAAACAAAACACTAGCACTACACTTAAAGGGCCAGTGTGTAAAATGGGTTGAAAACAGTGACATCAGTGGTCAAATTCTAGATTGCAGGGCTCACTCACTCACCTCTCCCGTCGGGTAAATGACGGTGGCCTCGTAGGGACAAAAAGCCTTGTGCAGACACAAGTTTTTCAGGAGTAGGTCTATCTAGCGACGAGGTGAATGTTTATTTAGAAATCTAAACCATGTTACGATATTGTAATGAATCCCTCACAAGCAGGAGACCAGAGTAGCGTTCGGGAAAAAGGCCCGTTTATTTGAGCTCTCCAAAAACTCCAGTAACTCTCCAGAGGGTAAAAGACTCCGTCCCAAACTCTTCTAGTGTAACACACGTACTTAATACACACATACTCGTTTACAGTCCCTAGCGGGGACCCCCTCCCCTCTCTGCTCCACCAACCTCCAGCCCGCACACTGACTGACAGTGTAGCCTGTAAACAGAGCTCAGCTGTTTATTTAGCCTAGCAATATCTCCAGACTGTAGCAGCTGCAATGGAGACTTTGAACGCGATTTTGAAGAGTTTCTTGTGGCGGACGCAGATCCAGAGCCATACCTGTTTGAGCAAGAGCATACACATGAGGAACTCCTTGTGTTGGATGCTGAGTGGACGAGGAGAGAGGCTGAATCCTCCGCTCCCATTTAGCTGCACAGAATGGGATTCAGAGCTACCATCGTTGGGGAGATATATCATCAGGAGGAAAAGCGCCGCAGAGAGTGCATCACAAGGAATGAAGTTGTGTCTTCTTTTCCTCGCAGATGATGGTTTGGGTTCATTCTCTCCTGTTGCGTTCATTCTCTCCTGTTGTGGTCCATTCGCAAACTTATAACTAAAAAAACTTTTCACAACTCTCTATCGAGGAACTACTAACACTCTCTGCTGTTTCCTCCTCCTTCTTCCTTCCTTCCGCTGTCTTCGTTGGTTTATTTATACACGCGAAACACGTTCTCTGGCTGGCTGGATTGTCCGCTCGGTCTGCCGTACATGCATGGCAGCACAAGATGGCGATCTGTCTAAAGCAAGGCCCTTGCTATATATATATATATATATATATATGTATATATATATATAAGCATAATTATAAGCGACTTATAGCAATTATACACTTATATAAACATATTAATGGGTAAAATATTCAGATTCAGATTCAGATTTGACAGTAAACCATGCCAAATATTACACACTGGCCCTTTAAAGCATTTCTACAACCTCACAGAACCATGATCATAGGTGTGTAGTCTGGTTTGTTCTGTACGACATCTATTGCACGTCTGTCCGTCCTGGAAGAGGGATCCCTCCTCAGTTGATCTTCCTGAGGTCCTGAGCCCCCCCCCCCCCCCCCCCCTTTAAGTTTTTCCTTACCCGCTGTGAGGGTCCAAAGGACAGAGGGATGTCGTATGCTGTAAAACACGCTGAGGCAATTGCTATTTGTGATATTGGGCTGTATAAATAAAATGTATTGATTGATTGATTGATTGATTTCCCTATTTTTTTTTTTTTAACTGTGTTGTTAATAATATTTAATAGACTCTCTGTGCTGTTCACCTTAATCAAACTTTGTAAATGAGGTGGGCGAAATTTATTTTGTCCATGTAAGCTTTCAAAACAAAACCAGTTTAGATATTGTACAGTAATGTCTAAAATGTGAATTAATAGCTCTTAATGACTCTTAAAAAAACACTGTGATTAAGTGACTACCAGCCAGTTATTGTGCATAACTGTACTGATTGCTACATTATTCATCTGTGCAGGACAAGGTTACTACATTGCCTGCAAGGCACTTTTTTCTCCCTTTTTTTTTTAACAAAACGACGTGTCTCTCGACATTGTGCTTTCATTACTATGTACAGCACTGCTACATGTTCACTCTCGTCACTGAGTGTTGTACTTTGAGAGAAGCTGAAGTACCAACTCCACACTACTCAAGAGATAAGATGATGTATAATTGAGGAGGTCAGTGTTGAGTTTGACCCAGATATTTTGATTCCTGTCTTTGGGTTCCTTTGTAGAGGGCAAATCAGTGAGAAGACTTTACAGAATATATTTTATAGAGCAGTGTGATTCACTACAACAGTAGGGGCCAGTAATAAGCCGTTTTTATCACTTGCCGTTAAAGTGCACAGGAATGCCTTAACAAGGGTACATCTGCGATTTTATCTATTTATTTAATTTAAAAAAATAGGCTGAATTTGCTGGTGTTGGAATTACCTTGAAAGGTGTTTTAGGGTGAAAATACCTCCAAAGAATGAACAAATTGTCATGTTGCTAGAACAAAAGCATCCTTTGTTATAAGTGAAGTTAATGTCCTTTTGGATATATCTGAAGCTTTCTTAAATTTAATTTTTGAACAACATATTCTGAAGATTGGTGCACTATGCTGTCTTACAAGGAGTCGGCCCTTGAATTGAGACCCCTTCAGCAGGATGCTGATATCTCTGGTTGTTATCCTGCTTGCTGTTATTTCCTTCTACCAACATGCAGTGATGCATCTCGATGTGATTAACCTTTGTAGTTTTTCAGTGTGAGGGAGGATGGTAACCTGGTCTAAATAATAAGCCCATAAGCCTGACAGGATCTAATTAATTTCTCTGTGTAGGCTACCTTATAACCTTTACCGTTCACACTCTCACTCTCTGGCAGTCACACCAAAGCCTAATGGTCGGCTCGATGTGCAGTGAGCCATAGGGAAGATATAGACTAATGATCACTTGGTAAGAAGAGCAAGAAGAAATGAAGTTGAGGGTTAAAGACAAGCTATAAAAAGCCCAGTTTTCACCCCCATTTGATAAAAAGCAGAAAGGTTACACTTATCAAGCATTTAATAAAAAAGGCATTTAATGTCTAAAATCTAAGAAGGAAAGAAATATGAAAGAAAGGCCAAAAAATAAGCCTTATTTTATGTTAGGTTTTTCACACCTTTGAAATATAAGTCTATAATAAGACTGTAGTCACTTGTTATTTCAGCCCTCATCCCTGTTGCAAGCCATGGACAGCATGTCGCTGTCAGGGCCTTCCTTTATGGATCTCCATAGTAGATCATTAAATGGAGGTGGTAACATAAAGATGAAATTAAATAACTCCATCTCCTCTTCATATACAGTGTCATACTGTACATACATACACATCTGCTCCATGTTTACAAAAGCCACTGAGCATACAGCTTAAGTGTATGAATCATGTTTTTGAACATGAAATCAGGAGGCCAAAGCAACAAATGCTTTTCTGGTGTATGTGCACCTTCCAGCTTATCAGCCTTTCACTGAGGACTCGAGGGGACGCATCTAAAGCCTGATCTTTTTTAATCAAATGACTCACACTGTTCTTCGGTTCCTGCAATATTTTCTGCCTTTCAAGGGCTTTTTTCTTTTAAAGAAAGCCTTCCCTTTATGACCTTTTCTCTCTGCCTCATTTTTAATCAGTAGATTCAGTTCCAGGTTCTGCAGTGGGGCTCACATCGGCTCCTGAACCCAGTCATCTCAGGACTGGGAGAAAATCAGCCTCCTTGTGGGAGGGGGGTTGTCTGAGGTTATTCAGGAGGGAATCCTTTCTCTATTGATAGACACCCTGAAGGTTTTAATTGCTTGTTTCAGACAGGTATACAACATCTGGATTCTGTACTCTTGTAACTCCACTTGGGTTATGCTTTTCACCTTTCCAGCAGGATTCTTTAACAAAGCCCTAAACAGACCCAGGTCTGCATTTCACAGGTTCTTTCAGGCTACTGCTCCCTCAGAGCTGATTTCTGATACTGATAGTTAGTGACAAAAACTCTTCACTCCCTCAAAACCAAACACATAAAAAAGATACCAGATGCTCCCACAGAACCAGTTGAAGGTCATCAAGGTGAAAATCTCACTCAGATAAAGTATCGGAGAGGTACAGGGATTGGAGCTTGCTGATTCTGTCAAGAATAGCAGAAACAACTGGGGAATATAAAGGAGGCTATGGGATATTAAGTACATACATAGGTTTTATACTACTTCTTTTAAGCTCCACAGGATTTGGGATTCTGTGGACCCTGGGATTTCTGACCAATAATTCGAACTTTATTACATGCAATTTAGGTGTGTAAACTTGTTAACTCACTCTGAGAGAAAGTACTAGAATACAGAGTGGTTGAATTCAACATCTGAATAAAACATCTGCCGCAACGTTTGGAGTTTTTATTTTTGGAGCTGGATTGTTCATTAGGTATGTAATATATTTGCTCCATAGAAGGAGGGCACAGACAGAGGAGCAGAAAGGAAGGCAGTGAAAATGAAACTTGCTGGGTCTAAAGTTTGCTTTCACTCAGCTGCTACTCATTCAACGATCTGATCTGATGGTTTGGATTGACTGATCAGTTATCCACCCCACGACTCAAAACTCAACCAATAGCTACTGAGCGGAAAAAAGAAGAGTTCAACCTGCGTTGGGGACCTGAATTTAGACAGTGGAAACAGACAAAAAAAAACAACAAATTGAAATTTAGCATCTCAACCCCCCAGTCGTCAGCTGCCACCACACATTGATTGTATTTCTGTGGGAAACACTGATTGTGAGGAATATGCCTATTGGATTTAACAGAATTGCCCAATATATCAAAATATGACTTTGCAGTTATAAGGAAAAGGGTTCTGAACCAGCCTACTGGGCGCAGCCCCAGGGGCCCACAGTGTCAGAGGCCCCCTTCAGGCCTTCATCTGCCAAATGTCACTGGCATTAACATGTAGGCTAGTAAGAGACTCAGAAAGACACTATAAAAAAACTACTAAATTAGGCAAGGCAGCCACAAAGAAAACACAAAATAATAATACAACATTACACCAAATTACCTCAAAGAGATACACCACCAAGAGATAAACCACAAAAAAGATCTAGAACAAACCTCGAAGGGCATTATCCCGCTTATACCACGGTCACTTACCAAAGAAATGAATAAATCAATGAATTAAATCAATTATTTATACTTTAATGTGTTTTACAGTTAAAATCATGAGTTTTTCACAAGCCACAGCTGAGCGGACTATTTAATCTACTATTTAATCTTAATGTAGTTCACAGGCATTGCCATGGAAACCCGCTGTGGCCGCAGCATGGAGAGCATAGCGACTCTGGTCAGTGAAGGGAAGTGAGATGATGGCTAAATGTTACATGGTATAATTCAAAAGATGATTATTTCAGAAAGCCAGTGCACTTCTTAACGCTTGTGTGTTACAGACTCTGGTGGTCAGAGGATGATGTGCAAAAAAACCCTTGAGATATTACTTTCATAATTCATTGGTGTTCATTTATAGGCCAAACTAAATTTGTTTCAAATAATCAACATCCAAATAGTAGGCTAGTCAAAATCATTATTAATTGCAACAAATAATTCATATGCATATAGTAGTCAAGATTAAATCATATAAACACATTAACAAATTAACGGTTGTTTCCTACTTAAAATTAAATGCTAGGGCGTCGGTAGCGTAATGGATAGTGCCGGTGCCCCATGTATATAGGTGATGCCTTGCTGCAGCGGTCGCAGGTTCGACTCCAGCTTGCAACCCTTTAATGCATGTCAACCCCCACGCTCTCTCCCATCCCATTTCACTCTGTTCTGTTCATTAAAGGCAAAAAGCCCCCCCAAAAAACTTTAAATGCTACATTACCATTAATAGTGAAATTTGAAAGTGATATGGGTATGTCCATCATAGTGGCATTTGAAGGACGGAGATTGACAGATTGAGCACTGCTTGTTGGGACATTTGGAGACGACAAGGTGTTGCTCCAGTCTCGTCTCTCCTGCGCTGACGGAGCCCAATAAGCCTACTGGCTGCTATCACACCAATGTCCCGTGACGGTCATGATCTGACGAGTTCCCAGGCCGGTGTCAGAGAACTGACCTACAGCTGTGCTCTGGAGGCTGTGATTGGTGTAGACCTGCAACTCCTTGTGCCTTTTTTGTTGGGATGCATGATAATATTGGCACATCATCAGTATCTGCAGATTTTGGCTTTAAAATTAAATATCCAAATCATCCAACATGCTGACAATATCGGTATCGGCCAATATTGGCTTTAAAATAACTATTGGGACCGACCAGCATGCTTTTTCTTATTTTGCACTTTGAAAAGTATTTTCGTGTATAATGTTTCATGTCTCCATCTGCTGGTGGGCCATCACAATAAGAGTAGGCATACATAATATGATGTAAATTTCACTACAGAAGAGACTTGATGATCACTAAAATTAGGTAAGGAAAAAAGTGGATATATTGATATCGATATTGATTTTCAGTCAAATGAGTTGTTACATATTGGCATATTGGATACCAGCAAAAAATCCAATGTTGTGCACCCCTACTTTTTTGCTCATAGCCGGGACACCATGATGATCTGATTGTATTGCTATAATTGTTTATTTGGGCTCTTTTAAATATGTGCATTTACTAGGGATGCACCGAAATGAAAATTTGGGGCCGAAGCCAAATAATATTAAATGCTTGGCTGAATACCAAGTACAGAATACCGAATATCGTTGTTTAGTTTTTCATTAGTTTTTTCAGATGAACCCCCTCCAGGTTAGGGTTGTCACAGTACCAAAATTGGGACATACTGTACGATACCAATGAAAGTATCATGGTTCTGAGTAGTATCACAATACCACAGTGAAAATGAGGCAGATGTGCCTTTTGTCATTTATAAAAAGATAAATCACTTTTCTATAACACATCAGTGATATTTCAATGGAATAAATCACTTATTGACTTATTCATACTTCAAAAACAGCATCAATAAGTGATGAACATAGGGGGAATCAAAATAAAATAAATAAATAAAATAAAAATCAACCAGCCACCCTCCTCCCCTGACAGTCCCTTCATAAGTAATGAACAGTTCCTAAAGTGCGGTGAGGTTTGTGGGCCGTTACCTGCCACAATGACAGAAATGTGAACGGCTCGTTTCTCCTCTGACACGCCACATACCTGTGTTTGGCTGGCTCGGCTGTTCAGGTACTACTGGGCAGTCATGACGCCAAGAAGAGGATATTATTGGAGCCGACTTCTCCGTCACCGCTGGTAAGTCGATGGCTGCCATACTTGACAGGAATACATTACTGTCTGTGTCTGTGACCCCCGTTAAAGTTAGGGGATTCGCCTATCGTTTCTGCTGGTGGTTGAAATCTGTTCTCACACAGCATGCTGAGTGATTTAAGCCTATTTTGCTCGCTCAAAACTACTTTTAGTCGCAAATGCGAGTGCGGTGACGGAGGGATCGCCACACTGCCGACATTTTAGTCTGCCCGTCACGGCACGCTGTTTGATTGCGTTATCAAACCACGCCGCTGTTGTTCGGCCTTGCTTTTCACTTACTCCACCGAATACTGAATGTGTGTTTTTTTGCAATATTCAGCCAGATATATTCGGTTACCGAATATTCGGTGCATCCCTAGCATTTACCACAGGCCTTTGGATTTTGTACAACTACGTCTAATAATACTGTCTGTTTTGTGCATATATTAATACAACTTTAATTAAACTTAAATTGCAAAAAAACTCAACAATAACAAAGAAGAAAGGATAGCAGAAACAGAATTTAAAAATATGGGCTAACAGGACGGCCCCACCAAGTAGCAAATAGCTATGTTAGCTCACCAGACAAGCACAGGTTGCTAACCTCCAAGTCAGCGAAGTGAAAAGTGCAGAGAGGCTCAGGCTTAATATAAAAGCAGCTTGAAGAAGGTGAGCCAGGGCCACTGTCAGGATCACTGACCAAAACCCCAACAGAGGAAAACAAGGTACCTCTGTGTGTGTGTGTCTGTGTGTGTGTGTGTGTGTGTGTGTGTGTGTGTGTGTGTGTGTGTGTGTGTGTGTGTGTGTGTGTGCCTGTGTGCCTGTGTGTATAGAGCAGATTTACTTCTATTAGGACTATTTTTGACCCATTAAATGCACCAACTGAGCCATGCCAATGTTTCAGTTTATTCCAAATGAGTTTCTCAGTGACTTGATAAATGGGAAGAAGAGATTGTGAATAGGTGTGGCAGGTGACAGATGATTCTCAGTGGCAAAATCTGAACACAATTTGATGGCAATATTCTTTTCAGATTGTAATTGACAGGTGTGGAAGTAGGGCAGATAATATTGGGTATGGAAAAGCATCACACTCTCGCCAGACAATTATGGGTGGCTCATTAGGTGATTTACTGTTGCCTGGTTGCCCCCACACAGAAATTAACATCCACCTCAGAGTACAGCCAGCGAAGGTTCAATCTGCAGTCTAATTCCAGAATTTCCTCTTACACTTGCAACACAGATTTTTTTTTCTGTCTTCACATCTTGACTGAACCGCGGGCTTGTTGAACAGCGAGAGGATTGTATTGATGCCATTTTATTTCAAACACAATTTTATATGCCTTCCAAATTTGATTTAGACCTAGGTTCAGCCAACTGAAAAAGGTCATGCAGATGTTTACATGGGTCTCATATATTTGGAACCCAAGTGCAGGTATTCACTTTTCATCTTAAATGTCTTCCCAAAGCTAGGCCTCACAAGTCAGTGTGCAACAGTCTGCATGTAATTTATTTGCATACCTGTGTGAGAGTATGTGTGTTACATTCATTGTCAGTATCAAAGTTATCATAGTTTAGTGCTGGTTCATTTCTGAATCAAACAGCGCAAAATTGCAATAAGCATAATGGAGAACCGTAAAACTGCTGCTCCTTGAAATGTAGTGATTTTAATTGTTTGCCAGAAGGCTAAAGGTTAAACTGTCAGTCTCAAAGTGTCAAAGAGTCATTTTATTTTATTCTCTTGCATTAGTATCAACAGAACAACAAAGCTGACAGCTCATGTTGAGCCATCGTTCTTTCAAGTATAGTACACTACAAAAAGGTTGCTGTATTATTTTTTTTTTTAAGATTATTTTTTATTGGCTTTTTTGCCTTCATTGACAGGACAGTATGAAATGGGGAGACAGAGAGAGAGAGTGGGGACTGACATGCAGCAAAGGGCCGCAAGCCATATTCGAACCAGCGGCCGCTGCAGTGAGGCAATGCCTCTGTACATGGGGCACTGGCACTATCCACTACTCTACCGATGCCCTGGTTGCTGTAAATTTTTCAAGAACTTAATGGCAACTGTACGAAGGAGATAAGGGCCATGTAAAAGAAGAAAAATCTTAGATTTCAGGAATAAAGTCATAAATCTACGAAAATAAAGTCTTGCATCTGGAGAAAATAAGTCATAATATTACGAGAATAAGGCAGTAAATCTATGAGAATGAAGTAAAAAAATATTACGAGATTAAACTTGTAATTTCAGAGGAAAAAGCTGCAGTGTATTAATATGCCCTGGTCATAGTGACTGACCCTGCATGCCTTTTTTTTTGTTTACAGTATTACTGTTTAATTCACAGTGTCATTGATATAATTTCCTCAACAGTAGCGTTACTGTATTTTTATTTACAGTATTTATACAATATTTTCATTTGCAGTACTTTTGCTGTACTACTACTACTGCTCTACTGAGAAGTCGCTAGCAATATGTTTCTATAAAAAAACTGCAGTACTGCTACTTATTTTACAGAAAAAAAAATCACAATTACACATCATCATTTAACACTTAACATGTAAGCATAAAAAATCAGAGAATGACCAAAAATAATACATTGATTCATCCTGAGGGGAACATGAATGTCTGAAGCACACGTCATCACAATTTATTCTACAGTTGGCGAGATATTTCAGTTTGGACCAGAGCAAGTATCCAAAGCCAGAAAAAGGCTCCAACATCCAAGCTGACTCCTCCCAATGACCTCACACAGTCATTGCAAACTACTAACACTAATGTTAACAAGATCAAAAGACCATATTTCATTTAATATTTGAATAATAGGTAACACTTTATATTAAGGTACTGTAATAAGTGTTCATTAATAATATTTTAGTAATATCAAAGACCAGTGTTGGATAACGTCAATAACCTTTATGTAACTTAAGCTAAATTAATGTTTTAGACAGACAGACTTAACACTTTAGGTTAAATACTTTTAATCTTTCAGCTAATACTGCAAGACAGTAGGTTAAGAAGTAACTACATTTGGAAATGTCTCAATAATACATACAATGGTAACAGAAATAATACACTTACGGTTTTTGTTGAGGTAGGTTGACACACTGCTGGGCTAGTTCTTTTCTCTTTATCCTTTTACCACTGCTTCAAAACAGCTAAAAACCTTGGAATCAAATCTCCCTTGCCATGGACCTTTTTCACAGCAGACATTTTGACTTGTCATAGCAGGAAAAGCACAGTGAAACTGATAACATTAACGATGGCTCAGTTCCATTAATGTTCCCTGTAAGTCATTCCAGTGAGCCAGCTTGGATGATACCAGGGCCTCAATGCAGCTGTCATTAATCTCATTGAATACACCTGTGCATACATGTCAAAATGTCTGCTGTGAAATAAAGGTCTGCTTCGTGTGGGGAAGCATACCACTGTAAAAAGATTTACAGTGAAGAAGAATATCAGTAGTGGCTGAGTGTTTTGCCACAGTGCTCTGCAATTTACAGTAACACACTGTATGCATTGTTGACAATATCTTACTGCACAATTACAGTAAAAATACTGGTCAGATTATACAAAAATTGCTTACACTATAAAAATTAACTTCCCCAGATTTTGTTTGACTCATCACAGTAAACAGCATGCATTCTTGTTTTCATTTTTCAACTGAAAATGCAGTAAAGCAAGGTCTTTTGGATAATGCTTTGAAGCAATTTTTCTACCTTTCTGCGACAACACATTCTCACTCCTTACTTATCACATATCACCATGGTCTATGGACTTTGACGTCTACATATTTACGCACTAGGTACCTTGGTTGCATCCGTGGTTAGTGTTCTGGGATGCCGTATCAATTTACACTTGTTAAATGCATTGTGTCTTTTCAAAATACACTTCTGTTTTCACAGGAATTGTACAGTTTCTTCTCCTTAGAGTCTTACAACATAAGTAAAACACCTCATATTTACATTTATTTCCTTAAACGGAGTGGAAAGTCATCAGTTTGATTTAGGTGTACTATATGAGCAGAATGTATGTATTTGCATGTGTATGAAGAGTTCTGCATGTAGTGTATAATGTTTTTTGAAATCCAGCTGAAAGAATCGGAGATGAAAGTGCAGTAATTAGCAACTTCCATCTGTCACGTCACCTGAGGAAACAGCCCTTCTGTAAATGTTTAAAGAGGCGAGGATGAATCAAACAAACATCTTGGCTATGATACAAATGTTTAAGGAAAGCTAAGCATGCCCCTCTTTTAACCTAGCTTTTCATCTGAGAAATAGGCCGATCCGCCCAGCACTTAATGGGCCTCCAGACTTTTGGAAAGACAGAATAAAATTAAGCATTGAACTTCAATATCATTATTCCATCATTATTATTTGTTCCTTTCAGGAGAAAAACCAACGCGTACGCCTGTAATAGTATACTCACCGGGAGGGGCTAATTATGACACATGGCCCACTTATCTCAGACAGCGTTGTGTTAAACATTCAAAATGAAACTGCAGGATATTTCTGCAGCAGCAGCTGAATGGCACTCTCGTCAATCTTGCAAAAATATAGCAGCATAGCTGGTCCAGGATGAGTCCAATCTCAGTATTGGGGCTTCATGGTGTGAACAGTGAGGCTGTACACATTTAACCTTCCGCTGGCTGTCCACTTACTCCCTTATTTGGCATTGAGAATAATGAGAAGCATGAAAAGCAGACTGTTGACAGTGACCCCTTTGACTCTGCACTAAATTTATAGCTGTCAAGTGGAGACGGCACTCTCAGCTTCTGTGGGGTCAACGCTATCATGGCCATAAAGCTTTAATTACAGGGCCCAGAGCTGGTGAGTGCACACTATCATGCATTCTCATATACGGGTAATGGTCATATGCAATACAGTGCATTTACAGCAGCTCCAGTGTATTTTAGGTTTTTTTTTTTTTTTGATAGTTCATATTTTTTCCTTAACATTTCCTGACAATGTTGATCAGCCACACTAAAGCACCAATTCTTTTTGACAAATGACTTAATTTTGTGTTGAAAGTTAAAAAAAAGAAGAAGGTTGTAGCTAAAACAGGACGATGATGTATGAATATAGTAGAAGCTGCAGGTCATACGTCATACCTTACTTATTTTGATACTTGAAGCATATGTTATTAGCAATTGTAATTCAAAACTAATTGAATTCCAGCTAACAATAGATTCATATTCATTTTCTTCAGGCCAGCCCATTCTTACTCCCAGCTTGTGAAATACCGTCACTTTATCAGTGATTTTCGCATCAGACACAGATGCCAAAAGGCACGATTGGTGGCAGCATGATACCCTACGGGGCAGTGTCTGTTTGTAATGCTGCCAGCAACATCTTAATATAAAGAGCTAAAAGTCCCTATAGGGCTGGTAGGAGGGGATGTGGATGGGTCAAACAAACCGGAGAGCCTGCTGTTCACTTTCTGTGAGCCAAACCATGATGTTTTTTTCTAAACCAAACTATGGGCCCTATTTAGATGGTCTAAAACGCGAAGTGCCAGGCGTGCAGTGCATGGGCGTGTCCCAGTCACTTGCTAGTTAGACAGTGCGTTTTCAGACTGTGCGCCATGGCGGAGAGTCTAAAAGACTTGGACTTACTCTGTGAATTAGTCATGGGTGTGTTTTGGGCGTATCATTCAATAAGCCAATCAGAGTGTCACCTCTCATTCCCTTTAAAAGAGGTGCGATTGGAGCGCATGGCAGAGAGCTAGTTAGATGACGGACCTACCAACTGGGACAGGGAAGTGACAAGAGGCCTAGTGGCTCATCTCTCCCTATGGATCCCAATTACCTGTGGGAGGAGACATAAGTCAATATTTATATCACAGAAAAGAACTCAAATCCTGTGTCTCATGTGGCTCAAGTGTGTTCAGTTCATGGATCCAAAATGCTTCCCTTCTTAAGAGCTGGTTAATCAGATTACCCCATCTTGGATTGGGTTGCACTTTCTCAATACCAATAAATTTAAGAGAAGAGGGTGACCCATGTTTTTTCTCTTTGTAATGTCTAGCAATGACATAATCCATGTTTCCATTTCTGATGGCAGCCTTATGTTCAGCAATTCTCAATTTGAAATGTATCTCTGTATCGACTGTCCCGTCACATCTGATGTCAGATCAAAGGGGATTGGCACCGTTTGGCACGCGCAATGGAAACCCAACCTGATTTGATTAACACAGCTGAGTTCACATCCCTCTCAGTCAGCCACAAACAGCCACAGCATCAGATAGGGAGTATATGTTCAGCATCTGTCATCTTAGAAAAGCCAAAAGAAAAGAAACAGAGTGAGACTGCGAGAGAGAAAGAGAGAGCGCGTGCGCACGAGAGAAACGCTGTCAACAAATGAATGTAAATTATTCAATTTATTTTATTCTAACCCGGGATGTTAGAGAGCCCAGCTCCCTCTCCAGCATCCTGAACCCCGTGGCTACACCCGGGCCCGTCTGGTCTGGCTGCGCGCTGGCTGCGGCGCTGGGGTCATCCTTCTCCTCCTCCTGACAAGATGATCAATGTTCAATTGGGAAAGACAAGTTCATTTTACAGGCTATGCATCATCAGCCCGTGGAGGTTTGCTCCCAGTTCCGTATATTTGGACACTGCGAGGAGACCTCCCGGATTATAATGATCATTATTACTGCGATTAGATTATTCTGATTAATGACTGGCCATTAAGACGTGTTTCTGATAAATATTTTAATGTGCGCAATAATAACCTTTCACATTGTAATCATATTTTTATTTGTTTTCTTTTGCATATGTGTGGCTGCTCCGTGTGTGTCTGAGCAGAGTGCACGCGCGTTGTGCACCCGCCTAGAGACGCATATTACTAACTTGTTTAACAGCAAAATATTGCGCCGTTGACTTTAGACCAGGTTTTTGTTGGTCACTGGCGCAGTTGCTTTTTACGTCATCTAACTAGCAACGCGCCATGAGTGCGCCTGACCACACCTCATTTTTAGACCAACACACCCGGAGGAGCGCAAGTTCATTTGCTAGTTAGACGACGAGGGCGCAGGGCGTGAAAATGACAACTGTGCCTACATCTAAATAGCAATGACACTTGCGCCTTCCGCCGTCCGCTTTAGACCATCTAAATAGGGCCCTATGTGATTTTATGTTTAGAAATAAACATAAAAATTTACTGTCCCAGAACATCAACAGCAGACACAGGAGGATGCAAGGACATCATAATCAAAAGTGTAAGTCGGGAAGAGAACATATTTCCAGGTTTAGGATTCAGAGAAAGATCTTCCATGTTATGACCGCTATCGTAATCCATACCAGTATCTGTGATATTGGTATTTTTGCTAATGACATTGACCTTGATACGCTAGAGTGGCCATCTGGTTGCCATGGTAATGGATCATGTCCACCTATTAGCCACACCCCCATTTTGTGTTTGAGAAAGCCCATTAACAGAAAAAGAGGAAGTAAATGTGGCTGGAGTGGGCCTTTAATGGCAGGTAATTCAAGCTACAGTGGAGAACATAAGTGATCTTGTCTTCAGCAAGGGGAGTGCTCGCTAACATTTGAGTTTGAACCAGGAAGGCTCCATTATGTGTAGTATTCCTATACATTACTGTTAAGTGTTAAAACAAGGTCCTGCTTCCCTATAATTTATTATCCTAAATGACCTGACTTTTGTTGAAGGTACTGCATTTAGCTCACCTCCCCTCTACTAACTAAATCATGTCCATAGTCAAAATGAATGCTGCCAGTAAAAAAGCCTCTTGTGGTGCTGCACTGGTTAAAGGTCTACAGTTTTACCTCATGGGTTACATAAAACTGGCAATTTCCCTTAGTTATTCCTGCTAATTTCCAACTTGAAAATATCATAAAATATTGCTGACTTGCAGGTCATGCTCAACATCTCATAGAAAATCACCTCTTCAAGTGTTTTGCACTGTGACAACCGTTTTACTGCCGAAACTAAAATGATCATTTTAAAACATTTCCCAGCTAATGTGGGTTCATCCGCTGGGTCAAAACATTTTTCTACACTTCAGGAAACTGGATTGATGTGCTCCTAATACGTATGCGCATATTTATGCATTTTTTATTATTTACAAATAAGTATCTGGGAAGAAGCAGCAATTGTGTTTAAAAGCACAAACATCACAAGTTTTGATAAGGCAGTGAAAAACCCTGAGTGAGTGTCAAGGCAAGAATTATTCAGAGGTCCATGGATGCATGTTGGGCTTTTAGTAAACATCTTCCTCATTTATAGAAGCGATGATATGGGGCCACACCAAGATTACCTTGGTGTTGGTACAACATATGTACATGTGCTACATGCTATGTGACTCTGTTTATTGCTTTAAGATGTTCCTTAACTGAATGAATCATTACACAGCATTTAGTAGCCTCGTGTTAACAGGCTCTTCACGTAAGGCGAAGAGCCTGGTGTCTGTTCACCCTGAATTTTGTCTGGATCCTTGTTCCAGTCTAGAGAGTGGATCCGGAATTCACCAAATGTTCACCAAAGTAAAACTTTAAATTCTGGCGCACCGTCGATTTGGGGTGATGAGGGGTGTAAGAAAATCGATTAACTTAATGACTTGGGGCTTTTCTTGTAGATTATATTCTTTAAATTAAAAAGTTTCTCCGCATTTTTATTAGCTTGGTGCTTTTATTTTGACGGAAAGGCACAGCCATCGAATTCCAGATGCTGTCTCACTCGCCCTGGTTCCGGGTCCTTACCAAAACGGCCACTAACGGCCCCAGACTAAGCACTTTAGTGGATTAGTCCAGCCAATCCACTACTTGTGGTACATTGTGTACCAAGGACAGACCTGTTGTATCTGGAGAAGAGCATTGTCCAACATAACATTTTTCCCCCTCTGGCCCTCTGGGACAGTAGATTAGAGTTTTACTGGTTTCTTGTATATTTTCACTGGCTCAGCAACCAAAAAAATGAAAATAACTTTTTACCATAATTTTGGTGATTTACATAATGTTTTCAACAGCAAAGATCCCTTTGGATCTGGTTGTTTTCCTTTAGTTATCAATATGTAATGCTGATGTTAAAAACTGTACAAAACAGACCACAGTCGCTGTTTTCATTGCATTTTAACTGTAATTTATATTTATTTTAGACACAAATGTCAAGAATTATGTGCTCAGATGTAAATGGTGAATTGATAATAATAATCATTATAGTAAGAGAAAATAAAAAGGCAAAAGGAATTTTCCAACAAATGCAATAAATAGAAAAGTATATTACCTCTGTCAGTGCTTATGTGTTACCTTTGATGAGATTAATTTCAGGACATAAGATATTATTGCATTATTTGAGTGCTGTTATTTTGTGCCGTTGTCCTAACCTCACTTGTAGGCAAGCCACCGCAGCGGCTTCCTGCTTCCTCCTGCTGCAGTGATAGAAAATAAGACACCACTGTGCTTTTGAATGGCTGTCAGCTCAATTGACAAGTCATATGCGCCTTGTATCAAACTGAAAATCAGTAGTTCGAGTTTGAGCTACCTACGAGCTGAGCATACAGGTCCAGCTAATCAGACCAAAGTACAGCGGGCAACCGCATCCCTGAAGCCAGCAAAGCTCTATTTTATAGTGAACGAATCCCACAGGCATGTGGATGAAACTAAATCAAATAAGTTAAATGCAGTGCTTGTTAAATGGATGGAAACTGACTTCAGACCTGCAGTCTAAGTCCTGTGTGCGATTTATCCTGCTTGATTAAAGTAGAAAAAATCTCTGTTAGCTGCTAGGCTAATTTATGCAATGTGAAATGTCATAGGCTTATGCTAATATTGTAAGCATTATGTATTTTTGGGCAAAGCATGTATAAGACAATTTATTGGTGAACCTTGTGAGTTGTGTTTGAGCCGAATTATGAATTATATGTTCATAATTATACTATTAAAAATGTTCAATTTAATCTGCTATTGTTCATGTATCATATCATGACATGTAGGCATGAAGGAAAAATGATCTTATTGGAGAACCTGTGTATGGGATGTTAGAAAAACAATATCAATAATGAGAATAGTTGCTGATTATTTCTATGTTGATCGACGGATTAAAAGACAGATCATGCCAGCTCTAATATCATATATTATACCATGTAACCTGCCATAGCGTGCCATATCCACTCATATCTTGAAAAGCTACGTCAGATAGATGTACTGAAATATGCCTTGTGCTGAACATTCTTGCTTGCGTGGATGTGATTCATAGAAACTGTATTTTTCAGTTTTATTGAACTGGAGAACAGCAATGAGCAACTTCATAACTAAACAGCCCAACATCATTTTTTGTAAAGTGCCACAGGGCTGAACTTTTCAGTGACCATCCCCTGCTTGTGTGTGTCAGCATGAACCATTACCAGAGCCAGCCGCTCTGTGTGCTGCCTTTATACATTACACAGTGTAGCTTCTGAGCTTTATTTCTTCACCTGATGGTGTTCCTGTCTTGCAGGAATCCATCCCAAAGACATAGTGGAACAACACACACAACAGGGAGAAAGCTGATTTAGTTCAGAAATATTTTTTCTCTTGCACACAGTAACCACACAGGAAAAACAGAGCACTGTTGGATGTAATAAATAATAGATAAGGTCTCAATTTTGGAAGGAGGCACAAATAGTATAGTAATTTTCTGACATATGAAATACTCTGGCAAGGTGCCCCAATAGATTAATACCTAAAAAGGTACAAAAGTGCTTAAATTAATCATTGGCTGGGCCTTGTTTGTGCCCTCGTGGATATAGAGCTTGCACCGGAGGAAAATCTATAGCTGTGAGGGAGCACAGGGTCAATGATGTTGTTCTCCACAAAGTGCATTGCACTCATTTGTCTGCCTCACAGGTGGCACATTTGCCCGGCAAATAAAATAGAATGCTTCCTGACCATGGTAGTACATCTGATAAAATTAGCTCTGGAACAAGGGCAGCGCCACCTTCGTAAGCCTTGATAGTGGTCTGTCTTTCCGGTGCACTTTCAAACTTTTTGGGACACTCGGCGCCCTGCTCTAAATCCATATGCTTGTCTTGAATCAAATGAGCCGTGTCACTTTGGATCGGTGCAGGGCTATCAGCCTCGAGTTAGAAACAGCCACACACTACTTCAAAAAGTTTGCAGGGCTTCACGACTTTGATGTTTCATCTGAAGACTAGAAGTAGAGAGAGTTATGTTTTTTTTTACACATGAGACTAACATCTGATCATGCTCCTCTGTAATTCACTGCTTTTTTTTTTTTTTTTCTGGTAAAGGGGAAATTGCTGTACAGGGTCATAAGATGGTGGACAATAATCACATTTCTTTGAACAAAAGTTTTGAAAATAATAAAAAAAACTGAGGACTTACTTAAATAAAAATGCCAGACAGAGAGAATAAAGTGCCACAGGAAGAAACCTTACTTATTGTTCTCACTGTGACATTCTTTTAATATCCCTGCAGTTAACTTGAGACTGCTCTTTGCAGATTAGAGAAAGGTCGCCAATTTTAAAGTATGAGGCTTCAGAAGTTCCTGGTAAGTGTCATTGTGCATGCTCTGATTGATTGGTACACAGAGACATTCAGTCTAAGCAGGGATTGCAGGAAAGGCTTCAAGAGATTACTTTGAGTTTGAGAGGCAGAAAATCTGATGCCATATACATAATCTCTTTATCAAAAGGATGGATTCCATCCATCAGAGGAGGGGTCAGTTTCATAAACATAAAGCCTGGGATTGGTCTGGAAATCTCAAGGTGGAGCAGTCTGAGGTAGAATCTAATCCATTTACTGAATAATCTATGAAAGCTGCACTTTGAAATGTTTCATCTAAACATGCAGCACACCAAATTTATCAGCCTAAATCAATTTCCAACACATAATATCATTCCACTCCTACTAATTAGGACATTGTATACGGGGTGGATTTATCCAAATAAAATTCCGCTGTTGGTATTCTGCCTAGAACAGTACCGTGCACAGGCATTTTATGGGGCAGGTGCTCAAATGGAAAAAAAAGGGGCGTCCCTTCCACAAGCGTACGTGCCAAAAACTTTTTTGAGTGCTTGCTGCAAAGCATTCCCAGCCGGGAGGTTTCTATGTGTCTGTCGACACCAGAAGGGCTGTTGAGGCCTAAGTACATACAGTACATTTGTGCACAGTAATGAGCAGGGAAGATGTCTGTCAAGCTTAGATACGAGGTTTCTGAATATCTATATGTATGTAGCAGCTGCCACACATACACACACACTTCTTACATTTACCATTTAATTATAACAAGCAACAACAAAGACAACAATGCCACATTGTGTATGCTTTAGAGGTCTATGAAATACATAGCAATTCAAAATCAACAAAGTGATCAAAAAAGCAGTGATCTTTGTATAAAATAAAACAAAACAAAACAAAAAAACCCAACCAATTTACCCTTCAAACTACAAAGTAGGCCTGTGCTCAAATGCAACAATCAGGCTAACAGCCGGGCTCCACCGGGCACGTCAGTGGCGCGACACGTCTGCAACGCAAGTCCCGTAGCAGCTCGTCCCCCTGTTAATCAATTACAGCGGCTCCACCAGCAACGGGAGCGGCGCGACAACCCCCATCTCTATTTTACGCAGCTCTTCTATTTTTGTCGCGCTACGCTCCCCTACGCGACCCTCCAGCATTATTCCAAATCCATTCATTATTCAATGTTATGTTGTTGATGTTTGAGGGTTATAGTTACCGTTTTTAATAAAGTGTTTGAGTTGAAGTTGAAGTATCGTCTGCTGTGTGTGTGTGTGTGTGTGTGTGTGTGTGTGTGTGTGTGTAAGGGGGATGATAACAGGGCTATAATAATTAAGCAAGAAGAATATGCAAATTTTAAAAATAAAGAATGCTGAATTCCGTTCTGACGAAAAAAATAATAATACTAAAACAAGATATGCTGCTGTGAAGTGTGAGCGAAGTTCAGTCAGTCAATCAGTCAGCGTTCAGGTGCAGGAAAAGTGTTGAGAGCGGCTGCGACTCATTAAATGCAATGGCGCAGCACTACATGATGTGCAATGGTTGCTCTCCCCCACGCTGATGTTGAAGCCTGTCTGTCTGGTAATATTATTTTGGGACATTGGTTGACTGTAAGTGATTAAAAATATTTGAGCCAGGGAAGCCAGACTGCTGAGGCACACAGGGGGAGCATCATTTCCCCCCTTCCATTTAAAAAAAAACAAAAAAACTTGGGTTCAGTCAGGCTCTGACCCAGTGATGTATGTGATGTAGGAATGAACGATAAATCGATTTTATCGATTAATTTGAATTTATAGTTTAGGCCGATTTGTTTTAATGAAAATCGAGTTTCTATTTAAAATCCGCCACCGCGCCACTCCATGCTGGGTTCCCGTAGTTCAGAGTGGGCTCAGCCTGTAACATCAGGCTAATCAGTTTAGGTATAGACCTGTTCTATAGGAAAGGTAACCTTAAATGATTTCTGTTGTGATCCAATATGATGGTAGGGGAAACACTGCCGCATGATAAGACAGGGGTCTGGTGGAAAGCGATCACAGATGCAGTCGCCATGTATATTGCAAGAGATATGGTGCCCATATACGTATAGGCTACCATGGAAAAGCTGGGGTTTATTCACATGCTGAAAGTTTTCTACCCCAGGTATGTGCTACCAGGCCGCAATTTTGTTTTTTTAACTAGGAGGGGAAAAAATCAATTTAAATCGTGAATCAGATTTTTTGTGAAAAAAAAAAAAAAGTTTCAAGTCCCCCGGGTCATTTCAGTTTCGGGTTGAATTTTTGGGCCCGTTGAGAACTCTCGTCACATACGCGGCCTCCTCCTGTGTACTCTATCTTAACAGTTTTACCACAAAGTATGACTTTCTTGACCTTAAAATGTATGTTTTAAATTCATTAACAACATATTTAGATTTCATGTCACAACTGAAACGGGAACAAAAGATAATATTGCTCTCCCCATTCACTGCTATTCATATTTTTTCCGATCTAAGGTCCCATGAGCTCTACCGGAAGGGGCGTGACTTCGGCAATCTATACTTTCCTCCTCTCAATTAGTTCTCCTCTCACATCTTTCTCCTCCTCTTTTTTAAATAGTTGTGTACTAATAATCATCATTATCTTCTAAATCTGAATCTTTAAATATTTATAAAAAATCCCAGACAAACAGATGCATGCAGCAGCTGCATCTCTCCGCTCCTCATTTCCTCCTCTGCACTCTTTGTACATGGCATGTTTGTGCAGCACCAAACCACATTAGTTTTTTTTTTTTGTTTTTTTTTAGCCTTTAATTGATAGGACAGTTATTGGTGCGGGGTGGGGAGGAGAGGGGGGCGCATACAGTACAGGGCTGTAGGTTGGATTTGAACCTACGGCTGCTGTGGCAAGGACAAGCCCTTTGTACATGTGGTGCCTCCTCTACCGGGTGAGCTAATGGGCGCCACACGTGGCATTTGTCTAAATGAATTATCAGAGCTGCGACGTGGGGGACATAAACATGATTTTAAGTTGAGTTTTGTTTTACAAAGACACGAGGAAGTGGGAAGCAAGTCAGGGAGTTGGTGAACCTGAACTTACTAGAGAGTTGGACGGACAGTGTGATTTTACACTGGATCAGTTTGCTTGTTGTAAAGCCTAATGATGGGTTATTGTCTAAGTTAGGCTGGCTGTATTGAGATGTCTCAACAGCGGTTTACTTTCACAACTACATAAACTGTCCATGAAGGCAGGTCGCGGAGATGTGGACTGTAACGAGGCAAGTTGAAGAGGGAGGGCCAGGGCTTCACTCAAATATTGTCTCGCATACATTACACGTTTAGCTGAGAGTTAATGCCATGGGTCCAATAAAAACAAAAAACAAAACTACAGTATAGAAGAATTAAAAGAAATTAAAAAAAAAAAAAAAATGTATTGTAGAGAGGACACTTATTCAGTCAGAGGCCAAAAGGGCTTGAGTACTGCATGGTCTTGCTGGGTCTATCTGTTTACATACCTGGCCTAGAACAAGTAACATTGCAGCTTTTCAAATTTGGCTCTTTCGGTTGGAACACAGTGCTCTCAGTCTCAATTTTCAGCTGATGAAGAAGGTTGGTTTGCATGTATACACCAACAAATGGCAATTCCAAATTGATATCTGTTTGGTATCATCCAATCTTTTAATTAAAAACAATTTGGTATGTGTGCAAAACAATTTCCAATCAGAGCATCCGTTAAGATGTTTGAAGATAACTTTGGCGATGAGGCAAGTGCAGCCTGGACTGTTTGGTTTGTCCTTCAGCTGTAGTAAAATTCCTTATGCTTCTTGCACACTAGTAGCTGCTGTGAAAATGTAATTAATTAGTGCATTAGTGGTAGTTAATAAAAGGATGGGATAAGGGAGATATAGATCGATAAAGATTTGATAAATAAGACTGATAAGAGCAACGGATAAGGACAAGATTTATAGTATGTATATTTTGAGACGGTAAGTGTGGTTCTTATCTGAGCCACGCAGGGTTTTAAAGTAATCAACAATGATTCACCGCAAGTAAAATTAAAGGGCTTTATCTGCATGAAATGGTGCAGATTTAATGGGGATAAATGGTGTGCTGATGATGGGAGGACAGTTCCATTGGAATTAGTCTAAATGTATTCAGGATGAAAGAACTCCAGAGTCAGTCAGTGTGTGTGTGCAGTATAAGTTTGTGCTCATTGTTACCATGTGGAAGTATCCCCTAAATTGTTTGACATTGCACATATTATGATACCTTCTGTGACCAGAATTCAGCTGCCATGTGTAGAAACCACATGTGAATTCTTCCTTATTTATTTCTTTTGAATGTTCCTGCAGTTGGGATAGTTCATTTTCAGCTAACTTATTAGTTTGTTTGAAACCCATTTCCACACTTGGAATGGGTGTGCTTGGTAGCAGATGCTTCAATTTCAGACCGTAGCACACACACATACACACATACACACACACACACACACACACACACACACACACACACACACACACACACACACACATACATGCACACACAGTCCAGCACACATGTTGGACTGAAATCCTGCCTCCATCAGCTTTGCCTTGTCTGTCGTACAGATATCGATTTACAGGCCAGTTATGAGCTGGCTCTGAAGCCACCTCTGGAGTTTTATAGAAACATGATAAACATCATCAATCTCTTTGTACAGCCTTCAAAAGGTGGCAGATGGTTCATAGCCTTTTAATCAATCGGGATTCGATGGTCCAATATACCACATGTAATGGTGCTTATGCTACTTTGGCCCACTGCGGCGTGAGTTCATGCTGTTAAAGTCAATTCCGTGCACCTGTTAGTTTCAACATCATCCAAGAACATTTTGTCTTTGTCCAATATTAAATTATAAAGCAGTTTGCATAGTTTGTTCAGTACTTTTGGTTATCAACACATTTCCTGAGTTGAAACTATGATTGTGAAATATATGATGATTGATCTCTAAAGGCTATTCCTTATCATATAAACCCCAGCTCTATAAGTACAGCCATTTGTCAAAAGGAAACATTTACGGGGTTATTAGGGATTTGTCTCCTTGCCAACAGAATAATCTAACTTCTCCAGACTAAATGTTACTTCACTGTGTTCTTACCCACAAGCATGGGTTGCTTGGATATTAGATAAGAGGCCTGTTTGGGGAGAAATGGAAACGAAAAATAGAGGAAAAGATAAAGATGGTCCATACAACAGGAAACATTTTTAAGAAGCATTTGGAGATACTGACATTTTAAAAAGTAAAAGTTTTAAAAAAGAAACATTTGTCATATGAAATGAAAAAAAATAAAAAATGCATAAACACAAACTATGTGGCTTTGTAGTCCCCTGGCAGCATATGTAGTATACAATAAACACCATGAAAATTATTCAAAGGTCAAGTGTGTAGGGTTTAGGTTGATATATTGGCAGAAATGGAATATAACATGTTTTCATCAATGTATAATCACCTAAAACTAAAAATTGTTGTGTTTTGGTTTTCGGGTCCTCTCCTACAAAGTTCACCATGTTGTTTCTTCAGTAGCCCAGACTGGACAAACCAAACACTGGCTCGAGACAGAACCATTAATACTTTCAGAACAGCCACCATAGTTCTCCTACACAATTTGCACACAGAAGTTTTCAGTCTGCAATCTGTAACCTCACCGCTAGATGCTACTGAATCCTACACACTACATCTTCAAAAGGTTTGACTTATTGTCATACAGCAGTTTGTATGATATTCTACAAAAAATGTATGCACAACAGTTAGTATGATATCCTACAACCTTACGTCCATAACATGCAGTTTTGTGATTAATGTAATGTTATGGAAGCTAGGTTTAGGTAAAAAAAAAACATGGTGAGGATGTACCTTAAAATGACTCAAAGTTCATTTAAAGTTAACATGTATCCAAACATGCGACTCTAGGGGAAAGTCCCAGGAGAAAGTCAATTTTTTTGACCCATCAACCATCCCAGCCAGCCTTCTTACAAGTGCTCAGTATTGCTTCCTTGTTTCCTGCCAGCACTGCATTGGTCATGTAAGTGCAGCCTTTCAAAATTTGTGGGATATGTACAAATTTGGGTGCACTGCTTTTTGTAGGAAAACATGAAAAATTTGTGAGAACAGCCTGAAAGGTCTGATACCTAATTTTGCAGTTTAAACCTTCAGCTCTGTGATGCTCCATTTTGTCACTGTGGTGTTTGGAGTTTCACCATGCTAAATAAAAATGCTAACATGCTGATATGTACTAGGTATGATGTTTACCATGTTCACCTTTCATCAACTGTTGAACTCTATTGCATTACATAGAAAGATGTTATTTATCCTGCCGTCATTGGTAGAACCGCGGTGGACACAATAGAGGTACCTGTCAGTACAGTACATTACAGTTCAACAGCACCAAAAAATACATCCTTTTAATATCATACAGTTGATGATCTACATGCAGGTGTTCCTAAACTAGCAACAAAGTATTTCATTTAATAAGTGAAAAATTCGACCTACTGGTGGCACTGAAGGAAAAGACATTGGCCGCGTTTCCCAGTTAAGAGAGATCTTAAGACTTAAGGGCACAATTAAGAACGTCTTTGGTAAGAAGGGTTGCTAAGATATGAGTGTTTCCCAGATGAGTTCTTAATGCCCTTCTTAGGATCGCTCTCATGACGCTCTTTAAGAAGCTCTTAACAGGAGCTGGCCACTACCGCAGTGCTGAAACTAAATCAATCGATGTCAGACAAATCAATCACCCACCACTTAATCAGCGCATAAGTCACACACAGCGCTGCTACCTAACGCACTAATTCCCTGCTGCTCGTGTGTATGTGTGTTCTGATAATTCTAATGAAAAATAAAGACGCTAAATATTTGTTAATGACCTATTTCCATGATGAAAATGACTACAAATAAATAAGAAGTAGTCTTGGTAAGAGAATTATAATGAATTGTATTATATTTACACAAAAAAACACAGACGCCTTGCTGCGGCCGATGCCGTCTCTCACCATCTCCAGGAAGCTCCCCACTGCGTAAAAACGCAGCGCAGCCAGGCACTGCACCTCCGGGCTGAGGGCGAAATTGCACCGGGTTGCCCTGTTGGTTAGCAGCGAGAATATGCTGTAAAGCAGCCATGGTATCTCACACGTGTGTTGTGGCAACGCGTTTATATAGAGGAGCATCCCTTGATGAGGTTCCAGCTGAGCTCAGTTACACCTGTCAGTTGCCTGATATCTGTGAAATGTTGCAGGTTTGGAGGGTGGATGTGTTTCTGTCAAATATGGGATATGTGCGGACAAATTATGTTAAATGATAGTCAGCATGATTCATTTTATTTGTGTACCTGATGTGCACAGCACATATAAGAACACACTTGTTATTCCTCATACTTATTTTTCGTCTTATTATTTTTCTTCCACCAGATTTCGGTGCGTAACTTGTGCCACAGCTTTGAGCGCACACAGGGTCTTTATAAAACATATAGATTCAAGATGCAAAGTGTTTATTGTCATATGCACAGTAAGGACATGCATTTCCCTGCAGAATGAAATTTGTTCTTTTCTGTCACCAATTAATGCTAAACAATATAAATCTCAAGTACAAAATAGATCAAAATATATACGGTGCGCACTGTTTTAATATCTCCTTGCTTAGTGTAATATTAATTTGCCTGCCACGGCTGGAGCTGTGAGCGTTTGGTGGCTAAGAAGACTGTTAAGAGTGGGTCAGCTCGATCTTACGACTCCTTCTTAGTGAAAGATCTTCTTAAGCTAAGAGCAATCTGGGAAATGTGTTTTTCTTTCACAGGAGGCTTAAGAGCGTTCTTAAGAAGCTCTTAACGCTAAGAGCGATCTGGGAAAAGCGGCCAATAGCATTCAACCTCTGGAGATCACAGTATTGATGTCTATACCAACTGTCATTGCAGCCCACCCAGTAGTTGCAATGATATTTCAGTTTTGACCAAAATAGTGAACCAACTAACAGACCAACATCACCAGCCACGGATAAAAATTTGATATGATACCTGATGATAAATAATGTGACTTAAACTACTAAGATTTAACTCAAATAATTCTAGTTACGGCGGTGTGCTTTCTCTTCAACAGCCCATGAAATGTGTTCACCAAGCAAACATTTTACCTGTATTAATCATGTTTTCAGGATTTCATGACAGTGCTACATAATGGAGATAATACTAGTACAAGAGTCTTATATGAGGCATATTGTAGCTTAGATCTTCAGGCAGGATGTTAGAGAAAAGGGCTCAAAGGGAGTCCACTGTCAGATGCCCTGAGGGGTCTTTTAAATCTTGTTCTGGGCCTTTCAACTTAAAAAGGTTTTCATTTTTTTATCCTCTGATCGCATACACCTTAAAATGTCGAGATCATCTCTTAAAAACAAGCATGTTCAAAGGGTTAACGTAGATAAAAACTGTCAAACTGAGGAGTCAGACATGAATCAAAGATAATTTATTTCACAGTGTAGAGTAAAAGATCGAATAATGTTTTGTCAGAGCAGAGAATGGTCTTACTCCATTCAGTGTGTGTTTTGTCAAATACTGCTGCCTCCTCAACAAAATGAATATAATTATATAATGCCACAACTTTTGTTGTTGTTGCAGTTGTATTTTTTTGATTGGCATACTTGTGCGTCTTTCAGGTGGGACAAAATACTTACAATGCTGTCAGGCTTGCCTCGAGACACCATTTTAGCACTTTAATTCACACTTCACAAAAGGCTCTATCATTAACTTTAACAATAGTTGTATTGATGCTGTTTGAATCAGACAAAAGGGTCTCTTTAAGATTCTTGACTTGGTCTGAAATGTTGTGCTTATATATGTGCCACTCGACGGAGAATGTAGAGCTCTGAGAGCTCTTCCTCCTACACACAGTAGATCCTCTGGATTAACAAGCTCCAGAATAATTTAAGAAGCCATTTACTGGGAGGCAGTCAGCTTTCAGTTAGAGATCTCCTCATTAAAGGAGCCCCAGAGTAGCCAGCCAATTTGGCTGCAGCGGGTCTGGCAACAAAGTGACAGTGAATAGAGATACACAGAGTGATGCTACTGTAGCATGTGGAGATGTCAAAGTTAATGGATGATGGGAGGCACGATATTGGCTGCAAGATCTCAATATCTGTGCTGTCATGCAGCCTTTTAAACAACGCGCCTTGAGATAGAAATGGGTGGCTTCGCTTTGTGAAGTAATGACAGTTGTGTTAAAAGTCTGTCTTTTGGACTACTAAGTGGGTTTTACCCATAAAAAGTGGACTGTCCTAATTTAGACTCCAGCTTTCTGCATTACACAACTACCTTTTGTTAGCGAGCCAACTTTCAACTGAGAACACATCTCCATAAGCACTGAAGCATACAGTAGCATGTCTCTGACATCTTCCAGCAGTATCAAAGGCTTTTATTGAGACCCAAACACAGAGAACCACCTACAGTAGTGGCATACAGTAGGCAGGGGAGCAGAGGCCGGTAGGGGCATTGATTTGTTTTCCGAGCACGTTAATGGAAGGAGGGGCACTTATTTCTTACCTGTGAGTGGCTTGACTGTAGAGATGCACTCGTATTCAAAACAAAAGAAATACGATGTAGGCAAGTTTGCATGAGCAGGAGAGAAAGAATCAAAATCAAAGGATAAACAAAAGTCTGTGCCCCATTCAGGGAAAAGTCATTATTTTGCATAGTTTATGTGTTAAGAATACATTGCTGGAAGAAGACAACAGGAGAAGAAGACAACATGCACTCATAATAACTTATACATGGGAGTAACTGCTTTTTTCTTTTAACTTTGCTGTTATGTAACTATTTAAACCACTGCATTGATAAGACAGCCGATGTGCCCGCCACGACACATTTAATTACACACAAAGTCAAAGGAGACAGTCCTGCCACGAAGGACAGTATACATTGTTTCACACAATTCAAAGCCCTCTAGTAACTATGACTGCAGCAGAGGAAGTCAAGTGACATTGTTATAGAGCAACGAAGGTTTTGAGGCACAGATAAGAAAAAGCCTCTGTGTCTTTTCAGGGAGGAGGGACAAACACTGTGTTTTTGCCCCCTTAACTCTTTAAACTCTGCATAGAAATGGTCCGCCAGAGCTCAGTCGGTATTTTGCTTACTGTGATGTCATTTCTTGGAGTATCTTCAAATGCTTCATATCCCTAAAATTTGTATAAACTAAGATGACATGTTAGGTAAGTGCATAAACCATAATTGATGAAAGCATTGTAACTCTGTTATTTAAAAAAAACAAAAACAAAGATAAGACATGTTTTTTTCATCAGATTTTACAAAATGAAAACATGAAACACATTAAGCCAAAACATTTAGGAATGTGGAAACATAAACAATATAAACACTCTGTCAGTTATTTGAACAATGTTCATGATTTAGTTTTTGAAATATTCTCATTTTTATGAGCACAGTGCAAAGGCTTTGTGCTGGATTTATTTATATATTTTTCTTTATTTATATTATTATTATGCACCAGACTTAACGTAGCACAATGATGTTATGACGAATGTACAACGTGATGACATGGAAGACAGAGGCCTTTGCTTTCTTTCGCAAAAAGGATGAATGTTCAAGCTATCATAGTTTTTATTTTAGATCGATATATACGACAGGATTATGCAAACAATAAACGCTCACCTCCGTCACCTCCGAAGACCATTAGGTCTTTTAGCTTGTGTTAGCTTGTTGAGGCAACAACACATAAACAACGGGACTTTTTCTGCATTAAAGAACGGCACTTTATTTTCAGCACTGCAGGGATGATGCACAGCCTCTCTCATCAGTGTCTGACTTTTACATAGAGGGAAATAACTCAAAAACAGTATGCAGAACTGTGTTGGCTTCTTCACTGTGGCTGCTCGATGTAAACAACATAGCACATCCCTCACCTTCTTCCGAGGGCGCATCCGCAGTTACTCTCTAAAGAGCATAACTTCGTATTTAAACATTGCAGCAGGAATTTTGAAGCGCAGTCAAGTTTGTTTGTTTTTTAACACACTGTGATATCATCGGTAGATGTAGAAAGAGGTGCTGCAGAACTGCCCCAGTCAGAGGAAGTCAGTCCTTTTCAGCGTCAACATGGTCCCCAAACCAAACTGCAAGCCATCCCCTCCTCATGTGTACAAATCTGCGAGTCACACTCTTCTCCATGTGGGAGTTGTTCTCTGATACTCTAGTGTGCATTGTGGACAAATCTACAGCACAGGTACTCAACTGCTGACGTCGACAAAGTCAGCAAAAGATGTCTCTCTTTGTCAAAATTTTTACAGTGGCTGCAGGGCACCCTTGCACATGTACATATGTGTTTTGTTTTTTAATACCTGCTTTGTTCTTCTCATCTTTAAAGATACATTAGATCTTTGATAATCAGTGTTTTTGATGAGGAAGTGCCTACACCAAAAAAAGTTTGGCATTAGAGGCATTAGAAGGAAGTGAACTTGGGCCATCAGCTCAAGGGTCCTTTAGCAGGTATAAGGATAACACACCAAAATCTCTGACAGACTGTCAGCAATCAAGTTGCATTGTGGGTAGTGTTGGAGCCAGATTTTGACAATGACGAAAAATGCATGGAGTGAAAAAGACAATATCTATAATTCCGATTTCCCAAATTTTGTTTCATAGATCCTTTTTTTAACGCACAGACCAGTTGCATGCGAGTTAAGCCATCCTACGTGATGCCACTCAGCCAATCAAATATCTGCATTCCAGGGGATTAACATAGCCACTCTACAGTCAGATGAGAGAGGTAAGAGGTCAGTGACAATTGGAAAGACAATAGAAAAACAGAAAGATAGAAATAAATAAAAAGAAAGAAAGTTTTACAGGGAGAGAAGACGGAGAGGCGAGTGAGTGGGAAACAGGGAGAGATGACGGAGAGGAAGAGGTGAGAGGGGAGAGTGGGAAAAGAGGGAAAGAAAGAGAAACTGTAAAATTGTTCAATTGTTATTTATTTATTGTAAAATTGGTTGAGACTGTTACGTCAAGATGTGAAACAGTTAACAAAGAAAAAGGAAAATTCAAGCTGTTGCTACACTATTTTATTTTTTCCTAAAATTAAGCACTTTATTTTAAGATGCACAATGTTTCCAAAACTATTAAATTTATGTTCTCCATTTTATTTTTAAATGCATATCTGTATAGTTCAATGTTAAGTGACAATTAATATTGTCAAAATGTATTTGAATCGTGCTTTCTTTATTTGATTTGACAGTCAGGTGTTGGTTACTTGCAGACGTTGATACAACTCCCAGGCTTCTTCAGAATATATCACAGTAAATCATATCTCAAGTTAGACATTATGATGTTCCAGACCTTTGCGTTAGGAAATTTTCTCTAACTGGATACCCCTGGTCTAGACTGTTTTGGTGTGAGCTGCAGAGAGTTGGAGTGTCAGCTGTAGAGATGTCTGCCCTCTCTCCAATGAAATGGAACTAGATGGCACTTGGCTTTTGGTGCTCACAGTGTCAAAAAACCTGCCAACAGTATCATCACACATACAGAAACATGCATCTACTGCTTGCTCACCTAGCACCACTGAGCTAAGGTCACAGCTCAGCCAAGGATGCCAATAGTGTTTACATCTCACCCTGTCTTGAGCACGAGCCTCTTGTCCATTAGTAGATGCACACTTCATTCTGTGCAGTGATAGGGTAGGCAGGTGTTGTTGAGTAGAAAGAAAATAGTCCCTCCATCACAATTGGATTATCTTGAGTAACCGGGCCATGATTTCTGTAAAGAGACATTTCTGTAATGTAAATGTATCATTTTGGTGCTTTGAGCATCACAAGCCGAGTGCCTTCTAGTTCCATAGTATTGGAGAGAAGGCACACTCGGCAACTCACACCAAAACAATCTTGACTAATAAATAGCACTGCGGGTAAGAGGAAAGTGTATCTTTTATTTTGGGGTGAACTTTCCCTTTAACAGTCTATCCTGAATCTGACAGTTTAACAGGAGTGCTAAATCTGTGGAGAACACGTTTAAATATGCATCTACACTTGAAGGGGTGGCTGTGGTGCAGAAAGGGTCGTCAAGTAATGGCAGTTTGATCCCTGGCTCTTCCTGTCTCCACGCTGAAATGTCCTTGAGCAAAAAAAAGGAACCCCAAATTGTTCCCGATGGTGAGGCCAGTGCCTTGAACTGGAGCTCGCTGCCATCATTGTGTGGATATGTGTGTGTAAATGGGTCAGCGGGATGCAAATTTTAAAAATGCTTTGGATGAAAGAGCTACATAAATGCAATTCATTTACACTTTGTGATCTAATGTTAGCATTATAAAACACATTACAGAGGGAATGTGAGTGCCTGTTCGGCAATAAACCGCAAGTTAATCAGTGAAAGAGAAAAATCGGATAAAAGAAAAAGAAAATGAAAATACAGCAACAAACAATATGCCAAACCCAGGGGGTATACTGACACTAATAACTATTCTAACTGTAGATTGGTTCGGTGGGAAGTGGTAAACTGTTACAGCAAACACACCCTTAGTCCTCCCACACATCCAATATTTTTATTCCAATTCTTTTTATTGATTTCCCTGAGTCATTTAGCAGTCAGTACAGTACAATCAGTATGAAATCCAGTATTTTTTATAAAAAGCAATGGATTAGTAGAAGTCATGCAGGCGTCATAAGGTGACCACACATTTCATGTTCCTTGTTATTAATAATTGGATGTGATAATCATGATGACCTTCATGTGTTAAATTGTAAAGAGCATATATCCATCAGGAATAGTGTGTCACATCACTGTGATGTGACCTCCTCCACATTACTCTCAGCAAGTGTACTATGACACACATTTGAGTCATATCTGAGACATACCACCAGAATGTCTTCATGTGTCCATCTGTTACAGTGCTGTATCTGAACATTATGTTCACTGAGACCTTTTAGTGTTCTTCTATATGTCAGTTAAAAATAGCCATTCATAATTATTAATTATTTCAGCATCTTTTTTTCATTTAAAGCATTGATTTTGTTGTGTATCTGTACTGCTTTCCCCGATAATTACTTAACAGTCAAGGGGGTCTTTTTCTTCAGTTACGTTGGCAATCTCCACTCTTGCTAATGATGCTGTTCTTTTCATTCTGAACAAACCACAGATGTGACATAACAAAGATCTGCCTATACACTGACAGTTTAGGACAGCATACTTACAATATTAAAGCATAAAAGCTTTTAATAAAGTGGATATAATATGTAGGTCCAAAAATGCAATATATACAGGGGTGGATTATCAGACAATGGGCCCTTGCAAACTCTTCACTCTGTTGTCATATACACACAGGCCGAAAATACACCCACATGTACATACAGGACCCATACATGCATTAAATGGAGAGATCAGAGTGAGCGGGATGCCCATGGGCAGGCTCCCGAGCATTTGGGGGTTCAGTGCCTTGCTTAAGGACACCTCGACGGGCACCTCTCCAGCTACCAGTCCATGTTCCATATTTGGTCTGGAGAGTTCCCAATGAGAAGTCCCAATGGTGCCCCAACGTCACCACTTCTGAGATCATCAAAGCTAACGTATGTAAACATCAGTATTATCATAATGATCATACTCATGATTTTGAAAAATTTGATACATTTTTTTAAAGCAAAAAATAGGACGACCTCAGCTTTAACCAAGCTACATCAACAAAGGGGATATAAAAATATTAAATAAATATATTTATTTATATATATTTATTTAATATTTTTATATTCCCTTTGTAAATATATATATTTATACGTATATACAGTATATAATACATGTTTAAATTTAAATGGACTGGTACAAGAAAAAATTGGCTATATTGCTTATGGCTCAGTGACTATACAGCTGTTACCCATAAGGAAGAGTTTTACGACAACACAATTGATATTTTCACCAGGAAAGATCGATGGATAGATTTTATGTAAACGGAGTCTAGATCTACAGATTGTTGAGTCAGTGTACATATATGTTTGGCTTCATATTGAATTGACCTGTTGTTTTATTGTTGCTAACTAAACACAAGACAGAAATATAGTTGGTCGCTGTGCCATAATTAAGGATATGGTTGAATTCTGAAACTGAACAGAAAACTAAACACATTTGGTGGACATACACTGAGGGTGCGCAATTGCCCCAAATGACTACATTGCAGCCTGTTTCAGTGCTGCCGACTTCAGTCCTTTTGCTCAGTACTGGACCAGTTTCAAAAACTGCTGTTGCCATCTATCAGATAGACACAAACATGAGAAAACAGGGTCTAGGTTAAAAAACTATCGAGGTAACCCTTTAACAATGAGTACTCACTGTGTACCTATTTAATATTTATTCGATTGTTTGCTCCTGTCTAACTTGGTATTTGTTATAATGAAATTTCATTTTCCACTTTTCTTCATAATCTGCAATAAATGTAGCTAGGTTTATAAGGTTATTTTTAATAGCTTAACTCAGTTATGAATGCATTTATTTGAGTTACGGAGACCCCAGCTCAGAGTCAAATCTTGCATATTTCTTGTTTAAACAAAACAAATGTCAGGGATGATACTTTATTCATTTATTTATTTTCACCCATCAGCTGACCTCTCACAGTAGTTTTCAGCTCAGTTAACAGTGTTACTGCTGACACTCAAAGTGTTGACTTCTTCATTTGGAATAGACATTTATGACACCTGGAGCCTGCTAATGAATCCAAGGGGAATTTGTTGTTATTGTAATACAATATTTCTCAGCTTTCTGATTGTGAGCTCAGTGGTGTTCAGCATGATGGCAAGAAGATACATGACTCCCTTCAGAATGTCAATATATCTCATATTATTTCCCTGGTGCCACAGATAAGAGTGTCTGCGGGATGCATAATGAACCACACACATGCAATTGGTAGGCAATCAGACTGGATGAAAAAAGATTTAAATGAAAGGTTTATATGAAATTTCTTACACAGCAGTCATCAAGGAGGTTTTTCAGCCAGTATGTGTGATTGTATGTGTTCCTGATATTTTTTTTCCTCCGAGGCATTGCTGTGTTAGTCAGTAATATAATGCCTCATTTTGCATTATAAAATTAAATAAAATTCAGGGGTACAAACCTGTTCATCTCATTTCTTTTTTTAGAAGTGCGATGCACATTTATCAAGGTTTTCTGTAAATGTGCCAGTGTTAGCCAGCTGGAAATTTTTCAACGGCAGTCCTTTGGCAAGAAGTAAAAAACTAAAAGGCCAGAGCAAG
Organism: Epinephelus awoara; assembly: GCA_035609425.1. Classification (NCBI taxonomy): domain Eukaryota; kingdom Metazoa; phylum Chordata; class Actinopteri; order Perciformes; family Serranidae; genus Epinephelus; species Epinephelus awoara. Next base: position 6,518,609 of record CM069304.1, read on the forward strand.
TCCAAAAATGACAGGACGTGCATGCAGCTCTGTTTCTCCTGCATACAAGGACGCATTCACACATTTGTCAGCATTATGCCAAGTATACCCTGTCGACTGCATGGATGGGTAAAGCATAATTTGGGCTAATGCGCAAATATTGTGTTGGGTTTTAGAGGTAATGTTATATTCAACCATTTTCATCATACAGTGTTTGTGAACAAGTAGCTGCAGAAGGCCACTGACAGTGTGAAAAGATGCATACACAGTCACATGACAGTTCTACAAGAAAACCTGATATATAAACTCATTACCTACTCAAGAAGAACATGTAGAAGGATTTAATTTGGCTGGCAGTGGACCAGGCTTGTGTAATTCCTCCCATTGAAAGCTTAATTTTGGGCTGATTTTACGACATGTCCACACTAGCTCTGTTGTGAAAACAGGACACCAGCTGTGTCGCCATGGATCTACAACTGAATGTATTCAGCCACCACACAGCAGCACACAATGTTTTTGACAGTACCCACAGCCAAATACACAACTGCTCTAGTTGTGTTCCTGAGTCAGAAGGCTTGAAGCATAAAAAACGCTTTGAGTTACAGTTACGCACTTAAAGAATTAGTGAAGTGTTAGCTGTTGCTCAGCCCATGTAGACATCTGTATTGATTAAAATTTAAACACACCTGTTCTGTCAGACGTGCATGAAATGACTGAAAAACCTAGTTGAAACATGTCAGGTGTAGACAGGGTGTTAGAAGGAGCTTTAAATAATTTAAGAACTCAACTGATTATGAGTAGAAACTGCAAACTTGAAAAATGAAAGTTTTAAAATAAATGTGCTGTGTATGTCTCAGTGCTCAGTATAAAAGGAAAGAAAGAATCTGCTTTGCCATTTTCTTTTTTTCTTTTGCTGAGAACAAGCCATTGTAACCCTCATATCATAAACTTCTTACTCTTGTTATCTTCCATCACTGAGAGTAGGTAAGAGTGAAAACAGGCAATGATGGTAGTGCCTGTGAGTATCTTGAAAAGTCAGTGGAGGAGGAGCTTCTGTTGCAAGGTACAGAACAGACTGTAAAGTGAATATTAAAACAAATAAACAAAAGGCTCCAAGCACTTTGGCCAAGCAATGGTGGGCAGGGGAGCCGGTTCAGCCAGAAAGATGGTATGTTAGCTACGGCTATTCAGCTTGTGTTTTTATGTTTGTGGCATTTAACATAGATGTTTAATCATGTATCTATTAGACTGAAAGAGCTGAGAGAGCTTGTGGGATGTTATAAACTCACCGTGCACAAGCCCTGGGTGAAAGAAACAATGCTGATACTATGTGCTGTAATGTCATTACTAACATTTTTTTATATGTATATATATATATATATATATATATAGTGGGGGAGAGTTATGTTAGGGATGGCTCCAGTGCATCATCCCAACACATTTTCACTCACACTTGGTCACATATTGAGCTTGGCCATGTGACATGCAAGGTACCCTGGATGCGTCGGTTGTTGGTGGCTGTTCTGGCCTGCTATTTTCTGTTTTCAAAATGCACTTCCGTTTTCACAGGAAATGCACAGTTTGCATAGAGACTCTTTCAAAATAAACGCACTACATCAGCACAGCACCGCAAATTGATGTTTATTTTTTCTCACATGGTTACATTTAGCCAACATGTATGCATGGTTGGGTTCAGAAAAAATGAACAAGGTTTGGCTTTACAATCATAAGGGAAGCAGACACCAGCATCCTGGGTAAATGTCTGCGATTGTTGGACCCATCCACCGCCTCCCCCCCCCCCGTTAACTTATACTGTTTCCCCCCTTACTCTGCCTGGTGCCACTACAAAATAACAGCAACGGACTGCGTATCATGCCAACATGAAAGGACGTTTGTTTTTTTGGTGGTGTCTGATGCCAGTATTCGAGGACCTCAGAATGAGACCGGGTTGGTCACTGAGCATGTTCATGAAATACACAGCCTGTATTCACAGTTCCCTGTCTTTTCACATGTTTTCAACAAGTATTTTAGATCATCAAAAATATGTTTAGAAAGATATGACCAATTTAACAGTAATTCCTGCTTTGTGCAAAAACAAAAAAAAACCAAAAAAAAACGTTAGGGTTTATACATTTGAAATACATAGATATAGATAAAAAAATAAAAAAACAAGGAATTTTCTCTGGCAATTCAGAAACAGAATTTCTTCTTTTGCTTGTATGTGTTCATATCTACTTCATATTACAATTTATAAGGAACTGTTTTTATTTTCAGTAGGCTGCTAAGAAGCCACCCCAGAAAATGTGTCAGTCAGGTATGGCTTCATCATTGTTCAAAGTCAAAAAAACATATTTTATAATGTTAGTTCGATTAACTAAATTAATTTAAATAACATCAAATACAAATAAATAAATACATTAAAAAAGATACAAATCAAGAAAATATCTCTGGCATTTCTCCGTTTTTGCTGTATGGAAAATGTATGAAACCGTGACACCGCTGTTTTGTGTCGAATTGTAAATTTTGTGAACCAATACACCCCTAATATATTGGAAGAAATGAAATGTAAGATTCATAAATATGTTTTCATTAGTTTTATTATCTTGAAATAAATTGTTAATATCTACATATGGAGTAGGTCCTCTTACATGAAGTCTGCCATGTTCCTCTGTAGCTCATTGACAAACCAAACACTGGCTCTAGATAGACTGTAGTTCTCCTACACGCTTGACAAATGGAAGAAGTTTTAGTTGGTTGCAATGCTGCAACCTCATTACTAGATACCATTATAACTGACAAACATCACTATTAACTTTACACTAGCAATGTTTAATGGTTAATTAAATTTAAGTGTAAATAACTGAATATTTACCGTTAACATATCAAATCTAATTCACAGTATGTGCAAAATTGCAATTTTAAAAATAACATGCTTGCTATCTGACATTATGATAGAATATGATTTTAATGCATGAAGATATCAATTATGTTTTAGTCTACAATAGCATTACAGTGATGGAATACAAGCATGCATAATTAATTCGAGGTTACATTGAATGGTTACACACATTCACTTGAACAAATGTGTATGGTCTGATGGAAATTCATTCTGTCATTTAATCTGCTGTTGCTGATCCTCCAGTGGAATGAGAGAAAATGATGTGTACATACAGAACCACACAAAGGCTCGCCTGTGTTGCCCTCACTCTGCCAGGCTTCCCCTCATCAATCTTACTGTGGAAGGCTCATAGGGAGCCAGCTGGGCCTGTTTTGAGGCTGTGATGCTTGACAGCTTAAATAGAACAGCAGGCATGATGTCCACTCAGTGACAGAATAAACAGGGCTTTCAGACAAGTCTCAGTCTTACCTGTGTGATTGCAAAAAGCTGAAGTGCCAGGCCTGGTATTAACGTATACTCCGAGGTTGAATGGGTCTTTGATTGACCAGAGGTCGGTGAGGTGGCAGAGGCGGACTGGCAGGATACACAGGCGCGGGGAATGATGGCCTTTTGCCTTCAGCTTCACTGCCTCCCCAGATTTCACAGTTTCTCTCTCTTCCACTGTCACTTTTCTTTGATGCTGTTTTGCTTGGGATGTCTTGACAGCTTACAAGTCTGTGTAGCTAAGAGCTGTTTTATTCTTCCTTGTGTCTGCGTCAGAGATCAAGTATGGGGTCAGTCAACAGTTTATCAGCCGGCTAATGATTTGTGCAGTAAGAAGCTTTCAAAGTGGAGAGGTGTGGATGATTTATGATACTTAACATGTTACAGGAATACTGCAATAGCTGTGATTGTGTCAGGCAGCATGGCATGCAAACATTGCATGGTAAACTGTACATCGTTAAAAACACGCCAATGTTTTAAGTGTAGCTCTTCTCAACTGGATGCAATGCAAACAAGTGACCATTGGATTGTTTCATTTTTCCTGGTGAGGATGTCCTAACCTGCTTCGTGTGTCAGCCAAGTGATGTAGACATGCATAGTTGACACATTCCATCTGTAGCGTACGTGACACACCCCTACAAACTGCGCCAACCACTAGTACAAGACAAACCCCCAACACAACAGTTATCTGAACCCTGCTACAATGCTACACCATAGTAAGTAATCATGACACCAAATGTAGCAGTAATTCACTTTATAGCCTAATATATAATACACTAAGTCATGATTCACTTTATAGGTAATAAGTTGTAGCCTTCTCAATACCCTCACCATAACCTTAACAGCCTCGTCTTTAATGTAAAACTTCATAGCTAACTGCTAGCTTAGCATTAGCATATGTGACAAGATGCATCCTTCCCATTAACCTTACCCTAACCTTAACTGTCTCTCTTTTGACATTAAACCTTCATAGCTAATTATTAGCTTAGCATTAGCATAAGTAACGAGATGTAGCATTCCAATTAACCCTACCCTTACCTTGACCATCTCTTCTCTAACTTTACTGGCTTATCGCTAACTTTTTTGACGGGACTTCTGCTTCTGGGCCAAGGAGTGAAGGGGTCCATGTCATTGGTTAGACCTCCCATTGGTTGGACTTGTCTGATCTGTTCGTACTAATGGGAGGTCCCATAAGTCCGACTGTCCGTTCTGACTGTTCACCTCCATTCGGCCGCGGGAGTGAAAGGCATGCACCGTATCTACAGGCTGTTACATATTATTAGCAACCAGCAATCTGATCTATTGAGAGTTTATAGTACTGTAGTGACGCATAGCCTAATTCCCGACAGCAAGATTGGTTTTTAAAATAATAAAAAGTCAGTTAAGCCTCAGAACTCAAAGCGGCAGCTTTCATATTTTGCAGAATATCTCTAAAACCAAGCAACAGAACTTAATGGGTTAAATTGTGCTCAGTAGCATATGTGTTGGTTGTTCAAAGATGAGCTCGGGGCGATTATAACCTTTCCACAAAGTTTTAAATCCAGCCGTGAAGTGCGGCGTTTTTTCGATAACTTCATAAAGTAAAGGCACTGCGGTATCGCCGTGATACTGTGATTATTTACAGTGTTGGGCAGTAGCGTCACTACAGTAGCAGACGTTGGTAGTTTAACTACATTTCTCAGTAGCTTGGTGGTAGCGTCGCTGTTTTCTGAATCAATTAACTTCTCAGTAGTTAAGCTCTTTTATTGATCACACGAGCTACATTTCCAAAATCATTTAAACGAGGCGGGGATTTCTGTTATGTTCTGAACGACCCCCACTCCGAAATTGATTTTCAAGTCCATATCAGTTTCCTGCATCAGACACGGCCGCCCGCTCTCCGGCCGCACTCGCACAATTCTGAAAATCGTTGTACTACAAAAGCTTGAAATGAACGTTCAACTCATTGTTTTTTATTGAAAATATGTCACTGTCTTCATTTATTATGTATAATTTCACCAGCAGCAAACACATTTAAAGGAGACGCTTGTCAAGTCTTTGTACGCGCGCTGTCCGTGGTGCTGAAAACCCGCTCCTGCTGACAGCAGTGACATATTTTCAATAAAAAACAATGAGTTGAATGTTCATTTCAAGCTTTATGTATTTTATGCAATATCTGTATGTAAATGTCTTTAATATTAAAAGTGTTACTACAGTCAAAACAAAACTGCAGTGATTGTTGATGCATTGCCCATGGTGCTTTAATGCGGGTCTGCTGATGGTTGTAGTGCGCCATCTGACACAGAAAATCAGCGCAGTAGAAAACAGAAGAAGCCTGGAGAGGGTGTGCAGGCGAAGACGGGTCGAACTAACGGGACCTCCCATTGGTTCGACTTCCTGTTGGTCCGACCTAGTCGGACTTATGGGAGGTCGAACCAACGGGAGGTCCCGTTAGTTCGACCTACGGCCCAGTCGAATCAATGGGAGGTCGAACCAATGGGCAGTTCCCGGAGTGAAGGGGGCTGATCGGAAATGATTAAAACTCAAAGGTATAGGCTACTGTGCAGTATTTTCTAAAAAATCATAACAAAACAAACAAACAAAAAACTGTAAAATCATACTCTCAGTCCTTCTCAATCATCACTTATGAGCCATTCGTAGATTGTGATGGTGTATTCATATACTTGATATTCATATACTCTGCCAGAGACTCTGCCCTCTGCCTGTATTTATTTATTTATTTTTTCATTTTGATCTTATTTTGCTATGTTCGGGACATTCCTGGGCACAGGGCACAGCTGAGGTCAGAACTTTTTAAAAAGGTAACAACAGTAAACAGCATGCGGACACAGCATGGAAAAAACACAAATATAGCTCGGTGAAACGCCAAGTGGGCAAAGCTGGGGTAGGCTTTCTCTTTCAAAGATAATACTGTTTACAAACAGCAGCTGACAAATCTTACATTGTATACTTAAACTGAATTCATTTAGCTATGAATAAATTACTGAGACACCAAAAAATGATAATCCTATCCCCTCCTCGTGCCGTGCCATTGCTCATATCTCCATCCACCAGAGTTCGCTCGCTCGCTGTATGTTAGGAAGAGGTGTTGGAACTGACTTTTTCCAGTTTCTTTTTCCTCAGGAAAAGGAAATGGGTATATAAATTAAAGCGAATGACAGTATCCAGCCAGATGCTCAACAGACTGAGCCTCACACATGGTGAACTCAGCAGCAGCCCCTAATCCAAACTTTAACCGAGCCCAGAGGAGGAGCCGCTCCCGAAATCCCACAGCAGAGCCGAATAGACTTGCTGAGAAGTGAATGGCTTCAGATTTCTTATTATTCCATTTAAAGACGGGTTAAGTATATCCTTTTATCAAGCCACCATTGTACATGTTAGCGTAGAATTTTACACTTCGAGTAACATTTTCTGTCTAATACAAGGCTAAGAATTTCAATCATACCCCAACAATCCAGGTGTTTGCTGTTGCTCTGAGAGAGAGAGAGAGAGAGAGAGAGAGAGAGAGAGAGAGAGAGAGAGAGAGAGAGAGAGCACAACATGATGATAGATAACAAGAATCTGGGGGGAAGGTGGTGGGGGGTGGCAGGTGCACTATTTTCTCTGACATTGTTATTGCACAATGATAAGCTGTTACACAGGGCAGAGGGGAATTTGACTGCAGGCGGAATCTAGGCCATGTGTAGGAATCATCTTCAATTTGTACCCTCCCAGATTGCCCACGGGAACAGGAAATAGTTGCTCCATCCCCCTATTATACCCTGGCTTGTAATTAAAGGCAAACTGGATGCTGGTTTGCAGACTCAGACTCCCTGAAATCCTCCCTAAATGCACTTTTGCAGGTGCGGTCAGTGTGCATGTGTGTCTATGTAACAGCGGAAGAGCAAAGGGGAGACTGGTGAATGCATGTATGTGTGTGTGTGATGTGCTTATGCCTGTGGTTTAAAGGATTTCTGTGTGCACATGTTTACGTCCAGTCTATGGGGAGGGAACCATTGTGTGCTGGGAGAGGCAGCCTGTGCCAGGGTGTATTCAAAAGTTGATTATGTTTTTGGCTCCATATTGCTGACAATTACAAAGTCGTTCTGCTTTGGAGAAAATTCTACTAGAAGGCCAATGTGTTCGCATTCACTGTGCAGAGAATCTGCCAGTTTTACTCCAATAGCCAGACGGAGAAAAGGCTTTTTCTGTGGTGCTGGGAAGCATCGCAAATAGACATGACATGCAGACAGGCGCTCACAAAAACACATTAGGAATACATTCTCCATTGTGCATATCTTTTCACAACATTTTTTCCCAGACAGCAGAACTGAACATTTTAGCCTTGGTTGATGGCCCTGGAGTTTCGAGTTGTCAGGATCAAACTTGCCAAACGTCCTGGTTTTATAAACAAGAATGGTGGAACAAAAGGAAAGATGGGACTGTTCAAGTCAAAACAGCTCAATGTTTTTCAGCTTTCTGAAATCAGCACAATGAAATCAAAACATTTGCTCCAAACCAAATTTAAATTTCCATCTCGCATATGACGGCTGCTAAAGTCTGAATATTATTTGTAACAAATTCCTTGTGCCAGTCTTCAGTTCAGCACATTGTTATGGCTTCAGTCAAATCCAGTAACACTGTTGAAATTATAAAGCACTCTTTGATACAAAGCTTATGTGGGAAAGATAATAAATACTTTATTGCAGTATCATGCTGGCGAAGCATCTGTAATACTAATCTAGAGTATTCACACTGAGGTTGACTCTAACATCGCATTGCATCACTTTTAAAAGGTCAACTTTCAGTCATCAGTGCACTGGGTGTTTCACATCCTCCCTTAATGTCATTTGGTTTACTCACTGCTTTGCCCTTTAGAGCCCTGACACACCAAGTCGTCTTCAAAGGACCTGCGTCGACAGAAACCGACAGCAGCGTGGCCTCATGTCTTCTGTTACGATTTGCAAGTGAACGCGTCGCAAAGACAACTGTCAGTGATTAAACAAAAATATAAGAGTCATGAGATGAACAAAACAAACCAGCCAACTATTCCCACACTGTGAATTTGATTATTTTTCCTCATGTGCCTAGAATACAAATTGAGGATAAAAAAGATTAAAGAAGATAAAAACAAAGGGCAGTAGTGGAGAAAAAGGAGAAACTGCACTAAATGTTGTTAAATCATTGATTAAAGTGGCTGAAGAGTCGGTCTCATATAACTGCCTCAGTTGTCCATTCAAACTGGCTCAATGGCTGAATTTTTAGTCACACACAACCCAGTGTCGGCTTGTGTCAAGGCCATTTGACTATCAAAATCATATTTAATCAAACTTATTTTAAGGGAAAATAAGTCTTAAAAATAATTTCAGTATGTGATTTTTATGCCTTGATGCTGGTAATAGCCTTGACTGAAGGCATTATGTTTTTGGGTTATCTATCTAGCAATCCCATTCTCATGAACGCAATATCTCAAGAATGCCTCGAGGGAATTTCTTCAAATTTGACACTAACATCCACTCTTGAGTCCAGAATGAACTGATTAGATTCTAGGATATAAAGGTCAAGGTCATGGTAACTCAGCTGTCGCATTCTTGTGAATGGGGTATCTCACGAACACCACGAGGGAATTTCCTCAGATTTGACACAAATGTCCACTTGAACTTTGCAATGGACTGACTTGTTTTTGGTTGTCATAAAAGGTTAAGGTCACTGTGACCCTGTCTGTCTCATTCACATTAACACAGCATGTCAAGAAGACCTTGAGGTAATTTCAATCAGGAGAGACAGGAGAATGGAATAAAGATGAAATTTAATGCGAAATATAGGTGTACAGATGAACAGATGATTGTGCTGATATGCTGACGATGATTGTGCTGACAAAATCTTTGGCGCTTAGACACCACAGAGATTATTTGAGATCATGGGACATCTGAGCGGCAGCAAGATAAATCCCCCATGGAGTCTAGACACTGGTGGAGGTGGTGGTGGTGGCTGATGACTTGGTTGATGGTTGATGAGGTGAAATAAAGCTGGATCCGAGGAGACTAGGTGGTGATGGGCAGCATGAGAGGACTGCAGGCAGAAAAAGAACCATGTTCAAAATGAGGAGCAGTGAGATAATAAGCAGATGGAGAAGGTGTATACCTGTGCTATTGGTTGCTCGTAGATCAGCTGCAGAACAGCTGATGACTTAATTGACAGCCAGAGGTAGAGAGTGAGCATGCAAGGAGTGAATAGTGGGGTGAGGAAGAAAGTTACAGACTAAGCATGAAAAGTATTGTCTTCCTGACCGAACCTTTGCTTGAGCTTCATTTCTTTTGCCAAACATCCACTTTAAGTAAGCATGAACTGATTAGGTTTTGGGAGTTAAAGGTCAAGGTCATGGTGACCTTGCATCTGTCTTGTTTCTTATAAAAGTGATATCTCTGAGGTAATTTCTTCAAATTTGGCACAGAGATCCATTCTGAGTCAAGGATGAACTGAATTTGTTGTTAGGGGTCAAAGGTCATGGTCATGGTGACCTCATTCATCACATTCTCATGAATGGGGTATCTCAAGAACACCCAGAGAGAATTTCCCAAATTTGGTGAAAAATGTCCACTTGGATTCAAGAATGGACTGATTAGAATTTGGTAAGGAAAGGTCACACATCAAGGTCAAGGTCACCGTGACCTCACAAAACACCATTCAGGAATTCAAACGTTAGTTATGACAGCATTTTACAGAAAAGTCTAATAGAATAAAAGGATGAAGCGATGTAATTTTATATCCAAAATGTCAAAGGTCAACTTCATTGTGACATCGTAATGTTCTGCAAAAACACTTCTGGCCATTTTTCAACACCATAACTTAGGAACAAAAGGTTGAGACATTTTGTCTGATACTGAGTTGGTGAAACTAATCTTGGGTGCCCACCTTGAAACTGTGCAGATTATATAGATATTCTGTGCTGCTGGGGGGAAGGTGTGTGTGAAGCATCCATGTTTTTACAGACATGGGTGTAAATTGTAAGTGCAACTTGACGGGTTCTAGGAGGCATACAACCACAAAGCGGTAATTCCAGTTTACTTTGATGAGCAGATTGACAGAATTTCACTTCTACTCAAGTCCATAAATAAGTTCGTGATCATATACTAAAATTTGCTCAATGAACATAAGGAATATGTATCTTGTCTTTAGAGTAATCCAGCTAATTGTTGTCATTATAGTTGGAACAGGAACTACTTGCAGAAGATAAGTGGCAGAAGAAAATGATTTCCTGCCCCTGGAGAGTGTATGCCTCTATTTGCAAGTTGCAATATAAGGTCTGTCAATGATGCAAGTCTACTGTATGTATGAGTACACCACATATCTAGCAGCAGCAGCCAACTACAGTGCAGTGTCTGAAATGTCTTAAATCCATCAAATGACCGACCACCTGCAACTTTCTGAACACATTTGCAAACACAGCCCCATGTCTCTTTGTGTCTAACAAAGCTGATCCAGATCAACAGGCACGAGTCTTTTTTCACTGCAGATGGGACTGCTTTTGGATTTTCTCAGAAGAAATGGTTTCCTTCTGTTAGCCTCAGAAAATCTAAATGTTAAAATTGATGTTAAAGATGCACTTGGCTTTCTTTGAGCCAACTGTTTAGATTTGAATTACCCCCAAATCATGTAACTCTGTTGTTGTTGGTGTCGGGAGATTGTGAAAAACTTATTTTCAATACAACTTCTGTTTGTTAGAGAGTCTGGTGTCCTCATTGGATAGCCAGCTTGCTGTGGTTTGGACAAAGGCTTTCCATGTCCCTGTCCAGTTTGGATTTTTTTTAACTTATATAAGATGATGAATGATATAGAGTTTTGGGATCTTGCACAAGGCCATGCCTGAGCGACAGTCCATTTGCCCTCTTTGGCTGAGCTGCCCCTCAGATGAATTAAAAAAAAATGCTGTTGTGTTTGCATAAATACAATGCATAAATATAAATCACCATATCATCCAAACTTTCATTACTTTTTGATAGGTTTGCCTACAAAGAGACTGGGTAACACAGAGCCATAAAAAACAAAACAAAAAAAAATGTCATGATGTGACACATTGTAGAATGATCCTTTCACCACCATGAAACCTCATAAGGATCCTTCTTGGGTGTCCGGCTTCCTCTCACAGTCCAAAGACAGGTTGGGGATAGGTTAATTGGTGACTCCAAATTTTCCATAGGTGTGAGTGTGAATGGTTGTCTGTCTCTATGTGTTAGCCCTGCAATGGTCTGGCGACCTATCCAGGTTGTACCCTGCCTCTTGCTCAATGTCAGCTGGGATAGGCTCTAGCCCCCACGACCCTCAAGAATATAAGCAGTTACGAAAATGGATGGATATATATAGTATATCTATATATTTGTATATTTTGTTTGTTTGTTTTCTTTAACCCGTTTTTGCGGGTTACCCATCTGGTACCTGATTCGGCACAGAACTCTTGGACATGGGTTTTATGTTAACTGACAATAAAGGGGTTTCCACATGATTTGCCGACGCCGCAGTGCTCACCGTCTGCAGGACCCAACGCTGATCATACAGACGCACTGGACGGCAGAAAGTGCTGCCGGCAGCAGAAGTGTTGTCTTTTAAAGGCCAGGGGAATTGTAGGCTATTGATCCAGAAATTATATATAGTTACAGCTAATGTTTCTTTCTTATTTTGTATCATATTAATAAACTTCAAGGGAATCCCCATTTCCAGGGAAATTCTTCTCCAGGCCTCTCTTTTCTTGTTGAGGTTGTGGTATTCCTGGGAAGTAATATCATAAACTATGGGGTAGCTGGACAGGGTTAATATTAGGGATGTCCCGATCCAGCTTTTTCACTTCCGATCCGATACCAATATTACAGCCTTGAGTTTTGGCCGCTCCTCTAAGAACCGTCACCTTATCGTAGTGGAGGAGTTTGAGTGCCCTAATGACCCTAGGAGCTATGCTGTCGGGGGCATTTTGCCCCTGGTAGGGTTTCCCATGGCAGATTGGTTCTGGGCAAAGGGTCAGACGAAGAACGGTTCAAAAGACCCTTCATGATGGATAAAAACAAGGATTTGTGTACCCGGCCTGGAGGGTTACCGGGGCCCCGCCCTGGAGCCAGGTCTGGCGTTGGGGCCCGTGGGCGAGCGCCTGGTGGCCGGGCTTTCGCCCATGGGGTCCGGCCGGGCCCAGCCTGAACCGGCTACATGGGCTCGTCCCCCTGCAGGCCCACCACCCGCAGAGGGATCCAGTAGGGTTCGGTGCAATGTGGATTGGGCAGCAGACCAAGACGGGGCCTTGGCGGTCCGATCCTCGGCTACAGAAGTGGTGTTCAGTTATAGGACTTCTGTGGGGGTCGCAGTTTGGCCAAAACTAACACCATGTTCAAGCATAAGAATGTCCATCGGTGCACGTGGCACCAGGACAGCCTAGGTCGCAGGTCAATGATTGACTTTGTAGTCGTATCATTTGACCTGCAACCATATGTTCTGGACACTTGGGTGAAGTGAGGAGCAGAGCTGTCAACAGATCACCACCTGGTGGTGATTTGGATCAGATGGCAGGGGAAGATGCCGCGCAGACCTGGCAGGCCCAAACGAACAGTGAGGGTCTGCTGGGAACGCCTGGCGGAAGAACCTGTCCAGATGATCTTCAATTCCCACCTCCAGGAGAGCTTCAACCGCGTCCCGAGGGCAGAGGGGGACATTGAGTCCGAATGGGCCTTGTTCCGCTCTGCCATTGTCGAGGCGGCGGCTGTGAGCTGTGGCCGCAAGGCTGCAACTTGCTCACACTGTTTACAGTGGGGGCGGGGAGCTGCTGACGTCAACTGGGGACATTGTCGGGCGGTGGAAGGAATACTTTGAGGAGCTCCTCAATCCCACCAGCACGTATTCCAGTGAGGAAACAGAGACGGGGGTCTCGGGGGCGAGTTGTCCAATTTCTGGGGCAGAATTTGCTGAGATAGTGAAACCACCAGTTAGAATGATCCACAACAGTTGGTATGAGAAACTGACCCGTTTATTGTTAACAGGGTTAAATAAACAAACTTTAAACTTGAACATTAACATTAAATAAAAAAATATAGCTGGTTTGCTTTGGCTGCTTTGACCCCTTAATAAATAGAAAATAAATCAACACAAGAAATCTTTAAAATGTGTAACACTGAAATTAAAATAGCAGCAAGACTCCACACACTAGTGCTTTGGCCCCCTAATGAATAAAAAATAGATTAACTCCACAAGACACTGTTGACATTTAACAAACAATGCAGCCTTTCCTTTTAAGTTATTTTAGTAGTGTCAGTGCCACCCTGGTGCTGCTGTTTCCTGGGACCAACAGAGGGGACAACAAAACCACACACAATATTGTGCTTGAATATTGTGCTTGCGGAAACCTGGAGTTCTTATATCGACATTTTTCCATGCAGTCCAATCCGATACCGATGCATGTTTTTTGCTAATATTAACAGCCGATACTGATCTGAATATCAGATCAGGACATCCCTAGTTAATATGAGTCTCTCCTCCATTTTGCAGTTGGACTTTTTAATTTTTCCATGCCTGTCTCCACCCCCGCCCCCTGCCTGCGTTCTATTGTAAAATCATTGGCTCTAGACGGAAAGTTCAGCGTCAAACGGCCGAAATGTACCCCAACATCAGTGTTAATGCCACCTTCCATAGGAAAACAATGGCACAGCGGGCATCAAGAGATTATTAACTCTGGTCTTGTACAAGCGCCTTAACAGTGTACAGTATTTAATTGTCATTAATCTTTGAAATTTAAATAAATTGGTTTGATCAGCTTTTTTCAGTTCAGAGCAACAGCCCCTTACAATGTCTGTGCATGTCCCTTGAATCCGTGCCTGGGATCTACGTTTGTGGGGGGCTGGTTGTTTTTCACCATTGCAGCTTTGATTTGGGATACAGTATAGGTGGGGTGATTTAGGTGTATATTCACAAAACTTTCACACATCATCATGACGATAGCTTTCAAGTCATGACTCCTTAGAGAACACTAGACACCACCAGTAGGTCTTGTCTCTACTGTGCTATCTACATGCTCAAATAAGTGCCAAGTTGTTTGAAATATATATATATAACAGCATTTTTAATTGCGCTCTGGCTTCACAGAGTGCAACCTCACCTTGTTAGCTAGTGAGAAGATCTCTAGGAAGCCATGACAAAATGTGTGATTTGCATTTGTTTAATCGTGTCCTCTCTAATTCTACCCTTGAAAGCATCATATGTCCTCCTGAAAAGGCATACATACATATATTAAGGTTTTTTTGTCTTCATTAATATTTTATTTTAGAGCAGCAGTCAGATCATTGTGCAGTAGTTCCTATAGCAAAATACAAGCAGTGTGGGTTAAAGTAAAGAAGGCTTATATTGATTGCTGGTCTGTGTACTCTTGATTTGTTCACTGAGTGGATTCACATTGTCTATCCACAGCTGGAAGGCCTGGTTTGCACAGAGTTGTCCTTGATCAAGGAAGTGTTTGATAGCTGCTCAGCAAGTGTTTAAAAACTGTCTTGCTGCGTGTGGAGGGGGTGGCGTGTGCTTTGCAGTTTTCGGTGGACGTGTGTATGTGTGGAAAGGAGCCGAGATAACGGTAGGGAAAATGAGAAGGGTGCTTTGACAGCAAGCTCGCTCAACGCAGGGGTATGCAGCTGTCTTGTGCTTATTTATTTTACGCTGTAAAACGGAGCATTGTCAAGTTTCAGGCATGAGTTAGAAACTGCCTTTCTCCACATAACACAACACTGGATATGAGCTGACATCTATGAGCTCATTGCCCATTGCCTGAAAACCACTGGAAGGGAAGCTTAGCTGTTAAGCTTGAGATCCAGGCTTTACTACTGAGTAGACACAGGGCCTACAGTGACATGCTGTTCTGAAATAATTAACATCTCAAAGTTTGACCTGTTTAGGAAATGTTCTCAAATTAGTTGAGATTTGTTGCCAATTGTTACATTGCACTGTTATCACAGTCATAATATCAACTGAAACAAACAATTTCAGTCCAGCATTATTAGAGGAAAGACATTTTCCGACCCCCCCTGGCCCACCAGACCATTAGAGTAAGTTTTGACATACTTTTGAACAACAAATGTCAATTGGAGTTAGCTCACCCAAGGTCATTTGGACCCAGCCTGCTATCTTTAACTAAGACTGTACACACACAACTTGGTGGAGCTTCAGATAATGAGACTTGGAAACATCACTCATCTGAAAACTTAAATCTGACTTGTCTGTCTGAAGTCTACAATTAGGGTGTTTTCTTTTTCCAGGAAAAGAGTGAAACTACAAATCTGTGTGCAATATGGCAGCACCACCAATTAAAGATACAAGTTATTCTATTTCATTTTATTTTTATTATTTGCAAAACGCAAGCTCTTCCACATCGTTCGTCGGCTTGTCATGTCACTCTGTGTGTGCGTGGGCGGAACAGGGAGCCTAATGGGTCACGCTGCGAGTTTCCTGGCAATTAGCCCGTCGTTCATAGATTGATTTGTCTGTAAAATGGAGGTCATGTTGTGAGGCGTCGGTACGTCTCGGCCCGGAGCCTGGAGCCCGGAGCACATACTGTGGTCTTCTGGTGTTCGTCTTCTCTGCTTGAACTCATATGCTTTGGCAGCCACAGTTATTCTTTTGATGGGTTATTAGCTGTCTGCTTCTCATCCCCTGGTGTGTATGTGTCTGCATGTGTACGTCTGAAATATCTTGTTACTTCCCTTCTCCCCTTGTTACACCGAAACACAAATGTAGCTGCTTGATGTACAGAAGAGATAAAACAAGCTTCTTTCCATATAGCGCAAAGTGTATCTTTCATCTCCTGTTACCAATCCACCATCTGAATGTTTTAATGTTCTTATGAGCCAACACATATTGTATTTTCTTCTTTTAAAATGGAGTGACACTGTTTGATTGCATTATTCCTAAAATACCACAGAATGAAAAGATCAACTTGATACCATTCATGACTATCACCGTGGGAATGAGAAATGCTTACTTTAATTTTTTAAGTTTTGAAGTATTAGATCTACCATTATCTCTGGTAAAATCATTTTACAACCTTTTCAGTGTCCTCGTAATTCCCTTTTAAAGACAAGTGACACATCAGATTAAGGGGCAAAGCAAGCTATTTTGTGTTGTTTGTGGCTTCAGATGGAGAGCTGAGAAATTAGTGAAGTGTTAAGATCCTGATTGGCAGCAGCCGCTGTTTCTTTATGAAACAAGCATCTGGTGAAACGTTGGACTTGAAACACAAGAAAAGCAGATGAATCAGACAAGAAACCATCCAACTGAGCGCAGGCTGCCAATGTCTAACCAGTGAACAGACAGTCTGCAAATCCCTCCCCAGACCTGCCTGCACTACTCCCTCTCCTGTTAATTTCAAATTAATTACTCATACTCGTGGCATATGGTGATAGAACGTTTTTTCATTATCACCTCTGAAGGTGCACTTGCCAGTGTTTAGGTGAGACATCTAGGTATATCAGCCCTCCCCTGATTAATGTTCAGGGCCACTGCAGTATGCAGATAGCAGCGTCTGTTTCAGAGAGAAATACCTGCATGCTGGATCTGGTATACAGTCCAAGATACAACAAGATGAGCAGCCTGACTTTCACATGATGGATCATGGTTGTCCTGCAGTCAGTGCAGAACATATCAGGCTCGCCGTCGCTTTCTCCCAGTGATTGTGGAAATGAAAACTGTGGCTCAAGTTGGAGCCTGGAACCCGGACACCCCCGGGCAGGGATTTGCTGCAAGTTATCAGACGCTGTCCGTAGTAATTCAGATTGATGAAAGATAAGGAAAACTGATTGTACGGGATGATGGACAGCTGTATCACGGATAAATCTGGCTATCTCCGACCCAGCCGAATTGACAATTGTGGGCGCAGAGCGACTTCTATTTCAGACTCTGGTAGTTATTCTGCCTCCGTCACGCATGTTAGTGAGATGTCAACTGAGGGCTGAAACTCCCAGTGCTCCGCCATGCAAGCGGGGATATGTGTGAAATGATGTGAAAATTTCCAGACCAAATAACAAAATTGATATAAGTCTGAACAACACAGAGGTCTGCTCCATCTTATGAATATGCCTACAAAACCACTGCACCAGCTTGAAAGCATAGTTTTGCAAGAATACATCATATATCATATCAAAAGCCAGCTGTGCACGACCCCATTATTTCCAAACACTCTTAGTCTTATTAAGAATTATGAGTATTTGTTTATATTTACAGTGCCTATTTCTTGAAGCATCCCCACTTAAGATGTCACCTCAGTATGATTTTTTTCTTGACCTGAAATATTGCCTGATGAATTAATACTATTTTTATGCAAGCACAAGCATAATCATCTTGTCTTTTTTTCCATAGCCGCACAGTACGGATGATATAGGGCTGACACCTTCAGTTGGTTGGTCAGTATGCTCTTATCCAGCTAAATTCTCATTGGTTGTGGCTGTGTGTCCACCAAAGCTTTTTTTCTGAAAACACCCAGCTAAAGGTGTGTTCACACCAGACCTGTTTTTTATTCACTAGTGACGAGTTTACATACAAAGTCAATGCAAACGGGCAATTGAGCGTATATTCGCCCGGGAGAAAAATCGCTCGGACTCCGAGCGACAGCAACAGAGCAGTTTTTCGCTCGTCGCTTGAGATGAGAAATCTCATCTGGAGCGGTATTTCGCTGGGTCCTGTCGCTTGCAGCTCAATGCTGATTGACTGCCGTAATCCCGGAATCCCGGGGGGTGCTCACTACACCTCTGAGCATTTATACCTCCGACCGCAATTATACATTTTGATACATACAGGTAGGCTATATACATATTGCAAAACTCTGTCAAAGTACACCAAGGCATACATTTTCATTTCCAAATATTTATTTGAAAACAAAACCATTCATACGTTCAATAAAAAAAACATTTTGTTAATAATAAAAAACAAATGTAATCTCAACAGTGACCGGCGGGACTGCGGCGCTTGGAGGAGCGCTGTAATCCTGGCGAGCCTAGTGTAAAGCACCAAGCGCCAATGCATTTATCACTGTAGCTCAGACGCTCTGATGCCTGAGTCAGAGCATGTGAGCGGAGCTGGAGCTGGAGCTGCCTCAACCATAGGTTATTGGTAGGAAGAAAAATGGCCGCTGAAAAAAATGTCACTGTCAGCTGCCTCCAAACACCGCAACGATCTGCCAGACCGTCATATGTAACTTCATTGTTTATGCTGCCCGTGTGCTCAGAAGCACACAATGAATGCATTTGAGTAATTTCCGAGACGTTATGATAAAATTAAAAAAATATTACAGACTACAGTGTAGAATAGGACTGACAACCTCTCCAATGTCTCATGTTAATTAATTAACGTTATTTGTCGGCTTTTTATAATGCCTTCCTTTCTTTATTTTATTTTTTTGCTGCTGCTGCACTCCTGCGCCGTGTCTCCAGTTGAAAGTGGTGATTTGCTAAATACATTCTACAATAATAAATTAGATTAACTTTTGGTCTATAATGTTGTTTTTATATATTACACATTTTCATGAAAAAATCTTAAGAATAAAAGAAATAAACACCGAAATAATTAGTGGAAACTTTTTTTTAAATTGATAGTCCTCCTCTCTGATATACTAGCACACACACACACACACACACGCAGACACACGGCTGTGCGGTCACTGTACATTCGTCTTTTATTAATAACAAAATGTTTTTTTATTGACCGTATGAATGGTTTTGTTTTCAAATAAATATTTGGAAACGAAAATGCATGCTTTGGTGTACTTTGACATAGTTTTGCAATATGTATAGCTACCTGTTTGTATCAAAATGTATATTTTTCGGCTGCTGCCGCGGTTGGAGGTATAAACGCTCAGACAGATGTATTGTCTCTGTGTGTTTTTACATCTATTGTTGCTTTTAATTTGCAGCTATACTTTTTAACTTTTTATGAAGCTGACATGTCATGACTGGTTGCTATGATACTGAATATCAGTGGAAGTAGAGATGTTTGCATGAGTTTCCTCGCTCTTGATGAAGGGAATGCTAAAGCATGTCGAGAGAGAGGATGGACCTGCTCATCTGTTTGGCCAGTGGTATTTATTTCTTTTCCATTGCTGTTGTTGTTGTTGTTCATCACTTAAAGCTCCAGTAGGCAAGATTGTTTTGGTATAATTGAGTAAAAATTTTATTCTAAGCATAATGTAAATCAAGTGGTCTGAGACAAACAATAGGTTTCTGTACCTCACCATGACTCTGTGTTCAGCCTCTAAAGAATCAGTGTTGTGCAGATATGCATCAACCAATCAAAGGTCAGCTCAGACCACTGCGTTCCTATTGGCTGTTCTACTGCATATGCGCGGTCCCGTGCCGCAAGCAGAAGGGGAGAGCAAGCGGCAATGGCGAACAGTGCACCAGGTAAAGTAGCTATTCCAGCATTGGCTACAACTGCCTACATGGCTAAACAACCCAAAGAAAGGAAGAAAAAACTCGGTTCCCCGGAGCCCCGGAGGGAGGGGAAGGGTGAGGTGGGGCCGGGTCACCAACCTGCTCCACCTCTTGAACTATGTTAATGCTCTCTGTTAACTAACCAACAGTACCAGAATATTTTAAACCAATAAAGGACCAGCAATACCCATTCCAACCAACTCAGATCATCAACAAGCTGGGCTGGCTTTTCTTGCAGAAGGGATAAAAATTGGAAACAGCAATTGCATACAAGTATCAGTATTAGGTCAGGGACCCTATTACAAAACTGACAGTAAATTAACGTTGTAGGGAGTGAGTGTAGTTTCACAAATTGAACTATTCCAGATGTAAGATGAAATACCAAGCTTGAAATTGGCCTCTTGAATAAGGTTGGGCTTATAGTTGTTTTTATAGATACATTTTATTAATAACACTTTCAACCAAAAATGAATTTATGCATTGTCTGTGTGGCCAGAGTCTTATAAAGATTTTGTCGTCAACATCCTAAAAATATTAAAAACACATCAAAGAGCCAATGTGTCTCCACTGGGTAATACATGAATTCATCAAACTGGTGTAACCATCACTTGTGAGTATGCTCAGTGATGTCCACCTGACATTGAGCTACTCTTGAGAAATAGAAACTACAGTTGCAGAGTTGTTTAAGAATAAACTGCTCCGACCATGTTCATTGTAATGAAGGATTATGTCACCCAGTGCAACTGTATTGCTTTTTTATGGGTTTTTAATTGTTTGAGGGGGAAATAACAGAGTTGTGTAGCACAGAGACAGAAGGCTGTGTCTGCATACAGTACTTGTTAGTAGGATAAATTCATAAAGTATCTTGAAATTATTTTGGTCTCTTTAGTTGTTCATAAAAATAAAACTGATGAAATAATACCAGTGTTATCCCATAAATGACATGTAGAAAGGTACACTATTTCAAGTTGTAGCTTTATTTTATAGTACTGACTGTATATTTTCACTTCCATGAGCAAATATGGCAGAATGAGTCTGTGTGCACTGTGTGTATGTAAGGCCTCTGGGTTGTTAGGATATTGATCCATGATATTCAATGTTAACCCTTTAAAAAACAACCATTTTTACAAAGATCTAAAATAAGAACCATGATAGCTAGAGGATTCATTCTTTTAGCAGCAAGATAAGGCTTCTGTCTTCCCTGTCATCAAGTCATTACCTGATGTTACCTTACCTTATAAACGGTGCAAAGCAGTGGCATAAGGTAGTTACAATGGGCCACAGTGCATGTTATGACGGGCCCTAAAGTTCACTAGTTACTAGTTATGCATCTAAACCAGCTACCGCATAATCTTATTGTCACAGGATTAAATATAGTTATATTGGATGACACCAACATACATATTACCCAGAAATCATCATTGCATATATAAGACAAAATTACCAACGGAAATAAGGGATTGTTCATTTAATTGTATTTTTTATAGTTTATTTACAGTTTATGGAGCGTAGGCATATATTTGATTACATTTTTTGTTATAGATTGCTACTGGCTTTTTTCAGGTAACAAAGAAAAGAAAAACATGATGGAGATGGGTTTGCTTTTTCAAATGCATATATAGCAAATGGCAAATGGAGTTTTTCTTTGAACATAGGCATATTTCTAAGGTAGCAATCTGAATTACTCCGAAGGGGCTGTTTTCTGCCCGACATATAGTTGGAGGGCCCACTCTTTCTTTGGGCCCTCTCACCCCATGGTCTTCAGTGCAACTGCCTTGCCTGCAGTATCTATATTTATGCCTCTTGTGCCACGGGAGAGGGTTGTTTGCATAATCCTGTATATGTCGATCTAAATTAAAAACTAGAACATGAGAACATTAATTCTTTTCGCAGCACAAAGTTACAACTTTGGTCTTTCATTGCATGCTTGTCATTTCATTGTATACTTGTAATGGCGTCATTGCGCTAAGCTACATGTGGTGTAAAACTGTGCGAAAAAGTCTGGTGGCGCCAGAGGGACTAATAGAATAGAATAGAATAGAAAAGCTTTATTGTCTGCCCCAGAAGGTGGCAGAAATTCTCCTTTGACAAGGCTCCAACAATAAAAATACACACATATCACACCCAGATCATACCAACAACTAAGGAAATGTTATAAGAAAAAGCAGCCAGAATTTATGTACTGTTAAGTGTCTAATGAACACCTTTGCACTCCGCTCATGAAAATAAGCTAATCTCAGAAACTAAATAATTCAGATAGTTCAAATAAGTTATATAAGATAGTAAGATTTATGTTTTCTACATTTAAAAAATCTTTAGGACCAATATCTTTTGTGTTTTTGTTTTCATTGACTTACATAGCCTTTTAGCCTTGGTTTTAAGGATTTTAGGGATATGAAACAAAAAATGACATCACAATATACACGCGCACACACACACACACACACACACACACACACACACACACACACACACACACACACACACACACACACACACAAGAAATGTTGTTTTTTTTCTCTGTTTGGTTTTTCTTCTCTATTCGAACATTTGGAGTAGTCTCTGGATGACAGAAAAAACAGCATCAATTGGCTGTCACACCGTCAGACTTGACAGATAGTGCTGTCTATTGTACCATTGCAGAGTGGCTATCTCTGTAATTTCAACGTATAGACATGTAAATATGTGTCCTTGATGAGGAAATGTCTTGTTGAGTCCCTGTTTTTACAGTATATGTCCATTCAAGCAAATCTGAACTCATTGGCTGAGAGAGGTCATGAATAATAAGTAGCTGGCACTGGTGTGGATGACCAACTTGCTGCCAACAGCCAAGTCAACACGGCTGAGGCTATTAATTGTGTTTATCATGAAGTCAAGTACAAATCCTGGCTGTAATCATCCCAGTGTCATTATCCCATAGCATCAGATCATTTAGAGCACTTACTCTATTGACTTAGGCGGATCAGACACATTTTATTCATGGGGTAATGATCACAAACAAGTTTGGTTAGGCTTTATATTTGGCTTTACATGTCAGCTACATTGTATAATACAGTAAATCCTCCTCAGAATGGAATGTCAAGTTTTCGTACATTTATCCCAGGTGGTGAGAATCAACACTCCTGACAACCCAGATGCCACGAAGAATGTTAGCATTTCACATTTCTGCAAACCACAGATATGGTGGTGACCTTTTTTAGGTCACTATCCCAGGAGGAAAAGCAATGATGTGTCAGTTAAAAAAAACCATCTGCTTTTCATGCCTAAAGAGCAGTAGCAAATCAGTGATAGGTTTTATTTATATAGGTCCATCAGTTTTGTTGTTTGCTGGTCTTCAACATTGTCAGTATAAAATAGTGGATGTAGCTACTATGATGTCACCCATTAGTTTGTTGACTCTCCTTTTGAGGCCTCGAGTTTGGCATGTCAGTCTTTGCCTTCTTGTTTTTTTAGAGACAGATGTGACCATCCTCAGGCAGGAGAGTAGAGCTGTGGAGGAGCGAGGGGTAGATCTGACACACAGACTTTAGCAACGCCTCACAGACAGCGTGTCCCTCAAGTGGTCCCACCCTTAAAGATACGTCACTTTAGGCCTTAATAAATTGTTAACAGGTGAGTTATATTGAATTTACTCCCTGTACGGTTGTCATGAATGTTGAAAATAGCTATGGAGATGAAACCAAAGATGAACTTTTTTTTTTTTTTTTTTTACCTCCATGCCAGCAATAGCCTTGGCCAAAAGCATTACGTTTTTGGGTTGTCTGTCCATACATACATACGCTCCATTCTCACAAACATTATATCTCAAGAATGCCTCAAGAATATCTCGAGATGCCTCACTTTTACACAAATGTCCACTTTGACTTGATGACCTGATTAGTTTTGGTTGTCAAAGATCAAGGTCACTGTGACCTCATCCGTCGCAGACTCGTGAACCCGATATCTTGAGAACACCTTGAGGGAATTTCTTCAAATTTGGCACAAACATCCACTTGGACTTAAGAATGAATGGAATAGAATTTGGTGTTCAAAGGTCAAGGTCACTGAGACCTCACAAAACATGTTTTTGGCCATAACTCGAGAAATGATACACTAATTATGACAGCAAATTCATACTAATGTCTAATAAGATAAAATGAGGAAGTGATGACATTTAATATGCAAAAGGTCAAAGGTCATTCAGGTCAGGCATTTAAACACAGGGATCTATGGGGACTGACTCGCTTTTAGAACCAGCTTCAAGTGGCCATTCAAGGAACTGCAGTTTCATCCAGTGTGTAGGTGACACACCATCACCCATGGCTTCCACATCCTCTTGACAAAGTCAGCATATATTATGTATTTCAAATGTTGATATGATACGTAATGCCAACATTTTCTTTCGGAGACTGGTCTGCTCCTGCCACACACTATTACAGTCATACAAAACCATTAACATATGTAATAGTATACAAACACACACACAAAACATGTAGGACCCAGTCATATACATTTGATGAAGTCACTTGTGGGGTTACTGGTCTGTGATGGGTGACTTAAGTAGTGAAATATTTACACTGGGGAAAACTTGGAAAGATATTGTTACACTTTTCTGATAGGTTAGAAAGGGCCATGAGACTTTTCAGCCATTAAAAAACAAGACTATTTCCTCATATCTTCATCATCTTTCATTTCTTTCCATCTTTGGAGCAACATTTTCTTCTGTTTTTATAAGCTGCAATGTTGAACAATGATGCCGTCAGCTCCTCTCTTGCCCTCTTTTTCCCTGCAAGGTGCGAGGTCAAATTAAAGCCTGCTGAGGAGGCCTCCAGGGCGAATCAGATTGCAGTTTCATGTATGTGGCAGATTATATTCTGCGACAGCGCCCTGTGGTTTGCAGTTGTATCTCCATTCTCCCATCTCATTGTCTCAGCCTCCCCTGAGAAATGTGTTTTTGCTACCACATGGTTCGTAATGCACCAAGGCCAAACTATCAGCAGCTTGTTTTAAAGCCTGTTCAATTCAACATTTTGAACCTGAAGCAGCTAGATGTTTTAAAGTTTGCCTCAACTACTACTACATGCTTCAGAACTCTTTATGTATTGATGCTTTACATCTAAGTCAACATGCATGCTGCTGAACAGTCAGGGGATACTTTATGGACTACCGATAACAATTCATGTTTCACTAATGATGACCTAAGTGGTCATTCATATTGCTCAGCTGGAGCTTACAGGTATACAAAATGTATGTTAAAACATGACTGTGTATTCTGGACTTAATCTAGCAGATACAGTATTCTCTTTATGATTCATTACTATGGATATGGAACATGTTTACCTACCTAGACTGGACAAGACAAGCGTTAAGTGTTTCCCTACCTGGATGGATGCCTCCAGAGGATAAATACAGAAAGCTGCTGAATTATTAAAAAGTGTTCCATCACCGAACTGACAAACCAGATAATAACGAAAACCGTACATAAACCAAAGCCGCATAGAGAAACAGTCACTGTAGAAGTGATCAGCCAAAATTAAAACAAAGGCTTTTGTCTTCTCTGTGAAATTGGATCAAACGCACATGTGCCGCATTGGTTTTCAGCCGGATCTCTCAGGATGAGAACAGTAAGAATCATGGCAGGATCAGTACTGCAGGCTGAGGTTGTGAAAGAGACAGTGACCTCCAAAATATGAAAGAGAAAATCAAAAAATTGTGCGGTGAGCAACTGTGCAATATACAACACTTAAGAAACACATATTACACAAAAAATGAAGATATAGACTGAGAAAAGGAGAGAAACATCTAGTCCTATATAAGGGGGAAATAATGAAATGATTTTTTTTAATGCATTATGCAAAAGTTTTCCTCCAAGTTTCTTGGACTAAAACATGGTTAGAGCTCCTCTGATGCCCAGCACTCCCAGCAGACCACAATTTTTCAAAATGCCATTGTCATCTGCATTTCAAATGGTTGTGTCAAGGTGCTGAAAAGGACACAGTTTTCTTTTTCTTCAAAACACATCATCATCCACAAACTGACACAGTGCTCATACCTCCATGTGCTGTAGAATAAGGGACCAGCTGTTTCACATTCCTATCCACCTGTGATTTCCCTCTGAGTTGTTTTGACTGGCAGGTATTTGTACAGACAGACAAATCAAATATCTTGCAGAGGTCTCTATCAAAATGGTAGATATTCTATGATGTGGCGAATCATCCCATTTCACAAAGGAAGCGTTATAATCATTTGTTGACACATGCACGTTCTCAGTGAAAGGTTCTTTCTTGTTCTCATCATTGACAGGATGAGTGAAAGGAAGATGCAGTAGTTTATCTCTATCCTACACCCACCCCACAAGTCAATCATCCACTTGTGTGCTGTCATGCCGGGCTGGAAGTTTCAGCAGAATCTACTGTGTGAGTGATAAAAATAGTGTTTTGTTAATACAGCACTTACACCTTTTCTAAATTGCTTGCTGTAAACAAACATCAAGATAAAGCACAGGCAAAACACATTATGACACATCACTTATGACATGGCATTTAACAAAAGCAAATATGCAAAGCAGGCAGCCCCAAAGTGTGAGAGAAAATTCGTTATATTTGGTACAAAGAGGCATTAAGAAATATGACTCTGCAGGATTCACCTCTGCAGGGATAACACTGGGAGAAAAATCTTGCAAAGGTTATATCGGCCAAAACATTAAAACTACTGGTGGGATGAAGTGTACTACATTGATTATCAGGTTACAATGCAGTGTTCTGATGGGATGATGGGTCCTGGTCTTCCTGTGGATGCCACTGGATGTGCTCCACCCACCCAAACACTGTTGCAGACCAAGTGCCTCCACCCTCATGGCAATGGCATTCCCCCATGGGACTGCCCCCCAGCAGGACAACACGCCTTGCCACACCACAAAATCTGTTCAGGAGTGGCCTGAGGAACATGACAAAGAGCTCAAGGCATCAACCTGGCCTTCAAATTCCCCACATCCAAATCCATTGGAGCATCCTTGGGACATAATTATAGTAGATCAATAGATGCATTTCTCTCAGATTTCAGTTGCAAATTTGTTTACATCCATCTCAGTAAGCACTTCTCCTTTTCCAAGATAATAGATCCACAGGACAGATGTGGCACATATAGATGCTGATTAAACAGCATCATTACTACACAGGGGTGTCTTTGGATGGTCACAATAAATGGCAGAGGTCACAGGCCATCAATGAAGCTCTGTTGAGCCACAGGGTCAACTTCAGACAGATGGCAGAAGCACCCTAAAGTGGCTTCGTCGGCCGCTCCGTTCACCATTCTTCATCCGCTTCCCAAGCAAAAACTATCACCTCAGCTGTGATCTGCCATGATAGTTTTGATGTTTGGTCTTCTTTCTTCTTATTTTAGTAATTGCTTAATATCACTGTTAGACGAGCACTCATACATACTGGCATACACAAGCAGACAGACAGACAGACAGACAGAGACAGAAGATTAGCTCCATGTGTGATTAGAAAAGGACAGAGGAGCACAGTTGCATTTTAGTGTACTGCGTCACTCCTGCAGCTTGTTCAAAAAATATGTCACTTTTTTTGTTGCAGAGAAGGTAAAGTATCGAAAAAGGTACTGTTGGGAACTGGTAACAAGTTCCAGATACTAGAACCGGTAGCCTCCAGGTATCAGTTAAAATGTGAGTGGTACCTAATCCTAGTTAGTGTGTATAGAAACCCTTTGCTTCTGCAGTGTTCCAGCTTGTACCTACGCACTGAAAATAACCATTTATTTTATTTCCAAGTAGAACTTAGCAGGTCTTGACCCTCTTGACATAGACTGTTGTGAGGAGTAATTGCAGTGTTTAGGAATAAAAAAGATGACCCAAAAAGACATCAGTACAACATCCTTTTATGACACACAGGCTGACGATGTTACAGTAACACTGCAATAAAGGAAAACAGCCTATATTCATACACACAGGAACATATTTTCCGTAGTGTGGCTTTCAGGACATGTTCATCCGTGTGACAGCATAATGATTATTCATTTTTTGAATTAAAAATGACTCTTGCTGTAATATTACAGTAGGATACAGTATGATCTCTATGATGGAGGATATTTAAACCTGCAACAAGTTCAGCTATTGCTGGCTCAGTTCATACAGTGAAACTGGAAAAACAAAGCAAAAGAAACAAACAAACCTATGATTACCTTTTACTTTGCATTGTATTCAACATTCAATATTATTATTGCATAATATTTCATATGTAGATATCCGTTCTGTCCATCCTTAGAATTAGTAATTGTCAGTACTTTATCTGTGCACAGCATTTGGTTTTATCCCCTTACCTCCACAGGATGATGGTGGGTGAGTTGCTGCTCTGTGCACACAAGAGGAAACAGACTCAACAAAATAAGAAAACACAGGAGAAAAGCCACCAGGCAGCTAGAAACCAGTGTAAATTCTGTATAAATGCAACTGTGGATGTACTGATATTATGCAGCCTCACTCTCACTATTGGACAATCTGTCCTTTTTGTGTGCCTCATGCAGGTGACAGCCGTGGCCACAGGCATTATGTTTTCTGCTTGACTGTCTGTCTTATTGTCATGAACATGATATTTTTAGGAGGCCTGTCTTCATAGGAGTCTGTGCGGGCCCTCATGGACATTGGTGGATGATGTGATTTCAGTCACATGGACCAAAGATGACCCTTGCAGACACGCAGAAACTGTGAATGGGCCTTAACTCAGGGGCAGAAGGGAAACATTTGGTCAGATGCTGACTTGGTGACAATAAACTTGGGTGCCCCCCTTGAAACTGTGCTGATTGTATAGATCATCTGTGGTGCCAAGGGGAAGATGTGCTGTAGCATCCATATTTTAAAATATGTAGCTCCTGTGCAACAACACCCATCACCAAAGCATTGTCGACTGGCATGGCTACGTATGAGTTTGGACAGACATGAATGTAAACTCTAACTGCAACTTGACTGGTCCGGGCAGGCATACAACCATTCACCGGTTATTCTAGTTTCACCCTATTTCTTTTGTTGGTTTTGGATTAATATGCTATTTTTTGTTATTTCCTGTGCCATTGATTCACTGCTGTGGTCAGTTATGTTGGGCAGCTTCTATAAACCTTTAGCTGCAGCAAGGGCAGGCAGTCATGTGAGGATAAGGTAGAATCCACATATATGCAGGGTTACCACACATCAGACATATCATTCAAACTTCATTCAAACATAATTACAGTAAGCTGGCAAACATGGAGGGAAAGAGGGATTGTGGGGAAGAAATGGTTGTGATGGTAAATAAAATGTCATGAGTATTTGAGCTGCGTTGTGTCAACAGCTACAGAATATAAATTTGATTTTTGTTACATTACTTGGAAGATTACCAGTGGAAGATGACTGTAACTGTTTCATTACATTAAACAAAATACTATGACTTTTCATAAAACTTTTAATGTTTTTTTACGAATTCCGTGACTTTTCCAGGCCTGGAAAACGTGTTTGTCAAGTTCCCTTACTTTTCCAAGTTTTCCATGGGAACCCTGTATGTGATATCCTTTCAATTTTCAGTAAAACTACAACAGAGTAATACATCCACAAGTTCTTGAACATTACAAAAAAAAACAAAAAAAACAGGCAAAATGATATTTCTGTCAATGACGGATCAGTGTTATTAAAATATTCCAAAACATCAAACATACTGTGGTGTTGAGCACAGCTCCAGGACTACAGTGATTGAAATTGAAGATTTAAAAAGTCAGTCATCGCTTTATTTAGTCCATGTGCTCCATATGGCTCAGTGGGTGGAGCATCACACCAACACTGCCACTACAACGGTGCCAGCACACTGCCATATTTAGAGATTTTAATTAGCATTAATGCCAACAGTGCTAAAAGTAGAAGCAGCGATGGGACTGTAAGGTGATCTTGCAGCATTTAATACAGAGTATTTTTGAATTTATCAAGATGAAAAAGGACAGCTGCTGTGCTATTAAATCTGTGTCCATGTGAGAATACTGATTACTGGTGAGATGAATGGGATTGAAACAATTTGGTGAACCCTTTCATGAAATAAAAGAGATTGTCCTTTGAGAGATGTTACTAAACTAGATTTTTACACTTCTGTCATTTAGTCTTCAAGGAGATTTCAGTCACATTTGTAATCAGTAAAAAACCGGAGTGTGCTGATGACAGCTGAAGTGTGTATCAATGACCTTTTTTGAGCGATTTGTGTGGCGAAACATCCAGGGGAAAGGTAGCCGACTTTGTACAAGATATAATCTCCCCCGGCATACGTGGTGAAGCGGGAGCAGAACAGCTTAAATCAGCAGAAATCCAAGAGATAACAGAACGGTCCCAGGCTATTTTTATGAAACTTGCCAGGAACTCTCCACTTCTCCGGGGAGACTTGGCTATGATTGCTGGCAGGACTAACAACAGACTCCTGCAATGATAGAACCGTGAGAGATGACAAATTTTTCGAAATGATGTCCAGCTAAATTGAACTCTTGATCTGGCGAGGCTTTCGTTTTGGGTCGCATCACGGACACGAGGTGCTGTGGCCAGACCTGGTACCCGTAAACTTTCTGCCAACTCACAGATGAGTTTTATGAGCTGTCAATTCCTTTTGATCCGCTGCTTCTCCAGAACTTATCTGTCCCACAACACAAATTAAACACGCTTCCCACTCGGTGCTCTGAGCCAGTGCTCTGTACATCAGTGAACAAGTACACACGACAATGACTCTTTCTTGCAGGTATCATATTTGTAAATAGAGGTGCATAATCAAATACTCTCGTGGACTACTGGAGAAGGAAGTGTTTATCCGACAGTGGGTTTAATTGTAGCCCCGGTCTTGAGCTGATTAACACTTCAAATTTATGACTACAGCATCTGTGTTTATGACTGCATGTATAAAGATGGAAGATGCAGGTGGTTCCTCTCATGCTGCTCATTAAACATTAGACTTTGTGTAAAAATCTGAAACTATATTAAGTCTTCAACATCCAAAACTCAGTGGGCATCTGAATGCACATTCTATTGAGCAGTATACATCCTGGGATGACCTTGTGCAACTGAGCTCAACCTGTGAAGGTCTCAAGAGTATAACTCCAGTAAAAGTTGAGGCAAAAAAAGAGATAATTTTCTTTGGCTTGTAGATGGCATGATGTCACCAAGGAAAAATGTATCTCGTCTATAACAAGATAAATTCTTCCAATTTTTCCCAGTGGCCACTCTCAGTAATGCAGTAAAAAAAGGTCCCCTGCGGCCCAAAAAGCATTTTCCCCATAGACCACCATTGCAAAAGAGATGTCTGTAAAACTCTTGGGAGGACACCTTGAACTGCCAACAAGGTCAATTGTTACTCTATTATGAATTTTTGATCCAATAAGATTTTATATTTGTAAAACTTTTCTCAAGCTAAGGAGAGTGATTTAAAAATCCATATCATCACAATGTAAAGTCTTTGAGCTAAGTGAGTGGACCAGCAGGAGAAACATTACTGCACATACACAGTGGTATGCATACTGCTAAAGTAAACCCAAAAGCTAGAAACCTTTTTTTGTGTTTGCACAAGGCAAGCAATTCCATTGGACTGAATAGGTGCCAACCTCAGGTTTGGTATCCAGCTATTATTATACATCTATGCTAGCAGCTCCAACTTCTGCCTATTCACTGTTAGCTTGCGATGCATTGCAGCAATATGTATGCATCTTCTGGACAGATACCTCAGATGTTGTACCTGGAATCTGCTAGAGCTACTCTCCCAGTTTGTGGGTCACAGCCCAGTGCTCCAATTACCACTGGCACCACTGTTGCCTTTACTTTCCACATCCTTTCTAACTCCTCTGTCAGCACTTTTAACTTTTTTTAGCTTTTCGTGTTCCTCCGTCTTGATGTTGCTGTAGCTCAGATTGCTAAATCTATCACCACTGCCTTCTTCTGTTGTTTGTCGATCAACACTATGTCCGGTTGGTTAGCCATCACCAGTTTGTCAGTCTGGATCTGGAGGTCCCACAGGATCTTAGCTCATTAATTTTCAACCACCTTAGGAGGTGTCTCCCAGAGGACACTGAGATAGACATAAGGTGCCAAATAGCACTTTGACATGCTGAAATCTAATGTTTTTAGCTAGCTAGCCCTTGGTGCCAATTGTTTTTCCCTCTAGTGGGCATGGTTTTCAGAGTATGATGTGTTGCACTTTGTCTCTTTAGAGTCTATTAGAGGACAGAGCCTGTGTGAGATGGATTTAAGATTACAATATTGTAACCCGGTGGGGTGGGGTGGTGTTGCCTTATATACTGTGGGCTTTTGATTAGAGGAGAGTATTATAGAGTCCAGCGCAGGGTGGTGCCTAGGTGAGATAGGATTGGGTGATTTTCAGGAGACATAACAGCATTTCCAGCTGTGATTGTGGTGCCAAAACTGGGCCTTTTAAGCCCAAGCATGACCTTTTCCTGACCATAACCAAATTGCTTTTGTTCCAAAACTTTACCACAAATTGATCAAAGCTACTTAAAGAAACGTAAAGTTTCAACATATGAAACATGCTGGTGTTTCATAGGCCTGTCTGTGGTTTGCAGAAATGCACGAACATTTATTCTGGCGACTTGGTTATCACATGATGATTGCTTCATATTGTGACTGAGCAATTTTGAGGCATCCACAGCTCCAGCTTATACAAAACAACAGTACACAAACTGTTTTCAACATTTGCATGAGAAGCTGTGCATGTGTTTGTAACAGTTTTTGTCACAAATCTCATGAAACATTTATTTGTAACACAAGATACACTTTCTAGTCCTGAAACAAACTGCATTTGAGACAACAAACTCATGAAAAATGTATTCTGCAGGACTTATCATGTAAACTCTGTTCTTCTGATAACATGCTTCAGGCACTGTTGTGAGAATTATTATGCATTCCTTTGATGTGCCATTTGACATTCAAAATACTGCAACATTGTTTTATGGCTCCAAGTATCAAGAATGCTTTAATAGAGGGTTAAACCTGTGGGTGTGTTAAGTTCAATGACACCAGGCTGTACAGCACATTACTGCTAATCTGAAAATCTGAAATTAAACACAGTCCTCCTTATTATGCATGGCAATGCAAAACCCTGTAATCAGTAGCAGAGAGTAACTAAAAATGTTCTCATGCAGTACAGACTATACTGAGTCTGATTGCCTATGAGGAGCAGCTTGATAGACAGGTGATCTGTTCAGACAACCCTGTCACTACACAAGGATGCGTGAAGATTCTGTTAAAATCAGGCCTCAGACACTTTTTTTCACCTTTCCAACATTGGAATTGTACAGAGCCCCTCTGGGGTCACACGGTAGAAAAAACCCTGATGTGTAAATTTGTGCGAACTAATTTTTGATCCGTACCCTTGGATTCCCAATCCGTGCGCACTGTCTGTAATCTAGTTTTACACAGAACTCAGATTTGATGTTGCCCCGAAGTAGTGACCTATTTTGTAAAGTACAACCACCGTATTAACAGAGCTTCTTTATCATTCTGTCTGTTGATTTATGATCTATGGCTGTTACTTACCATAGAAAATGGTTCAAATGAAAATTCTGTATAATCATATGAATAAATTTAAGGCTCAAAAAGACTCCCTACCGAGTAACTAAATGTTCCTATTTCACCTGATGTGAGATAGGCTATTAGGGTGCTGGAAGTATCACTGTGGGAATTATTTGTCTGTTTTATTAATAGAGTTGATGGTAAACACAGAAGTCTTAGTTCAGGCGAGGGAATGGGAAAGTTTCCATTCCAAGAGATCCAGTGACATCTGTGTTTGTTGTCTAACAGAAGTGGGTTCAAATGATAACAGAAAGTTTATCTTTCTTATGTAGATTTTTTTTTTGTTGCCGTTTTGCCTTTATTAGACAGATCCAGAGTGAAGGGGGGAGGGATTGGGGGGACTACATGCAGCAAAGGGCCAGAAGCCTTTGAATATGGGGCATCTGCCCTACTACATGAGCTGGTGGGCCATAAAAGAAAATCTTTCTAATGATACCAAAACATCTGTATGTTACTTTATTTAACTAGCCTGGAAATCCAGACACTAATCTAGGAAGATTTTGGGTCTGGCCCTCACTGATACACCCTTCCTACCAAAGGGGCGGCACTAACTGAGGCATATTAAATGCCGCTGCACGCAATTGGATAGCACGATAGCCTATCAGAGCAAAAAACAAGGTGACGTATTCATTGCAGTTAGCCCCATTGGTTTGCCGACCAGTGGGGCTAACTGATATGTTATGATTTTGCCGTATCCCCTTGGCAAAACGGCAAAAACATCCTTCCTGGAAGCAAAGGCTTCTAGGACAGTCTTCTGTTTCTCTCTTGAGGAAAAAGATAAGTGTAGTTGGCTTAAAGTTTCTTCCAAAACTAAATTGAATGGACACGGTCCTTAACAGATGCCATCTTGGCTGTTTACTTTTCTACGGCTACGGCCCAGCGCTGTCCTCATCATGTTACGCCCGCCCAGAGCCCGCCTCTGTCAGATAGACTGATCTGATTGGTCCGATGGGGATTCAGTGGGCTCTGCTCGTCAGGGCCAGATCCCCGTGCAGAGCAAATTCAAATTTGCAAGGGGCGAGCATCGCATTTGGATTTCCAGGTTAGTATTTAAACTCTAACTCTTAAATGCAGTGGCGCAGCACTACATGATGTGCAATGGTTGCTCTCCCCCACGCTGACGTTGAAGCCTGTCTGTCTGGTAATATTATTTTGGGACATGAATGATTGGTTGACTTTAAGTGATTAAAGATACTGTATCTGAGCCAGGGAAGCCAGACTGCTGAGGTGCACAGGGGGAGCATCATTTTTCCCCCCACTGTATTTTATAGAGGTCCTAACATCACTGGATAACATTGGCTTAGATGCCAATGCCTATCATTATTATGCCTGGCCAGTTATTAATATCAGGGTTCCCGTGGATCCTTAAAAGGTCTTAAAAAGCATTGAATTCATTAATCTAAAAATAAGGCCTTAATTGGCATTAAAATGTCTTAAATCAATCTTTCAAAAGTCTTAAAAATGTTAACAAATGGTAAGTAGCATTTTATGGTTGTAATTAGTCTCAAATCTAAAAATAATAGGTAACATTTATTTTTCAAAAATAATTTGCTGAATGGCAGTAACGTCACGAATCACGAGAGCGGAACCAACAAAACAGTGATGTGTTTACGGCCGTGACTCTCAGAGCAGATGCACGTCATTCATGTAGCAGTCAGACCACATGGGAAAGTTTAAATTTAATGAAAATTGGTTGTCCAACATGGCTGAATGGCTGGTCTCTACTGTGCCTCCACTCCCATCTCCGATATCAACAACCGGGACATCAGCACCAAATCTCAGGACAATGTTCGGGTGCACGCCTACGCTAAAAGTAGAGGTACTGTGGTATCTGAACACTGTGACAAAACACCAATCACACTTGGGCTGTCAAAAGCACCATGAAATTGATTTAGAATATTTTCAAATTAATTATTTTTTTAATTTTTATTTATTATTTATTTTTTTTACAAAAAAACACAAAAAATACGATGCTTATTGCTGATGCAATATGAACGTGACACTCGGATGAAAACACCCATTCTGACGTCACTGAAGTGCCAGGTATGACCAACTTCTGCCTCGCTATCTGAGCAATGTTTGGATACTTCAGTGTGTGCACCACAAGAGTGGATCCTGGCCGGCTCGTAGTGGTGTTTCATTCTGGTAACGTTTCATCTCTAATTCAAAAAGGGTAGGCAGTGAGGCAGCAGGTGCAACACTCGCCCTGTATGTCTCCCTGAACAATCAAATTTAGGTTCAAACTTATAAAAAATATATATATTTGAATATATTTCGAACTTCGAATTTTTGTTGACAGCCCTAAATCACACAAATCAAATGAGTTTTTTTCATTTGTGTTGATTGTGTCAGTCTTAAATTTCATTTCAAGTGGCATTAAAAAAGTCTTAAAAAGTCTTAAATTTAACTTGCCTAAAGCTGCAGGAACCCTGAATATGCTTGGTCAGTGGTCCTCTGCACCAAACTATGATGTTTTAGGTACCCCTCTCTCATCAGTTTTGAATACTCACAAATGGTGTGTTGGTTTTTGCTTGTTACATGCATAGTGTCTTTTTGTGTTATTCTCAAACCAGTGGGTCTAATTGTCTTTTAGTCCTAGGCAACAAAAGTACTGCTTCAGAACGAGATTTTGGATTAAAAGAAGTATGTTTATTACTAATGTAATGTAACACCTAGGGCCACTGAGCAAGTGTCGGTATATGATGAGTTGAGAGTGTGAATGTGCTGAGTCAGAGGCGAAGCCCGGCATAAGGATTGCAAAGCCAATGGCAAAGGTAATGAATCTGTTTGCAAGTATTAACACATAAATCTTTTTTGCTACCACGTGACCTTAGAGAAGCTCCATATAATAGAAACAAGAGTGTTTTTGACTCAGACAAATAGAACTCTTGGTGAATGTCAGAGAGGGTTAAAGTTTGACAACTGAAACACTGTTGGTTTAATGGGTTAGATTTGGTTCGATTTAGCCCTAAACAATATAGTTAGGTTTAGGAAAGAGCCTGATTAGATAAAACACAAGTTAAAGAACTTTCAGAATCAGAAGATGGCAGCACTTCAGACTTTACTGAGTCGTTTCCTTTTTTGTCTCTTTTTTTTTTGTAGGCATGTAGCGTAATTTCACTTGATGGTTCGGCACAGCAGTGCTCTTAAGCAAATGGCGTCTCAGCAAATTGTCTCAGTCTTGCAGGTGGAGAGTCTATATTCAGTGTAAGTAGCCACTGTCTGGAAAAACAGGAGAATGCACATCTTTTAGAGAAGTGAAGTTTTGTTTCAGTCTGAATGTGAAACAGCACTTTCTGACCTGAACAGCTGACCTGCAGCAAAACACAGTCCACTGCACAATCAGGCTTTTTTGTGTAGGAATGTGGAAGTTATACAGTTGAGAAAATGTAGCATCAAAGTTTTTATTTTATAGTTTTCTAAGTGGTTAAAATACATTTTACTGAATACCCCCATTCACAGTCATGCGCTGCTGAGCCTCTGGGGTGCTTGTCCCATCTGCAACACCATCAGCCTTACAATCATCATCTGCTGTATGTAATACACTGACTATAGATAAGTACCTCCTACAGCTGCACTGAAAAATCTGAACTATTACCTTAAAGTCAGTCCATCCCCCCCATGCCCACTTTGTCATTCTACAACAACATCATGTGACTTTTGTCTTGCTCCTGTTGTAAATCACACAGCCATTAAGGGGCACTGACACTTGAAAGTAAACAGATGTTGTTTTTGGGGCACATGCTGAAACGACTGCTGCTGTTGTTCTTCTTGGGAGGACAGTCTCCTGACTAACCTTGTCCTGTGCGTCATGGCTGCCTTGCTGGTTTGCTGCAGCTTGTACGTGTGTTGCTGCTGCGGCACAGCTGTAGTGCTGTCGGCCAGCCCCCGTGTTTCTACAAGGGTTGCCACATTTGATTTGTGAAAAAGTGGGACATTTGACGTGCAACACAGGGTGTTAAACCATATTTGCAAATATACTATGTTAACAGTTGTAGGGCTCCCTGTTGCCTCTCTTACCTCTATTTGTCCTGATGTGCAGCCAAGCTGATAACACTCAGCAGTCAGATACAGCTGTTGCTCTCCTCTCAACTACATCAGACCATTTACTGAAGTAATAAAAATAGTTGTAAATATATGAGTAACGCGAGTATGCTGGGTTTATACCATGTCCATGACAAAAACAAGGAATGCATAAACTCCATTTAATCTTTAATGGGTTAAAGAGACTGGTTGACATGGACACAGACGCATAGACCAAGTACATCAGTGGCTGAAAAATAAATGATCAATTATCATAAAGTTGAAAAACTCACAGAAACCTACGAACCGTTTTTGTCAGGTCATTTCAGAGTGATCCAGGGTTTTGATGCATGCTGTGATTTGTCAAAACTTACATTAGACATCTTAATCATCTCAACAGCAGCACGAGACACGAGAGAAGCCTAACTGCAACATTAGCTCTGGGGCTTTCAAAATAAAATAATCTCTGCACTCCAATGTGTCAGTTATTGAGTGTAAAGCTCTCACAGTACGGCGGAAAGTACTAACTGCACAAAATAATATGAACTGACTGGATAGTCTACCTAAGACAGCAGTAGCCCGTTCAGAAGTTGCAAGGTGATAAGTTAAACTTTTGTATTTCTGCTACCAATTAAAAAGGAAGTATAGGCATATGGCTACTGTAGCTATCACTGCTGTGTTCTCCTCATTTTTACCTGTCTACAGATAGGATGTCTAAATGTAAAGAGGAAAAAACAGAATAACAGTAGTTGAATCTGGTTTAGAAATACATTTTAACCGGGAAAAAAAAAAAAAAATGGGACAATTCATGTCCTGGGAAAGAATAGTCATTTTCTGGGGCAGTCGCTTAAAAAAAACAGAGAATCTTGGGAAAACCAGAATGTTTGGCAACCCAAGTTTCTACACTAAGTTGCATTATGTAAAGCCACAATGAAAGCCTAATGTTTAGAAATAAATGATATTTTGTCCACAACACTAGAGGACTTTTAATTTGAAACAGAAACAGGAAGGGGTAAGCTAAAAATAGATAAAATATGTATATTATTTTCATATCTATGACAATACTTAGTCTCGCCACCAGACAATCAGAGATCTCCACCTTCTGATAGTCTGGGGACACTCCTTTCTAAAGTGTGTTTAACACACCGGCAAAAACGGCCGGCAACAAAGCAACGCCTCTTGCATTTTTGAAAAGGACACGCCCTCCCGGAAATGTGCGCTCCACCTTTTCTCGTGTGCAAGTAAACAAACACACAGAGAGCTCGAAAATGGATGCCAAGAGATTTACAGTAACTCTGTTTTATCAAACGTGTGGTCAGTCCACAAGATTGTGGAAATGAAGGACCTGCAGCGACTTCAGCCATTTTGTACCGCCACACGTGTTTGTAGTCGGACTATGTTTACAAGCACAAGAGTTCAGCGAGCCACCAAAGGACCCCCCTGCGGATTTACTATTGGTTCTGCAATGTAGGGAGTTTTTTTTAAACTCTGAAATTGTATCCGCCCATCTAAACACAAAATCAGGGAGAAAGACATCAGTCTTTGGTTAAGCAAAGCGTCTAAAGACTGACTTGTGAGTCTATGACATACTCTACAGACATTGAAACTGCTGAACTGTTGTTCCATGAAGTTTAATGTTGCTGGTATGATGTCAACATGACTATCAAAATATCGTTTTCATTGTTTTGCTGAGAACCGTGTGTGTCACGCAGAAAAAATGAACGACACGACGAATCTCTTGATGAGCTGCAGCTGAGCAGTGCTGCTCACACTTGCTATGTGGCTGTTCTAACCTGTTGTTATTGGCCCCACTCTACCTTAAGTCCGGTCATAGGTCACAAACAAAGGCAGGAGATGGTATCCATGTTATCATCATTTTCTCTGAACCACAGTAAACATGTCAGAAACCTGGGTGTAGTATAGATGCTAATCTTAACTTTCAGCATCACATCACGATCATCACCAAGACAGCTTTCTACCATTTAAACAACATTTATGTATTGGGTATTTTATACGTATTCTATTTCATTGTTTGTTTTATTTGTTTTAGGGTAAAGCACACTGTGTTTACCTGTGTATGAACTGTGCTGTGCAAATAAAATTGACCTGACTTAACTTGACCCACTGTTCACCCAACTGATGTAGCCCCTGCGTGACACGCCCCTGCAACATAAAGCTCACTACTTGGTGCTGAACATTGGAGTAAATTGTGAGGTGCAGAATCATACGAAATTAACATAACACAGGATGTTGGGCTGGTTATTATAATGGAATACTCAAGCGGGGTGACTGGTGGACACATTAGACATGGGAAGGGCTCTCTTCCCTGTCCAAATTCAAGGCCAAACACAGGAGTTTGATCTGAAACTTACTGCAGCTCTTTTGGGCCAGTCTGGGTCCAGTGTTTTTACTGTTATGCTCTGCATGCTATTATGCTCTGTATGCTCTGCATGCTGTGCATCATTAGTGACCTCTGTGAATTCAAGGTTGTGAAACATGGGCACAGTGACAAAAAAATAAAAAGCTTGCAGAGGTAGTCTCTTTTTACCATTGTGTGCAGTATTGTTAATATGACATACTGTAATAATGTGAAGTGTTGTTGTTTTTTTTCACAGAATGTGTTCTGTTCTCCTTCTGACGGAAACACTTAGGGGTACTTTTTTTGTTCGAAAGAGAGATTCGGGAAGCTGTGCATGATTATTACAAACAAATGTGTTCTTCAGATTCCTTCAATTTCTGGGATTCAGTTTTGACAAATAGGTCCTTTTTTGTTTTGCACTATAACAGGAATGATATACAATATGTTTGACTAATAAGTGAAGGAAAAAAAGCAGTTCTTAAATGAAGATAATGTGAAATCTGTTCTCATGCAGAATGTAGCACCTGTATTATTTTAACCAAAACAGAACATCTGAGTATTAGCATGTCCTTAAAAATGAGTTTGGTACAGTTTTTGCAGAGAGGGCAAATTAATTAAAAAAAATGAATAGC
Source organism: Epinephelus awoara (assembly GCA_035609425.1). Taxonomy (NCBI): domain Eukaryota; kingdom Metazoa; phylum Chordata; class Actinopteri; order Perciformes; family Serranidae; genus Epinephelus; species Epinephelus awoara. The sequence goes on from CM069304.1 coordinate 6,558,975, forward strand.
TTTATTCAGCTTCTAAAGCCCATTGATTGCATTCATGATACAAAACTGCCTTTACTTTTTTAGAAACTATTTAGAGAAACAAAACCCTTTTAAAGCAGTGCCACACTCCACCACAGAACAGTTAATAATTTATATCTATTTGAAAAAAATATTTATTTGAGTAATTTTGATGAGCATTTGAAAACTGTAAACTGAATTGAAGGAAGAAATGAATCATATTGTTGTACATAAATTAGGATTTGTTTGCCACAGTTGCTGTTATTGCCCTGTGAAAGGAATATTTGTTCCTAGACAAATGTTAGAGCTTTCTGTGTAAAAGGCACATAATTACAAAGGCAATTATAGATACACATTGAACACAGTAACTTCCTGCAAAATGAAGATTCAAAGACCAAGTAGAGAATATCAGATAATGCCACTTAGACAAAAAGTACTTAATACCATTACGCAGGAAAGCTATGATTTGTCCCTGTTCCCTTTGCTGCAAGCCCTCAGAAATTAATGTGTTATTGATGGGCCATTTACAGTGACATGTTTGCAGCTCTGCAAGAAACAAAATTAAATTGAATAATTAACAAATGTATTCTCTATATTTTATGAAATTAACAAATTATTCCAGACAGTTTAAAAGTGATGCGGAAAAGTTGTGCCACGTCCCACCTAGTGGAAGAATGTATTTTACATTGGTGGTTGCAGTTTCGACTAGTATATGAGGGATTTTTCAACATGCGAGATGGTGAAAACTAATAATATGACAATATCTCACACAGCAGGATATTATTCGGTCAGACAAGAGACAAACACCATAATTTGTGCTTGTGTGTGTTTTTCCAACAAGTGACATAGCAGTTTACTTTCACCTTGACAAACCAGCTGCCTTGCAACACATGACTGGAGCACACTTAAAGGAAAGTGGCTGCTTAATATTGCAACAGTGCACTATTGTTTTCTTTTCCTGGGCTGGCCGGTAATGGAAAACAAAGCTTCACTTTGATTTTGCTGCTCTGGGCTCTGATGTAAGGCATTACACCGTTTTCCAATATTCAATGTGCTGAGGAGAAAATTGATTCTATGAAGTGATTTTAGAAGGGCACTGCCACTTTGCTTTGACTGTGCAATCATGAGCCCACAAACGCACCATTATGTAATGTACGCTTATGTTAGTGTATCAGCTTATAGGCATGTTTGAGTAAAATATACCCTGAATGCGTTATGAGGCATCGTATTCAACAAAATTCACCTAAGAAATGCATCTTAGTATAAACAAGAAATCTCTGTCTGTATGTATATATGTACAGTGGCATGCTCAAAATGAAAGAAAAAAGTACAATGCATGAGTTTACAATTACATATTTCTTCAATATTTTAAGCTTGATTACTTTGTTTAAGTTCAATACTTTACAGTTTCAAAATAACAATAAAAGAAAAAGGCATGAAGCAAAAGTTTGCGCACCCTGCATGGTCAGTGCTTAGTAGCGCCACATTTGGCAAGTATCACAGCTTCAAAATACTTTTGTAGCCATCTAAAAGTCTTTCAGTTCTTGTTTGGGGGATTTTCGCTGATAATTTCTGCAAAAGGTTTGAAGTTCTATTAGATTCTTGGGCCGTCTTGCATGCACTGCTCTTTTGAGGTCTATTCACAGACTTTTAATGATGTTTAGGTCAGGGAACTGTGAGGGCCATGGCAAAACCTGCAGCTTGCTCCTCTTGAGGTAATGCATTGTGGATTTTGAAGTGTGTTTAGAATCATTGTCCTATTGTAGAGGCCATCCTCTTATTGGAATTTAATTGAATCCATTCTTCCCTCGACCTATGAAATGTTCCCCATGCCACTTGCTGCAACACAAGCCCAAAGCATGATCGATCCACCTTCATGTTTAAGAGTTAGACAGGTATTCTTTTCATGAAATTCTGCACCCTTTTTTCTCCAAACATACCTTTACTCAATATGTCCAAAAAGTTCTATTTTAACTTCATCACTCCACAGGACCTGTTTCCAAAAAATATCAGGCTTGTTTAGATGTTTCTTTGCAAACCTCTGATGCTGAAGTTTGTGGTGAGGGCACCAGAAAGGATTTCCTCTGATGACTCTTCCATGAAGGTCATATATGTACAGGTGTCACTGCTCATTAGAACAGTGCACCACCACTCCAGAGTCTGATAAATCTTCCTGCAGGTCTAATAATCCTACGAGCAGCTCTCTTAGAAAGTTTGTCTTTTGTCTTCCATCCAGACCTTAACTTAATCTCCACAGTTCCTGTCAACTGCTATTTCTTTATTACATTACATATGAAGGAAATAGCTACCTGAAAACCTCTTACTGTTTTTTATAGCCTCCTCCTGCTTTGTGGGCATCAGTTATTTTTGTTTTCAAAGTGCTAGGCAATTGTTTAGAGGAGCACATGTCTGCTGATTGTTGGGACAAGGTCTCAGGAGGCAGAGCATTTATAAAGCTTTGAAATTTGCATCACATGGCCTTCCCTAACGATGACTGTCATAGTCATAGCCCTAACAAGCTAATCATGGTCTGAGACCCTGGTAAATCCTTGACATTTGAACAGTCCTTTGGCGGGGTTTGATGACGTAGCCCCCTTGAAATTCAGCCATTTAAGGATCCTTCCTTGAGTTTAAGAGGCACCATCTTTCGCTCGCTATGGTACTTTCGACAAATGAAAGAAAGAGAGATCGGAGATGTTGAATTGTTGCAAACTCAAACATTTCAAGTATCAGGGGTATAGCTTTAGGAACGAAAGCTTTTGTTCCCAGACCCAATGAAGCACAGGGCTCTGCAGAGTCAAGCAGCATGCCTTTCACAGTGGGCCACATGTGGCTCATTAACTGTTCACTTTTGCTGCTGGATACATGCTAGCAAGCTTTTCTTCACATCCCTGCAGTCAACAAATACGGTCAAGTGGACAGTGCCACTCTGTCATTGCAACTCCAACTTATAAAACTAAAGATACTGCCGGGAAAATCAGCTAGTTAAATCTATGCCCTCCTTTAAAGCCATAGTGGTTATGTCAAAGCAACAACCAATAGGCCTTTTTTGAAATTAATACCTCAGCTTAGAGTATTTCACCAGTGTTTCTGACCGCGAGTAGTTACGACTAATGTGTGTTTTTAGTGGTGCATTTAATGATTTGGGGATGCCAGGCAAATGCCGTCTTGCTTTACGGTCACCCTCTCTCTAACTGGGAATGTTGGTATTGACAGTGGTAAAAGTAGTATTCTGATTTTTTTAGCATAATTTTTACTTAAAGTAAAGAGTGGAAGAGAACAAAAAATTTACTTAGGTCTGCTCATGGTGAAGCCGTCAATTCTAATATAATGCTGGATGGTTCAATGTATAATAATGCATTGTATTTTAATTGATATGTTTCGTTATTAATCATATGAATCTGCAACATAACCAGTAACATGTCTCTGTCAGGTTAATGTAGTATTGCAATGTTTTCCTCAGAGGTAAAAGTACACAGAAATAAGTATATCATTGAGTTTCATGTTTTTTAAATGCATTAGTGCCTTCTTGTAAGTCATTTCAGGGTACCATGACTTATATGACTTAAATAGCAACGCAAATCAAAAATGTACCTATCTAAACATTATATCATAAATCTATTCCTGTTTGGGGCCCTTTTAATTTAGGGTCCATGGCAGTAGCCTACTTTGTCTAATCGTAACTTTGCCCCAGATGTTTTTCCCGTGAGCTAGAGTATATTTTACCAACGTTTTTGACTGTGAGAAGTCATGACTTGGCTTTGTGGCCCACCTATGTCATGAAAAGTGTATTGCTCAGGACCCAAGGCAGAGAAGTTCTGAATGAGAGGTTCTCAAGAAAGCTGCGAGCAGCAATACACAGGCCGAGCAATCAGCCCATTTGGAACAGGCATGTTTTGAACCAGCACAGCACTAGTATAATTAATTTCATTTTGCAATGTCTTAAAATCATAAGAACTGTAAATGCTTCTTATCTCCTGTAAGAGCCCTGAAGCTTAAAAACGAACCATGTAATCATGTAAGTAATCATCTGAAAACAAGAAAAGTTCCTTGTTATATCTGAGCAGATAATTGTATCTGTGCTTCTGTATCCTAAATAGGAAACAGTCATTAGAATAAACACAACAGTGCTGACTTTACCTATTACCCAAAGGACAGATAAATAAAGATTATTTGTGAGCATATTTCTTTGTTGTCTGTTTTAGCGACACCAGGTGTGCCATGTTTTGGAGTTTTTTTTTCATAAGGAATGTCAGTTTGAGCTTAAATGATGCTGATTGCATATCTACCTTTAATAACACAGAGAGTGCTGCTGCTTCAGCTTTGCCTTATTTGATTTATAGTCTGATATCACAAATTGATACAGAACAAATTACCATTCTATTTACTCATTTTGTTCCTATCTGTAACATTTTATTTTTCCCAGCAGAGTAATCAACCACTGCTGGCACACAACATTTGTAAAGGTTACAGTGGCATATGGCTCGGGGTACATGTCTAAAACTGGCATGGTGTAATCAATTTATAGATGACCAAATCAGTTTAAAATGACTTTCTTGTAACTACGATGATTCGAATGCATACAAATTGATGCCTCTGTCACTCCTGCTTAGCATTTAAACACATACGGAATAATGTTGTCGGAATGGGAAAGCTATTGGGTTTTAGGATCTTATTTCCAGTGGAAGAACAGTATTAGCGAGTTAAATGTGGTGACAGTCTGAGATGTAAATCATGAAATAGATGTATTTGAAAATCTGTCGGTTTGTGTAGAGTATCAAGTTAGGGACACACAAGGACAGCAGCAATGGCAAAAACACAACAATGAAGTATTAAGTCAGTATTCTCTACAGGTATTTGAAGGATGTTGTAGAGGATAAACCTACCTTTATTAACCCTTCATTGGTGCAACATTCGAGATAACAATCCAGGATGTATTTTATAATATTATCAAAGTGTAACAAAACATAGAAATGTGATTTCAGTATATGTTGTTTAGGAAAAACAAAACAAGACAAAACAAAAAAAAATGGTTGTTTGTTAAAAGTGTTAAAGGAATAGTTTGAATTTTTGAAGAAGGGTTGTATAAAGGTTCATATCTATCAGGATTATATAGACAGTGTATGATATAAAGTAGATGTCAGTTGGCAAAACCCCAGTTTGGAGAAGCAGGCTGGAGTCTCATGTAAGCTAAGCAATGTGCTGCTGTGCATGAGGGTCAGTACCAAAAGTATTTTAGTAAGTATAAGTATTTTTTTATGTTAAGATTTTTTTCAAAAATTAAAAAAAACAAACTATAGAGTATTTTTACTGCTTCACCTTAATGTTAGATAGCCTGTTCTGACAGAGATGCCTTTATTTCCCCGTATATGCTCTTGTCAAAGCCAACAGACACCATTGACAGAAACAGTAATTTTATCACGCTGAACACATGAGCTGCTGGTCTACCACTGCTTTGATTAGTTAGTTAGTTGTCGTATTGTGTGAAATTGGTAAATCAGATCTAAGCCTTTCAGATGCCTGTTGTCGGTTGTCTGTATGCGTGTATGTATGTCCTATTCTTGTGAACATGATGAGGGAATTTCTTCAAATTTGGCACAAATGTTCACTTGGACACAACAATGAACTGATAAGAGTTTGGTGGTCAAGAGTCAAGGTCACTGTGACCTTGCATCCATGTCATACTTGTGAACATCATATCTCAAGAAAACCTTCAGGTAATTTCTTTAAATTTGGCACAAACATCCAGTTTCAGTCAAAGAAAAACTGTCATTTTGCAGTTAGAAATGACTGTTTGACATTATGATAAATCAGTGAAAATATCCTAAATATAGGGTACACCCATATAAATTATCATTCTATTAGGTGAGACTTTTTTTACGTGGCTAAAATACATTTTGTTGCTGACCTTTTCACAGTAGTACATTACTTGGCTTCCATGTTGGACTCTAGAACTGCCTCTCCAAACTGAAGGCGTGCCGCCTGACATCTACAGTATGTAATATACTTTCTAATGGATAAGTACGTTGTACAACCCCATTTAACAAAATCCAAATTATCCCTTTAAGTAAAAGTGAGCTCAGTGATCATCTAAAAAACTCAAAGGTATGTATGAAGAAATGTACATTGCAAGGGCAGGAAAGGGAAACATTCCTAGTATACTCCAAATATAAGAGAGCAATGCAGCAGCACTTGGAAGTCAATTTCATTGTAAAATAAAATGTGAAAGGAAAGCACACTGCAACATTGGGCACTGACAATTTCATACTGAATCAGCCTTCTATGGCAACAATGGTCTGACAATCTATTTACATTCAAGCAGCAAGGCTAACAGTCTGATTACAGCTACAGAGAAAATTTTCTGAATGCCCTGCAGCGTTTTAGTCAAGTAGAAAGCAGCTACGCTGAGGAAAATGGGGCACATGAAACATATTTTAATTATGATACAACATAGGCATGGTTCTTAAATAATTCCATGAATTCCTCAAATCATGCAGAGTTGTGACCCATCGAGTATGCAGGCATTACTAATAATAGATAGTATACATCATATTAATGCTGCACAGCATTCATGTTTTTATATTCATTTGAATGGCAAGGATGATGAAAATCTAAGAATTATCAAATGATTTAAACATCAGCACAATAGACAAAAATCTTAAACACCAATGTACTGTATGTAAAATGATCCTCAGCAACTGAACAGGTAGGAAGACTGACCTTAAAGGGGTATTTGTGCAATTTTCAACCAGGTCTGTGTCACCATGTGTGCAGGTCTGTGTCACCATGTGTGATGAGTGTGTGCAGATGAATGGTGTGAAGGTGCCCCCCGTATCTCCCGCTCTCAGAGCTCCCAACTTTTGCTGTGAACAAAAACCCACCACATGACATAAAACATGTCATTTTGCGTCATAGATGAAGCATTTGTGTCATTTATTCGGATATTGGATGGTGGCAGGGGGGCGCTTTAAATGGGATCATCTGCACACACTCCCTAACCAGTGGTGAGGCAGACCTGGTTGAAAATCTGCAGATCATCAAATTAAACAATAACTGTGACTGGCTGCGTATCTTACCAATGCGAAAGGACGGCTTTTTTTTGTCAGTGTCTGACACTGGAAGTCACTAACAAAGTGCTGGTATTTGGTGACTTCAGAGTGAGACCAGGACTGTTATGTTTTGATTCAGTGAAACACTTGATACAACAACAAAAAAAAAGTTGGCATTGTATGTTTTTGCAAACCACAAATATTTTAAATTGGCACAGTATTATTTAGCAGATACATTGAAAAAAACCACTTGGTTATGGTTGAGAAAGATAATGTTTTGGCTTAAAATACCTGGTTTTGCGGGCTCATCCCTGCTGGAAGTTCAATAATGTCTTGGTTAAAAAAACAGCAACAAAAACATTTTTTTGGAAATACAGTACAATACAGATGGCTGAAAAAGACCCATGTTGGTGCCAAAAAATCTGCTGGAAAAACAGCAATGATTTGCTAGATAACTACAGCTTTTGTTGTTTGTTGGTCTCGAGCAGGCGAGACACATGAAACGTGCAAATGTCAAGTATTTGTGGTTTGCAGAAATGTACAGTGCTAACATTTTCCTCTGCAGCTTGGCTGCTTGAAAGCCTTATAAAAATCACTTTGCAGAAGGAAAATAAAGGCTATGGCCCGATCACACAGAAAGTGTTTTAGCAGCTGGACTTTTTGTAATTGTTTTTAGGGAGAATTAAGCTTTTCTCATGGTGTTTGCACTGCTACGCACCATTTGTTTCTGTACATTAGATGCCTTGGGTTTTTGCCAGTGCGCTCAGCTTGAAAAAACTTCAACTCAGAGTGTTAAAGTGCCCCATGTTGTCTCCGCTGTTTTCCAATTGTCCAATAAGATGATTTGAGAGGCGGGCCTTCTGTGGTGGTCACGACAACAAGTTTACAGTTAGTCAACAATGGAGGAGAAACTGGTGGTAGCAGTTGCTGGATGTCCAGAGCTATAGAACTGTACAAACCACAGTAACCTAAATCTCAATGGAAAACAGCTTGCATGAAAACATATAATTGGAGGATGTGAAACATCCATCATTGAGGCGAAGCTCCTGGACCAACTAGTGGTACTCCCCGCTTTTTGCCCTCTTTTTTAGGGTCTCATGTACCCACACAGATCCCTGTTTCCCTGTGCCCAACAAACTCTTTGCTGACAGACTCTCACCCTCAACCAGAGCTAGAGCAAGTACCCTCCGCCTTAGCAATTTAGGAACTAGCTACCAATTACTATCAAACAGATTTTTTTTTAAAAAAAGACAATAAAGAAATAAACGTTAGATTGATTACACAGAAAGGTTAGGGTTAGGAGGTAATGAACAATAAAAACAAGCAATAAAAAGGCACAGCAAGTATTGTTTTTTTTTTTTACAAGAGGCTTTCAATATTTTCTTTAAAGAAGGCAGTGCCGTGCACCTCGCATTTTGCAACCTGAAAAAACACTTTCTGTTAAGGCTGTGCAATTAATCGTCTGGTGATCGCGATTACAATTTTGAGGTCAAACAATTTCAAAATTAGTGAAATCGAGGGTGAACAATTTTTGGTCACGGACCCCTGGAGATGTTATTTTGTCCTCTACGGAAGCCGCGTGTGCACAATACCACCCCCTCCCCTCCTCTCCTCCTCCCCTCTATTGACTCCAGGAGCCAGTCAAGTAGGTGAACTACAAATAATGCGAGGGGCAGGTGACATGAAAAGACATGAACAATGTATTTTCCCTTTTTTTTTTTAATCAACCACTGATGATTTTCATACTGCTTGTTTGATGTGGGATATGGGGGTAAATGGTAAATGGACTGCACTGTATAGCGCCTTTGTAGGCCTTGTTGACCATTCAAAGTGCTTTTTACACTATATATCACAATCACCCATTCAAACACATTCACACACTGGCTACTATACATGCTGCCACCTGCAACCTGGTAACCATTCACAAGCACTCACACACTGATGGAACAGCCATCAGGCGCAGTTTGGGGTCAGTGTCTTGCCCAAGGATGCTTTGACAGGTGTACTGCATGAGCCAGGGATTGAACCACTGATCTAGTGGACAACCCGCTCTACCTCTGAGCCACAGCTGCCACACACCATCACACCTTCAGCACTGCATGCTTTGCTTAACCTGTAAACCTTTTTCCACACCTGGTTTAGTTCATTCTGAATCCCAGTTAGCTCATCCTGAATCCAACATTTTAAAGCTACAGCATAATATATTAATGCCATCCCCTTCTAGCTTGTGACCCTCTGCAACATCAGAGTTTAGGGAGCCTATAATGATCGTTAGGTATTTGAATCTGCTAATGCATGGCAAATTTTTTGACCTGCTGTCTTCAGACAGTTCTTATCAAGTTCCCCAAGGCATGAAACCATTTCACTTTCCTACAATTGCAGAGTGACGTCCCATCAATTTCCCTCATGGGATCATTAAAGTTTCATGTAATCTAATCTAACCACTGGGAAGTATTTAATGAGAATAAAAACTTGTTGAATGTTGTGGTCTTCTGACCTGTCTGGCATTAAGAACTGATGGAAGACTACCCAATATATACACAGGCAGCTTAAAGGAAGTCATCTGCAGACACATGTATTTCACTACATTTTCTTTAGTCAGATATTAGGAGCTTAACCCTAAGAAATCACAAAATGTATGGTTTTGCATTTAGATTATATCAAGGCTAAATAAGTGTATGTACTGTAAACAAGTATAATCACTGTACAGGCCTGTGCAGGCCTCGGAGGATCTCCAAGAGTTCCTGGCACAAAGGAAAGGGGAACATAAACAATATATTTCAATCTGAAATATAAATATTAATGCAGTCACGACATAACATTTAGCAGCATATCTAATTAACACCCATGGGAAATACAATTTGTTGCATGGACTGCAAATGCTTTTGAACAAAGTCAGGGCCGCCACCTCTGTGTTGTGTACTAACACATTCAATGCAGCTAAATGGAAATACAGAAGGAAAAACACAGAACATTCATACATCCCATTTAATGCAGAGTGCTCTAAGGCATTCAAAAGGAATAAAGAAAACAAGATAAAAGAGAAATGAAAAATCAAAAAATGAAGAAAAGGGCAAAGAGCAATTTTAAGTGGTCTGAAATTTTAATGGCACACAGAGGAAGAAAATAAAAACTTTTAAACTAATTTAAAAGGAGTCAGAGTCAGGCTGAGCCACAGATCCTCTGGAAGGCTCTGTTCACATGCAGCATGAAACTAAACCCTGTCTTACCCTGTTTTGTTTTAAGGCTGTGACAGTTAGCCCACTGCTCTCCAGTGATCTGAGAGGTCTGGAGGGTTTTTATTGTGAGAGCATGTCAGAGATGTATTCTGTCCCTGAACCATAGAGTCATTCATAAACAACCAGCAGCGGTTGTTTCACATCAGTCTTACAACACAGTGGAAGCCTGTGCACAGATTTGAGAAAGGCTGTAATGTTTTCAGTTTTCTGACCCTTCAATAGACCTTTATCAACAGTCACTATTAAAAGTCCAACACTGGTGGCTACAGTTGTGAGTGTGAACATAAGATATATTTATTAGACAGGGTGTATAGTAGGGATGGGCATCAATTTTCGATTATTGATGATTGATTGTTAAGGCTTTTGATCGATCACAAATAATTTTGATCAATAGTCGCAGTGTTTCCCCTACAATGCCTGGCATAGGTCGAGCGGGGCCTCTTTGGCACAGCGGTTCATCGGGCCAACAAGACCCCCCGCCCAGCGAGCTGCCGTGCCAACGAGACCTTTCCACCCGGCGAGCATGGCAGCTTAACAGGCCTACGAGACCCCCGCCGGACCTATGCCAGGCAAAAAATCAGAAACAGGCGGAGGCTCTCATCGCTCTCCAAAGCCTTGGCGGCTTCCCTTGAGGCCTCTGAAAACAGTACGTCACTGAAAGATGGAGGTTTTGCTGGAAACTGAAGCCTGTAACTCTGACTAGCAACGGTTGTAAACACCCAGGGGTGAACTGCGCATGCGCGCCATTCTTCTTCTTTGGCTGGGGGGGGGTTGAAGCTCAAAACTGGGGCAACTGCGCTCTCTTGCGGCAACAATCTGCACTGCACTCTTTTGTTTTCTCTCTTTTGAAATACTCGCTTATCAATTAATCACTAATTGATCGTTAATTTTGTTTGATGATCGAATAATGAATTTTGATTGTTTGCCCGTCCCTAGTGTATAGTATGATTTAGACTTGTTTTATTTGAGTCAGCTGGTATTTTGACGAATAGATATTGCTATTACTTAATGTAAACTTCTTTGGCCACAATGTTTATTTATCTTTGTAAAGTGTTTGATGTTGCTTTACTTTTGTTATTTCCCTTTACCCCACTTCTTGTATTTCTATGAATGTCTTTCAGCAATATTAACAGAATGTGCAGACTGATTGGTATCATGTTTAACATGCAGTAGTGGAGATCAATATCAGTGACATACAGTTGAGCAAAAGAGATTCCATTTTAGAAAAAGAAAGTCTGTCTAACTGATGTTTTAGATAACTGAGATATTTTCTCCTCGAATCCTCCATATTGATTCAACCTAAATATACGGCATAAAGACAGTTTCAAGGCATTTTTTGGTCGCTTGGGAATGACATTGGACCTCATTCACCAAGCGTTCTTAAGAAGAAATTACTTCATAAAACCAACTTACATAATTTTCAAGAAATATCCTGACTAGGACTGCAATGGTATAAGATTTTCACAGGATGATAACTGTCTCAGATAATATCCCGATTTCGTGGTATCATGGTATTACAGAATTATTATTTTATCAGTCAGAATAACCCTTACAGGAATGAAAATGGAAGGGTTATTTTTGGTTGAACATATGTTTTATTACTATAATTGAAACTTGACACCATTCTTAATTAGTGGTATGTGTAAAAAGTCATCTTTTGAAAGTAAGTAAAATGAAGACGAGATTCTCCATACAGCTGAATTTTTTTTTCAACACTGTAGATAAGCAAATGTACGTGGTACAATAACCTAACATATAACGTATAACATTGCAACCCTAATCCTGACATTCACCAATGTTTTGTTATTGGTTTTGCAATAAGAACAGATAAGAACAGAATCTATGTACACTTAAGAGCACTCTTAAGCACATTTTATGCTGACAAATATAGTTGTATGATACTTAGGATTTAAATTCCAATTATATTTCTATGATTTATAAAAAATATATATAATTTTTTGATACTTTTACATATCAGTTTTTGTCCAACCGCACAGGTTGGACAAAAGTAATGAAGCAGCATTCCATGTTAAGTTATCAATAGCTTACAGAAACGTTGTCTACCTGTACCTTCACCTTCTCTCCCTCTGTCTCTCCCCACTCTCTGTCTACCTCTCAACACTTACATGCACACCTTGGTGGGGGCTGTGGTGCTTGTCTTTGTCCTTAGTCCTAACAATTGCACTACTATAAATATTTTCAAATCATTTTTTGTGATTTTATATGTACTCCTGATGTTACCAAATCTAAGGGGTGATGGATGGGTCCAGCAACCGTTGAATTTCACCCAGGAGGCTGGTATTTGCTTCCCATTTGAGCCAAACCGTATTCTTTTTTCCCTAAACCAAAAACCACTTGCTTTTGTTGCCTAAACCCATCCATGTGCGTGTGTTGCCTAAATGTAACCATGTGCATTTGTTGTTGAAAGAAAAAAAAAGTAAGTTTGTGGTGTTGTACCGATGTATTACATTTATTTTGAAAGACACTGTATGCAAGCTATACATTTCCTTTGAAAATGGAAGCAATTTTGAAAACAGACAATGCATGTAACAGGGAGAAGTTGACACGGTCATATGTCGACATGGAAAGTCCATGACCAAATGTCAATATATGACAAAATCGGAGTGAGTGGCCAGGGATTGGAGCTGTAATCCATGCTTTGTCGGTTTCTTTAGAGAAGCTTAGACTTTTATTTCTGACAAGTTTGTACCTTGTCCAAGGTACTACCTACCACTGAGTGGCAAGGTCTTACAACTAATATTGCCATTTCCAACAGTGTATATTTCAGTTGAGACACATTAAAGTTCAGCATATGCTATGTTCATGCAGTAGTGGCTGGACCGGGAGTCGAAGTGAAACAATGATGTTGTTTCCTAGCAACCAAAAGATACCTTGAAATGGTGTATAGAAAAGAAAGAAAAAACAAACAAACACTTTTTAAAAATAGTTTTTGGATCACAGACGTAGTTTCTTTGATATGCTCTTTGAAGTCCATATAGTCCTTGAAGGCATTCTTTTATACAGTTTGTCAAATGATAAGGAGAGAATGAGCAAAGTATGTGTCGTCTTATGTCACTTATGACACTTTAAACACTGAGTGTATCGACCCTACAGCAGCTGCCATTTTGTACATAAAGGAATGTGTCCACCAGTGTTCAGAATTTAAGTGTATTCAGTACTTTCGTTTATCTAATGGAGAAGTAAATCATTTAAACTGCCGCCAGTCCACCTTTACAAAATAACATTTCCTGAAGGAATTAAAAAAAAGAAACATTACATGACTTATTAATCATCACTGTATAACTTCCAAGAGGTTAATGGAGAAGTTGGTTCCACTCACGTCTGTGGCTGCTCTTCCCTGACCATTACAAATGAGCTGTGATGGAGCCAGAACTTTTGTTAGCATTTTCTGAGATGAAGGTCTCCCTCTAGCAGTTTGACACATTTTTGTACCCTTTTATAACAATGGTTACAGTATAGCTATAGATTGAGTATTTAAAATTATGCACATTCCCATAGTGACCATCCAGTTTGTCATACCTTACAAATGAAAACATTCGTAAGTGTTACATATTCGCTACATTATTTTTACACACTTACTTTAGAAAAAATAAAACAAAATAAAACAAAAAATGTATATTTAGACTATTTGTGCAGCAGTTTGCACTTTTCTATGACTTCCTCAATAAGGGTCGTGAACTTGGGTATAAAATGTGGACATACTAATGTGTTGTTGAATGAGAATACTGAATTTGAATATAATTAAACAATAATGTTTGTGTCCCAGATGCCTTTATGCACATGAATAGATGCAGAGACTCGAAATGTTTCTTCATTGTCATGGCTGTTTTTTCTCTAGAATGGCTCTGATTGGCCTGTCAGGGTAAAAATGAGCTGCCTGTCCCACACTGCAACAAGTTTTGACAAAGCCAGATACTAAAAATAGCCTAGGGTTTCAAAAATGCTTAAATCAGCCCTGCATGTATCATATTTAGCCATGTTAATGACATGTTTTTATAAAAGGCAATGTCAATCTATTGGTCCACCACTTTAGTCCAGACTGACACAACGGCCTCTAGTTTCCTGGCGCAGTGCGCACACGTCACCAAAACCTCACAGGCAGGTTTCCAGAATGTCAGGCACATTAATGATGCAATAAATAGCTACAAACACCACTATTCAATGCAACTATCTGCAATCAGCACATAAATGTATCTCTGATCTGACATCAGATGTGACGGGACAGTCGATACAAAGGGGATTGGCACCATTTGGCATGCGTAATGGAAACTCAACCTGATTTGATTGCCATCTGACGCTGCTGCTCTCCTCTGCCATGGCGAAGTGAGCAAACTCTCGTTGCGCCTTCGCACGACACATTTAAGGGTGAGGAGAGGGGCTCATTTGATTGGTGTGATGTGTATAAAACCCACTCCTCGCCTTCGCTCCTCCCTCTTTCTGACTTGCGCAGGTAGAAGGGATGGAGGTGGGAAAGAGGAGTAGCTGCGCCAGCGCGCATGGTGTGCCAAACTTTCAAACTGCCTCACCCGGTCTGCAAAACCAGAGGCCAACATGTGCTTGATCGATTGACATGGACAGGTGTAGATGTTCATGGTCCTCAGAGAATGAATCCTAATGACTCTAATGATATCCTGACTTTTCACCTAGCACCACCATGAGATTGACATTTTTTTTCTGGATTGTCAAATGGTTCAGACATTCACGTCTCCGTCAGGATGATGTTCTCACCCAACTAGACAGATGACGCACTAGCCATTCAGTCTTTTCAAAATACACTTACATCAGTAAAACACCTTATATTAATGTTTTCTTAGGCAACAAAAGCACCTGGTAAGTTTGAGGGAACAAAAGCACTTCTTAAGGTTTAGGGAACAAAAGCACATGGTCAAGTTGAAGAGACACAAGCACATGGTAAGTTTTCAGGAACAGCATGGGGTCAAGTTGAGGGAACAAAAGCACGCGGTTGGGCCTAGGGAACAAAAGTATGTGGTTAGGTTTAGGGAACAAAAGCACATGGCTAGGTTGAGGGAACAAAAGCATGTGGTCAGGTTAAGGGAAAGAAAGCACATGGTAAGTTTTAGGGAACAAAAGCATGTGGTCAAGTTCAGGCAAAAAAGCATGCGGTTACGTTTTGGCAACAAAAGCACATGGTTAGGTTTAGGGAACAAAGTACGTGGTTAGGTTTTGGGAACAAAAGCACATGGTTAGGTTTAGAAACAAACATCACACCCACACCTGGCTCCCGGTTGAAAGTCCACGATTTGATGGAACCATCCACCACCCCTCCTGCCCAGCCTACAGGGACTTTCCAGCTTCTTATTTTTACAATTTTACTGGCAGTGATTCAAACTGATGCTGACCAGTGAGATTATATACTTTCAACACCCAGCAGTACATCATACCACTCTGAATGGGGCAGCATCAGATTGAAACCAGTGCCACCCCGGCGGGGTTATAAACTCATGCTGCCCGGTGGTGTATCACACCATAAAGGGCTTTTTTTCAGCGTTGTCTGATGTCAAAATCACTGGCCAAGCAGCGCTCTGTGATGACTTTGAAATGAGAACGGGCTGGGATGACCCATGACTCAAAATGTAATTGATTAAATGTTTTTTTAACAAACAATTAGGGGAAAAGAATATGAGTTTCCTTTAATCATTTAATTTAAGTTGAAAGGAAATGCTACAGACAAAATGCATTAAGAGTGGGTTGTACAGTGACACATCCAAACGGCTTTATTTTTCATTCAGTCCATCCAATGGCAAATGACATCTGGTTATTGTTATCTGTTTTGTTCACATCCATGTTGCATATTTGATTAATTTGGCACTCTGAGCTTCAGTATTAGGCATTTTGCCCACCAGTGCTGTGATGGCCTGTGTTGGCTCACTGTTAACATGCTATTAATGCAAAAACATCTCAATAAAAGGCTTTTCTGTCTTTATTAATGTGTGTAAATGCTGCTAACCATCTATTGTTCAGATTTTCATGCCTGGATGTCAGGTGTTATACCCATTCCGACTCTGGCTGATGTAACACTGTTCACTAGCAGCTGCTCTGTGCCAGCTGATTTTACAATAACTTAATGACAGAGTCATTCACTCCCACTTAAATTGATGCCATTCCCCGTTCTGCATTGCTTGCTCATGAATTGGCTTGAAATGCATTTGAGGCTGGAGACACAGTGATAAAAAAAAGTCCTTGTTAGTCTCAGACCCTGCGCGTCTGTGCCATTTGCCTACTTTCAGTCTGTGTTAAATGTGTTTGTTTCTAACTGACATTACTCATAAACCATTTAAGTTTTTTTTTTTTTTTTTTTTTTTGCTTCAAGCTGTTTTTCAGAAGGAATGACACTAATGGTGCAATGATTGCATGTGCCGGCCATTATCAAACTGCCATGATGCACTTAAAGCTGTCTGTGCTTACACCCACCATTGTAATGATGAAGAATCTTTGACATGAGCTTCGAGGCTGCCCACCAGTTCCCTGTTTCTTATGATTAATTGTGACAAGGCAGTAGCATCCATTTGGTGTATACACCAGCCAGTGCCTATGACCTTGAATAGATGAATACTGAGTGAATAATTATGAATAATGTATGGTAATAATTTGTTGTATTGTTGAATGCCTAGTGTTCATAGAACATTAGCACATAAAGTGTTTCCACCATATGTAGCTGTCCTGGTTGTTCTGGTGAGTAGTTTAATCAAACAAAGTTTTCCAGGAAAGGGAAGGGAAATTAACAAGGTCAGCCGTGCAAATATGCATGACATGACAGCGGGATAGTGCTTCAGTTGTTTTAGCTAATTTACAGTGTCATACAGTGTGCTGTTGCACAGCGTAGCCCATGCAGACTCTGAGGAAAGTGGTTCAGTCGCATGTGTATGACAGATGCATGAAGCAAAAAGTGACAGTTTATTACACTTAATAAAAGCAGATGGCAGGCAGCACATGAGTAGATGTATTGAGTTTAGTTTGTTAAAATGCAATGTTTCTCACTCTGAGACATTTTAAGGGCTTTTCTCTCTTCTTATCAATTTGGAGCACAGTAGTGGATAGATTCTTACCTTAAGTGTATATAATAAATATTTTTATAATAGTATAATTGTTAGAATGAGAACAGTGGGACAATAGGAAAGTGATCACTGCTCTCATAGTATTGTTTCAGCGCTGGAAACCCACTGTACATCACCTGCTCAGCAACAAACAGTTGCCAGACACAGTTAGAGACTAGGTGTTAGCTAGAGCTGGATGATATGGTTAAAAAAGATGACACAATATTTTTTATGTTATATTGCAATACACAGTTGACACCTTAAAGGGCCAGTGTGTAAAATGGGTTGAAAACCGTTGAAAACAGTGACATCAGTGGTCAAATTCTAGATTGCAGGGCTCACTCGCTCACCCCTCCTGTCGGGTAAATGACGGTGGCCTCGTAGGGACAAAAAGGCTTGTGCAGACACAAGTTTTTCAGGAGTAGGTCTATCTAGCGACGAGGTGAATGTTTATTTAGAAATCTAAACCATGTTACGATAATGTAATGAATCCCTCACGAGCAGGAGACCAGAGTAGCCTCCAGGAAAAAGGCCCGTTTATTTGAGCTCTCCAAAAACTCCAGTAACACTCCAGAGGGTAAAAGACTCCGTCCCAAACTCTTCTAGCGTAACACACATACTTAATACACACATACTCGTTTACAGTACCTAGCGGTGACCCCCTCCTCTCTCTGCTCCACCGATCTAACAGCTCTCTGGTGCTCCATGGTCAAAAAAAGCAGCTAAATGGTCGCAGTCTGGAGCCCTGCAGATGCAAAAAAACACGCTCCGTCTGCTCACACTATTGTTACACTCATTAAGGTTAACTGTTACTGCAGCACCAATAAACATGATGGTTGTGGCACCCTTAAATGTGATCATTTATTTGTGTATCATTTATTTCACTGTAAGCTGGAAACAAACTGACGTTTAAACTATCATTTAAGGTTTTTGGTTTCAGAGGCTAGGCAGCAAAGGCATGAAGCAATGTTGACAAGCTGGTAAAGTGCAGGTGGAGATGGGCTGTTATAAATACTGTGGGGGTTGCACTTTGGGAATGAGGAACAGGTGAGCTGCTCTATATAGGCCTCAGGTGAGTCTTAGGGCATCTGGTGGATAGATGGAGAAAAGCACGTCGGGGAGCTGCTTAGTAATGCAGGAGGCCTGTAGGGAGTGTGTCTGGAGACAGGGACAGAGGGACAAACTGAGTAAAACTGGACTGCTGTAACTGTTGTGACAAAGTAGAACATGAAAAGATAGGTAACACAAAGCCCTGAATCTTAACTGTTCATCACGTGTGGCAGTTTTTGTACTAAACACCTGCATAGGAACCAATGTGTTTTCAACAGGATGGTCAGTGCAAAGTGCTGATGTAAAATAAAATTTAAAAAAAAGAAGATGTTTACTCAAATTCATAACTTTGCAGTGGCAGCTAATATTAGATCTTATTTAAAACACAGAGTGGCTGGATTAATGCTTAAAACTGGATGGAAAATTTTGATGCGTTTGCCATAAAATGTGGCAGATGCTATTTTTATTCTTTCTTATGTGCTCCTTGTTGGCTTTTTTAATTATGTTGATTTTTTCTTCTTAAATATATTCTTCCATAAAGCAAACCACCTGAAGTTTTTCACAAAAGTAAAACTAAAACTAAAACGGCAATTCAGTCAGTTTACAGACTCAGTTTCTAATACGTGTTTAAAATATAGCCTTGTTTTGATTAGTTTTATCTATGCCAGAGGGGACACAAGCTGGTTTTTGACAGTTAACCGTGTGTTTGAAGTAATGAGGATAATCATTTATTCATTAGCACTTATTTCAGCCCAGTCGCCAGAAGAAAATGTTGGCATTGTACATTTCTGCAAACCACTAATATATTACATTTGCAAGCTTCATATATATCATATCAAAGTGACATGCTTTATGAGCTGACTTTAACATCTGGAGGTGGAGGGGATGGTGGATAGCCTGACACCTAGGTGGGATGCCTGCCATGCTGCAGATCACTGTTCCAGACTAACCAAAAAAAGAAAAAAAGTGTTTCATTGAGTCGTTGTTGTTTCCAGTGTCTCTTTAGGGACCAAAACTGCAGTGTCTTTTGGGAGATTTGTAATAATAAATCCATGATAAGAAATTTGACACTGAATATCAGAACAATATTCCTTTGTTTGTTTGTTTTGTTTTGTTTCTTTTTTTTTTTTTTAATTAAAAATAAGAGTTGAACAATACCTAACTTTGGGTGAAATGGTGCACTTGTGACTGTCACCAGCTGTCCAATCATAGTGGAGGAGGGGCGGGACAAATACCACAAAGACCAACCATCACAGAGGACAAATAGAAGTGCTGAACAACATCAGCTGTTGTTTTTCAGGTGGATAAAGAAAAGCTTTGGTGGACACACCGTCGCATTATAGTAACACCAGCGACTGTCCAACTAATGAGAATTAGGTCGGCCAAGAGCATGTTGGCCAGACAATCAAAAAAACAACCTGAACTTTATAGGCCTAGTCAATGGCAATGGTTTTCTTCATATTTGTTTCCTTATGTTATTCTTCACATTATGTATTTAATATGTGCTGGTCTGTGGACACAAACATGGTAGCTTTGTTTTTAGAAGTTTGTGTGCTTTACTGTCAATCCGGGGTCCTTAACATGCTTTAGGCTAAGGACCCATTAGCTGAAGACTGACAGAGCATGGATCCTACATATACATATATTGTATAAAACTGTTACAAATTAAGCCAGATGGATAGAGGCTGTCAGGCAGAGGGCCATATCAGCTATATCAGGTTCCACCTGTATTTGCTTTTCAGGTAGGTGAGAGAGGAAAATCCACTTTCACAAAGATAAGTTGTTGCAGAAGGCAAAATATGCCGGATTCATGTTAATTTGTATTTTTTTTTTTTTTTTTAACTCGTTTTAACTCAGAGGACCCCTCAAGGCGTCGCAGGATCCCTGCTAAGGACTCAGGCTGTAAATATTGTCTATGCTTGATGTCTTGAGTGAGTGTTTCAAGGCAGTGAACAAGCAGTTTTTGACTATTCTCTTCTCATCACCTCTGAGTTGAGTTGATGAAACAGCTTTTTTTCTAATTTAGCTGGTTATACTCATTCAAGACATGCTTTTTACCAAAAACCTTACTTTTCAGAGCCAGTGGCTCCGTTCTATTAGCACCGGTGTAATGTGTTGCCATGACTGTTAAAAAAAATTTTGATGCAAGAGATAACTGCATAGTAGCACAAGCAAATCTTTGTTTATCAGTTTCATTTACTTTGCACAGTGATCGTGTTAGAAGTGTTGTCTCTGACTTGATCTAAGGTGTCCACTGCTACCATTTCTTGGCATAAAGGAAATCTTTTATTACTTTAACACCTGGCTACAGGTCAAAATAGTTTGTGGTATCCAAAAGTTGACCATCAACTGTTCAAATAAATAAATATGTGTTTAATTGTCAAAGCCAATTTTTGTGCAGTACCTACAAAAATAATCATCTGTGATTAAAGCCTGTCGGTCAGCAGTGGATTGGTAACATATTTTGTACTTAAAATGTCTGTCACACTCGGGCGTCCTGTGGGGAGTATTTCTCCACTATTTCTGATTCACGTCTCGACTTTGATGGAGCACTGTGATAGAACTGGATTCCCATACGGCTGTCTCCTCTGACCCTGCAGTGGCAGTAGGAAATGACAGTATGAGTAATGCTATTCATCCAGTGTGGTCCATTGGATTGAAGGCTAGGCATTGTGTGGTGAGAAAACAATAATCTGTCTTTAATATGAATCCTTTGTCACCCGTTCTGTCCCGGGGACTCTGCAGGGGGAGAGCTTGCCGTGTCGTAACCTCTTTTTTTTTCCAGATACATTTTCCTAAATGCTTTCAAGAGAATGCTAAAGATATGCAAATTTGGGACTTGGCGTAGATTCATGGTGAATGGAAATTTTCACAGGTGCTGACATTTTGGGCAGTGTACCGTGATGATCATTACGGCGTACATTCACTTTATGTTGCAGTTGTTGGCTCTTGGATTGCTGTTAAGCATACTTTTGAACACTGCGGCATGAAACGTTCTATTTAATCCTCATATCTCACTAACACACAGCACTTCACAAAACAATACATTTGACTTTCACGGACTATTTTTTTGGCCTGCAAGGGCCAGGGGTGCCAAGTACCATACCAACCGTTGAGTATTTTTATCCATTTACTATACAGAGACTCTGTGTTAAACTATACTTGTCAGCCCACGAGGGGAGAGCTGACTCACAGATGTACGTGTATCTGTTTTAATGTCTTTTTTCGTACACAGTCCTCATAGCAGCATCGGGCATATACTGTAGACGTGTATTATTTCATTTTTTATCCAATGCTGCTGAGAAAGCAGCTGCTTCTTGGGTACGCTTCTAGTTACCGTTTTTGTGTCTGGCACCTGAAATATTAATGCAGTGTGCTGCATATCACATAATAAAAAAAGACTCTAGGTTTGGAAAATAATAGTAGAAAGAACAGTACCTGTTGGCTGGGTGAGCAGAATGTTGACAGTCTTCACATGATTGTCATTCTGGGGATTTTTCCGCATATCAAGAGCTCACAGTTGATACTTACATTCCTGTGAAGAGCATGCTCCTAAAGTTTGGCTGAGAAAATCAGGCTTTCTAAACATAACTGCATGAACTGAATGTATTCCATTTGTCATTCTTGTCCTACTTTCCAGTCGACATGTCATATTCCCAGTGTGCAATGTGGTCCATGTTGCTATTGACAACAGTGCTGGACTAGTGGGGATATAAACCGCCATTTGACACCAGTCACTGCTACTTTTAACCTGATAACAAGGACTTTTCTGTAAATGTTGCTAATTGTTTTCAGCAGATTTGACAGGCTTCATCTGGTGTCAGGGTACAAAGATGAAATAAAACCAACAAATAAAGTTTTTAGGAGGACAGAAGCAAACTGGAGAAGACCTGAGTGCACCCTTTGGGACAGGCCAGTTTATATTTGAGTGTGCCATAAAAACGGATAGGACTCTGAATACAAACAGGATAAATGGCAATGCATAACAACTCACAGATAGTAAATTAATGGATCTTTGGCGCGGAGCCTTCTGCCTGGTTTAACTTTGCTTAACACATCAAATTTAGGAGATATTTTAAAGTCACCTACAGTTTATGAAATTCCCTGCACAGTGTATTATTAGAATGGAAAGTAACAGCTGAGAACATCATCTATTGAGTTGAAAATAATTTTCCAGAGGGAAATGTGGGGATCTGCCATAAAGTACAGAGATGCAGAAGTGTGTGTGTGTCTGCAACTTTATAGACATAGAAATACTCCTGTAATGTTTCTGAGACTGCACACACGAAACAAGGCCGCAGAAATCCAAGGAGGGCAGGTGGGAGGTTCGGTGGGTGTTGGATGGTGGCGGGACAACAATGATACTCTATCTATCTATCTATCTATCTATCTATCCCGTTTATATATCCATATACATACATACATATATTTATTTATATATATATATATATATATATATATATATATATATATATATATATAAATGGTCCTTTAAGCAACTTTATCTTTATCTGATGGAGTCGAGCTTTAGAGAGAGCATGGACAATTTCAGTTGAAACACAACTTAAATTGTCATCACAACAGACACCAAGCACAAACCACTTTTTGGCATGAAGTGCAATTGAGAAAAGTATACTGACTGTCAGCTGAGTGTAACGGCAGGACAGTTTTTGACAGTTCACCCATTGTTGGCCTCTTTCCAAGTACTGGAGCTCACAAGTGCAGCCAATTTGAAAGCTGTCTGCTGTCTGATGTTAAGATTTGAGACCTATATGCCATCTTGTCAACAAGGTGTCGTAGTTGAGGAAAGCCCTGTCACAAACATGAACTAAATACCTCACATGAAGGCACTTGTTAAAAAGCGTGCTCGACTGTTTTTCTTCACAACAACTCTGCTACAATAGATAAAGGCAACCTTTAGTGGATTATGATTATTAGAATCATAAAAACAATTCCCTGGCCATGTATCATATGCATTGTTATCTCTCTTTCTATGTCTGAATTCTCTATTTGTTAAACTGTGCTGCTGAGCAGGACATATCTGGATGTGTCACTGTCTATATTTGCTTTATCCACACAACCAAACAAACAACTAAATAGGCCCAGGAGTGTGAAGTGGTTTAGGACACCATATGCACTTTTTTAAAGGGCACTTTCCCCAAAGTACACAAACAGTATATCCATCCAGAAGTCCCAGAGTAATTTACTAAGGTCGGAAGACGTCTGCCATAGAGATGTTTGCTGTCGCCCCCGTACACTGGCACTCTAACAGCGATGTTTCAGAAGTCTTCACATGGTTACTCACTGTGATATACAGACCTTGCTGTGAACGTTTTTGCTGATAACTGTTTTTCTACCAGAGGCGCTCACAAACTGTGTGTTTCTGCAAAGAATAAAACAAGTGACACAACAATATAACAATTTGCAGGAATATTTCAGGAATGATACAGTTTATTTCAGTGTTTCAGATGCATTGTTGTTGCCTGTGAGCATCAAAACAAGCTCCATTTTTTGGGTTAACAGGAGACATCGCATAACTTTAACAAATCACACTAAAGCTGTCTGGATAAAGAAAGAGATACCCCTCCAGGTAAGCAGGTCAATTTCCTCTTTAGAGGTCTAAGACACACATTGGAAGGTCAGTGGTTTGAATCAAAGGACCAGCTGGGAATGATGGTTCTCCTCAGGAAAAAAAAAGGATTACTAATGCTCTGCTTTTCAGAGTAGCTGACAAGGTGCCCTTGAGCACTTAATCTCTGGTAGCTCCACAGGAGTGACTCAGTAGCTAGCAGAGGAGGTCTGAACTGAACAGCTCCCAGTGTGAACGCGTGCACCATTATGAATATGAAGCAGGACAATGCTGAACACAGCATGGACTCTCAACAAAACTTCCTTCACCGTCTTCGCAGAGTAACTACAGAGAAGAACTAATAAAATGAACATAAAAAGCTTCCTCCTGTTGTACCTTCACCAGCAGCCTTTTCTCCTTTGCAGCCACTTGGCATGCATTCAACTAAAACCTACAGTACCACTGCAGGTCCTGCCAGGGAAATACCAGGAGAGGGAGATAACCTTTTATATTTATATTTTATGACCTAATATATTTATATACTAAGGCAATACTTAGTTGAGTGCGTTTTTTTTTTAGCGTGTGCAGTGCTTTTCAAGTATGTTGTGCTTGCCTTAATATTAACTTCATATTTTTATCTGTTTGTTGCCAGGATTTGCTAAGGGAGCATTTCTCTCCAAAATGAATAACCCTGTGAAAAATTGCTTCCTGTATATTTTTTCAAGGAAATGTGGAGATAGACATGAATAAAATAGTTATATCCTGTGCAAGGGCATAGGTTTGGTTTTAACAATACAAGTGACATTTTTTTGTTAAACAACCAGTATCCACATTGGTGTATACATGTAGGGGTGCACCTGCCCTTATTCTCTTGTTCTGCGCCATACCCACTGCAGATGTGTACCTATGTACACAGAGAGATTATTTTGCAAAACATTTGCCAAATTCAGAATGTCCTTTTTTTAAATTTCAAAAATGGGACTGTATCAAATGGATTTATAATCAGATTTTCAAGGGGCTCCATGCAAACACCAGTGCATATGAGTTGTCTGCACGTTTCTCAACATGGAGGTGGCTGAGTTGTCGGCTTACAGTCCTAACTCCATAAACGGAGGTAAACAGTGGCAACAGTGCTGACTGCGGATGGGTGTCTTTAAGAATTTATTGATACTACTGCTGCTATTAATACTCCTCATCAGTTCTGTACATAATTGATACTATCAACAGGATTATTAAATATTTGAAATATAATTAAATGTTGTTTGTAGAGCAGCAATGGTAAGTTTTACAACAGCAAGTTACTTTATGTCTCTTTGTAGTTTTTATCAGTCATTCCTCCTGTCCTCTGTCCTGCTCCCTCTCTGCTGGTGTGATTCACTGGGTGCAGGTACCATTAACACTGGTAGAGAAAGGGGGGGGCTGTTTGTGTCAGCTTGGAGCTTAGTTTAAAAGTATTTGCCCAATTTTAAGGTAAGTGTCAAACTGAGCTAAACAGACTACATACAGACAGCTGTCATTTTAGCTTATTTGTAAAACTTAACTATGAGCCTAACTAGCATGCTGTCCTTGTGTAAAACATAATGTTAGATTACTCAGGGTTGTGTGTGTGCATGTCTGTTTGGATATATGTGGAGGAGGTCAGTCAGGTCAGGATGATAATGAGTTAAAATCAAAAGTACCAATAAAAAGAACCAACAATAACCTCAGAGCTTATCAATACTACGGTCTTTGATAATTTACCCCAGGGCTTGTTTAATACCGGGTTTCGGTGCCCATCCCTAGCGCTGACAAAGCTAACCAGGAGGAAACTGGAATATGGGCGCTATGCCTCCACAATGTCATCGTAAAGATATCAGAGGTCACTGCTTTATGAGCGTCATGCAAAGTGACAGCAATGAGCTAGCCAGTGGAATACACATGGACGCACAGCTGGACAGGCTTACCACAGCAAACCCCAGAGCATTGATATAGAATTGTAGATGCCTCTTTGGCTTCTGGATCGTAAGTCTATGTTGCACTTATACTGGAGAGTGCAAGACATGCCTGTAAAAAAATACAAGTAACCAAAGGAGGTGCATTCTTTCTTGATAAAAAGCCAGACAGTGTTTATATTTCTCAACTGACTGCAATGAGTCATTTTTATATCAATGGGTTTATGATCTAGATGTAGTAGGAAAAAAAAAAAAAATTGTCGCTAGTTCAATAGAATTTTGATATTTAGGCTATAACTGCTGCTGGACGTGTGTGTGTTAGGCTGAGTTTAATCAGTTGGTGTCTACACAGACGTTTCAGTAAAAATTGCGCAACTCTTCCTGTTGGTAGTTGGTACTGGCGGCACTCAACGTGCTTAATAACGTGCGCTGCATTGCCAGTGTGTTTTCAGCTTAAGTTTCAAACTTGTTATGTCATATAGTCCGGGGCTGCTCCTTAGAAAATGAATGGAAGCCTGATTTTTGTGGACCCACAGAATGTTTGTTTTCTTTTTATACTCAAATGAGTATTGTTCTATTGTAGTGTTCTCAGCTTTGAAACACAAAATGTACTCATATACTCAGAACATTCCCCACGGTGCTCTCAGTGTCGTCTACAATATTTTTCCCAAGTTTTTGTGACACAGCTCCTTTCAGCTCTCTAGCTTTTGGATTAGAGAGTTGATCATGTTTAGCAATATTTTTGGACTGTCTTAGACTATAGAAATAATGTATAAAATTGAAAATGGCTGTAGTTCCTTTAATGTTTAATTTCCCCTTTAAGACCCTTAGGGTTTGTTAAGAAGGCATGTTTGTGCTACCTTACTTACTACTAGGCAGCTGAGTGAAGCAGAGGGAGAGCAGAGGTAGAGGGAGGAGTGGCTCATGACACACTTTGTTTTGGTCTACAGGCAGTGCACAACAGCAAACCTAGCGGTGAAATGATTTTGCTTATTGCTCCTTTAATTCATATGTATAGCATCCTTCACTGATATGGGAATGTATGTTGATTTGTCCTGTATGTTTTATGTTTCGTGTCTGTAATATGTTTTGTGTTTGTAACATGTCTTGTACCATGTCACTGCTATACATCTTGACTCATCTTCCTGATCAGGCTCCCACCATAAGCTTTAAATAGCTTCATGGGAGACCTGGCACTCCACACAATTGTGTCGTGTACTTGTATAACTGTTGACATATGTTGATTCTGTGTGGTGTGCGAATAAAAATCTGAATCTTATTATTTTAAATTGCTTGCCAGTACAGCAAATCCATGATTCTAAACAGTGTGATTAGTGAATGTGGTTTTTATATCTCCCCTTATGATTTTTTTCTCTCTCCATCTTCATGGTACATGTCTGACGCTTCTCCCATTGGATTCACCAGCCACCTCCTTTCACAAGCTCCCTTTAGCTTCCTTTTCTGTCACTCTAGTTGCTGATAGTGAGTTTCCTTCTATTTACAGACTCATTCCTTCAAATTCCCCTCACACCTTCATTTTCCCCGAGTTCAGCCCCACACACAGACGGCACACATTAGTTTTGGCTGGGACGTGTTAATCTGTGAACCTCAAATTCCTTGTTTTGCTCTATTTACTGTGAATGCTGTGTGTGTGACTGGGGTTAGTAAACACTGCTGGGTGTGTGAAGCTCCCTGGCTGATGTTCTTATTGGACTATGTGTGGCAACTTGTGCCTGTAGACTAATCAACCAAACGCTGCTGCTTTTTGCACTGAATTCAGCACATCTGTGAGTTTACTTAAACTTCAGGGCATTCTGGATTCTAACTCTCCTATTATCCTTGGGGTCAATTTGACCCCATTCAATGTTTAATGTCTTTAATTAGGGTAATTCATTCTTTTATTCCCTCTCCCTCCCTGTTTCCAGGGAGTTACAACATGTAACTCTAATATTTCACAATAAATTATATTAGTATCACTTCACAGGCTTTTACTGTAATATTTAATCAGATTATGAAATCCATGCAGTATATAAAGTACTGTGAGATAACAGTGAAATACAATAATTTCGTAGGAGCATATTGCTAAATCACATCAGATCAGATGTACATTAACTGTCAAGTTACAGTTAAATTCAGTCAATTACAGCAACATACTACATCAATGATGTAATTGTTTTAACAGTGAAATGCAGTAATTGTATGGGAGCGTACTGCTAAATCACAGTAATATGCAGGCATAACTACTGTGAGATCAAAGCTGTCATTTCACAACAATTTAATGTAAAACTAATTTCCTGTGAAAGTAATGCAACTAGTTGCCAGTCATTTCCTGTAAATGTACAGTCAAATATTTTACAGTGTAGACTATTGTGATTCTTTGTTTGTTGTAATAGAGCAGTTGTAACACTTCATCTGTAGTGAGTGCCAAATGCAGCCGCTCATCTTCTGACTGGAAAAAGGAATCAGGATCACATGACATGATCACATGATCACAGTACTGGCCTCCCTCCACTGGCTTCCTGTTTGTTTTAGGATTGATTTTAAGATTTTATTGCTTGTTTAAAATGTTAAACAGTCTGGCATCACCTTATCAAACAAAACTCTTGCAGTATTGAAGTCCACCAATCTCATGCTCCTGGATGTTCCCAGAAGTAGACACATTAAACAGTGGTGATCAAGCCTTTGCAGTAGGGATGTAACGATTACCGATATTACGGTAAATCTCGGTTAATTTTTACACTTTAAGAATTACCGTTTATGTTTAAATTAACTGCATTATCGCGGTGGATTATCAGGATATGTTATAACAGCCTCTTTCAAGTCTCGCGATGCAGGCGCTGCGTGAATCCGTAGCATGTGTAAACACAAAGAATGAAAACATGGCGGAGGGTGGTGATAGCGGCACTCAGGACACTCATATCACATTTGTGATATCTATTCTATATATTGTGTGTTTTTTGTTCTACTCTTGCATTGTATTTTTTTATATATATTTTTCCTCTCATGCTAATAATTAAATAATATATAAATTGTTTACATATTTTGCTGACTGTTAAAATGCACCAGACAAATAAGCTTTGTGCCAATCCCTTGCCCCTTTAATGTGAAAGTTTCATTTTAATATAAGATTTTGGCGACATTTTAATATGATAAGGAAGTTGCAAGATTTAGTGAAGTTATTCCAATGTATCTATTTTTTGGACGTTTTACAGCGCTTAAAAAATATTGCAATATTATTGTTTACCGTGATAATTTGGTAACTATAATCGAGATATCAAATTTTCCATATCGTTACATCCCTACTTTGCAGTGGTTGCCCCTAAACTCTGGAACAGCTTAGCTATTCACATAAAAAAGTGCTCTGACTATAGAAACCTCAAAGTCACTGCTGAATACCCACCTCTTCTTGTTGGCATATGATTGACTTGAGCTTGACATCTTGATTTCATTTTCTGTTGTGCCTCATCCTCTGCTGTGCTGCACTTTGTTCTCTGTTATGTAGGGATGTACAATATATCAGCATGTCATTGGTACTGGCCAGTATTGGCTTTAAAATGAACAGGCCAACACACGCTTTTTCTTAATTTGCACAATGAAGGAATATTACATGCATTGAAAAGTATTGTATTTTATGTCTCCTGGGCCCAGCATTTCAAAACTTGTAATCTGGATCAGAATAATCCGGATAATGAAAACCTTTTCTCAGTCAGGGATCAAGGTGATCTTGCTGACTTTATCTGGGTATTTCAAAACACTGGCAGGGTGGATCACTTTGATCCCAATCTGACTGGATACGGATTTCCAAATCTCACGACTTCGCCCCCAAAACGTTTCCCCTTTGGGGGCGGGGCTTTCAGATTATGGCCCCTTGTGCTCTGTCTCAATGGTGGACTACTTCATGAAAGGAGCAGTTGGTAGCCCAGCCTCCGCATCAAAATGTAAGTATACCGTTATCTAATATGTAGCATTTTTAAGACCATACGAAGGCCACCCACCATCTCATGTGAGCCAGCTATTTGAATTGTCACCTACTTAAAACGTGGGCGTCTCTAATTGAGCTGAGGTCATGTTAACGATAGCTAACGCGGCTCCATTGACTTGCATGTTAACGTTAAGTAGCTAGCAGGCTAGTGAGGTAACGTTAGCTGGCTTTGTTGATTTATTTTGTGGTGTATGGTTTAATTTAAAAGGGAAGAAATCTGAAGTACGTCATACAGGAACTCTTTAAACACCAACCTGTACAGAGTTTAGCGTTAACGTTATTGCCTACACAGCAGACTTTTTTTTTTGTTTGTTTTTGTTTACATGTGTGCAGAGCAGACTGCTTCAGTGTAGGAAAAATACACTTTACTAGTATGGATTTTGCAGTTCATTCAGAAGTGTCACAGGATTGAGTTTGGGTATGCTACAGTAATGCTGATGATATGCTTGTATATATATGTTCTGTAACCTTACTTAAACAATTTCTCTGACTATTGTGGATTCCCTATAATGATAAAGATATGCTCATTCACACTCTACTTCTACTTTCAGAGTACACTCACACCCATGGACCACTCAGCAATGCCACTGCTAATGAAGACAACAGGTCGAGTGCTGGAAATCCCTGGACATGTATCCCCTTTTGTATAAGGCTCCCACTAAACATATAGCACTATAGCATCTGATTTGATGAAGTAAAATAATCAGTTTGTACACACAAACACTTCCTGAAATACATTGCTGCATGTTATAAAATCACAATCAAGCACTTCCCAGGCATTTTAAAGGTGCATTTTCAAGCTTACGTATCTGAATTCAGTAAAATTTGTCTTCATTCAGAAGCATGAAAATATACATTGAAAGTGCTTAAATGTTATTTAAATTGAGACTTATTATGTTAACCCCTGTGTTGTTTCTTGCACTCTATGTAAAAAAAATGTGCTATACAAATAAATTTGCTTTGCATTGCATTTCCTTGCCTTTGTCTGACCACAAACATATGTTGTATGTTTTGGTACAAACAAGTTACAATGTTAGGTGAAACTAGACGTTGAGAAATAGGTCTGTATTTGTTACTGTTATTTACAGCAGTTTCAGGAAGTATGGCCAAACAATATTTTCTATGCTTGAAATTACTTAGAACTAAAACACTGATTTCGATTAAGGGTAATGAACATCTTGAATAACAATATCTAGGAGAAGTGGAGCTGAGACTTTGTCAACTCCACCTCTGAGGTGGGATCCAAATAATCCTGAAATTTGGTATCAAATTGATCCAGATCTCTGCCTTCATTTTTGAAATACCCGAATGCAGCCTTTATCTGGATTAAAGGGAGGATTGGATAACCAGAGCTGAATCCTGATCCACAGGATTATGGAGTTAATTTTGTGTCTTTAATATGCAATCAAAAAGAATGGATTTGAAAACAAAAAAAAATATTTTGCAAACAAAATTATGATTTCAAAAATACAAAAAAATGCCCATGAATGAATGAAATATATTTGTGATTAAAACTGTATTTTGATAAATCCACAAGTTTTGTTTACAAACCAAAATATTGTTCTCATGAACCACAGATTCGTTTGCGTTTCCTTAGTTTTCGTTTGCGTTTCTTGAAGTTTTGCTTGCGTTTCTTTATTACTCTCATGGGCGGGACCTCCTCTGAAAACTGTAAGAAGCCTCCTGATTGGTCAGTCTCACTCAAAGAGACGGGGTGACAACTTCCGCCCCCACAGTGAGCCGGCGGTAAGGGAGACACGGAGAGTGACAAACATCGATCATAACAGGTATGTTTTGCGTAACTTTACTGTCTTATTGATGCTATTAAGTTTACACTTGTCGCTCTTCTGGTGCTTTTTATTCCTAACCAGTAGAGACAGCATTATCAGACATTAACACTCATATTCAGACGAACCAGCTTAGCGCTCTGCGCTCGTCAGAAGTGACTGACAAGCTTCTTACTGCCCTGGCTTCAGTGACAGTTTGATTCATCTCACAGATAACAGCTTATTAATGTATAAATAAATACACTTTAATTAGATATACTATCAGAACAAATCATCAGGTGTGTGTGTGGATCGTTTAGTCATTCCTGCAATACATTAAGTAAAGAGTTATAAAAGGGGGCATACTTTCACTGATCTTCATCCATTAGTGTTTGATCATAATCCACTTGGTCTCCTGAAGTTGCATAAATGACAGACACTGTATTAATCACTGTTAGTGGTACCTGAAAGCAGTTAGGTTACTGAGGTACCTGTTATTATAACAGTTTTTACTCATGGAGATTCATTTTCCTTACCTGAATACCTGAAGGACAGGGTCAGAGCACCAGTAGGGAGGGGCCAACAGTGGTCCTTCAGGTATTACTCTGCTGAGCAGAGACATGAAATGCTGAGCAGCTTTCGGTAACTGCACGCCGATCACACTGTAAAAGAATTTAAGATGCATGGCATTGTTATGTGATCATGCAGAGTACATGTGTCATTCAGGATCTATTCCTGCCGTGCTTGTTATACTACTGGGCAACAATGCAGAGAAGGTAATAGTTTATTTCTTACCACCCCCCACCCACAATGACAATACTATGATAAAATGTACATGAAATTGAGGAGGGAAAAAAACTACCTGACCCTGAGATCCATCAGGATGGTTCTCCATCCTCCTGTGAAGACAAGGAAAATGAATCTCCATGAGTAAAAACTGTTATAATAACAGGTACCTCAGTAACCGAACTGCTTTCAGGTACCACTAACAGTGATTAATACAGTGTCTGTCATTTATGCAACTTCAGGAGACCAAGTGGATTATGATCAAACACTAATGGATGAAGATCAGTGAAAGTATGCCCCCTTTTATAACTCTTTACTTAATGTATTGCAGGAATGACTAAACGATCCACACACACACACCTGATGATTTGTTCTGATGGTATATCTAATTAAAGTGTATTTATTTATACATAAATAAGCTGTTATCTGTGAGATGAATCAAACTGTCACTGAAGCCAGGGCAGTAAGAAGCTTGTCAGTCACTTCTGACGAGTGCAAAGCGCTAAGCTGGTTCGTCTGAATTATGAGTGTTAATGTCTGATAATGCTGTCTCTACTGGTTAGGAATAAAAAGCACCAGAAGAGCGACAAGTGTAAACTTAATAGCATCAATAAGACAGTAATGTTACGCAAAACATACCTGTTATGATCGATGTTTGTCACTCTCCGTGTCTCCCTTACCGCCGGCTCACTGTGGGGGCGGAAGTTGTCTCTTTGAGTGAGACTGACCAATCAGGAGGCTTCTTACAGTTTTCAGAGGAGGTCCCGCCCATGAGAGTCATAAAGAAACGCAAGCAAAACTTCAAGAAACGCAAACGAAAACTCAGGAAACGCAAACGAATCTGTGGTTCATGAGAACAATATTTTGGTTTGTAAACAAAACTTGTGGATTCATCAAGATACAGTTTTAATCACAAATATATTTCATTCATTCATGGACATCTTTTTGTATTTTTGAAATCATAATTTTGTTTGCAAATTTATTTATTTTTTTCAAATCCATTCTTTTTGATTGCATATTAAAGACACAAAATTAACTCCATACAGGATCAGGATCCTCTTGATCTGTGTTGAAATACCCAGTTTTCACATTAGATCAGGATTTAATCCAATCCGGCCAGAATAATCCTATCAGATAACTTTGAAATACTGTGCCCTGGTGGGCCATCACAGTGGGAATATGCATGCATAATATGATGTTAATGCCACTACAGAAGAAACTTAATGATTACAAAAATCAGGTGGGGATAAAAGTGGATATATTGATATCAGTATTGGTTATCAGTCAAATGAGTTGTTACATATTGCCATATCAGATAATATCAAAAATCAATATCGTGCATCCCTGTTATTATGTTTATTGTTCTCTTGCTTCTGTAGTTATCCGTTTTTGTATTTGGTGCCTACTCAGCACTTTGGTCAGCTGTGGTTGTTTTTAAATGTGCTCTGCAAATAAAGTTTTACTTGACTTGACTAGACATTTGTTTTGGCTGTTCTGGCTGATATTGAGGTCACTGTCACATGCAATTTTATTGTCTTCAGTGCCCTAACCTGCCATAACCATACCTATAGTACTGTTAGAACCCCTGATATGTCCCACTCGGTGGAGGAGGTAGCCTTCTACACAATTCCTCTTGGTGCTCTCTTTTCGCTGTCTGTCATCTGAAAAGTATCTCCAAGCAAAGGTTTTGTGCCAATGAGCTTTGGCACAGCTCTTTGACAGTCAAAGTGACAACAAAGAGAATGTGTCTGGGGCTAGGCCACTATCTTTGGGTCTTGTCCACAAGTGAAGGTAAAGTGGAGCATGAGATGGACAGACAGTTTGGGCACGACGTCAGCAGTGATGTGGGCCTGGTGCCAGACTGTCATAGTGAAGAAGGAGCTGAGCCAGAAGGCAAAGCTCTCGATTTACAGGTCCATCTATGTTCTGACCCTCACCTTTGGTCATGAGCTTTAAGCAGTGATAAAAAGAATGAGATTGTGAATACAAGCGGCTGAAATGAGTTGTCCAACTGGTAGGAGGCCCCAAGGTAGATCCAGAATACCCTGGAGGGATTATATGTCTCATCTGGCCTGGGAAATCTTCAGGATACCCCACGATGAGCTGGAAAGCGTTACTGGGTAGAGGGATGTCTGGAGTGCCTTTCTCAGCCTGCTGCCCCCGCAGCCTGGCTCAGATAAGTGGATGTCAATGGATAGATGAATGTATGTATGTATGTGTAAGGGTTGGAATAATGCTGAGAATGAGACTCTTGGGATTGACCTTCCTGTTGTCTCTCAACCATATGCAGCGTCTGTTCTCATTCAGCCTCCAAAAGTGGTCATGTTACCTTCCAGACATAAAAAATTATTATATTCCCTCTCCCCAGTTGAACTGTACGGGGACAGTTGGGAAGATTTGGATGTGACCCACTTGCAAGCCTACATTGGTTTGCTCATTTTGACAGGTGTGTCCAAGACAAAATGCAAAGCAATGGCTCCACGTCTTGGGAATGCTGACACTGGAAGGGGAAAGTCATATGCCTTGAGACAAACTCACAGTGATACAGGATGCGTGGAATGAGTGGGTTCAAGGTTCATTACCCTTTCTTTACAATCCAAGACCACATGTGGCTGTGGATACATTTCTGGTTGCGTTCTGTGATTGCTGTCCCTTTATACAATCATAGGCTAGAAAACTAACCTGACAAATATCAAATATAAAAAAAAACAACAGTGATGCACAGTCCAGCTATGCCTGCAATATGCAGGTGTACACTGGGAAACCCCCTGGGGAAGGAAGCACCTGAAGAGAATCAGGGCATGAGGGTGCTACTTGACATGACTGAAAGACTGAGTGGTTTTAAAATTGCATGTCATCATTTTTTTCACATTGTATACCCCAGGGTGAGGAACTGCTGACAGTAGCTTAAAGTACCATGTTGTGGACAGTAAGAAAAACAAGCCAAAGCTTCTGTATGAAGTCATTAAAGGCTGGTTACAGTTTGAGCAAGCTCATGAAAAGTTTATTATCATCCATGAATTTGGCACACAAAGCTAGCTTGTTTTTCCTTTCTTCTACTGATACATCAATAAATATTCTGCCAAATCCTGCTAGATTTGTTTTATGTTAAATTTATATTCTTCTGTTGCCTGTAGAAATGTGTATTTGGATTAATACAGTTAATGCCAATGTTATTGCTTTAAACTGGCTGAATAAATCAAATGAGAAGTATTAATGAGGAAACCCAAATGACATTAAAATGAGCTTTTGTTATTGATCTTTTTCATACAAAGCTGTTTGACTATTTTCATACTACTTTATATTTGAATTTATTCCAATTACTAATCGAGTGATTTACTGAAGGTTTACAAAACACAAATTATGTAATTGCTAAATTGAAGCTGTTGGTTATTGTCTGGTGTTCCCTGCAAGCTGGTGTCTGTATTCAGTCAAAGGTTATTCAACCAACAGGACTGCTGAAATTTAAAATCAATTATCAGTCAGCTAATGTCTATATATCATGTCAATGTTTTCAGCTCATTATCTTAATGGTTCTGCATTTAGACTTCAGTGTTTTGCCAGAATAGGCTGTGAAAAACTGTTTTGCTTCCCATTTGTGATATTCTGAGGGGATGGTACCTGGTGAAAAATGGGCTTTCAGGAGCTCTGGCATCTTTATGAGAGGAACTTTAATAAAGTTTAACTTTTAAATTGAACATAATTTTGTAAAGCAACTATAATCAATATTCTTTTTGATGATTGTTTGATAATAATTTATCAAATGGAAATGTGAAACCAATGGAAGCAATGTAAAGCTGCTATAATCTTTTTTTTTTTTTTTTTGCTTGTAGTGATGAAACTAAAGAGAATCATCACCTGAATCTGCAGCTCCTCTCGGTTTTACAGAGCTTTAGAATGAGTTTGTGCTCATTGTTTAGCTGTCTGGTCTCTAACTTTACTCTTTTGGTTCACACTAACCGGTCCTATAGTGTAATTTTTTGGCAACAGCAGTCACTTAAAGGACTAGATGGTGAACATAGTGGAGCACTTTGTCCGTTTATTTCAATCATAATCAATTTCTCTCTCACATTTGGCACTGTCCCTGATATGATTTTAAGTCTGCAATAGTCATACCTCTTTCAAGCAACACTCACTGGACCCCACTCTCTTGATCAACTCGTTCCATCTTCAAACCTTTATTCCTGGGCAAGAGTCTAGAAAAACTAGTCCCAGAACAGGTATTTTCATTTATGACAGAAATGGTTTCTTTTCCAAAAAAATCCCAGTCAGGCTTTTGAGTGAGACATAGCACAGAGACTGCACTCCTCAAAGTGCTCAGTGAACCTCTTTTCTCAGCTGACTTTGGCCAATCATCTATTTTAATGCTTTTAGATTTTACTGCTGCCTTTGATACTGTAGATCATAGAACTTTAATTGAGCATCTTAAAAACTGCGTTGGCGTCTCTGGCACTATTTTAAACTGGTTTTATTTGTATCTCCAAAATAGGACTTTTAGTGTTTTTGCAGATCTTCTTTGTTTTGTGGACTACTTCAGAAATCAGTTTCTGCCCCCTTGCTTTTCTGTATTTACATATTACCACACATGTAATCTGCAAACACAATATTAGTTTTCCTTTTCATATGCAGATGACACACAACTTTATTTCTCTTTTGACCCCACCAGTAACAATCCATGACTCACTCTCAGAGCATGCCCAAATGATGTTCAAATCTTGCTGTCTAATCACTTCCTTCAACTGAATACAGACATATCTGAAGTCATTATTATAAGCCCAGGCACCATATGTAATCACATCTTTTCCACAGCTTGGTTCATTCTCCACTGGTATCACTTGTCACGGCACAAATCCTGGCATCACTATTGAAAATCATCTTAATTTCAGTCAGCATGTTGAAATACTTTCTGTCTCCCAAGAACGTGGAAATTGTCAGTCATGCATTCATCACATCCTGTCTCGACTACTGTAACTCGCTCTACTCATGCTTAAGCAAACACAAGCTTTCTGGACTTCAGTTAATTCTTAATGCCTCTGCCAGACCTCTCACTAATCTTAATGAAAGAGTACATATAACCCCAATTTCAGCTTCATTACACTGTCTTACCTGTGCCTTTTAGATCAATTTTAGGATTTTAATAATCACTTTTAAAGTCCAGATAGGACTGGCCCCTAAGTATATTGATGACTGTTTAATCCCTAGTGTCGCCTGAGATCCTCCAGTGGGTCCGTTTTAGAGATTCCAAGGTCTAGATTGACAACCAGGGGTAACCAGGCTTTGCTATCAGGGCCCTGTCGTTTTGTTTAATGATTTACCTGAGGAGATGAAGCAAACCACATCCTTGTCCTCTTTTAAATATCCCGTAAAAACACACTAATATCCTCTTATCATATACTTTATTTTAGCTTACTCTTACTTTTGTGTTATTTTCATTACACTCTGATACATCGTCACTTTATTGGATTCTGTTTAAATTTTAGCTGCTGTAAAGCACTTTATAACTATGCTTTGAAAGGAGCAGTAAACATTGTTATTGTTATTGCTATCATTTTTGTTACTACTGTTAACATTATAATCATTATTATTATTATTGTTGTTGTTATAGCTAAAGAGTTGTTGAAGCGAAAGAGTAGATTTTTCCCTCACAAGACCACAAACAAAGCTAAAACAGAGTGACTGTTGTATGTGTAAATGATGGCTAATAAAGTCAGACATTGCAGTTTGTCCTACTTAATATTCTAAATTCTACTAACTAACTTACATTGGAGTAGTTTAAATATACATTAATTACCAGAAATGTTTGCCATTTCTTTTGATATTTACCTTTGCTAGTTAACTCCTATTCAAACCTGCACATTGTATTAACATAGAAAATCTTTTATTCCTTTTATTAGTTAACAATGGTACATTTAATCCCTTAAAATGTACTGTAAAGCATCACTTCTACCAGCTGTTGGATTAGGAATAATGGCTACTTTACGACCAGGGTCAGTGCTGACACATGTGACTTGCCTTTTGTGTTTGTTAGTTATAGTTTGCAATGTTTTTATTTTGATCAGAATGATAGTGAACAACTCTTTTAAGTGTCCAATATGTACCAGTTCAGGCTGTCAAACGTCCAAGTGCTCATGAATCCCTCCTCCCACTTGTGGTTACTGTAGGGTATGATTCACATTGTCTGTGAGTGAACGAGATTCAATTGAATTGGCCCCAGTTCAGCAGCTGGCAGCTACACTCATTGAGCAAGACCGAGTGAACCGTTCTTTCGAGGTGGGACGTATTCTGCTTGCCCATGAGGAACAACATATCAATGTGATTAGCTCATATTTCTGTAACATCTGTAATATCACATGGCCTAGATACATACAGCATGGGCCCGTTACTTATTCAGTACATTATATAACACATAGATAGCTAAGCAAAAGATGTTTTATTGTTCACCATAACACATTATTTTGTATCAATAGTCACCCCCTGCTATTTGGAATA
Organism: Epinephelus awoara; assembly: GCA_035609425.1. Lineage (NCBI taxonomy): Eukaryota > Metazoa > Chordata > Actinopteri > Perciformes > Serranidae > Epinephelus > Epinephelus awoara. Next base: position 6,597,909 of record CM069304.1, read on the forward strand.
GCCAAATAAAAAAGGCCATATTCCATAAATAGCATTAAAGTGATCAACTTGCCACTTAATCAGCCTGCTAGATGCCATGTTGTCTCAGGAAAAAGAACAACTGGAGTTGGAGGAATACACAAACAAGATAACAAGAGTGAAATTTACCACATTTTCTCATTTTTTTTCTGCGCGCTGCATACACTGATACAATCCTGCGCTGTAGGTAGAGGAGCTAGAAGCCACGGGTATAGAGGAGGATTGTGTTCCTGAGGAGCCAGCTGCATTAATGGTTGACAGAGTTAAACTGGTTGTTGTACTGGTTGGTGAGGTGACAGAGGTATCGTCTTGCCTTTATTCTACAATCTGCACAGTAGGGTATTTGCAAACAAACAAGGACCATTTAAATCAGAGTCAGGTCGAGACCTCCACCAGCCAAAGGGCAATGGTGAATTCATGTGCTCCTCATTCAGTGCATTAATGAGGTTTAAGTTGTAATATGGAAACACCATGGATGCTACAAAGTGTCAGTGTCAGAGTGTTCAAACAACACATTGATAATGAAACGGATCAGGTGAGCCATGAAAATGATGGGGAGACTCATTTTTCAGATTTTTCTGACATCACATGAATGCAGCATATGGCTGCACAGGTCACTGACATGTCTTCAGTGCTACTTGCCCTCAAAGAACCTTATATGTCCTACATGGGATGCTGCAATGCATTAAAATGTGTTAGTTTTATTGATGTAAACTTATACATGACTGGTACTGCACTGAGGGGAAGTTTTGTGGGGCAGGCAGCACTAGCTGTCGAATGTGCGTTTACTAACAGAGTGTCACAGAGAAACTGCCACCATATAAAAAGAATAACTATAAAAACTATTAAAAGAATCAGACTGCCCATCACTGCAGAAAGAGGACCATGAGACTTATCCAAAAGCTGACTTTGAACTGGTATCTAATTAAAGTGATTTCATGATATGATAATTATTTACAGTATAATGAGATTTTAGTGATTTTACCATTTATAGGCAATCACTTACTGATGCTGTTTTTGAAGTATGAATAAGTCAATAAGTAATTTATTCCACTGAAATATCATTGATGTATTACAGAAAAGTGATTTATCTTTTTATAAATGACAAAAGTCACATCTGCCTCATTTGTGCCGTGGTATCGTGATACTACTCAGAACCGTGATACTTTAACTGGTATCGTACCGTGGGTCCCAATTTTGGTACCGTGACAACACTAATCTGGAGGGTTTTCATCTACAAAAACTAATGAAAAACTAAACAACAGCACTGGGTATTCGGTATTCGGCCAAGCGTTCAATTTTATTCGGCTTTGGTTTCGGCCACAAATTTTCGTTTTGGTGCATCCCCAACTTTAAGTGGGCTCTCTGGTTGAGGTTTAATGGAACTTAACATAGAGTAGGTATAATGCTGAAAGCCTAAATCTCTCATGGGTTTTTGTATTTTCTTTCTTTTCTTCTCTTCCAGATGCAATGTGGACAGCAAAGTATCACGAGTGGCGTGGCTCAATCGCACCACCATTCTCTTCGCAGGAAGTGAGAAGTGGTCCCTTGACCCTCGCGTCATCCTGATGGAAAACACAGCTGTCACAGAGTACAGCATCAAGATCCAAAATGTTGATGTCCATGATGAAGGGCCCTATGTCTGCTCCATCCTCACAAACAAGAAACCAAAATCCACAAAAGTGCATCTCATCGTTCAAGGTAGGATGCTGTTACCTCCCCGGCCTTGTCAGTGACTGCATTCAACAAATAACAAAAGGTGTCAAACAAGATCAGTGCTGGAACAGTGTTGTGTGAAGCTGTTTTGCAGTGTGAGTTTTCATTTTTACAGACGGACAATTTGTAAACTCAAGTTGTTCGTGTCTGGATTTGACCAGTGCGAGTCTTCAGTCAAATCAAATGAGAAATCCTTCCTCCTCTGTTTTAAGATGGTGTGATTAGATGGAATTCAGTGAGCTTCAGACCAGGTGATGAAACCGGGATTCAATCTCGATTTAATTTCAGATTGCTGATAGATATTGATTTAGGGAACAGTACGCTGAAAAATGCCCTGGCTCAGTTTCATTGCAAAGTCCTACTAAATCACCTGTCAGCATTCAGACTTTTGTTTTCTTTTCCTGAAATCAATTTCCTTCACTGCAAGTTTCCACAGACAATTAGCACCACCACCCTGAGTCTGCATCTGAGGTTTAGACCAGGTCTCTGCACTAAACTGGCATATAATAAAAAAAAATGAGATGCAGTAGTTGTATCAGACACCTCATGAAATATCAAATGAGAAAAGACTTTCTTTGAGGATAAATTCAGATTTTTCTTTTGACATTGCAGTGAGTGCTTATAAAAAATAATTCACATGATCTTCACAAAAACTGGTTCAACTTGATGGTATTCACTTTCATACAATCATAATTAACATTGGGTATTTTTCACACTGTATAATTCATGATGATATCTCATTAACTCTTAATTGATGCCGAGAAGCGTCAGGCCATGGTTTTAATCAAACAATAGACGAGCATATTTTCGCACAGACAGGGAGACATGTCTCCAATTATACTTTCCCATGGATTCGTATCTGTCCTTTTTCCTGACCTTGAATTACCCAACCATCTGGATGCTGCAAGCTCACACTTGAAACTAAAAGCGACCACAAGAGCTACAAAATGAATGAAGCTGGGCTTTGATACACCAGCAAAACACTGATGGTGGTGCTCTGTTGTTACACCAAAGGAGGGCTGCACCTGCTCCAACAATCACTGAGTGTGTGACAGCAACTGTCTGTCAGTGGTACAAGGGTTGCAAACCACAAGCCACCTCCCGCCACAGATTACCATGTCAAGGATGGATGCAGATTTCGAGTGATTTAATGTACTTAACCCATTATTAGTCATGTTAACATCAATGATCAATTAGTCATTAGAAAAAAAAAAAAATATTGTAGAAAATCTGTGTGGAAATAGCGAAATTTGATAAAAACCTCCTCAACTGTGCAAAACATTTTTTATATGTATTTAAGGTTGAATTTGTCTTAGTTGAAAAAGAGTGAGGGGGTGTGTCCACTGTGGTTTTCTTCAGCAAAGAACAGTGGCAGTGTTTCATCCCAGCAAAAACAAAAAAAAAAAATCCCAGCACTATCGTCGATGGCATGTTCCTCACAGGTATGATTCTATGACAACAGTATCTCGACAGTAACATTAGTTCGGTAGCTAACATGACACTACATTAACAGAGGGTTGACTACACAGTTAACAACAAGCTTACAAAGCAAACGGGGATAAAAGCACAACCATCAGTGGTATTCAGTGTCCACTGGCCGATCTACTCCCAAAAAAGAGGCTTTTCAGTCTTTGTTTTGATAGTTGTCAAGAGAGCTCCAGCAACACTTGTGGTATGGAAAGAAACTTTATTGACCGGCGCGTTTTGGCTTGTGGCCTTCATCAGGGTCATTGTTTTGATAGTTGACAGTAGCCTAGCGGAAGAAGGAGAAGTGACGTTGCCGGCGCCTTTTCTGAAAAGTTCAAAGATTTCAACTTAAAGCGCTTGGAGCAGCTACACAAAAAACACAGAGCACTCTTCACGTATGGCGAAGAGCCTGGTCTCCATTCATTTTGAATTTTGTCTGGATTCTGGTTCCGGTCTAGAGAGCGGATCCGGAATTCACCAAATTCACCAAAGTAAAAGTGTTCACCAAAGTAAAACTTTAAATTCTGGCTAACCATCGTCTCATCGCATCCTCTTTCACCATTTTGACAGGTGTAACATTATCATGCAGTGATGTTGGCGATGCCATATTGTTATTGTTGCGGTTGTTGTGGTTGATAGAGCATGCTACATGGCGAGCATCACGCAGTTTTCCTGTCTCTTCCGCCCCCACCGCCCCAAACTTTATCGAAAAAATGCATAACTACAGGTATAATGTACAAAACTAGGATCAAGTACCTATTAAATAAAACGGACAACTGAAATAGACGAAAGCTTGTAATACAATTAAATACAATAAAAGAAAAAGATTAACTTAATGGCTTGGGACTTTTCTTGTAAATTATTTTCTTTAAATTAAATAGCTTCACCGCATTTTTATTAGCTTGGTGCTTTTATTTTGACAGAAAGGCACATCCATCGAATTCTGGATCCTGTCTCTCTCGCCGTGGTTCTGGTTGCTTACCAAAACGGCCCCAGACTATGAGTGAGGTGCTTTTTCTCCCGGTGGCAGCATGTGGCCGTTTTCACTCTCTCCTTATTAAGAGCAACTGGAAAAAACTTTGATGCTGGGAAAAAATTGCTGTGGACACAGGCCCTAAGGACAGAGGGATGTCGTATGCTGTAAACGTTAGATAGTAGTGTTAACGTTACTAGGCTAACGTAGGCTAACGTTAGCCATTAGCAACTGGATGCTGTGTTGTCATATAACGTTATGAACTGAACTGAACTTCTTTATTTGTCATTTTTACGCACAGCACAAAAAAAACGAACTGGCATTTCAAAACATTTCAAAACAATTTGTGCAACATATAAGAAAGAACATATAGTGCAATAGTAAGATGAAAAGGGTCGACATTTCACAGTCAAAAACTCCACATCCTGAGAGCAGAACTGGGAGATCCTCTTCACATCACAGCACCATGAATTGTTTGTGTATACACCACGGAGCTTACCAGATGATGCAGCCTCCCCGTCTGCTCTGTGTAGTGTTAGCCTGGTTAGCTCAACACCGGAGTCTGATATGTTACCATTCATCCATGTCTCAGTGAACACAAGGATGCAGCAGTCCCTCACTCCTCAGTGAGTGGATCTCCACAGTCCGATGTAATCCATTTTGTGTCCAGCAGGCAGACATTTGCCAGAAGGCCGCTGGGAACAGCTGGTTTGATGGGCCTCCGCGTTCCCCCGGCTCCCGCGTCCCATCACAGTGCTGCCGGTGTCTCCCCGTCGGGACAGCTCCAGGCGAAACCATGGTCATATGGGGCTAGCTCGACGTAGCAGGCCAAGCTTGCTACACATCTTGATCTCTCTTGGTTGTAGCGTGAGATCTCTGCAGCGGTTTCTAATGTCTGTTAGAAATTTGCGACCTGTCCGAATGCAATGAGTGGTCAGAGTTTTCTTAGAACCATATGAGAATGGTATAATTATGAGTTTTCGTCTCTGGTGGAATTCACTTACATTTTGTGTGCCATCAGCTTATTAATAGCATTTTAACCTAAACAAAGAAAAGTGTAAAATTTCCAGAAAGGTAAGTGTTGCTTTAATGCGATAAATAGGAAATGGAAAAGGCATTGCCAAGTTCTAAAATAGTGAACATTTTATTCATGTGACTGATTGGCTGTTTCCGCTGTTGGTCTGTTCCCCTGCAGTAGAATCATTGCATCAGTTTATCTTTGTCCTGGACAACATTTATTATTGCCAATACTAGCTGACATTAAAAAACAAACAAAAAAAAAACAGTTAAAACTTACCAAACTGAAACAAACTCCTGAAGACATCTTTTCATTTTTCTCTTGTAGACGGGTCAGTTGACCAAGCCGAGTTGTTTTGTTTCTGGTTTGAAACCTCTTCTTCTATTCTGTTTACTGGTGGTTTACAGCCATGCATAACTCGTAGCCTACACTGCCAACTTTTGATGAACCTACACTTTGGCTAGTTTATTAAATCCAACCAAAATCCAATGTTCTTTTTTGCTGAATATTTGAAAATGTGCTCAAAATTTACTTTACAATTGAATGGAGACATGGCGATAGTTTTTGCTGTAAATGGATGGATGGATGGATGGATGGATGAATGGATGGATGAATGGATATTTGTCAAGATATATTTTCAGAAAAGTCAGCTGTAAACTCTACTTTATCTTTCTCATGATTAAATGTTCTTTGGCTGGAGTTTGAGATTGAGTGTCTCTGGGCAGAAAAACATTGATGCTACCATTTGAAGAGATATGAAGGACTTTTTTTTTTCTTTTTTTTTTTTTTACAATGCGAGTGAAGAAGATGTTGTCTCAGATCTCCCCATAAATTTTTTGTTACACTTGTTTTTCTGAAGTTACATGGTAAAGAGGGGAGGATGGGTGAAGACGGAAAGGCTTAGTGTAATAATTCTTTCAAACTGCCTTTTGTGTTATATTTCTGTATGGCTTCTGCATTTGAGTCCAATGCATAATGATAGTTGCCATGGCAGTAGTGAAGTAGACTTTGATATATTTATGTAGGCAGTTCTGTTGTTTGTTTAGATAGAGGAACAGACGTGGCCCAGTATTTCTCCCATGCTGGCACTGGTTTTAGGCCGTACAGTGGTTGCTTTGGCCTAATTACACACATGAAAAATGCTATTGCTGCCACTTGTTAAACTTTGTTTAATTTTGTGTTTGTTGAAGATTTTGTAGGGAGGGGCAGACACACCCTGGAGTTACAAATGAATGAATACAATACATACTGTCACCTTTATAGCAAAAACAGATCTGGAAGTCCATGGGGGATGTTAGTGGTGCCTCTCGTCCCCACAGGCACTCTCCTCTCTAGTACCTCAGAAATGGAGATTGGTGTTGAACCTGTACACATAGAAGGACTCTGGAGGCTAACATCAATCAGCCCAGTGACCTTGTCAGCTGATACCCTCAGGAATATAGGGCATCTGCTTCCATGGTGACTGCACACAGGGAGTGGACTGACTGCAGTTAAGCCACACTACAAGAAAGAATAATATCTTGGAGTGCTTTGTAATGCATAGCCTAAGTATTCCAAGGACTAGAAGTGGCCGAGAGGCCACCAAGGACTCTAAATCAGCGTCCAGTGGCAGTTACACTGTGATCCCAACTTTAGGAACCTCAGTTTTGTTTCTATAATGAGCAAGGAGCCTTGTTGTTTCCCTTTTATTGACTAACCCTGAAACACCACAGTAGCCTTAGTCTTCGAGTTTGGACACTTAGAAATTATGTCAGAAGAGGTAGGTAGAGGTAGAGTACAGTTGTTGGATTCAAGCAACACTTTTGTAACTTTTGAAAGAAAAAATGACAGTATTTAATGAGGAAAACAATGAAACTAAAATTTGGCATTGAAAAAACTTGAATTTAAAAAAGGAAGAATTGGCATTGAAACATTTATATTGAAAAAAGCTGTATTATTAAAACAAGTAATGGCACTGCCCACAGTTCCACAAAAAAATAAAAGGTCTCGTGTGTAGGATTTGAGGCATGTAGCGATGAGGTTGCAGATCTGAAATTTTTCTCATGTGCCAAGTGTGTAGAACTACGGTTGCAGGTGCAAAGATGAAAATGGCTGTATGTTTCTCTTTGTCTATTCTGGGTTACTGTAGAAAAACAACATGACCAGTGGTGGGTAGAGTGCCAAAAATCTGTTATCAAGTAAAAGTCCAAATACCCCCATGACAATGACACAAGTAGAAGTGAAAATTTCCATTTTAGAAACCTAATCAAGAAAAATAAAAAATAGAAGAAGAAAAAAAACACTTGTTTTGATGAGCAGGTTGGCGAATCAAAGAAATAAGGGTAGTCTGTACAACTGAGATATGAAAAATCTCCCACTCTATCGGCCCCTTTCTCTATTAACATCAGATACTAGTGACGCAAATTAAAAACAACATTTCATTTCAACATTTTCACCTGCAGTTTGTGCAACTTATTTGCAGGGTTTCCCCCAGAAAAATTGTTTGACCAGGTGGCAAGTAGAGCCCTGCGCGGGACTTTTTTCTTCATCCCCCTCCTGCCCACCCCCTGCTGAATTTCTGACCATTACCACCCGCAACTGCAACATGTGTGTTACACTCCTGCCCGCTCCCGCAAAACTCTGGGGTTTATGCCCGCACAATAATAGAGATGCATTGATTTTGTGTCTTCTCCCGTCCCGCAGGAGAAAACACGTCATTTTATAGGCTATTAATAAAGAGATTCATGAGGTTGTTTGTTTCGTTCCCCTGGTCTGCATGTCTTTTGACACACTGGTCAGAAATCACGCTCCTATTTCGTTGTTTTCATTTAGTTTTTAATGAAATAAAGGCTGTTTCATATTATATTCTCCTCCTCTGTATTTATTTATTTTTCTACTTTTATATAATCACGCAGTGATTGAGGTTCAGGCAAGCCCGGCGCCAGGGTGAAGTTACTGAGGGAGTGGTTAAAAATGACGATGGGGCAAATCTTTATTATGCAACATAGGTTCACAGTGAGTTATAAAGAGTAATAGCCGCACGTAATGACAACTCGTCGCCGGTGAAACACAATAAACTGCACGTCTTCTTTCATGTTTGCCTCATGACAGATGGAGCTGACAGACAGACAGACAGACAGACAGGTGGAGCAAGCGGCAAATTGGTATGAAAGCTGGTTCAGGGCATATTCGTCCATTATGAATAAATATGGAGTGGAAACGCTCATGCATGTGCACCAAGTTCCTACATTAATTGAGAGGCTTTACAAATATGCTGAAAATAATGTGTACATTTCTGGCTTTCTGCTATATCCTGGGGGTCTGCCCATTGGTCTGATAGCCCATTGTTCCGACCATATTAAACCCATTGTTCCGAAGTCCCGTTATTCCGAAATCATCACGATGCTTATGTTTAGGCACAAAAACCACTTGGTTAGGGTCAGGAAAAGAACATGGTGTTGGTTAAAATGAAAAAGAAAGTGGCAAACACATAAACCGTGAGCCTGCTTCGCCTCAAGCCTTTTCCCAGCTGACCCCGGTCACGGTGCACCATCAAGGCAGAAATACGCCCACCGGGAGCCATTGAGCACCATGGAGAGCTCCCCACACAACCCCGACCCCAGAGTTAATAACAGGAGGTTAGGCGGGGCCTGGCGGGACCCAATCCCAATGCAGCCCTCTAGTGGCAAGTATCTTTAGACGGGGCCTGGTGCAGTGTTTTTCTTGAAGTTGTGGTTTTATAAACATCTTAGTACAGGTGGGGTTCAACTTAGGCCTGGCAGGGCACCTGGTTTGCAATTAAAGGGCTCCTTGCATGCTCTCCCCCCATCAACACTTATTCCTTGCATTTGGAGCAGATGAGTAGTAACAAAGGTATAAATGGCAAATGTAGTGAAGTAAAAAGTAGAAAAGTAGTTCAAATATTTACTCGAGTAAAGAGTAGAAGTAGAGTTTAAAAAAAGGAACATGAAGAGTACCTTGGAATTATGATTTTTTAAATTGTACATTACTTGTAATGTGTAAATCCCCACCCATGAACATGGCGGCATCCGTGGAAGAGGACCTTCTCTGTATGTAGATATAAACAACTTATTTCTACGTAACAAAAATACAATTCTTAGTTTCACATGTGAAACATTATGAACTAATAAGAACATAGTTACAGATATTATGTTCAGTTTTTGCCAGTAGATGGCCCTAAATCCTGAACACTGGACCTAAAAATAATTTTACATTATGTTGATATTATTTTGCACTTTGATGTGTTTTATGATGACAATCCTCTCATGTTTTATTCATGTCACTCTTTTCTCAGTGACAGTTTTTTTTAATGCTGTTTCTGTCACCATTTTGGTGTGGAGGGGGAGGGCTTTGAGGGGGACGGGGAAAGGAGAGCGTGGTTTACATTTAATCTGCATACTAAAGAGAGAACAACACTGTTCTGGACCCACTGTCCGCTCTGAAGCCTCCAGCATCGGCACATGTCTAGCATACGATTCATGGCATTGTTTTAATCCACTGATGATATGTAGTCATAAAGTTTTTATGAAGGTTAAAATATGAGGATTTGTCAATGCGTTACATTGAGGTGACTTTCCCTGTAATGTAATATGTGGTGACTTTCTCTAAGCAAACCTATTATGTAAACGGTTGTATTATATTAGGACCTCCTTGGTGAATCCTTGGTCACACATTCAACCTTATTTATTATATGATGTGTAATGGTGAAGTTTATTCCAGGGTGCTGGAGGGGAGGCTCCCACCTTGGATACAGGAGGAGCAATGCAAATTCTGTCCTGGCCATGCAATAGTGGACCAGTTCTTTACCCTTGTAGGGCTGCTGGAGGGGTCATGGGAGTTTGTTCATCAGGTCGACATGTGTTTTGTGGACTTGAAGAAGGCTGACGACTGCCTACCCAGGGAAGTCATCTGGGAATATGGGGCACCAGGGTTGTTCCCGCAAGCCATCTGGTTCTTGTATAACCATAGTGAAAGCTGTGTCCATATACTCTGTGCAAACACATTATTAGTGGGTGTGCACTTCTGTCAGGGTGGTGCCTTGTCAGTGATTCTCTTTGTGATATGCTCACCCTTTACAGATGCTGTGGTCATTTTGGCTTCATCAGACCGTAACCTCAAGCATGCGCTAGAGCAAAGGAGTTCAAGTATCTCGGGATTTTGTTCAATGAGTGAATGTGAGAAGGACAGGTGGTTTGGTGCAGCGTCAGCAGTGATGTAGGCGGTGTGCCGGACTGTTGTGGTCAAGAGGTAGTTGAGCTGGAAGGAAGCTCTTGATTTAATAGTCCATCTATGTTCTGACCCCCTCCTATGGTCATGAGCTTACGGTAGTGACCAAAAGAATGGGATTGCGGATACAAGCAGCCGAAATGAGTTTCCTCTGTAGGGTGGCGTTCAGACAGTCATGCTCAGGATGCCTCCTGGGCACCACCTGTTAGAGGTTTTCTGGGTACATCCAACTGATAGGAGGCCCGGCGGTAGACCCAGAGCACGCTAGAGTAATTATATATCTCTTCTGGCCTGGGAGTGCCTGGGATCCCAAGGAGGAGCTGGAAATCATCGCTGGGGAGAGGGACATCTAGAATACTTTGCTCAGCCTGCTGCCCCCACAACCTGGCTCAAAGCCTTGGTGAAGGATCACTTCAAGTCTCTGGAGCGCTCCTCTTTAATGGCGTTATTATTCAACACAGCATTGCATTGACCTCAGCTAAGAGTGTGTGAACTAACCGCCCTGTCAGTGCACCCCAGTTGCTTCCTGCTTTGTGGTGACCGCAGTGGGGCTTCTCTCACACCAGATCCCTCCTTTGTTCCCAGAAACTCTTCTTTCAGGTCAAGAGTTATACAGTTAGATGCTTTCTGTCCTCTAACCCATGAGGGGAACAGTAAGGCCAAATTAAAGTACTCAAAATTGTTACATTACTCATTACATTTTTAACAGGGTAACTAGTAATCTGTAACCTAATACATTGCAAAAGTAACCTTCTGAATACTGATTAAACCAACGCATTCTCAGTCCAACCTCGTCACATCAATGTTTGGTCATGGATGGTCATTGGTCATTTTTTTTCAACTATCTTATCTACTGAGAGAAATGAGCCTGTGACTGCTCTTTGAATCTTGGCTTGAATGGAGTTAGTGCCATTCCCATGCACATGTATAGGTGCTCACTGGTGAGCCTGGTACTTGGTTTTAATAAAGTTCATAGCCAAGAAACTGTCTACACATGGTAAAAAAAAACAATCAAGTTGATTAGTTTAATTGTGTGAAGCTATTGCCGTATTAACTGGCTGTATAAACCTTCTTATTTTCACAGTGATAGCTAGAAATAACTTGTCGAAATCCACTGAGATGTCAACAGCAACAGCCAACATCTTTAACCAACAGACAAAGTAATTTTGCTTGTCATTTTATTTTGGCCCCCTGCCAGCTGGCCTGTAGCCACTGAACTTGTCCCCCTCCCTTCACTGCACGCTGGTTCAAAGTCTCAGCACAGCAAGTGCACATGGTGTTCGCCCCATGCAGTCTGCTCTGTGTCTCTGTCTCATCCAGCGGGCTGTAATGCTTTCATGATGAGAAACGGAGCAGGCCACTAGAGGAGGACCCAGGATTTTGCCTTCAGTTGTGGATTTATCCCAAGTGAAGGCAAAATACTGGGTCCTCCTCTTGTGGTTTGTCTGTACGAAACCATCTGATATTGTTCAAGACATCTTTTTTCAACCAGAAATGCTAGACTAGCTCTGTGCTTTGCAACATTGCATCAGAGCAGACAAAAAGCTGCTCCTGTGTCTGATCTCTCACAGTCTAATTACATGTTGGTCAGGTCGTGTGGCGATGTTTAGTTCCTCATTACAATCAATCCTCAACTCAACAATGTGTTATTCCTTTATGTTTGTGTCCCCTAAAATGTCTGACCTTGACTATACTGACATGTATCTGTGCAACGTTTATCACTAGAGAGGTGTTTTCACATTGCTCCACTGAAGAGGTGATGGCTGTGCACTTCCCTGATATGTGAGATTCAAACGTACACCAGGCAAAGTAGATTAAGTATGTCACTATCCTAAATGGCAATCACTGTCCAATACTGGAAACAAATATTGATCATGGGTGTATAAAGAGAACTGGATACAGCGTTGAAGGCGGAGCCCCTTTCATTCTCATGAAAGTTGCTTGGTAATACATGAAGCCAAAAAAGTTAAACTGCTGCGGATAAAATTATTCAGATAATCGGCCTTCTTCCGAGCAGGTGCACCAGAGACTTCTGCTGGTCAACCAGGCTACTTCAGGTTTAGCTCACTGTTTACTTGAATGGGGATGAAATTATTAATTCCTAGACCTTCTAGACATTCCAAATGTTATTGGACTGAATGGAACAAATTCTGAAAGTCATTTTGTAGTGGTTGTGATGCTCAAAAAAATTATCCACCGATTTACAGACATCTCTTTTTTGGCCACATGTCATCACATGACAAATGTAATTCCAATTTTTGGCCACTATAAAAATTGGTTTCAAGTGAGGCGCACTTCCTGGGGGCCTGATTTCAACAAGGGAAGAGACTTTGACATGGCTGCCAGCGTTAGGTAACTGAAAAGTTGTCCATTTCGACTTTAAAATGTTGATTAAAAATGTTGCAGTTTGTTGATACTTTGACTTGGATAAGTGCTGGAAGGGATGGTCCAGAGGAACAAGTCTGGGGCCACATTAGAAAATGATTGGGAGATACCCCACAATATTAGTATACACATTAGTATTATTATATGGTTTTTACATACTTAAAGAACATGTGTGGAGGGGCACTTAATTTAGTATGCATTGCTTTGTGTTGGAGATGCAACCCATAAAAATGTGGTGGACAAAATGACAGTATGAAGAATAATCTACAGATTTTGTTTTGCCTCATTTCCAGGTATATTAAACATTTATTTCAAAACTGTTTCCAGGCTGCGCCAGAGATGGCTGAGCATGGTGGCTAGTCCTCCAGGCATGCATGCTTCAAAATCTTAAAGTCCCAATGTATTCAGCCCTTAGGCTATGAAGGTGCCATGCCTTTAGCATGGCCCAGCAATCAGGAGATGCTTTTCCTGGGTTATCTGTCTAACTCAGACAACTGCAGGCTGTATTATCGCAAATGCAGTAATATTTGTACATAGTCCTACAAGCTGCTATAGCAAAACAAACAAAAAAAAAGGGATGCCCCCAGTTAGCTCCATAATAGTTGTCGGTGAAGATTCTCAGTCATCCAGGTCATGGTAATCCTAAGTGCTAATATCTTAGGCAACTGGACAAGCTTGCGTTTCGTGAAGACGTTTCGCCTCTCATCCAAGAGGCTTCTTCAGTTCTAAATTACTGGTACAAAGTTGCAGGCTATAAACCCTGTGTGGGTGGGAACCCTTGCAGAGTCGTAGTTGTCACGTTAGCTCTTAGTTTCAAAGTCGTTAAGGGTGACCTTAACGACTCTGAAACTAAGAGCTCACGTGACCCACCCACACAGGGTTTATAGCCTGCATCTTCATACCAGGCATTTAGAACTGAAGAAGCTTCTTGGATGAGAGGCGAAATGTCTTCAAGAAATGCAAGCTTGTCCAGTTGCCTACGATATTAGCACTTACAACTCCATAATAGTTGTCATTTCTGATGACAGTATCCAGGCAAAAGTGCTTCAGCCTCCATAGCTTTGCATCAGCCAAGCCTTAATATACTTGAAATCAAGGGGTGTTCAGTTGAATAATATGACTTAAATAGATGCACGCTTATATTTAAATATCAGATTTGTACATTCATTTAACAAAAAGTAAACTCTCATACCAGGTAACAGACTGAATGTACAGATTTATTATGGTGAGACCTTTACTCGTGACTATAGTGGGAACCAAAGTCAGGCACAATTAGACACTTGTTACAGCTGCCATTGTGCTCAGTGTGTCACTCTCGTTCTAGTGCAAGCAGTATATGTAGGTATGTGCACATTTTGTAAATGTAGCCAGATCCAAGAAATAGGGCTGCCTGTTCAAAGTCAGATACATATAGGAAGAAGTGGTGCATTTGCAGCTCACAGCAACTTAATATACAGCATTATCTCTGGATTTTGTTTGATCTCTAGTTTTAAAAAAGTTGTGGCAACTTTTCGACCCTTCATCAGCGCCGTCACCTTGTTTACTATATTACTTGAATGCAGCTGTCACACTGAACATTCTACTCAGCCCTGTTTAAATTTTCAAACTTTATATAAAAAAAAATAAAATTGTTTAAAATTTGTAATAGCCAAATATGACTTTAATAATTCTAAGTTGGGTAGAGCCCCATGGATCACTGTCATGGAAAATAAAATTGTGATGTTGAATATACTGAAAGTCCAGCTGCAGATTTGTACCTCTAGTTATTGCGCATTGCAACAGTTACTGTGTGCTGAAGGTGGCTTAGTGAACTGCGAGAAACTATGCACATTAAACAAGGAGGAACAATCCCAAACTAGTAGACCTTCAACCACCTTTTCCTGTCCAAAAACTGAAAAATTTCAGACTTTCATTGCCCTGGTCTCAAGTCAGACACTGTTTTGTTGTTGTTGTTTTTTTGGATGGTAAGGGGGTGGGCAAAGAAGTGGTTGACCAGCCACTAATTTTGGCTGCAGTTCTCCTGCCACATTCTTTGGAAAAAAAAGCACCATACAAAGTGTCAGTGCTCCAGGTACTATGTGTTTGTGTGGATTTTTGACTTGAAAATCATACATAACCCTATGCACTGGAGTAGGGTAAGAATCCCTAAAAAACATCAGTATTTTCCTTTATAGAGAAGATGTTTTGGGTTCTGCTGTCTACTTGATGAGCCATTTTCATTATGCACACTGACTGGCACAGCTTTTTATAAGACATCCAGATACATCCAATATTGTGAGTTGCTGCTGAGAAGAACATAATGAATTGCCTCACTCATTTGATCAGTATTCCACTTTATCTAACCTTGTTGCAAATAGTGTGCTGTGCCTATAGGTACCAAAACAGCAGGTGCATTTGGATATGACCTGACCTTGTAGTTGCTTCGTGCACAAGCTTCAGCAGGAAGTTATGATATAGAATTGTACGAAATGAATTGAATAGTCTGCACTGAAAAGAAAACTATCCATTGAGCTGTGTGCATTTTCTTGTTGTATTCAATTTGGTGTGTTTTAGCACATGGGAAAAGGTTTGTCTGGTTTGAGCACTGAGTGGCTAATAAAAGCTGGATCATCAACTCAGCGGACACATAATGTGATTTGTTAAGCAAAGTTAACAAAGTTAAGCAGAGCATCAATCCACTCTTTGTCCTTTGTTTAGCAGAGCTGCTGCCAATGCAAAGAACATTAAAACTGCCAGGTGTGATTGGAAAGAGTCAATGAGATTGTTCAATAATGACAGTTAGACAGATGAATTAATCAGAATCGTGTCTTTTAATAGTGATGATAAAGGTATGGAATTTCTAAATAAATATCACTTTTGTGCAACATCTTTATTTTTAGCACCATGGTTACACTGTATACCCTCCTACATTATCTGCTTTGGGAAAACACTGTCACTGGTGCCAATCCTGATCTTGTACCTTCAGTCAATATCAATCAGTGGAGACAGGTGAAATTAGTTCTTGAGCAATTGCTCCTGGACACAGACTGGGGTATTACCTGGGTGTTGTTTGCAGCATGTGTTAACCTTAGGCTGTTATTTGTTTAAAACAGAGGCAAGTTGGTGTATGTTGTAACTGGTCCTTGGTGCTCCCAGTATGGGTGTCCATTCATGAACTGGTCAAGTAAATGTAAGTCTATGTTGTTGTCCGTTTATCCAAGGTGTAAAAGACCTAAAAGCATAGTTCCTGAGTACATTGTCATGGAACCAATTCTTTAATTTAGCAGGCAGATGCCTGAGAAGGGGTTAAGCCAGTTGTCCATTTTAATCAGTAATTCTTTACACACTGAACAGTTGAGCTCAGCACAGACAGTGATATTATGCAGACCTGTAAAACTCTCTTCTTAACTGGAAAACAATCACAAGGTCTGTAGCAGTACAAGAATGTCTGTTGATAGGGTCCTGCAACGATACAGTCTCTAGCTTCTGTTTGATATCTAGTGACGCCAAAAAATCTTGTGACACATTTCCAAATCTGTCGCTGGTATAGTTAGCAGCAGTAGCTCGGTGGGCTAACTTGGCTTGTTTATTATATTATATAAACATCACAGTTACCCTAAACGACCTGCTGAACCCCATTAAAATACGTAAAAATGAAAACAGATAGTTGATTATTAACAATGAACAGCAAAATCTGATTTGACCGACATAATTGTGAGTTGGGAGCAGCCCTAATCTATTGCACAGCCAGTAGACAGATGTGTAGGGACATGGGATGTGATGAATTCTGCTATAGATGTCTTGAAAATGCAATGCAAAGTGCTACGTATGTACTTTTATTAGCCATCTGTAAAATATTTTTAACTGTGTATCTATCAGAAAGTCCCAGATCTTTGAGTCAAAAAAAAAAAAAAAATCTGAGCCAGCATATTGGCTAGATATCCAGAAAGTTACAGTATTTGTATGTAATAATTTGAATCGCAGGAATTGTAATTCATAGCATGTGTTTCTATGACCCTAAGCCATGATAGCCAGCTGACAATTAACTGGAGGTTGAGATTGAGTTCAGATGTTAGTGAGGACACGCAGGGCCTCGGCTGTTTAACAGATGACATATGGTTTATAAGGATTCCATAATGAAATCATAAATTAATCTTTAATATCATGTAATTGTCAATTTTTACTGTGCTGCATTATTCTACTTCCCTTTAGACTGTGTACATGGATAGCCCACTTAAGATCCGAGTCTGACCTGTCTAATGTTTATGTTTATGGGAGAGACAGAGAGGTTTGGTTGAGCACTGTCAGCATCAATTTCCAATTGAATACTCAAGTGAAAATACACGTCTGAGGTGCTTGCTGTCTAGATAGGACTTTAAACAGATGATATTAACATAGACATATCATAGTGCTTGACTCACATAAAAAATATATGAAAGTGCTGGACATTAACTTTAAAGTTGTAACCACAAATTAAAAAAACAACAACTTAAGTCTCTTTTCGTCTGTTAGTCTAGAAGTTAAGCAGCTAGACATTTAATTTCCTGTAAATTCTTTACAACAAATGCCCCATGTTGTTTTGTTATTTAATAGCTTTTATTGTGAAGCAGCCAAAACAGCAAATGTCAGGTTTTCATCTACATTTTACTTTTTTTTTCTTTTTTTTTTAAGTGAACATGAAATGGCACAATAAGGCTGAAATCTGAAAGTACAAACGGCAACATAGGAGAGGAATTAGAAATAAAACCTGCATGCTGTTGCACGGACATGAGGACAACCAAACACATGCTTTTTAGAGGGGGAGGAGCCTGCCAGCTTCAGCGCGACTAGTTTGGCTCAATGTGTGTCTATCTTTGGTTTGAGGCAGATTACAATAATAAAATACACTTGTTTGGAAGACTTTGTTTCAGTCACACAAATGTAGCCTAAGAAGAGGTTGTTAGCTCAAGTAACATCACCTGTGTTGGTTGCGTTTCTCTCTCCTTCTTTCTCTCTACTCCCGTGACGAGCGACAGGAAAACACAGAAAAGGCCCTGAGCTAAAATGAAACAAATGCACATAAACTAGATATATAACATAAATAAAATACTTTGTTTCTTTCAGGGGAGTTAAAGTTAAAGTCCCACTGATTGTCACACACCTGAGTGTGTGAAATTTGTTCTCCGCATTTAACCCATCCCCTGAGGGAGTGGTGAGCAGCAGCGGGAATCATGTGGTGATCTAACCCCCCAATTCAAACCCCTGATGCTGAGTGCCAAGCAGGGAGGCAATGGGTCCCATTTTTATAGTCTTTAGTATGACCCGGCTGGGATATATATTTATATATATATATATATATATATATATATATATATATATATATATATATATATATATATATATATATATATGTATACTGTATATATATGTTATGTTAATGTTGTATTATGTGATGTTAATTCCACTGCAACAGAGATTTGGTGATCAGTAAATTGATGGGAAAAAAGTGGATGTATTGATATTAGTATCGGTTATTGGTCAAATGAGTTGTTATATATTGGCATATAAAGGAAGTAAATCCAATATAGTGCATCCCTACTTCATACCATCCTGAAATTTCACAGTGGTTTACATGACTGTAGAAGTCATGTACCACCCCCACCCCTCTTTTGATCATCTTCGGCACTCAGCCTGCAGCCTCATGCCTTCGACTGAATCTCAGCCATGATGATTTTCAGCACAACAGCACTTCCTTACATGTGATATTGCTTAAATAGTCTGCAGCATACAGTAAGTGGCAGTTAAGTTAAGTGGTGTTGATAAAGGTCACTGTCAGCAGTCATTTTTAGTTCTCTCTCATTTCTGACATATTCCTAGAAGCCTTTTGCAATAATGTTAATAATGTAGCTGAATTATTCACACAAGAAGGCAAGTGTTGAACCTGGGAGCAATATGACATGAAAGTTTCATGAAAACTTTTACACCCAGTCCTTCAGACATGAATGAACTGTCAAACGGCTGAAATAATATAATAATAACAAATGACACTGACCACACCCCAAATCCATGCTTCACATTACTGCTGACTTATCTGTGTGTGTCCAAGTTTAGATTTGTTTATGATGTATTGTATGTATCAGTATGTACTGTTTACTGGCTGTGAACACAAACCTCCCTCTGGGACAATAAAGACAGTTTATCTAAACTAATCAACAGTGTTCTCAAAAAGACATGAAAAGCCTGGCATTCACAGGATGATCATTTCCAGACTGGATCATTAGCCTCACTCTTTCAGTGATTACCGTTGTTGGATGCTTCGCCCGTGTAGGCTTATGACCAACAAATATAACAATGTTTAGTCATCACAGCAAAATCAGCAAACACAGATGAGTACATTTCAGAACTTTCAAAGTGTCTATATGGTTCCACACCACAGACCGTTAACTCTGTAACTCTTTTTAACTGTTGGTATTGTTAACCAGATTTATGCTTAAACTTAACAGTTCTCAACAGTAACCAGTGTTAGCTGTTCTCAACATTAACAATGAACTCCTTCACACTGAGCCTCATTCACAAACAGTGTGTACACACAAATCTGTACTTTGACTCTGCACACAAATGCTTTTTACAAAAATTTGGGATTCATCAATAGTTTCTTCCTTGAATTTGTTTGTGCTCTGCAAACAAATATTAAACTGCCTTAGACCATGTGTACGCACAAATGATGAAGGCCCGGCTGTCTTACAAAATGCAAACACACCTTTTAACTAATTGCGTAGCATATTAAAACTGCATTCATTAAAAAGGTTTTCATAGACAACAATATTGAGAAACGTTAATTTACCACTGCATGGGCTTTTGGATGCCCTGTCATCCTCAGTTCTTGTCATTATTAAATATTTGAGTATGACAAAGAGTTTCACAGTCCTAGCTTACAGTGGAGTATATGAAAATGTCCATATCAAAATGTAATAATAATAATAATAATAGCTTAGATTTATATAGCGCCTTTCAAAACACTCAAGGACGCTTTACAAAACAGCAGCAAACCAAACGAAAACAACAGACAAAAGGACAAACAACACAAGCTACAGAGAAACCAGCCTAGCTAATCGAGACCAAATGCCAGAGTAAACAGATGTTTTTTGAGAGATGATTTGAATGAGTCCAGGGTTGGGGCGTGGCGTATCTCAGAGGGAAGATAGCTCCAAAGGGTGGGGGCAGCCACGCTGAAGGCTCTGTCCCCAAAGGTGCGTCGGCTGGTGCGAGGGACAGCAAGCAGACCCATGCCAGTGGACCGAAGACTCCTCGATGGAGTGTGATGGTGAAGGAGGTGGTGACCCATGTAACAGTTGTGTTGTGGTATTAATTGTTTCTATTGATTCTGCCTGTAATGATGGCTACCTACACCAATTATTAGTACCATTAAATCAGTATTACTGTTGTTGTTGTTGTTGTTATTAAGAAGCATCCAGGGTATATAAAAGATTCAAATTTACCTCCAAACAGATGTTCAGATGACATGTCTAACCTTGCTTGAAGACACTGCAGTCCGTGCCTTCATTGGGGAGAGGGCATCTTCAAAGGCTGACATAACGTGTTTGAAGAGAATGACAGTGGCTTATCAGCTGTTTCTGACTGCTGAAGACTGATTTATGGCAGGTCGTTCAACACTTTTGAAGCGTGTCCCTCAGCAGAAATTAAACAGTCATGTGACGTTTTCAATTTATGCTTTGGCGAAAGGTTTCAGTCGTCTTCAGGGTAACCAGAGACACCCTGTGTTTACTTCTGTCGCATTCAGTGAAGTGTAATCTGCACAGACAACTGTTTTAAAACTCACAAACATCCAGCTGTTTATGCGTTTTTATTTTATTAGCTGTATATTTATTAAATGATAAAAGCCCACTCTGTCTGTGAGCTTCAGATTCCCCTCGCTCGCCACAGTTGGTGGGAAATATGAATAAACAAAGATTTTTGTGCTGTTGGTGGTGTTGACATTAAATTGCTTCTGCTTCTGCTTCTGCTTCTTTTACTAAACCTTACCACAGAAATCTCTGTAACTTTAAGTTAATTACATAACTTACATAAGGCACTAATTCATAGGATATCAACAAACCGTTGTATGAGGATCCGTTGAAAAAATCACATCTCGTACAGCAAACAGCGAACACATGCCTAAAGACAGAGAATGCTGCAAACTCAAGTTGAGCCATCTTCCTTGTGTGCATTAGGGTTAATTTACAGCTGGTTAACTTTCTGTTAGCATATTTAATATGGGAAACACCACGTGAAAGTAGACAGCATAAGCCAATGTCTTAGTTTTGAAAATGTTACTTATCACTGGAGTTATAAGAGGGACAACTTAACAAGAGAGACAAACCAAACCGGAGTTACATTAACGCTACAGAGAGAGGTTTGTGAGGCTCTCATTAACACCAGAAATTTCACTCTGCGGGGGTCTATCCACAACACATATTTACAATTAAAACTAAAAGGAATAATACATGAAACCCAGTACTTGACTTTGCATACACTTATTGGAATGCATTCATCAGCTAAGCAAGTATGAAAACTAGTGTGAGCATCTACAGTTATCTGATGTAGAACGAGAAAAAATAGCAACTATGTCACTGTCTGTGTATTCATTTCTAAAAGCATATCCATTACTTGACTCTGTGAAATATTACAGCAGCATCACCAGAAGCATTTCAGTACTTAAATGCTGATGAAATAAAATAACTAATTTCATCAATCGTTCTTTCACTCCATGAAATTTATGGAATGCATTTATTTTATCTCACACCTCATCTTCTTGATAGTTGCAATATCTAATGGCATGCAGTCATATGAAATAAACCAGCCTGACGATTTGTGTGATTGAAGTTCTGCATGGAAACGTACACAAATATGCCTGTTCATTTTCTGTGATTTGACACACTCATCTCCTTTCTCTTCTCTTCTCTCTCATCTTCTCACACAGAGTCAGGATTTCTCTGAAGCTGTACTTCTGTATTGGTTTGTCAGGAAAAAAAGTTAAGACATTTCTGATCATGTTTGTAGACTGTCGATACAAAAATGCAACTGGACTGGGATAATAACTCTTTTTTATGCTCATTGTTTATGCCAGTATCTTTTAGTTTTATTACTACATACTGGTTCAAAGGGAAAAAAAACATCCAAAGTGGTTCAAGAGGTAGTCAATTGCACTTTCATTACTAAGGCTACATGAGTAAATATTTATATACTCTATATATAATGATTGTGCACTTTTGGAGTGTTTGCTTTCTACCTGCCATTTCCTCAGACCTTTGGCTGGACCTGTTGATCATCATGAAGCTCTGAGGGTGCTGTGGCATTGTTCCGACCTCTTATTGTTCCGACCAACGTCCCGTTGTTCTGATATGTGATTATACTAGGCTATACTGGTTTTGTGTACCATAGAGGATCAGCAAACACAACAAAAGTAGGCTACTGGTCGAGATACAAGTGTCATAGAGAGGAGAGAATGAAACACCATAACCTCCTGTTATTAACTCTGGGGTTGGGGTTGTGTGGGGAGCTCCCCGTGGTGCTGAACGGCTCCCGGCGGGCGTATTTCTGCCTTGATGGTGCACCGTGACCGGGGTCAGCTGGGAAAAGGCTTGAGGCGAAGCAGGCTCACAGCTTATGTGTTTGCCACTTTCTTTTTCATTTTAACCAACACCATGATCTTCTCCTGACCCTAACCAAGTGGTTTTTGTGCCTAAACCTAACCAGACCTTAACCACAGGGCATCATGATGATTTCAGAACAACAGGACTTCGGAACAATGGGTTTAATATGGTCAGAACAATGGGCTGTCGGACCAATGGGCAGACCCCGCTCTGAGTAACTGGGGGTACTTCCAACAAAACATACAAGTCAACTCTCCTGCTGTCTACACTATAATTATGCCACTGATTAAACACAGAATCAACCCTGAAAGGATAGTGGTCATATTTTATGCACAGGGTGGCTCTGCTGGAATGTTTTGTCATGCCCCTTGCTGGCAATTATCTCTGTAGATGTGAGAGAGAGTATGTTAAAGGAGAAAAACTGCCAAATGCTGCAAAACTGCAGTCTAACAGTCTACAGAACTGAGTGACTGTAGCTGCCCCGTATTGCTTTTACTTTGATTTACCCATCTAATTTGGCATAAAATTGACCAATCGGCTGGCCAGGCCACCAGAAAAGCTCCCAATGGGGCATTGGGCCTGGCTCTGAAGGCACAGTATGTGAAGTCCTGTTCATATCAAGGTAGCTTTATTGGCATTCACTTCACTTCAGTGGGGAGAAGGTACAGAGAACGAGACACGACAATCCAACCAGGGAAAGCCGAGATGTCTTTGCAAATTGCAACCGCTTTTTGTGCCTTAAAGCATCTCAAAACCTAAAAAAACATTCATGTTTGGGGGCTAAGACACCCATGGAAAAAGAGCCACGGCTCACTAAAAACACCCGCATTTGGTACCTAAAAAACTACAACTGGGTTTGTTGTTTGTTGGTCCTGAACAGACAGCTTGGCAGGTATCTAAGCTAGGTGACATGCCCTCCACCATATACTACATCACTTTGAAAATGTTGATATGATATATGTTATACACACAAATGTAATGTTTTCATGGTTCACAGAAATGTACAGTGCCAACATTTGGTTCTGACGATGAGGCTGATCCAGCTTGTGGACAAAGAAAATGAAGAATAACAGTCACCAGATCACATGCAAGTGACTGAGATAATGCACATTGCACATTCCTGTTCACACTATTCAGACTGTGTCCATGTCTAACTATATGCCAATGCCCAATATGTTCTTTGGGCTCATGTTTAACACATGATAGTTCTATGAAATCCCTCTAAAGGAAGACAGGACAGGTCTGGGTGCCAGCGGCTTCGAGGGAAGAATCACTTTGGTTGAAGGTAGACTCAAATACTTTGTTGGGCTCAGAATCTTTTGATGCTTTGGCTGTAGGGAAAAGTGTGTCATCAGTCTTAGCAGAGTCAACCGCTACTTTCACTAGAAATGCGAAATGTGGAGGCAGCTTTGCTTGTACCACACTGAGACACACCAGGGAGGCATCCTTTGTATCCATCCCTGCAAGGCTTAAATACTTGGAATATTTGCCAGTGGGTAGCCTCATGAGCGGCACCAAATTTCCTTGGGGAATTCCCAGTTGTAGACCAGTAAGTAAATCCTTCCATTTGATTATTTGAGTAGAAAATTCAGCTTGTTTATAACCGGTCAGAGCATGACTAATACCTACTGTATTGCTGTAGTTATGGGGAAATGAAAACATATCTTCAGGTGTTTTAAGGCATTGCAGGAACTTAACAACTTATCACCGAGAGCACCTCATAACATGAACTCTTTTGAACCCAATGCTTTTGGTAGTAGGCTCTGACTTGTGTTTTCACTCTTTTATACAGACCAGAAGGTGTTGGATATAGGTCACTGAAAATCAATACAAAGAAATTTTATGCAATGTAGGACAGACAAAGGTGGAATACGTGGCGATAATAGTGATTAGTGATTGGTTCACGTGTAATTCATTGATTAAATTCATGGAAGGGCCACTCCTACAGCAGGTTGACAGAATGCAGCAGAGAACGAACAGCACCTTTCTGTTTTGTACCATCAAAGCAGCCCGTTGCTTGATTCTATCCTGAATCCAAAGACAGGGAGTTGCAGGTAAAGAATGTACTGGATAGCAAAATGCAGCACGTTCATCTCTATTTTGTTTTGTTTTTTCCTCAAGAGAAATGGAATATAGCAATGTTACGTTTTGCCTCATTACCCTGCTACTTAGTTGAAAAAATATGTTGCTACTGGAAATGTGAAATGATTTTGAAAATACCTAAGCTAAGCTAACCTTACTATACTCCCTGACACTGTGCAAATGATCCACAGTTTACATGGACAATGCATAGCAAGACAGTAAAATACACATTTTCAATATTCAGAATTAGAAATCCATTTCTTTCAATTGTATATACTTAACACTTTTTTGCAGTGCTTAGCTGAACTTCCATTCCATTCCATCCCGCTGAGAGTACCTGGAACTTAGGTACAGTATTACCTACTGAACAGTGCCTGAATGTAGTTTCAAGCGTAAGCAGAGTACAGTGAAGCAAGTTTCGGTGTGGTGTGGGACCTACAGTTGGAATTAGATAATAGACTGGCTGCAGTGTTTTACATGAGTTGGAGGCACAACAGTACAGCTTGACTGAAACAGAAGACAAGAGCATTGCAATAGTCTAGGCATGAGGAAACAAGGGTATGAATAAGTACCTCTAGATCTCTTGTTGACAGCATAGATTTGATTTTTGTGATGTTATGGAGTTGGAGGAAGCAGGTTTGCACAAGCTTGTTTATTTGAGGGTCAGAGTTGAGATTCTTGTCCGAGATTACATCCAGGTTTCTTGTGGAGGGTTTAACATTGGTGACCAGAGGTCCAATGCAAGATATCATGTCAGACACAAAGTTATCAGGACTCAAACAAAACTGATATTCGTCTTACGAATATCAGTTTTGTTTGAGTTTAGCTGAAGGTGATAAAGTAGAACAAGAAAAGAAAAGCAGAATCTGTGACAATGGCTATATGTGAAGTTATGGGTGTAAAGCTACCTTAGTGGAAAAGGTCTGTTAGTAGTGTGTAGTGTGTCTACTGTAGCCACTGATTTTGGATGTCTTTGTAACCTAGTGGTTTAATATACATACTGCATGCTATATACCTGTAAATACTGCAATGCACTATGATGCATGGTCTCAATTATAAATCTGGCCATATACTGCATGCCATCATGCTCCCCCTCTCTTGATGCTCCCTGTTTGCTAATTTCTCTCAAAAAATGTATAAAAAACTCTGCTGCTTATTTAATATTAGAAATATCTGTTTTAATATGTTTTTAATATATATAATTCAATTGTGATTAAAACTTGTTGTTTCCACAAATGGTACATTAGAGGAAAGTCTGGTGCTGTCCCTCAGTCAGTTAATAATGGAATAACTCCTACAACATTATGACAACACCCACAGTGTTTTTTAATTCATTTATGAATATCTCAAACCCACATAGTCACTAATTGATTTTCAATGGACCAACTCCAGGAGGTGTCACCTGATGACATAAATTATAGTCTCTGCTCTGCTCTGTTTTCTGTTGAAAAGTATTATAATTTCACCATGTGTATTGTAGATGAAAACCATTTGCAACAACTTTAAGCTTGTTGATGTGGCATACTGTACTCCTGGTAAAGAATTGGTTGTAAAAAATTTAACTGATTAAATTAAGTCTTAGACTCAGACTATCAGAACTAGCACAGACTAATACATAATGATAGACTACTTGTCACTTTGAGTGTCTGTCATGTAAATATGTCCTCTTTGAATGTGGCAGATTATGACTACCACCTACATTCAGACAAGTGCATTCTATACAAAGGGCTAAAATAAAATAAAAAAAAGACAGAATCAGTCATAATCAGCCTTTCGTTAGTACACATGGGGTTATCAGTCCTGAAGATTCAGATCCTGATGTCTGAGTTTAACCTGAAATGTAATGCATGCTGGATTGATTTCTCCACAACCGTGCCACTGATATGGACATACACCTATCATGAATGAATTTAATGTTAGTCCATATTTAGCATTGCCATAACATTTCTTAGAAATGCTGACCTGTACCAGTAAGGTAAGAGTAGGAATCCAGCTTTATAGAGTGGGGTCTATTACCAACCCATTTCTGTTATGTGTAAACCAGTACATTGGCCATCTAAAAACACCTGGACATTGGAACTAGGGCTGGGCATTATTTAAAAAATCACAATACCAGTACCAGAACACTTAAAGGTGATAGATATAGGATTCATACTTCCCGGTCAGTAGGTGTCGCACTCACACTCGCCTCCTCTCGCTCCACTCTTCAATTCTACAGGTTACCAGGTTTGTAAACAACAGACACTGGAGACAGCGATGTCAAGTGAAGAGTCTTTTGTGGTATAGTAATAAAAAATTATAAAAATAAATCATGAATCCTCTCTTGTGCGCCCTGTAACACACTGTAACAGTCTTTGAAAGCATTTTTTGCTCTACTCGTCACTAATGCTAACGTAATTAGTCAATTAGGGTCCTTTGTCGTGGTGGACACACAGATTCCCTGATGATGATAGTTCAGCTTTACTAGATCTTTGATATATTCAGTAGACACTATTTGACAACTCTACAACCAGAAGAATCACAGTCCCAAAAACGAACTTGCTAAAATATCTGAAATTAACCATCGTCCTTACTTTTTCTGAACATATTTCATCTAGGTGCAGTGTCATTACTAGTTCGGCTTTACTAGTTATTTGATATATTCAGTAGATGTATCTTTTTCTGACTCTATTTTACAAGCCGCAAAAAAAAAAAAAAAAACTTTACTGTCTCAAAAATGCAGTTTCTAGAGTATTAGTTAAAATATCTGAAATTAGCCGACATTTTAACTTTTTCTTAACATAGTTCATCTAGGTGCAGTGTAATTACTGTACTAGTTCAGCTTTACTAGATATTAGATATATTCAGCAGATTTACTTTTTTATGACGCCTGTTTGACAACTCTAAAACCGGAACAATCACACTCCCAAAAACGCCATTTCTGGAGAAGTTGCTAAAATATCAGAAATTAACCATCATCATCCTTTTTCTTAACGTATTTCATCTAGGTGCAGTGTCATTACTAGTTCGGCTTTACTAGATTATTAGATATATTCAGCAGATATATCTTTTTACAACCCTGCTGCGTTAGTTAGCAAACATTAGCTTACCTGTCCAGAAGGAAAGCGGCAACCTCTGCGTGGTTTTTTAGCCCTTTTTCTGCCTTCTGCTGACACCAACGATCTAAAGCTGAACCAAAGTTGATTCTGGTTTTGCTTCTCCGTTGATCGGCTAGAATTTGCGACGGATAGCGCTGGGACGACGCCATACCTCTGCAGGTATCACAATCTGGCAATCCTGCTTCGCCCGTAACCAACGTAACCAAATCAAAATATTGACATATTTTGGACCCGTCAGAATTTCTAAAACAATTATTTCTCGACTGTAATTGTTTTTTTATTTCAGGAAAATATAGACTTTAATTCTACACCTCTCTAGATGTTCTGTGGATGTATTATTTATTTTTTTAAATATTCATTTTGATGAAACAGCTATACAGTACATATGACCTTTAAAATGATAATGATACCAGGAGAGCTCTTCATTCAAGACCCATAATGTGAATGGAGTGGTGTCTAGTATAGCCATACTTTTAAACATTTTGGTGGCGCACGCGCACAAACACATGCACGCGCGCGCGCACACACACACACACACACACACACACAAACAGTGACAAGGCTAACTGTTAGCATCCCACAGCTTAAAGTTAACTTATAGTTATTAACTGGCATAACAGCAGATTTGAGCCATTTTGGTGTTGGTGATGTCAGATGTTGTTGGGAATGTTAAACAGCTTGGAGTTGGATGTTTGCCACCTCTACTGTGTTGGCTCATGCTAACCATGCAGACATTGAACTGACTGTTCCACTGGAGGAGAACGGCTGCAGAGAAGGCAGCAACAGAAAGTCTGCTGATATAGTGGGAAGTGTGGAACTGTATGGGATCAGACCCCTGGCGCATAAATGATTGACTGAAGGTACAGTTTGACCTGTGACGTTTTGATATCACAGTTACTGGATTATTTTGATTGTTATCAAGTACCAGTATGCAGCCCTAGTTGGAATAGTGCAGCATCTTACGCATGAGAGTATTCACAGTTGGAAGTGAATTTCATGTGACATCCGGGGACCCAGAAAATCTCTCCCTGATCTGTTTCCAAAGGAAAAGCTTCAAAACTAAGAACAAAGACCTCTAAAGCACACACTCACATTCCACGTTTACTCAAAGGAGGGTGTAGAAGAATATGCACTGGGTGAGCAGCTTTCACATTCAAAGAATGTGACACCATGTTTGGATTCCTCATGCATTCAGATTGTAACATTCAAACTCTAGTTTCAGTGTCAGCACTTTGGACTTGTTCATGTAAAGTTTAAGTGCAAAGAGAAGAGTCCTTGCAATATATTATGCATGCCGCGTACAGTATAGTGGTTGTACAGTTTAATGCCCTTTTAGTGTCCTAATGCCTAGAATCCTAATCAGAATTCACAGGGTGAACTGTTTATATAGCTGGCTAAAGTGCTCAAAGAAACAAGGCTGCTGGCTTGATGAACTTGTCATCATTTTGAATTAAAGAACAGTTATTTTCTTAAAATCAGCATATTCTTGTGTTATATTCTACTACATATTTGACAGGTCTATTTTCAAAGGTACAAAGAGTTCTGGTACCAGATATTTTTGATAAAACTAACACTGTATAAGGCTTCTACTGCAAGTTAAGGTGAAAGAGGTAGTGAATGGAGACTGCGTTAATCTGTTTAGCCTTATCTGTAGTACTGCAACACATTGCCAACATGGGGCCAGACCATGGGGAGCCTCTGCATAGCTGACACACATTTGGTCCAGTGGAAAACTCTTTGATTCATGTTTCCATTTTAGGGCATCCATTTGAGAGAAACTCTGACAAGATATGTCATCTCCTGACGAGAATGCTAGTGCACCATGATACGTTAGAAAGCAAGAGTAATTCAATTCAATTATAAAATACCCTAAACGGACTACAGGATTATCCTCTTTAGTTTTGTCAAGTGTAATGATGTGGCTCTGTGTTTTTCTGATTAGGGCCCAAGCCTTTCTCTGCCATAAAGAGAACAAGAAAAGAGAAAGCATCGGTCCTTCCAATTCAATGCACACTGGTCTAATAAGCTTCAGGGCTCATTATAGAGTAGAGAGAGGCTTCTCCCTTTCTCTCAAAATGCAAGTAATGAGCCATTTGAAATATTCCACAACATTAGGATAACTGAAATTGGAGAGTAAGCCCTTTAAGCTTTGCTTGTGTAACGCATTTAAAAGTGCTCGTTCTTTCCTGAGGCTGGTGGGGATTTTACTTTCAATTTCTCACCTACCGATCTCAATGGCCATTTGGCTCAGGATGCACTATTTTCATTTTCCTGTTTGGTACAATGGCTGCGTTCACACGATGAGCACATGCAGAGATGTTAAACCAGCTTCCTTGGCTTTCATTCAAATAAATTATTTGATGTTTTATATGCAACAGCACTGTGTGTACTATTAATTATTTGCTCTGAGACATTTTTACATTCCGTCCTGCAGTTTGTATTACCCCGAGGCCTAATTTTGGGCATCCTAATCACTCCACCTGATTTTACTGAGGTGTTTTGATTAGATGAATACACGTCAAAACTGCACAATGATACACTCATCTGATATGTAGTCAGTCTGTTTAGTCTTAAAAGTAAGCCCTGTTTGAGCTGATGTGGCCCATTGCTAAGGAGATTATCTGCTGTTTTTGAGGCGTGAAGCAGCTTAGCCATACACCCCTCTGGACAGGACGGAAGTCCATTGCAGCGGCTCAACCCACATCTATCTTTTGAACACAAACTGGCAAGCAGAGAGGATTGGCTTCCTTTTTTAATTATTCAGTATTGTTCAGACCAAAGTATCCCAGCGTTAGGACCGATGATGATCTTGTTTGGTTGTTGATCCACCTCCAAGAGGTCATCTGTTCAAATTTGGTACACCAGGCCAACCAGCAATATTTCTGTTTTTGGTCCGTACCGACTACATTTTTGGGGCTTCTTTGATGCTATAAAGAATATCTACGTAAGCATGCAGTCAAACATACAGGTGACATATAATCAAATTTGTGCCATTTGATAATGTGCTGCAGGGATGACCTTTATTTGTTGGTTAATGTGGAAGTTAATATCACCCTGGTTCCCTTGACAAAAATCCAATGACATGTTTTCATTGGATTTTGGATAATGGCAGAAAATGAGCCCTGTTGAAACAAAAGTTTATGATACTTACACAATTTGTTAAGCAAGTTACTCTTCACACATTAAAGCAACTTTTATGATTTGTAAAGGGTTGATGCAGTCTTCACAAGTAAAAAGCTAATGCTAGGCTAAAAATGGACTACACCACAGTTGTTTGACTTCAGCTTCACCACGACAACAAGGCTGTAAAGCTGTGTTTGGCGTGATGATGCTCTTTTGTTTCAGTTAGCCATTTATTTGCAACTGCCTTTTTTTAGGCACAATACTTCCAAATTCCAATGTATTCTCATAGAACGGTTTGTATGATATCCTACCAAAGATGCATGCACAACATTTCATATGATAGCCTATGAATTTGTGCTCCACAAATGACGTTACTTCCATAATGTGCGTCCTTGTTTACTGTCGTCTGTACATGTGGGGTATTTACTGGTGTCTTTTCTGATGTAGAACAAAACGTGAAAGTCATTTAAGCTTGTATTAACCACAGACCATATTTCAGGCATCTAACCAAAAATCAGTTAAATAAAAACAAAACGCTGACTTCGAGATGAGGCAGACTGGAGTGCTAAAATGCTATCTCATTTCTGGGTTTTAAGACTTATTCCTGCACCACTCTAGAGCCAGTTCAAAGATCTTTGCAGAAAATGAGAGAGGTCTAATTAAAGTCTCAGCAACAAAGCAAGTAAGTGCATTTCCCAAAATGTCAAATTGTTCCTTTGAAGAGTAATCAAACCAAGGAGTTTTGGCTGAAGTGCCTCTACCCTGGAAATTTGAAAAATGCCTCTAGAACGTAAAACAGTATTAACATGGGCAGGGCTGGAAGGGGGGCTAAGACATGCTCATTCACTCCTTTGTGTTTGTTGTGGAAGAGAAGTCAGGGGAGGATGGGTGGTTGGTTGGTGATGAAAGCTGCTACCATATCCATCACCTGCCACTAGATCAGCCAAGCAGCCAGGTAAAATGTCAGGATTTGAACCTAAATCCATCAACAACACTGCTAAATGCTCATGTGGGTTTGGGTTTTATTTACTAGCTGAGAAGGAGGTGGATGTAAATTTCATACACTGAAGTTCACATCTAGTAATTGGGGAGGCAAGAAAGGCATTTGGCTAAAGGGTGTAGTACTCTTGGATTTCTCCAGCAGTCTTTGGTTTAAACATTATCATTTTGGAAAATTACATAATGAACATAATGAAGGAACCGTGTTTGCACCTTAGAGGTTGTATGTGTGAATGACTCCGTTCATGAATGTTTATTAAAACTCAAGAAAGACAGCCGACGTGTGAAGACTTTTTCTTTAAACCATTCAATAAATAGTTGTTTGCCATCACATGATCTAGTGCAGTGCTTTAAAATGTTCCTACATCTCCTGGCCATTACATAGCAATGCAGGGTACAGTGATTATTGTACCTGCTGTACTGACTTCCATGAAGTGGGTGCCCAAGTCATTACAGATACAGCAGTCCTGTAGGCAGCAGACAGTGTGCATTGAAGGCGCACATTGTCAGATCCAGAATACAATATTTTACTGACTGAAAAATATACAACCATCAGCACATTCTGCACTTTGTGGCACAAACTTTAAAATAGTGAGCGAGCTCACACAGTATACAACTGTCAAACCTAATCATCTACACTGTCTGTGGATGTAAATTAAAAAATGCTGTGGTTATAACACAGAATGTATTCCAAATGCAGAACTGAGGCAAATAGACTTGAATCTTAAAAGGCGCTTTAGGTCGCAGTTGTTTGAAACACTAAAACTATTGAAACACAGGCTGTTAATTAGTTTGTGTAGACAAATCTGTTTATTGAAATGGAAGTGTACCGCCCCTTTCACACAGTAGTCTATTCCTGAAATGTTAAGGAACGTTTCCTCCATGGGGTCACGTCTGGATGGAAACAGGGATCGATTTCTGGGAAATCTCTACTGCAAGTTTCCCTCCTCAACACATCTTAGCATTTCAGGCAAAATGCTGGTACGGCTGTGTTGTGAATGTAAGCAGTAACATTGCAAGGTAAAGCGTGTAAAAGGTTATGTCCATCTGAAGGAAGACGCTGTAAGGTGGAGCAAGCAAACCAACCACAAGACTCCACTGGGTGGAGCGTGTAGTAGACCGAGAGAAGCTAGCTACACTATTTCTAATGCTGAAAGCGTTACTCAAATTAATCACAAAGGTGATTATCAGGAAAATATTTTGCAACTATTTTGATAATGAATTAATTAATTATGAATATATGCTTGTTGTTGCTTGATATTAAACTTTAGGTTTTGAACTATTGGTTGGAAAAACCAAACAATTTGAATATGTAATCTTGACTATTGTCATCTTTGGTTAAGTGTAATGGGTATGTAGTTTTTTTTTTACTGTTTTCTGACACTTTGAGGATGTATAGACTGATTGATGATTGGAGAAAATAATCCCCAGAATAATGGATAATGAAAATAATTGTTAGAGGCAGCCTCATCTGAGTCAGGACAATTGGTTGTCCAGATCCCTCACATAATGGCTCACCAGCTGTTAAGTAAGGGGAGCTTTAACATGACAAGAGACACAGATTGTTCAGTTTAAAACTGGGATATCCAGTCATCATTAATTTAAAGTTGGCAAAGCTTCCTCATTGTCATGTTTGTGCCGAGATAGATCAAAGGAGAGTCTGGAGGCTGTGTGTCCCGCCAGGAGCTACTGTCTCAGCTAGGATGACATTTTGTGATTTGGGCTGTTTCCATCTAAGAAACAACACCACTTGTAGAGCATGTTTATTCAGCATGTCTGAGTAATTCAATAAACGTTGTGTGTTGGATGTGGAAATAAGAGGCTGCCAGTTTCTATGAGAAACATATGCTAACTGAGAGCTATACTCAGTAGGTGATTTGAGTGGGGACCACCACCACACCGCTCTCTCCATCCCCTGGGTCCAAACCCAAATCCTGTTCTATCGGTCCCATTTGTGAAACTGGTTTGTGGAAAAATAACAAATCACATACTACTGTAGGTATGGGGATCATTGGCCCTAATTGAGTTACTTATTACCCACTATCCTGCATTCAAATCACATCAAATACAGTTGTCTGGATTGATGATACCACTGTTTGATATGTTGTACATTTAAACTCACTGAACCAGAGGAAGGCAATTAAGTTTGAACAAGTTCATTTTAGAAAAACATATCTAAGTAATGCATTACATGAATTCATTAACTGTGAGAGACCTGCAGGATGGTCAGCAATCTCAGCAGACATTACTATCTTTAAAAGACTGTGGCGCACTCATTTTTTTGAACTAGCGCAAAGGTAGTGATGGTATCATGTGAAATTAGACAACCCAAGGCATCCTTTGGTACCAACCATACTAGCTTGTAGGGAAATGGGCTAAATGACAATAACGGGTTCCTTGACCTCTCACCTCAAGAATGAAAATGGGTTCTATGGGTACCCACGAGTTCTTGCAACCTCACCACTAGGTGCCACTAAGTTCTATGCACTGGACCTTCAACTATTAGTTATATAAATTTAGTTGTTACAATACTGTGTGTGTTTGTGTGTTAGAGCAATGACAGGACAGACAGACAGACAGACAGACAGACAGACAGACAGACAGACAGACAGGACAGACAGACAGACAGACAGACAGACAGACAGACAGACAGACAGACAGACAGACAGACAGAACAGACAGACAGACAGACAGACAGACAGACAGACAGGCAGGCAGGCAGGCAGGCAGGCAGACAGAGCAGAGCTTGAAAGTGTCAGCATTGAATTTCCACCATGGAAATACACATATAGACTTCTAGAGAGATACAGTTTCATTTGAACCTTGAATGGAGATCCATTAAGTACAAGATCACATCACTCTGTGTAATGCAATCTCTCTTTCAACCACTGCTGTCTGCAGTCTTTTGTTATACACATGCATACATGTGTACTGTAAAAAAAGCCAATTAGAAAACCGGTTACCCGAAATCGGTGCACTACAGGAGAAATCTATCCAGGGAACACAGGTTTCTCTAATCCCCAGCCCTGATTACAGAAAATGAGCTTCTGGTTTACATGACTTTTAAGAAATCAGCTCTCTGGAGAAAACCTACTGTAACCCGGTTACTTAAAAGCATGTAAACACACTGACGGTACATGTGGATGCTAAAATATAGAGGGTTGCACCGACACAAATAATACTCCTCAAACTCTCTAATAATGAGGCTGGGAATATTAAAATCTCTTGGCAACCTAGTTTCCACACACAAAATGAATTGATTGGATGATAGATTCCTGTTCT
This sequence comes from Epinephelus awoara, assembly GCA_035609425.1. Taxonomy (NCBI): domain Eukaryota; kingdom Metazoa; phylum Chordata; class Actinopteri; order Perciformes; family Serranidae; genus Epinephelus; species Epinephelus awoara. Next base: position 6,632,907 of record CM069304.1, read on the forward strand.
TTTTACACATGCTGCATCATTAGCATAGGTCTGGACTGCCAACTTACCAAACATCAGTGGTATGCATACTGTCTCCTCAATTAAATATCAACAGTCCACATCGGACAAAGTTCTGTTAGACTAAAATCCTCAATGGGAAATATCAAAGTATCTGTGGATTCAGAGTGAAGGCGGTGCCATGGTACAGATCATCAGATCAAACCGAACAGGATGGAACTTGTCTTACCCTGCTGTGAAATCAGTGATGCACTTACTGCAGCAGGGAGGAGCAGCAAAAAGGATGTGCACCAGATTCAAGGAGAAAATTCAGTGAGGGTTTTACCTGAACGAGTTTATTTATAACCAAATGTAATACATACATATCTGACCTCATAAACATCTCGCCAAAGGACTGCAGTTGAAAATTAGCCAGCTGGCTAACACTGGCACATTTACATAGATGTTGATTAATGTGGGTTGTCCTTATAAATAAATATATGGAATGAATTACTGTTGGTCATACACATCTTGCTATGCACATGGACACGTGTATGGAAAAGCAGATGGTCTCTATCCACTCCAATCTTTGCTAGACTTTTATGAAATGCAACTTTGTTTTTTATATTTTACCCTACTTAAAGCGGAATCTTCTCCAAACACTGTGGCAGGGAGTCTGCAGTCTTAGGAAACACTTCTGGGACAATCTTACAAACATATTCCTCTTTTTGAACCCTAGACAATGCAGCCCAGTCGCCAAAAGAAATGGTTGGTATTGTACTTTTTTGCAAATCACAAACATGAATACATTTGCATGTTTCAAATGTATCATATCAAGGTTTGTAAGATGACATACTATATGAGCTGACTTTGTTAGAGGGAGGTGAAGGGGATGGTGTGACACGTTGGCAAGACGCAACTGTACACCAAACCTCTGCAACCAGTGTTCAAAGTTGGTTGTGATTTACGAAGTCATTGCTGTGTTTCCACAGGCTTTTAAAGCACCAAATCTCACCCCGACCTTGTCACATATTGACGTTTGGTCACAGACTTTCCATGTAGATATGACATGCAAGGGTGCGTTGGTTGTTGACATTCTGGGAAGCCGTGTCAACTGCCTGTTACATGCATTGTTTGTATTCAAAAATCACCTCCAGTCTCTGTCTCTTTCAAAATAAACACACTACATAGGTACAGTGCCACAAACTGAATTTTTCCTTCAACAACAAATGCATGTGGTACATTTTGCCAATACACTTGTGATTAGGGTTAGGCAACAAAAGCACATGGTTGAGTTCAGAAAAAAAAGAAAAGGTTTGGCTTTGTAATCTTACAGGAAGTGAACACCAGTCTCCCGGGTGAAAGTCAGTGGTTGTTGGACCCATCCACCACCTCTCCCGCCTGCCATGCTCAGGCTGCTGCCTTAACTTTTGTTGTTTTCCGGCCGTGTTTCTCCCTGACACCACTGGGTGCTGCTAAACAATGACAGCATCTGCATCCTCATATCACACCGATGTGAAAGGACTGCTTTTTTCGTCAGTGTCTCACACCAGGGGTCACTGAGCACGAGATTTTGGCGACTATGCATTGCTTTATTTTTGAAATTGAATAGAGTTATGAGCTGAAGCTGGGAGCCACATTGCTGTTTTGACACATTGCTTATTGCCTCAAGTTTGCCTGTAGCCATTAAGAGGAGCGCTTGCTGAAGCCAGAATCTGACATAATTTTTATTCATCCAGGGCTTAACATTAGGCCCTGGCATTTGCAAATTCTTATTTCTGGCTACTTGAGAGGTTGATCCATCACTTGATTTACATTCACTGTAAATATATGTGGTTGTGCTGCCTGTTTGGCTGGAATGTAAAAGTATTATCATATGATATATTCCATTCCCAACCCATTGATTTAATCCATTTTTGGGACCTCAGTTATACTAATATTGGAGGCTTGTATTACATAAGGGATCATTTGCGTGACCTTTATGAGATGTTACAAGAGCAAGCAACTGATCAGTGAATCCAAAGTCATCCCTTGTAGGTGATTAAACCTGATATTTGGAAATATACTGATATTTTTTGAAGTCTTGTTGTGTTGGATGAATGTATGATCCTGGCCTTCTTTCTTCTGTGACTTGTCAGTGATATCCTCCTCGTGGGAGATAATGAGTAGATCTTTCTGGTGCTCTTTTTGCATCTAGGCTCAGACATGCAAAAGAACAAACAAAATAACAGACAAAATAAGGGTATCTCCTTACACTTTGATAACATCAAACACTTGACAAGGGGAATTGCCTCCTTGTCTTCGCTGTGATTATAGAAATAGAATGAATAGAAAAGACATTGAGCTGTTTGCTGTGGTCATTTGACTAGTAAAGACGAAATGGCGATTGTAGTTAGTTGTTATGGTAAAAATACACTTCAGTGGGGCCGTAAAGTGTCTCACACTCACTGGTTTGTGGACTCTGTTTTGGCCTGTTCTCACACCTGTTTTCCCTATTAAATAGGACACATACACCGGTACAGCTATCTAAGTTTCTCTTTTTCACTGGACCAAGACATACATTAGCCTAATGGCCTAATTAAGTCATTGTAAAACACACTTTATTCAAACTTGATAAAATCAAGGTAAAACTCACCGAAAAGATCCTAGTTAGTCTTGTTAGTCATCTGGAAAAACAAAGTACAAACACAGTCCCCTGGTTACAAGACATAATACATACATCCAAAAAAAGACAAAATCTACATCTACATGAATCAGTGCCAAGAACTATTTCATCCAGTTCACAGATCACTAATCCAAACAAAACAGAGTTAGAGGGATCCTTCATATGTTACTTGTCTCCTCCTATCCCACACCCTGAAGAGATACCCAGAGAATGCAAAAACACTATTAAAAAAGGTATTCGGTTAAAGCTCCATCCTCCATATCTATCAAATCTAAATCAGGCATATGAACTTTCTAAACAATACCTGTGGCAAATCATGATATAAAGAACAGTAACAATGAAATGACATCACAGCCATGTGGTTCTCCTTGATGGATTTTTGCAGAGATGAGTTAATTTGGTCAATTTTGCTTTTCATCTGTGTCTCAAATGCACTCTGTATATTATCCATCATTCTGTTTAGCTGCTTTTTAAAATTGTGCTTCCTATCGTCCATTTTTCTGTTCATTTTCTTAAATTCTTCAAATAGCTGTGCAATCGTCTGTGATCAAGGTTCTTTCTTGCCTGAACTACGTCGATGTCACATATCCTCCAACCACTTACTTTCTGTTAACCAGACCACAGCACCTGTGCCATAGTGAGAGCTAGATGATCCCCCTTTCAGGACAAATGCTGGTCAAATCAAATTTACCTGGCCAAAAGCTTATAAAAAGAGTGCATTTTAAAGTTCTTAGTACATATTTTTAAGTTCTTTGTGCTAGCGTGCTGGTCAGACAGAATCTGGACCACTGTTCCAGCAAACACAAACACTGATTTATTGGAATAAACCCTTAATTTTACTTAGTTAAATATTCAAACACATTGATCTATACGCTGTTTATCCCAGCAATCTCTGCATCTTAGCTGTTCACTGAGCAGCAGCCCTTCATTGTTCTTCTGAGGCAGCGACATTACATCAGGTTTCAACAAACATGCAATTGATGGCAACAAAATAAACAGAGAAATAACAAGTATGGTAATATTTTCAAAGTAAAGGATTATGTTTCTGAAAATGTACTACTCCGCTGTTTGTTTGGTCATTACCACAAAGCCTAAAACAATGGTTGCAATAGCAACGATACATAAATGATATTTTCCTAGGATAGTGAAGGCATGACGTAACCTACTTTACTTCTGATTGGCTCGTACTTTTTGCCGTTGTTTGTTTTAACCTTTATGACCTACCATAGAACAAGTCTGCCAGAGCATATTTTTACATGCTGTAGAGCCATTTTTGGAGTAGTTTAATATGCTATCCATCAATACAACCCTTATATCCCAAATTTTAACAATATGTACGGACTGATGTCCATACTAACTAAATAAATTGCTAAGATGTGCAATAAACTACCAAAAAAAAAAGAAAATCGTTCTTCTTTTACAAATATTTTTCTCACTACACGCAAGAAAGTTAGCTCATGCTCACAAGGTGATGGTGCTTATTCCAACGTAGGAAGTGCTGTGAATACCTGCAGTCTGGATTATAATGCTTTTGTTGTGTGCGCTTTTTACTGGATTTCTACAAACCCATTATTGCAAGCAAATAGCACTCTGGAACACAATGAATGCTTTACCTTATTTGGTTGCAATTCTACCAGCATTTAAAAATAGATATGCAAATGGAATTGCAGGCATTCCCGTATGAAAGAGCTACGACTGTTTTCATGAACTTATAGTACATTTTCCTACCAAAAGTAATGCGCCACAGGGCTCCAGACTAACTTTTTCCTCGAGGAGCACCAGTGCTCCTTACTTAAAATTTTAGGAGCACCAGCACAAAATTTAGGAGCACTATCTATATCAACACAACATATTCATAATTTTGTCGAGATTAACTGCAATACTGATAATTTAGCAATAAACACAGACAGCCCTGCAGGGTTCAACGCTAAGGTTTTTTTTCACTTGCCCGGTTGGGCAAGTTGGTCAGAGATCTACTTGCCTGAAGTCAGTTTTTACTTGCCCTATAAAAATTGTTTAATTTAATTGGCTATCAAATAACAAAGACTTCGGTTATTTTTATGTTATGTAATCTTTATTCACACTGTATTTATTAATTAAAAAAACATATGTCATGTATTGTAGCTTAATTCCTACACAAAAATGACAGTGTCAGGGCAGCGGCAATCTTTGTCAGTCGTTCTCTGTCTATAATTTTGCGCCCTACTTGAGCCATGCCCACCTCTATTTAGTTTTCACCCCTCTCTCCAGTTCTGCTGTATTAACACCGGGTTTAAGATATTTTGCCTCTATCTCTCTGCCCTGCTCTACTCTACTTCAATGCTACTTAGCTCTCTGTCTACTCTACCAGTAGACGACCACATCCACCTGCTGCACAAAACTAGGATGGAGTTGTAGCAGCAGAGGTGAAGCACACACAGGAAAAATAATTTTCACATGTGTGAAACTTTTTTGTATGCTTGCAAAGCACAGCCTGCTGGGATGTTTCTATGTATACTGGCACCAGAAGGGCTCTTTAGGACTAAGTACATACAGTACATGTGTGCACAGTAATGAGCAGGTGAAATGTCTGTCTAGCTTACATAGGAGGTGTCTCAAGATTTAGGAAAATACAATTTTATTGAACATAATAAAAGTAAAAAGTCACTTGACATGCTGCTGTTTTGTGCTATGACCTATTTAAGTGCTGGAAGTGGTTAATTACGTGACAACGCCTGAACGCAACACAAGCTCAGCACCGAGTGCCGTGCTGCGCTGCTGTGCGGGCAGCGTGTTTGTCTGTGCGTAACAGCAGTCTGTTGTTATTTACACACTTTCCATAACAATAACTTTGTCAGCTGACAAACTGCGCCGGGCTCGGGTCAGGTTTGGTCAGGAAAATGCGCCCGAGCCGCTCTAGCGTGCTCACCTGTGTGTGTGGCGGAACTCCGCCGTGCGCGATACAGAGAGCAGAGGAGAACTGTTAACGCGTGACCATGTAGAGACAGAAATGACACGATGACATAACACTATAAATAGTGTATTGTTATGTTATTATATGAAGCGTCCGTCGCGCAAAATAATATCAATGGGGGGCTGTGGGCAGGACATTGCTGACTCGTCCTCTGAACTATAGTCGTCGGAAGTTTTTTTCTTGTGAAAAACGAATCTATAGTTCGTTTCATAGCGTCACTTTATGGTCAAACGACACAGCACTTTCTACTCGAAACTGCTGCAGTCTGGAGCCCTGCGCCAAAATGCATACATATCCCATGTAATCATTAGCCAATAATTTGCACAGTACCTCGGTATAATGGAAGGCTGTGATTATCTGACCAATGTGCTCAGGGGAGTGAAAAAGGAAGTTGTCCCAAGTGGTCCAGTTTGGTGGAAAATTAATAAGAGTTAGGATAAGAATGTCAGGATAAGCCAGTCACAGACAGAGTAAAGTAGAGTAGAGCTGGTCATGCCCTCACCATCCTAAGATGAAAACATTTTCCAGTGGTACACATAAAAATGGCCACTGCTCTGACCATCCTGTTATGTTGATTTGGATAGTAATGGTAAAATTATATTATTTCTATGGCTTCAGCGCTGAGAAGTTCTGGACTGTGGTCCCTTTTCTGTGCTAAATAACCTCCAGTTCTTAAAAGTTGAGAGGAACCATTTAGTTCTCTAAAGTTTTGTTTGCAACTGGAAGGGCGAGAAGCAAATTAGAACATAATGAGGGGACAGTGTTTTTGTGGTACACTCACTAAAATGTCCTTCCTCTCCTGGCCATTATTAGCCACACAGTGTAATTATTGTACCTGCTATACTGAGTTCCATGAAGTGGTTGTCCAAGTCGTTACAGATACAGCAGGCAGCAGACATTGTACATCGAAGGCACACAAGGTCAGATCCAAAATACATTTTTCTACTGACTCTGACCAAACTTTATCTCAAAAATACACAACCATCAGCACATACTCCAGTTTGTGGCACAAAATTTATCCGCACAGACTGTGGATGCAAATGTCAAGGGTGCAGTTAAGACAGAATAAAGATTGGAAACAACAGGGTTTGGGTTTTTTTGTATTGTTGTTTCTGCACCGTGCCTCCACCTGCTTGAAGAAAGTGCAGAATATATTCCATGTTCAAATGTTCTGCAACATAACCTCTTGGTGCTCTGCAGGACGCATTACATTTTAATTTGGCACAAACCTTAAAATCTGTTGTGTGAAAATATGACTGCAGGCATGAAAAGCAACAGACAAGGATATGGAGTGGAAGAGACTGTGGACATGGAATGGAAGAGAAAATGAGAGGAAATTCTATCTTGATAGTGGTTAGACTGCCTCTTCCCATTTCTAAAGTGCACATTCATATTACACTGCCACTCATTTAATTTGTAGGCTGACTGGGCATGTTGTGAATATAAGCCACACTGCGTGAGATTCAAATGATGCACTCCTCTCCATGTAAAATCAACCTGATATTACTTTTACTAGTCACCAGTTACAAGTCATGATTAGTTTCTAGATGGCATTTTGTAGTATGACATTAGATTGCTGATTGACAAACACACCATATGGGAATATAGCCACATTTTTTTTGAATGCATCCAGGAACACACTGTGCAGTGCATTTCCTGTCAAACAGATATTTTTACTGCTGTCCCAGTTAAAGCGCCTTTCATGCTTGTTTATCAGATTCATGTGACATCAAAGCTTTCAGTTTCTCAGACAGCATGAGAACATCAATACCTGTATTATACTGAAACACTTCAACATGTTTGATCACCTGACATGCATCTCATCCTACTATGACATCACATCAACAGAAAAGGCATCCCACCATATATGTATCCCTTGATGGAGCAAAAATGGCATCTTGCTGTTTTGTTTTTGTTTTTTTGTTTTCTGCTGATTCTATGGTGATTTGTTACATCAACATCTTGCTGATGAGTCCATGTGTTTGTGTGATGTCATACAGTAAGTCATAAGTTTTAATGGTTTGTTCCATTTGATTTCCTATTTATGACTATGAATAACAGTCTACAATTTTTTTTAGTATGAGTACAAACAAAAAGTATTTACATACTGATGGATTTGTGCATTTAATGTTCTGTATAAACATTTTCTCTTAATAATTAGACATTTTTCAAAGGCATAATAGGGATAAAATTCTTAATACTCTTTCTGGTCCACCAAAACCCAGCCGTAGGTACTCCACCATCCACATAGCCATATTGTCACAAAGATTTCATCTAAGATCATTTGCAGACTGAAGCATGAAAAAGAAACTCTTGTACAGTGTTATTTAATGATAATTTTAGAATCTATTTCCACCTAGTATTAACATATGTTTTGGTGAACCGAACACAGGTGAACAGCTGATACACATCACCTGTCACACCTGTGTCTATTATGCATCTCCAGCTGACCAGCTGTGTTCAGATTTTGTCACTACTGCTTGATTCTTGCTAGAAGGTCAAAGGACTCTGCACAAAGTCATTACATTCACAGTCTAACTGCTCGCTAGAATTCTCACTGGTGACACAAGACTTTGTCCGACTCGTCAGAAAATGGGCAAGTTATAGAACGCTGGTGAGCTATCACCAAGACAACCACAACATCCAGGATTGATGACAAACTCCTTTTTCAGCACACTCTGCCCTCGTAATATATCAACGTTTGGTCATGGACTTTCCATGTCGTACCCTTTGGCATTGGTTGTAGATGCTCTGGGACGCCATGTCAACTTCAGCCTGTTACATAAATTATCTGTTTGGAAAATACACTACCGTTTTCACAGAAAATGTACAGTTTGCAGACAGGCTCTTTCAACAACCGGTATAACCTTTTCCTTCAACAACAACAGTACATGGGTATGTTTTGCAAACACACATGATGTTGGGTTTAGGCCACAAACACCGGCCTTCTAGGTGAAAGTTGGTGGTTGCTGGATTCAGCCAGGTAACCAAATGTGATATGCCACTCAGAGCCATATTGGAGCACCGCACAGCCCTACCTCTACCTCTCTCTCTCTCTCATATTTTTTGTGTTGTTTTTCACAGTATTGGCCCAATATGTGGAGCCACCCACCGAGAAACCTCCTGCTCTGATGGTCACTCTGCCCTTGTGCGTTCATGTTGTTTATATCTGTATTTTTAATCCATAAATCAAGGTTTATTCCCTACGTTGAGCAAACTGTGTTTTCAAATCTGTATTTTTGTTATGTAGCCCCACATAATCCTGAACAGATGTTCACAAAGAACATCAAAAACAGACGCGGTATACACTAGATGACTACGGGCAGTAATTCTGACATTCAAAATATATTTCCATGAGTTGTTTCAAGTTTTTTTCATTTATTCATTTATTTGTTTGTTTAGTTTTTTAATAGGACTTGGGCCTCTGGGCTCTGCTTTTGTAAATCAATGGTGCACAGCATCACCTTCAGTCAGTGGCACATGGCACTGTTGCTCAGGGTGTGGTGTCCTGCAGTTAAAGACCTTTTCCACTGTCACATTTGGCCACGCCAAATCAAGCCACACTGTGCCAATTTGCATTTCCATTGTCAGTTTAGACACGCCGTGCCACGTCGAGCTGCGCCAGTGCTGGACCCTCTCCAGAGTAGGTCCAAAAGCCGGGCTTCCCGCCCTTCAGCAGGTAGCGATGACGTTTCACCAACTGCAGCCGACCCCCGACGACCTTGCTTCCCCCCCTGAAACAAGCCGTATGTGTTGCAAGATTCTACTCACGTCCATCTGGAAGAGACCAGAGAGACAGGCATTGACAAAAGTCTGTGTGTTCAGCTCTCAGTACTTTTGTAGCTTCTTACTGAATCTCTGTGGTTTGGCTTTTAGTTTCTTTCCTGCGTCCTGGTTTTATTTTGGATGTCTATTTAACTCTTCAGCCGTATTCGAAGTTGTGTGAAGTTGCTGCTCAAAAACGCAACATTTCCTTATTTTGCTGCTTCATAATAAAAGTTTTCACATTAAAAAAAACAAACAAACAGAGGGCTTTTTTGAAGAATCTATAGGAAATTAAATGTATTAATCACTGAATTAGTGGGACATTGTTAGCGGTTTTTCTTCAATAAAGGCAAGTCTAATGATACCACAGAAAGGAAGAGTAAAAGCAGAAACAGCCACAGTGAGATGTTGATGAAGAGCTGCTCTTACTGCACCTCTGCAAACAGCTCACTTCCAACAGGTAAACTACTTTTACCTGCCCTGCTGTGGAGAAACACATGTAGCAAAAATAAATGACTTTAGCCCACTGCTTTTAAACATCATCACCTAAGAGAAGACAACATCAGAAAGACACACCTTCAAGTAGGTAGCCCTGTTGTAATGGAAAAACAAATCCCTGCCACATAGGGCTGATGTCCCAAACCAAACCAAGCCAAACTAAACCAAGACAAGCCAAGCCAAGCCAAGCCAGCCAGTGACTGTCCTAAAGGGGTATTAGTAACGTTTTGACTGTAAAACATGTATAAGGGATTAAGAAACATCTATAAGGGGTCATAAAGAATAATTAATCAATACGTATGGTCCGGCATGACTAATAGAATCTTCTTTCCCTCCCATCTGAAGCAGTTTGTTCTCTGTGTCATGGTGTTCTGACAGATGTCTACTGGAAAATACAGTTTACAGCTGATACACGCACGCACACACACACACACACCGCTCGCGTGTGGGTGCGCACACACATACACACACACACACACACACACACAAACAAACTACTTGCAAAAGCAAACTGATGTACAAAAGGTGCCTCAAGTGAATCTGTTATCACAACTTAAATCTCCTGTGGTTAGAATATAGAGGTATATACTTGCAAAATTGAAAAAAAAAAAAAAAAAAGAAGAAGTCAATCAAGTTTCTACGGTAGCCCAGTATGGACAAATCATACACTGGCACCAGGAAGGGGCTATTTAAAAAAAAAACAAAAAAACAAAACCATTATAGTGCTTTCTGTTTTTTATTGGTCTTATTCACCTGGTCAGAGAGACCTCTGGCTTCCAGTGAAAACCACCTGAATGTTTGGATCTTAGGTTATCGGAGAAAAAAAGTGTCAACATGTTAGCATTTGATGGACAAGTTGCCCATGGTGACATGCCAAACAACATCAGAGATACATTGATTTGTAACATGAAACTGTGTTACTCACTGGGTCCCTTTGTTTTGAAAGGAGGAGACTTAGATGAATAATTCAGCTTTCGGTAAAATGCTCCTGAACATCTGGGTCAGTAACAGGTGAGCACACATTAAGTTATCAGAGAAAAGGGGTGAGCAAACAATAGTATGTGGTGGGCATGTCTCCGAGATGCCAAACATTATCAGTGGTATCCTTATTTGTAAGGTGAAAATGTTTTATTCAGTGTTTTTAACGGAGTTAATCACTTCATCCATAAACAGCTGGACCTTGACGGGATGATAATTCAGCTCCCAGTAAAAACCTGAAGGAATTCTAGCCGGGAGAAGTTTTAGCTCGTTGCAATCTGCAATCCCACAATAGACAGTAACAAATCCACCTAAATCTTAAATACTTTTGGTGAGTGTGGGAGGAGATACTTCAGTGTTGCTGTGGTCGAAAAAGCTTGGCTCTGCACTTAGCACTGAGCAATGGTTTGATCAATTCGTTAATGAATGTGTGACAAAAATTATTGACATGTACAACATTGGGATGTGAGTGGCTTTTATCCTAATTAATAATGGCTGCTGCCTTTCCTTTCAGCCCACAAGCATAAGCACACTGTCACTGACCACAGGTGATTTTGATAGGTGGATGAGTTCTGTGGGATTCCCACGGGGCGGGAGGACTTTGAAAGAATTCTCAGTCCTATCACTTCAGAGGTGCCATTTAACTGTGATAAATAGGAAAAGATCAGAGAAAAAAAACAGTCTGTCTTTCATCTTTAATTCACAGGTGTGCTCTATTCATTTGATCCAAATGTTAACATTCAGTTAGTTGTACCATTTATTGCAATATACTACACACAAACATGCAGGCACAGTTACAATAATTCCTGTATATCTCTGCAGACTGGAGAATGAATGGGTTAGTTTAAGTGAGAGCTCCTGCTCTAAAATTTTGATCATATTACCACGGCAAATACTAATAATTTGATAGAAGCATATTCATTCATTCATTCATTTGAAATGGGATTTTGGCGGTCATGATTTTTGCCCCCCACAAAATGGTAGATTTCCATGTTTAATTTCCTCTTCTAAAGACTGGTATCAGCATACTAATTCATCTGCCACACACAAAGACTGGCTACAGAAACATTTTTGAATGCTTTCAGATACTTGAGCGAGTGAGTTGGGTTAGCATGAATGCTGCATGTGGAGGAAGATAGAGAAGGCAAGAATATGCTGAAGGACTCTCCTACTGGGAAGTTGTCTGCACTTATACTCTGCATCTGCTAAAGTGAAATATACAACCTTTTTATGGTCAATTTAACAACAGATGGTCGTTTTAGAGAAAGTAAAGATAGATCTACAAAATATATACTCTCAGGTTGAAATTGCATAAGCCAGGATATACTGTAAAAAGGTATGAGAGGCCAAAACTGCTACTAATCGCTAGTCAGCTCATCAATATAATGAACACATGGCTGACAGCCTGGACTTATAAATACAAGGAATTAAAGGCCCATCTCAGCCAGCATGTGCGTGGCGCTTTTCTCATGCTGATCACAAGGTAATATATTTACGCAGTGCATCATACCCTGCCATTTGGTTTCGCTTCAGTGCTGCTGTCATTACTTTGGACTGAATCCTGGAACATAAGATGCAATGGGTCCCATATGAAAAGCTGCCTTTGAACTGAGAAAGCTTGGAAGTTTGAAGGCAGGTGTCACTGTTTGTGCCTTCCACCAGCCAGTGGGAAAACTAACCTAGTTTACTTCCACCTCACCAAAGCATGAGCAGCCCCCCCAAGTGTTTTATCACACTTCCGAGCGGGAATGTTTGGATCCCTTTCTTGTTCCTTCTCTTGGAGCTGGGTGTGCCTCTGAATTAACAATAACCACTGACAGGAACACTGAATGTTACCGAGATATCTGTCACAGATGTCTGTTGTTCCGAGACGCGATGGCAGATTGGAAAACTAACTGACAGTGATTCCTTTGATGTTTCAGTCACATAGTAATTTGTTATGAAAGAAGAGTTAGCATCTATTATAGATTTGGTGAATGCTGGCACGGGAGCAGAGGCTTTGATGTTGGGAGATGTCAAAGGTTCATGCTCATCCTAAAACAATTCTGAGCAAAGCCTTCTTTCTTCCTTCAGTTTCTTCACATTCCTTTCAATCATAAATAAAATCACATTTTTGGTTTAACTGTTTTTGTTGTTGTTGTTTCTCTAATTATTTTTGGCATTTTTCGTGCTACATAAAGGCAGTGACCACAATAATGCTGTACTTTGGAGCTGTTACAAAACCACTCCAAAGCTGAGTGACTATTTATGGATGTAGGCCTGTGGAATGAATAGGTAAAGGGATATGTATGAAAACGTGTTGCTTTGCAAATGCACTGAGTATGCCATCTTGGTGGCAATAGGTGTGTGAGAGGACTAGTTGGCCCATTAAATATTGCAAGCTTCCAACATTTTAACAACGCAATGTTTTTACCATCACGGTCAATATATTCTCATTCCCAACTCTCCAAATGCTGACGCTTGATCAGTGGCCCTACACATCAAAATATTATGTGCTAGGTGCCCATCCTACGTCCGTTTTGACCCCCTTAGACAATGATTCAATTAATGCTTGCTACATGCATTGTGTCTTTTCAAGATAAACTTCTGTTTTCCCAGGAAATGTACAGTTTCTGCTGGTTAAATGCATACAGTGTTTTTCAAAATAAGCTTTGAACATGGGCAAAAACTTTTTACATTTACATCCTTAGATTTAGGGAACAAAAGCAGTTAGGGGTAGATAAAAATCATCATGGTTTAGCTAAAAGTAAGTATGGTTGTTACTAACAATGTAATGTCACATAACCTACTCCACATTTGTCACCAGCGTAGTCTGCCACAAATACTAGCACACTATGCAGGTACTATACGGTACTTTGCTCACAACATCATTGCTGCCCCCTCGTGCATCTCATGCTGCTGCTGAGGGTGCCTCCGTGATTCGGTGACTGATACCAAGAGCCATTGACTAAGCGTAGGTATTTGATGAGTTTGACACATTTTGGAGAAAAAAAAGCTCAGAGCTTGTACAAGATGTATGGGATACACTTTTAAATACATATTAAAAGAATACATACACACTTTTACAATGTTGTAATATGCATGAGAAATGGAAATGACTTTCTGTCCATACATTTTCCACCAATGATCTAGGTCTGGGTAGCAGCAGGCTAAGCAAGGTTAACCCAAAGGGTAACCCAGATATGTTATCCCTTCAGCATGTTATGGGTCTGCCCCAGGGCCTCCTCCCATTGGGACATGGTTGGAACACCTCCACAGAGAGGTGTCAAGGAGGCATCCAAATCAGATGCTGAACCATTTCAGCTGACCATTTTCGATGTGTAGGAGCTACTCCTTCTCTAAGGGTGAGCCTAGTTGCCCTGCAAAGAAAAATCATACTGTATCAGTATCTGCACCTGAAAACTCAACCTGACCTTAGTTTGTAGTGTCTTTGTTTTTGTTTGTTTTTTAACAGATTTTAACCATTGTCATTAATTCTGGATTTCAACAGCAACAGTGACTGTGATCAGAACAAAACTTACATTTAAACTTTGTTTGCTCTGTTGTGCAGTCTGCACTTGAATGACAGGGTGTAATACTGTAGACTGTTTATTATAGAGTCATCTGTTCTGCCTGACCCTGGTTGAAATCGGATATCCTGCTCCCCCGCTGCCCGTAAAGAGGTGTTTGCCAACCACCCACCTCCATGCAAGGACTGCCAGGTGCACACTGGGCAGGTGGCTGCTCTACGATCCGAGCTAGACATGCTGAAAAAGTTCCTCTCAGGTAAGGAGGTGGCTGCCTGTAATTCGACCATCTCCTGACCTCTGTTGTCTGCCGTCTGGAGGAGCCAACTCCCCAGCATGCAAGGGACAAGCAGGTGGTTAAGGCCTCCAGTTCCACTGCTTTTCCTCATTTCATATGGACAGAAGTGGTTATTACAGTGAGAAGAAATACTGGCTGCTGTATGGCTCTGAATGAATCCTTGCCTATGTGGCTCACCACCTCAGATCACTTTTGGTTAACAACAGTCCTGGAGCTGACAGTCTGGTGGTCTCACATAAAGTTCTGAAAGAACTATTGTTGACTTATCAAAAAGCAGACGGCACATGGTCTATGAGCCAGCTTCAGCACTACTCTTCACTGCAGCCCTCTGCCTTGCTCAATTATTTTGAGGCTCTTTCTTTGACACAGTTGCCAAACTGAAGCCTTCTCATGTCCTTTAGATGCCATATTTGTAAAGGTTATTAACAGTCTTGGACACATTCATTTTTAATGAATAATTATAATGTCTTTAATAATTTCAATCAGGGGGCCATGGCATTGAAACTGCCCTCATCAATGTAACAAAAGAGCTTTTATTTACAGCTGATACTGGAGATTGCTTTATTTTAATTCTTCTCAATCTCATCTCAGCACTTGACAGTTATTTTTGGAACACTTTGAAAAGTGGGTTGGCATCAGGGATGCGGCTCTGGACTGGCTTAAATCTTTTTTAATTAACAGGGTTTTTGTTTGTTTGTTTTTCAGTAGTGATTGGTGATTCCTCCTCAATTGTTGTCCCTTGACCTATGGTGTTCCCCAAGGCTCCATCCTTAGTGCCCAGTAGTTTATATATCATGCATAAACAAAAAATTCAACACTGTTGCTATGCAGATGACACACAAATTTATGTCCCATTAAAAACCAGTGGAGAGGGCATTTGTCATTGGTTATTATCTTGTCTTTCTTAATTGAACCACTACATGTCCCAAACATTTCTCCAGCTAAATGAAAACAAATCAGAACTTATTCGTCTTGGTTCTCCAAAGTGTGCACCACACCTCAAATTACCATTCCTTCAGACTTGAAGGTGTTAACCTTCATCCCCACCACTTCTCAGCAGTATGACATTTGTTTTATTGTTTTTTAGCCATGCTTGCGATCTGTTTGACAGTCTGTCAGTTATTGATCCACAACAGACTGAAATTTCTAGAGGGTATGAGATGGATTGCCATGGAAATTTGTACACTCATGCTCTCCACAAGGATGAATATTACTGACTTTGGTGCCCCAGTGACTTTTACCTCCACTGACACCAGCAGGCTGACATTTATGGTTCAGCGTAAAATGTCTCAAAAACTGTTGAATGCTGACGTGAGGTCTTGGTTAACCTTGGACCACATCAACCGTCATCAACAGTAAAACATTTATTTTCGTCCAATACTTTGCTTCGTGTGTCTGACAGTTCATTCTGACAGCTTTCTTTTCTTTCCATCTTAGAAACACTTTGCCAATTCTGACACGTTTTATTTTCTGTATCTTCAGACTCTCTTTTACTCGTTTCCCTTTTTTAGGTGTTTTTGCAGTGTAGGTAGTTGTTGCTAATGCTGTGTGCATGTTTTACACCATTGAATCAGGCTTTCACCCTCTGAATGGACATACATGCATATTTTCATTCGAGAATAGCTAGTGGAGCCCACTCTTTCAGATGACCTGTTATGGCTAAAGCCATCTGTCTTGGGCTAGATTTTCTTCAGTCTGAAAACAGAGCCAAAAGGAGGTGCAGAAGTCTGGTTTTCTCCCCTACCATTCAAATTACAATATACTAAAAGTTTATTATTGGATTCTTGCCGACTGACGCCAAAATAAAACTGCCTACCCCAGCGTTAGTACACCCAGAACATACTCCCATGATAAATTGATGTGTCCAATGAGGGTTGACTTACAGTGCCTGAAAATATTTTCTACGAGTATCTGTGACTAAAAAATGCAGCAAAGGCAAAGCTGCACTAATCAACATGTTAAAATAATCAATGCATCTGACAATGTCCGTGTAGTGTGACCAGTGTTACCGGTAGAAACATGCTCACAGAGAACTATCTCTCAGCTCTGCTGCCCCCGTCAGACAACCCACAACTTTGATGTTTGGTTCAGTCTCACAGTTCTCATCAGCCTTATTTCCAACAGCAGAAGACAGCTGTTAGCAGCGAAAAAGCTCAAATGAACCCACAGTACACTACCTGACCACCAAATGACAGAAAGACAATGGGCCTTGACCAAGAACATAATCATATTTTTATCTTAAATACTTTTTCTTTGAGCACTGTTAGTACAAGTGCGTCAAGTCGGAAACTCTCTTAACTGCAAAAACTTACTATAAATTTCAGCTACCTGTTCATAAAGAAAAGTGCATGCATGACATTTCATTTTTGGCATAACTGACACCCCTAAAA
Source organism: Epinephelus awoara (assembly GCA_035609425.1). NCBI lineage: Eukaryota > Metazoa > Chordata > Actinopteri > Perciformes > Serranidae > Epinephelus > Epinephelus awoara. The sequence goes on from CM069304.1 coordinate 6,649,936, forward strand.
TTGCCATATAAAGTAAACACTTCCGCTGTGCGTTTGGACAAGTTTCATTCACAAAAATGTCCCCAAGAGCAAAAAGAAGAATTTTACATTGCAAGTCAAATGTTATTGGAGGACTCAATACAATTAGAAAGTATTAACAGAATGGCTCTCAACAATTCTCTGTTGGAGAAGGGGGAATGATTTAACATGAAGTTAGATGTTACTAATGGCCTATGCAAAGCTGCCCATGACTGATAAGAAAGGCAGTCACATGACTATCACAGGGATATTAGACAGGATAAACTACAGTGGTATATATATTCCTAAATCCATTTTTTAAAAAATGGTCTCATTCTGGATTTTGACTACTGGTTTAAAAACTGCTATAGTTTATATGGTGCATACAGTAAAAAAAAAAAAAAAAGGAGTAGTTAAAGTGCCTTTACTAAACTACTGTTGCAGAGTAGAATTTCTAGGCACATTACTTGAGATGGAAATATTGTTGTTGTTCTACTTTCATTAGAGGGGATCTCACCAGGTTCAGATGCAACCTCATATCTGGGCCCAGTACAAACCAGTCTTTTATTTCCTTTTGTTCTATAGACAGGCACTTTGCACCCTTTGCATACAGTAGAATATAACATTTAACCACTCAATCATAATTTGTCAAATACAAAACAAACATAATTTAACATAAATGACCAACAATGCATTTAAAAAAAAAAAAAAAGCTATAGATACTGCAGCACATCAGCGCAAAAATGTTTGACCAATGTAAACACCACAGTGGATGCAAACCACAAACACAGTAAGCTTATATATGTGTCTGCAAAAACAGTTCAGATGGCAGCAGAAATGATCTCAAAAGAAATGTCTGGTGTGTCACAGTGGCTTCAAAATAATCATCTGACTTTAAACTAAAACAAGACAGTCTCAATGTGCTTGTCAGTAAAAAAAAGTAATTGAGAACTTTAGAATAAAGATTGATGAGAAAAAGATAGATTAGGTGCGTGAGTTTAAATTTTTAGGCATGATTTTAGAGTAAATGCTTTGTCCGTTTTTGAAGAGACTGTGCAAAATTGTCAAAACAAATCTAAATTACTTTCACTTAATAAGACAATATATACATCTTAAGGCAGCACAGCAGTTCATGCATACCATAATATTCTCCAAATTTTCATACTGTTTTACCATGTGGGGCCAGGGCCACCAAACTACAATTACACCCATTAAGTCATTATATAAACAGGCATCGAAAGAAATGGATGGCTGGATGGCACTATTGACTAATTCAGCAGAAATACAACATATTAATTTTGGACAGTTTTTTTAAGAGTGTGAACAATCTTGCATGGGACATATACTCTGTCAACTGGTAAACAAACAGCCTAGTGGAATCAGAACTAGGAGTATAACAAGTGGAAACTGTAAAGCAGCAAAACAGAGAACAACATTTGGTCAATCATCTTTTTCGGTAAGAGGTATAGAACTGTGGAATGTATTACCATCTGGAATTTAAAAAAAAAAACTGATGTAACTCAAGGCTTTTAACACACATGTAAAGTGATGGCCAAAACTGCTGAAACACGCCTGTGAACACTGATTGTACAGGCAACAATCTTTGATCGCAGATATAAATACAAGCGCACGCATGTGTGTTTAGCATAATGCATGGACATACATGTGTAGGCATGTACACATACACACAAACACACAGGGACCTCATAGCAGTCATTGTTAATTTTTTTGTCTCTGGTCATAGTGTGGTCTCCTCTTTGACTTAGTCTTTACCTGTTTTTTACTTTATATGTAGTGCTGTATTACTGTATTGAATAACTGTGCTCCGCACTCTTACACTTACTGTTTTAATTCTAAAAGCCTAACCAGGGACAGGGGTTAGCTGAGTGAAGTGGAGCCTGAGGAGGAAGCACTGGTTAGCCCCCGCTAGCTGGGAGGCTAGCAGAGGCTAACTGGCTGTGCTGGCAGCTGAGTTAAGTGGAGCCTGAGGAGGAAGCACCGGTTAGCCCCGGTTTCACTACAGGCAGATTCACTCGCCACAGGGACAAGGAAATAAAATCTAAACAGCCAAATTAGTTTGGCTTAGTTTAGCAGTTAGCGATGTCTTTCACTCACTCTCGGTCTCTGCTGTGTTTAGCTATTTCCCTGCTATACTCCAGATGAAATTACACCTAGTTCTTCACATAGCAATTTTTTAATTCCTTAAATCTAGAAATGATGAATTTTGCTTATTGCTACTTTAAATATAGGATCTAAATCGCTCTTTCACCAGTGGCTATGGGTACAGAGGACTCCCAGGGGAAAAGCACACTGCTGTTGCTCAGCCTTCTTTGAAAACTTTTTGTATTGAATTGTTCTGACCCTTCAAACTCAATTTCTTTCTTTACCCACATATGTCACCATTGCATTGTTTGACTGGAGAATTGCCATAAATGTAAAATTCATATTCTAACAGAAAACAATGTGCGGTATCGTAACAATGCGTACTATACCAATGTGTTCTCGTGCCCTGCAGATAACGGTGCATTGTGGCACTTCTGCCCTGTATCTGCTCCTCGCTCTGTGAATGCAGCATATTTACCAGCACAATGACAGCTGACATTGGGAAAAAAAACTATTATTACAAAGAAATACAATCACATCAGTCAAACCCTGATGTTAAATAAACACCCAGAGAAACCATCCCTTTCCTCTTTGGGGAGCCTCTTGAATCCATTTTCTAATTAATTACTGGCTGCAACACCTTGGCTGTACTGACATGAAGAGTGACGTGTCCCTGGGCCCCCAGTCACATCCACCAGCAGCCCCAGTGGCAGGGGAGCTGTGTTTTTAATCACCTGGCCACTGGCATTATCAAGCTGGAGGACCCGTCACCTACTCTGCACACAGATGCTCGTTCATTCATCTCTGCCGGAGGTCAGTGTGTCTGAGAAAGTAGTGCCTGCTGTGTTCTCAAACCGCTGTGCTTCCCCTTTCCCTGTTTGGAGCCTCTTAAAGGCACCACGTGTTGCATTCTGCCCTCGGTGAATCACTGTCACATTAGTTCTGTGGCATTAGTCTAATTGCTGTTAAAAGGAGACGATTGCCGAAGCCTCTTCATTACATTTTGCCAACATGCAGGTTTGGTGGAAAATCTATCAGGTCACATAACAGCTACACTGTAAGACCTGGTTCATAGAGACTGTTAAAGGAATACTTCAACCCCTAAAGGACCATTTGTATCTCAATTACTCACCCGGTCATGATGAATGAATAGAGAAAACTTTGTTTATCTCCTATGCTTCCAGTGAAAGAAGAATCCAAATCCGGAGAAAATTCTTGATAAACTGATGTCATGGGGTCCTTGTTTAACAACAGTGAGACTATACCAAAACATCTGACTCATTTATCCAGCTGTATGCTAAGTACTTCTCAAACGTATCTATGCTACCTTCAAAGCCAGACTCCAATGACAAAAACATTCATTTTACTTCACTGAACAGCTGCTGATCTACCGCTGCTTTTATCAGTGAGTTAGTATGTGTTATTGTATGACCTTGGTATATCCAAACTAATTCTTCAAAACACCAAAGTCACACAATAACAAAAACAATCTAACTGATTGAGGCAGCTGTGGACCAGTAGCTCCCATGTTCAGTGCGGTAAATTACTGTTTTTGTCAGTGGAGTCTGGCTTCAAAGAGAGCATAGATAGGTTTTACTTTTCAGTTCGCTGTCAGAAAGGGCTGTCTGTTTGGGAAGTACTGAGCACATGACTGAATTATCTGCATGAGTTGTGTGAGAGATTTTTAAAGTGATGTTTTGATATGGATTTGCTGTTGATTTCAATTCATGAAGAATATACTCAGTTTTTGGATTCTTCAAGTAAAGGAGGTATGCAAGAAAAACACTATTCAAGGTAATATGTGGTGAGTAATTAATGTGCATACAAATAATAATTTGGGGTTGAGGCATTTCTTTAGAAACTGGTTTTACACAACATTACTCCAGTTACAGTATTCAAAGTAGTTCATTTTGGGTGACCCTTTGGCTGTTGGCGGACTCCAGTTTGCTCTTTGTCTTCTTAATCTGTAAACACACCACCACTAAGGCAAAAAACTGGGGTGTTTTGGACCCTAAAGAATTCTCACCTGAATACCGTCCTCAGGGAGAGGACATGGAACAGTTCACTGTTGTCTTCATCCTGATATCTCACCACTTCTCTCTACTGTCAGCAGAGATCCTACAGCCAGTAACTCCTCTATTCCTCTATAATTTATCTCTGTGTCTCTGTCCCTGTCCTAGTGGTGTTGTCCAACATAGCTGGAGGACAAAAGCTGATGTACAACAGCATATGGACAAAAACATTTGATGTGATATAACATCGCTGTTGGAATCCCCCGCTCAGGCCTACACAACAACTGTTAGAACCCAACTGATCACTAGCAACATCCGCTAACCACAGGCATCAGCTGCTCTCCAGTTCCAGTTGATTACATTGGATAAATTGTTGGAGCTTTAGAAAACTTTTGGTGGTCTTTTATTTGCATGAACACAAACAGAGCAGAATATCTTCAGACCAGAATTTGGTTGGTGTAGGAGTTGCAGTTTTCAGGAATGCGTTCTTTTTTATCCCACGCTGTGCCCCAGTACACCACACATGTACTAAAGACGCTTGTCCACAAAGTGACTAAACTGCCGATGTACTGGGCAGGACACACTTGACTGCAATCTGACCGTGGCACTTGGTTCACATGTCTGCAGTGTTATCTTGTGCACACAGAGCAGCAACTAACCAAAGACTTGTGGAAGTTAAAAGGTGAAAACAAATGCTCAGTGTATTAAAGTAATCATGCATGTTACTGATCCAATCACTTCATGCTAGTCTCTTGAGATTACAACAAGCCTGTAAACTGATGGGCTAATTTTCTTATTGTATCAGTTTGCTATTATCTATCTTATACTATATACTATATATACTTACGCTATATAATTCATATTTGTTGTTTTACTTTTGTATACAAGCTAAGAAAAAGATCCTATTTATTTACCATAATTATTATAAACCTGCTTGACTATGAAAGTTCTGCAAAATACAAGAATGACCATCAACAGTTAGCCTACACATGTATGTTTTAGCCTATTATAATAAAATGTTTATTGATATATAAAAGAATCTGTACATTAAACAAGACATTATTAAACAAGTTTCACAAGTTAAAATAGCTTTGAGAAGTGGCCTCTGCCTCATAGGTGTTAGGAAAATATTTCACAAAAAAAAAAAAAAAAATCATTTTGATTTGTTTTTGAAATCTTCACTTTAACTTTACCCAATTTCCGAATGGCCAATTTCTATCAGGCTCCAAATAAAATAAAGAAAAAAGGGTTTTGTTAAAACCCACAGAACCACATCACAGTTTGGTCTATTTATGTTGTATTTACACATTCTGTGAGTATGTGTACTTTATACTCTATATGTACAACATGAGTATAGGCTAAGAGATGTTTCCTCTGAAACCATGTATCTGTGTCTGTTGAACAGATTTATTTGTTGAGCTAAAGGCAATATAGTCAGCCAGCATTAAAGACAGTAAACATTAATGGGGGAACTCAGCACTGATCTTTGTCATTTCATGGAATGAGTGTTGCATGTAATTGTCCTCATAATACAATTCATATTGTCATCAGTTCTGTTTATGTAGTCCAGTTTTGTGAATGGTTGCATCCTTAATGTGCAAATGTCTGAAGAGAAATGGAGCATTGGTTACAAGTGATTACCGAAAGGGAGACTGCATCGCTCATTTAATTTAAGATTTAAAAAAAAAAGAGAGAGATTTATGATGCTGCAGTGGGTAGCGAATACAAAACGTGTGTAAAACATTGAAAATACCTTAATTTGTTTACCTGGACCATATTAGTGTGATACTGCTCAGAAATATGCTGTAAACTTGGTTTCATTTCAACAGTTTTTGGGTGGCATTTAGAGAACCAGGCTGTACACACAGTGCCCTAAATGAACCAATTGAGCTGGCTTTAGCAATGCATGCTAATCAAATCAGTAAATTCAAAGGTCAATTGGATGCACAGTAGCATATCTACTCCAGCTCTGATCCCCTGGCACGGACCACACATTACGGCCATTCAGTACCTTTTTTTTTATATATATATTAAAATATGAAAAAAATCCAATGTACCATTTTCTATCATTGTTTAATTGTATTGGGTGTATTCCATTGAATATATTACTGTGTTTTACCATTGTGTTTTAATTATTTTAATGAAGTCATAAGCTGTCTTAATCACATTGAGTGAAGTGAAATTTGAGGCTAAAACTTTAACATTGTAATTAGAGAGTTATGCGGCCAATTGACAGCAAGAGAACAGAAGCTTATTAGTCCTGTGGGGAACTATGACAACTGCTCTGAAATAAATGAAGTCCCACTGATTAACTGAGTTACAATAAACTAACAGACTAACATAAGTGTTAGTCCCTGTGCACTGAGATGGACCTGTAATTGTCATTCACGTGAATGCCTGGAGAGATTTCTTCTTTTTCTTTTCAGATTTTGCACAAAGATGCAATTGACCTCACGGAGGAACTAAATAGATAGATTTTAGGGGTCAAAGGTCAAGGTCACCTTAACTTTGCATCAGTCTCATTGCCGTGAACATGATATCTCAAGAACACCTTGAGGGATTTTTTTCAAATTTGGCACAAATTTCTACTAAGACTCAACAATGAGGGAGACATTTGGTGAGATACTGACTTGGTGACACTGAGTTTTTCCTTATCTGCTGTGAGGGTCCTAAGGACAGAAGGATATCGTATGCTGTAAAGCCCTGTAAGGCAAATTGTGATTCGTGATATTGGGCTTTATAAATAAAACTGATTGACTGATTGACTAATCCTTGGTGCCCACCTTGAAACTGTGGTGACTGTGACTGAGCTGCCAGGGGGAAGATTTATTCTAAGCATCCACGTGCTTGCAACTTGACCAGTTTGCAGAGGCACACAACCATGAGGTGGTAATTTTAGGGTTTATTTGTTTATTTTTATGTTTAGCATCTGTCAGAGTGGTGCTAATTGATTTTATGGTTAAAAAAGTAGAGACCAGTACCTCAAATTATGCAACAGAATATGATTTTAAGGTTGTTGTTTTTTACAGGTTTGTTTTTTTTTTTTTTAAAAAAAGCTAAACTGTCCTCATAAACAATAAAACTATGGAAAACTTTGATGTTAAACTACACAGAGGTGGGTAATATGTGAATTTTCCTCAATTAAAGCCTGTCTTGTCACATGCACTAATGATCTTTACATCCAAGTCACCATAACTGAGTTAAATTTCACTGAAAAAGGATATCTTCTGACCCTTGATTCAAGGCTAGAATCTCACAGGGTACACTTAATCAAGAGCCCAGACAACACAAACACACATGCATACACAGGCATACAGATCAAGTTGGTCCAGTCAGAGAGATGAAATTATGTCTTTCTCCAAATCAGTCTGATGCCTGTCTAATGAGCAGTGTGGCAAAGATACATGATGAAGAAAATCAATCATGTATAACACCACAGCGAGCCAGAGAATTGTCAAATTTGTCAGCTAATTTCATGCTAATTGAGTCCCCCAACCTGGGGTTATTTTTAACCTCATCGCTGTTCTGATCACATGGAATAGTGAGCCCTTAGCTCACGTGTCATTAATTAAGCTAAAAACATCAATCATGATTTTCTTTCTCCCCTCAGTACCCGCCAGGATCACTAACATATCAAAGGACGTCACGGTGAATGAGGGCAGCAACGTCAATCTAATGTGTCTGGCGGTTGGTCGTCCTGAGGCCAATATCATCTGGAAGCATCATTCGCCAAGAGGTAAGCCACAAGGTGTTTATTTATTATTATTTTTTTTTTTTATCTGTATTTTTTGTATTTCTGGGTCATAAAAGCTGTCTCTCATGTAAAATGTATTTAATGGAGAAAAGTGTCCCATCCAAAAAAGTCTGGGGCTTTCGCTTCTACAGGCAAGGGTGTAGGTTTCTTTTTAACATTAAGGGGACACATACAGAATGGAGGGTTTAGGGGTCCTCCACTGCATCAAACACTTTTCTGCATTCTGGGGGCTTTTCATGCACTACTTTGTGCCTTTTCTGCATTGATTTAATAAATGTACACGCAACAATTGCACATGTTTTAAATATTGAGGGGGCATGTCCCCTGCACCCTGCTGTCCCCTCCAAAATCTACTCCTGTGTATACAGGTAGAAGATTAGGATGAAGAGCAAAATCCAGTTGTAAACTGGAGACTTGTATGTGCCCTTGGTTAGAGGAAACAGGATTACTTGGCAAAGTGAAAACAGTCTTTGGTTACTGTTACAAAGTGTGCAGCTTGAATGCAGTCGATGAGGAAGGTAGAGGATCAGATGTTAAGATCTATTTTCAAATTTTTAACAAATATGTCATGTCATCTATTTATTAAATCCTTGTCTCAGCTCAGTAAGTCTGTAATGTGGATTTTGTCAGAAAGTTTTCATCATTTTCTTTTCCAACTGTCAAAGGTAATTCAGAAATTGCACAAAACAAATGTGTCAGGCAAAGCTGCAACAGCTTTACCTCAGAGTAAAGGTGACTGAACCAGCCCTCCTACGCACATGGGCTGATGTCGACATTCCCACATAACACACACCTCCGACACTTGCTTCACATGTATTTTTCGCCTACGTGCTGAACAGCCATTTACTTCCAGCAGGATATCAATCTGTAGCTTTTGTGTTAACATAGCCACAAGAGGATTTATGATGAATAATGCCTGGCTCTAATCTATTGACTAAGGCCTTGTTTTCTTTTCAACTTGGTGGATTGGAGGGGTTGAAACTGCAGAACCTGTGGCCTGACAGGACCCAACTCCAATCAACCATGATTTGGCTGGAGGCCACAGCTGCTTTGGTCGGTTCTGTTGTGCTGGCACCTCACAGCCTGCAGTAGAGCCAAGAAGCTCTGTGCGCCTGTATGTGTGAGCACGCATGTGTGTTCTGTGTTCTAATTGTGTCGGCTCCACGCTTCCCACTGAGCATTCAGCAGTGTGAGTCATGCGCTGCTTCTCTATAGGATCAGATGTTCAGCCTCCAACATGACATGAATGCTTACGGCCCAGCTGTTCCTCGCTTACTCCCCATTATCTAGAGCCAGCAGAATCTAGTTCTCACAGCTCAGTGGCTCTCCACCGCCTCAGCCATCCACAACATTTCAGCCCTCCGTTTACTGGTTCCCCAATATTTACTCTGAATATCATGATTTCCCCACAACCCATTTGTTTGAAGTGTGAATTGTAATCACATTCAAAAGGGACAACTTTAATGACTGACACAAAACCACCAGCCAGATGGTCCCATTTACTCTGACTGCATACTTAGTAACCTCCCTCTGGGGTCTGAGTTCAATTTTATGTCTTTGATATACATAGTATTTGGCACTTGTTGAGCACTTAAAAGCTAATATTACCCCCTATAATACTGTTATATTTCTCTCCAATACAAGTAACTGCAAGCAATGAATGTGTCACCAATAGAGGATGACAAAAGTCAGGTTACGTAATGCCTTTGTAATGCTGTTACCCTCTTGTATAGTGCAAGCTCAGCTTGTTCAGTGTATGCTCAGATTTTGGTCACAAAATAAGAAAAGAAGAGAAACTGGAGAATAGACATTCTGAAATAAAGAAAAGACAACAAACATACTTAATAATTATATTATAGACCTTGTCCCATTGTCATTTTTATGCCTCTACGCCAGCAACAGCCACAGCTGGAGGCATTATGGTTACTGGATGTCTGTTCGTCTGTCGGCTGTCCATTCTCATTAATGCGATATCTCAAGAATGCTTGAGGAAATTTCTTTAAATTTAGCATAAATATACACTTGGACTTGACAATGAATTAATTAGATTTTGGTGCTTGTACATCAAAGGTCAATGTCACTGTGACCTTGTCTGTCTTATTCTCATGAATGCAATATCTCAATAAATACTGATTTATTTATTTATTCAAATTTCAAACGTCCACTTGGACTCAGTGATAAATTGATTAGAAGTTGGTGGTCAAAGGTCAGAGTCACTGTGACCTCACAAAACTTGTTTTTGACCATAACTCAAGAATTCATATGCTAATTATGACAGTATTTCACAAAAAATGTCTAATAAAAAATATAAAACAATGAAGAGCTGACATTGTATATCTAAAGGTCAAAGGTCAATTTAAATGTGACGTCAGAATGTTCTGCAACACTTTTCTGGCCATTATTCAACATCACATCTCAGAAGGAGAAGGGGAGACATTTAGTCAGATACTTCATTTGTGTCCACCTTGAAACTGCGCTGATTGTGTAGATTGTCTGTGCTGCTGGGGGAAGATGTGTATAAAGTATTCATGTTTTCATAGACATGCATATAAACTGTAACTGCTTGACTAGTTTGTGGAGACAACGACTGTGATAATTCTATTTTCTGTTTTACAGGATAAAAGTACTTTAAAATGTGTCAATAGGTTGTCATGTAGGTTGAAAATGCCTAAAAAAAGAAAGTCACTCCTGACTGCTAACCCTGAGTTAAGGCACAGCAACAATAGCATTGGCACATGAGGCAATAGAATAGCACTTGTATTAAAGAAAAGTAATATACAGGCATCCGTTGCCAGGGAGCCTGGTATGATGCATTTATGTATGTGTGTACGTGTTATTGTCAACTGGGAAGATAATGGGTTATCTTCCTTGACATTTGTCTGAGTTGCACTAATGAAAAGAGAGACTATGTGGGGAGATGTTTGGGCAGCCTAAGAAATTCTCACTGGCAGTCAGAATCTTAAATGTTTTTCCTGCAGAGTGGCATTTTCCTGACTTGCTCCTCACCGTTTGCTTTTCATGTTTGTCACCAGCGATAATGGACTGTTCCCTCAGAGGATAGTGTTTGTGTCTGTTAGTACAGCACTAAAGGGAGCAGTCTTCTCCCTGAGTTAAACTGCATTTCTAGAAAAAGTCTCAAATCTGCAATGTAACTGCCTTGCCATGTGATAGTTGTTTTTTTGTTCCATGGCATATCATTTCAAATTTTCACACTCGCATGGTGTCAGGAACATGAGCAAATGTAGTGTAGCAGCTGATGATGCAGAAAGATGCCTCACCTTTCACTATCAAAATGACAAGTGACATGAGAAAATTGGCTTTGGCGAACATGGAAGAAATATGGGAATACAGAGACAATATCAGATAGTCACACTGCCTAATTTAAGCCTGAAGCTTGTTAACAAAATCTAAACGGAGTTACTTTCAGAGTCCACGTCATCGTTTAAAATGAATCTTGTTTCCACTGCACTGTTGAATGAAGGGAGACTCTGAAGCCTCAACAGTACATGCCAATAAATCCTCCAACACAGATGGTGACAAATGTAAGAGTTGTGCGGAGAGTAGCAGCCCATAAATGCGTAGCCTCTCTGGTCGTTTACTTAATGTCAGTTTAAGTCTCACCTTTATTTTGTGCACTGCGAGACTTAGTCCCCATTTCAACTCAGTGGGGACTACATAAATTATTCAGCAGTGTCCACTGAATCTCTGGCTGCTGGCCACTAAAAGGATTAGAAGATATATGGTGTGGGAAAACAGTTTATTCAGGGGACAATGCATTATGGATCCCTTCGACCCATTACGACTCATTAAAGCGGATAGGTTGTGAATGTACGATCTCTCAGATGTCAGTTTGTGCCTTCCCTTAACACAATACTGCAGATTAAAAGATGGCGGTAATGTGTGCTGTCCTTTAGAAGTGCTGTGACTGAGTGTTATTGTTACGTGACACCCATGTAACTCCAGTTGTAGTGATTTTTATTGTTTCATGTTAAAGGTCCAGTATGTAGGATTTAGGGAGCTATTTGATATTGATTCCATTGAGGATATTTTAGTTACAATACCAGTTTTTTCTAGAATGTAAAAGAGATTCTTAGAGCACTGTAAATTTTCCAAGAAATTATTTAATAAAAAAGAATAAATTTTGAACAGGATTAAAACTGAATATTATTCAAACTTTATACATTTTCTACATGTTTACATGTCTTTGAACAGGTGTATTGATTAAGTATTGACTTTTTCTTGTGGAGGTTTTATTGCGCTTACAATATCAAGCATAGTTGTCGTCAGCTCAAGCTGTCTTGACTTGTCTGTAACCACCACAGCATCCCTACTCCATATTTGTGTTTGTGTGTGTGTGCGTAACAGTGGCACAAAAGTACAAAAGTAGCCCTGACGCACAGACAGCAGGAGGAGAGGCTGCTGCAGCATGATAATAAATGACACCAAATGTAATGTTGGAGCTTCTCAAGACTACAGTCAAATAAAATAATAATTTAGCACCGGGGCCTGTTTACTACCAGCACGATTAAGAAGGTTAAAGCTTTACACATCCATGGGAAAAAGCATATATTAAGAGACTCCAGGTAAAAACCTCTTGAACATCTGGATCTTAAGTTAACAGAGAAAAAGAGTGACCACACATTAGCGCATTAGGATAGTGGTCCATCTCCTACATGCAAAACAGTGTTTTCACCAGTTTTGATAATCTGTTTGCGTTGGAGAAGAAGAGGCCTCTGCGGATAATTAGCCTCACAGTAAAAAACCCTCCTGAACAGTGAACACTGATGGAACTCTAAACTGACATGCTCGTCTTTCAACCCTCCATCTTAGAAATTTCATTTGTGTATTACTTCTTACAGAGTTGGCTGATTTTTTAACTTTTCATTTATTCACACTTTTTCAGAGTTTCAGATTTTCGGTCCTGACAAGTAAATTGTGAGACAAAAAGCTTCTGACATGTCATGGCCAGCCGTTTGAAAAATTGAGCATGATTGACGTAACCACAGCAGCACAGACCGATGTTGTCAACTTGTGATTAGTCTCCTGATGAGTGTCATTCACAGAGTTATAAAGCAGAAATGAATGGCAAGCTATTCGCAGCGATGTTGGCTTCTAATAAAACCCATACTCTGGCACTGCCTGCTGACACTGGTGAAGCAGTTATCACTGGGAGGAGAAAAAGCATGTGTGCAGGTGTTTCTCAAAGAAAATGCAGAAATGATCCTCTGAAAATTATCATTTCATGACTCTTCACAACGTGCCGCCCACACTGAGAAGAAAGCCTTACATGTATTCTGTCTTTTTAGATGGGGCATAGAAGACACAGGCCTGTTTGATTGCGAGTTCCAATATTCATCAGCATTGGAGGAGTAGTGATTTCTAGTCTGTTTCAAACAGACAGCCTCAATATCCCAACATCAATGCAGAAATACAAGCCTCTAATGAGAGGATTGGAGCTGGCAGTAACAGTTCTTAGAAGAAAATAGGCTCATCTCTGCATGGTTTACCTACAAAACTCTTCATTACATGACAAGACCCATCACATAGAAAAAAGAGCTGGATAAAATTCACTGTGTGTACAGGAGATAATACATGCCTTTGACTTACTGACTGTGGTGAGTGGTGTGCAGTTGGCATCAGGTCTTTATGAAATATTGTAGCCTTTGTTTACAGGTGCATCCAGATAGAAAAAATGTTTCATTTGTTTCTCTTGCTTTTTGCTGTTATCTATGGCACATGTGTTTCACTGTGGGCGGAGCCCTGCTGCTGATTGGAAGAGATACAGACAGCAGTGGAGAGCAGAAGATGACCACATTTACCATGCCACTGCAAGTGCAACAAAAGCCTCATGGGCAAATAGCCAGTAGGAGTAATTTTTCAGTGTAAACAGTGCAAAAGAACAAATGATGACAGTCACCATCCAACAGACACAGTTTGTTTGACTAAATCAGACAAGGCTGCACCGAAGCAACAAACACTAGAGAATACTCTCTTAAAGGGAGAGAGAAACTGCCTTGAGACAGTGACAAGGCCAAAAAGATTTAAAAGAGTGATTGTTATTGAACACTTTGAATTGTAAAAATAAAAAATATTAAAAAAAAAAAATCTTACAGAGCACTGCAATTTCAAGCACATTCATTGGATCGATTTTAACACCTTTAAAGTACATGAAGTGTGCACAGTGCATCTGTGTTATTTTGGAAAATAGAGGTTTCAGATCAGGACTCGGTATCGGCAGATACTCAATATTAATTGACTCGGATTGGGAGCATAATATTTGATCAAGACACCCCTACTAATCACAGCTTATAAGCTTGTGAGGCTAACCTATGACATTAACAGAGTAATCTGTGGCATCTTTGCTTTTCCATGACGTGCTCTCTCTACTGGGCCTTAGTGTTAGGTCATGAAAGGAGACCCGACTCCCCGAAGATGTTGTGACCCAGTACCTGTGTTCACAGATGCTAAAATGGGCTGCAGATAATGCCTCAATGAAGTATAACTTGTCATGGTTTGGAAGCAATAAAGAGTGCAAACACGGCTTCAAGCCTTTTCCTCTTATATTAGTATGTATTTTGTTGACAACCCCTTGCATGCAGGAATATCTCGTCAGTTTCTTTCAGCCATCTTACCTCTTCTTTGCAACCATTCTGAAGCCTTTCTAGCTGGGCAGCACCAAACTTCTCATTTGCAAGAGCTTTAACCTCTTCTGCAGACCCTCTCCTGCCATTACATCTTACTCATAGCTGCTCCAAACTCTTTGGTGTGACCCTCCCCTCCTCTTTGAGACTACTTTAGTGTCTCCCAGATGGCTACAGAGAAGAACTTTTAAGGACATTTAAGCAGTGAAGGAGGCTTTCACTCTGTCCTGTCTGTCCACAGTAATAACACTGCAACACCTCAGTTAAGTGCTAGCATCAACAGTGGAGGCCGGCTGGGTGAAAAGCAAGTCTAATTTCAACATGTTTCGCTCAAATGGCTGTAGGAATCTACGGATACTTTTAACTATGTATGGGGTCCCAAGGCAGTTAGCCTAATGCTCACCGATCTAAAGCAGATGACAGTCCTTGCTAGTGTTGTCAAAAATATAAATTTATTTATGCATATCAATCAAGATTACTTGAAATTATTTCAGTACTCATTTTACGCAGCACTGATACACCAACATATTCTCACTCCAACCTCGTGACCTCATGGACCTACCACGTCAAGATATGCAAGATACTGGTGTGTTGCTTGTTGACATTCTGGCACACTATCAACTTCAGCCTGTGTCTCTTTCAAAATGAACATACTATGTTGGTACAACTCCACAAATTAACATTTTTTTCCTTCAACAACAAATGCACATGGTCACGTTCAGTCTATACACAACCGTGGTTATGTTTAGGCAACAAAAGCATGTGGTTGGGTTTAGGAAAAAGAGCAGGGTTTGGCTTTACAATCTTACTGAACGTGAACACCGGCCTCCCAGGTGAGACTCAGATTGCTGGTGTCCTCACTTTCATTGCTGTCCTGCTGCATTTTCCATTGACACCGCTGGGAGCCATTAAACAATAATGGCTTTTTTTGTTGATGTCACTGACCAAGTACCGGTTTTTGATGACTCTGGAGTGAGACCAGGTTGGATACACTATTACCTGTTGCACTTCCTGGTTCTCTCTTATTGTTAATGTTTACAAGAGATGGCAATGAGCATGAGTATTCATTCAATGTATAGAGTAATCTTTCATTATTTTTTTTGCTTTGTAAAATAAAAAAATGTTGCCACAGATTTCAGCATTTTCAGTCCTGCATCACTCAATCTGACATTACAGGCAGGACGTTGGCCAGGCATGAGAGTGATGTTTGGAAGTATTATAACGAACGAAATAAATAAAATAAATGTGCAGTGCAAGCTATGTAATGTTAAACTGACATATCATTGTTAATCTCTACAGTCTGTGCAGTGCAGAAAGAAGGGTAATTCTATCCCCTTTCCAAATTCTTGCATGGGCATTCATTTCAGACCCTATTCTTACGTTAATTTCTGTTTTTCTGTACCCTCATACTCACTGAATATGGAAACTACTCAAAATGTCAATTTCTTGTGTTTGCTGTTTTCTGCCACTAAGAGAAGAAAAGTTGTCATTGTCATGTTATAGCCTTATTATAATTATTTTTTAATTCAAAATAAATAAATATATTTAAAGCCCTCAATGTCAATTTCCGGCATGGTATTGAAAAAGGTACAGAATATTGTTATTTCTCAAGGTATTGTATCAAAGTTAGAAATCCTAGCACCATGACGTCATTAGGTAGTGTACTGCCCTGTTCACAAAATGTTTGTACTGAACATATTTGCAAAATGTTCCTCAGCGGTTGCTTAATTTGTTAATGATCTTTTTCTTTCTTTTTTTATGTTTTAAACACTTTTAAACACAACGCTTTGTCAAACGTCCTGTTTGCTGAAAAACCAGTAAGGATATGTCCTTTGTGATAACTTGCTCCATCCTTGTGCACTAACTTGTGGAAGGGAGGCCCTGGATGTTAAAAAAATCACCTGATGCCATTGAAAAGACAAAGCAAAGACCCAAATGAGTATATATGAGTACTGAGGGTTCTTACCTTTACCTTTTTATATTAATGGCTGCACTATCATGTGCGGGCAGAGGTGATGAGCCACCTGGCCATGCAAATGCCAAGACAGCATGAGCAGTCCAGTCTAGAAGGTGCAACTTAACACGTACTTAAAACTTCCAGGTGTTGGATGTGGGTAAAACAGTCCTATATTCCCTACTCTCCCTGTCGGTAAGAAAATGATTAAACCTTAATCCAAGGCAGGCTGTGATATTCAAATTTAGTCATACCCTCAATTCCCCACCCACCGTTGAGAACGGTGGGTGTGGAGAAAACTGTCAGCTTATGTGAACATGGTGGACACTGGGCAAAGGGCCAGAGGATTCAGAAGTCTTGCTCTAATTGGTTGAGAATGCCAATACAAATTTCAGTGAATGGTCAAGCCAGTGCAGCCCTGTTAGAGGGTAAAGCCTGCGTGAGATAGACGACAATAAATAATACATCTGCAACATACACTACTGGGCAGGATTTACTCTGCCTCTTTATTGATACATTGAACATATTGATGCTTTATAGAAACTCACTCAACAACCATTTGTGACACTTGTGAAAGTCCACACAATGCACTCGACATATTAATCACAATATGAAATGAACTACCTTATTTAAGTTTGACTATGCAGTTATTTATTTTTTTCTATTGATGTACATGCAGGCCGCTAATGGGCAAATGACTGCGCGAAGCTTTCATAAAGCTTTTTATGTTTTGGGACCTTGAGTTGTCATAAAGAGCTGGCACTTTAAACACAAGTGTGTGTATATAATTCAAGCACTCCATTTTTAGTAATTTTGGACTTTTTTAAATTTTATTTTAAATAAACAAAGTTTTGGCTTTCAGAAAATGAAACTTTTTTTCCACCAAATTCAGCAGACAAATACACGTGAAGCTTGTAAAGGCATGATGACAAGCTGCTAACACTTGTCAGCTGCACTTTCATCCTCAGAACCACTCTTCCTCCCTCCCTCTATGTCAAAATGAGTGAGAGGCTTTACATTATCGTTAACAAGGCAGGGTCTGGGACAGTTGCTTTTAGTCTGATTTCAAATAAACAAAGTGCTGCCTTTAAGAATAATAAAACATCTGACCTAGCCTTTTTCTGAGACGCTTAGCATAGCACATCAAAATATTATTGTGTTACCTGAACTTTTTGTCAGTATGGACGAGCTACACTTCATTAGCTTGATTCCAGACTTTAAGATTCAATTGCTCACTTTAATTTAAGGAAACCATGAGCACAAATAAAATTTTCAGTCAGATTTACCGGCATTGTAAAGAAAAGAAATTAAGAAAATGTGCCGACTCCCTACCTCTGAAGTGATCCTAAAGTCGAATATGTTCCGTCCTCGATTATTTATATTCCTTTAGTCTGTAAAGGTCCACCAATCAAAAGAATGAAAAGGGGTTTTCATGTAAAATAACAAACAAACAAAATAAAACAAACTGCTGTTCAGCATTTTCTCATCTTTCTACAATGGTTTGCTGCAGTCCGTTTTTTTCCCAGCTCATCAAATACCACTGTTTTGTCAGTGATTATGGCATCAGACACAGACACAAAAATGGCACCTTTTCTGGTGTTATGTAACTGGTGGTGTATCATTATGCCACAAAAGGTGCAGCAGTTTATAACACAGCTGGACAGCATCAGTGTGGGCATGGACAGTAACAACTCAATACAGAGCTGGAAAGTCCCTATAGGGTGGGAGAAAGGGGTGGTGGATAGGTCCAACAAACCCTTGACTTTCACCTGGGAGGCAGCTGTTTAAGTCAAACCATGATGTTTTTTTCTAAACCTAATCATGTGCTTTTGTTGCAGAAGGAGAAACATAAATACAAGGTGTTTTACTGACTGTAAGTTTGTTTCCTATGAAAACAGAAGTGTATTTTGGAAAAACACAATGTATATAACAAGCGTAAATTGACACAGCGTCCCAGAATGTTGAGAGAAGACACAGCAGGATATCTGGCATGTCATACATGGATGTGAAAGTCCACTGACCAAGCTGTGATATTTGACGAGTTGGGATGAGAACTTGTCAGTTGATGGTGATACTTGTTTTTAGTACCTTGCTGGCTTCAAAATAAAAGTGTCCCTTAAGTTTTTGGTGTATTATTCATTCCCAAGACAGCCCCTGGAGTAAGCATGAGCTCCCAGTTTAGAAGAAGAATGGGCTCTGTCATGTATCTTTGTGGCCACCATATTGCAAACTCTGAAGGCCTTTTTCTCAGAATCATTGCTCTGGAACAGTCATAATGTAATGTGATGTATTTTTAATATTTGTGGTACAAAAACAGCACTGATGTCATTAGAAAGCCAAGAATCTTCTCTTTCCAGTGTTGTATGAATCTTTTTTTTTTTTTTTTTTAAATCAAAGTAATATATTGTAGGGGACATTTTGAGCATATTTGAATATGTGTATGTTATGTATATCGTAAGTAAGGTCAAGGTCTAATTCACCTTTTTAGCTCTTTAATTTACCAACATGGACAAGCCACTTAGAACCATTGACATTTGGAGTTAAATCATGTGGATCACATAAAAAGGAACTGCCATGAAACTTAACATACTTCAAATGGTTGTGAAAGATAGCCTGTGTTAAATATTTGCTAATAATGAGTTTTCTTTTGCAAGACTTAGGTGCAAAAGAATTGTACACCCATGTATTAGCACAAAACAACGTTTAGAATAAACCTATGTAGGATTTGCTTAGCAGCAGCCATTATGATCAGAAGTGGTCACTAGGGGTGTAACGGTACACACAAATCTCGGTTCGGTACGTACCTCGGTACACAAGTCACGGTTCGGTTTTTTTCTCGGTACAGTAATGAAAAAAATAGACAACTATTAAATATCTTTTACTTATTGGTAACCTTATTAAAACATACCACCACAGCAGTTAACTATTTTTACACAATTTTTTTAAATGAAACAAATATATATGAAATCCTGCTTTTTCACATTGTTTGAATGAAAATAGAAATATAAAAGTGAAAAATAAAATCCTGCTGTTTTTTCAACACATTTTTTGAATGAAAAATATAAATATACATTTCTGCTTTAACAGTTTTACAATTAAAATAAAAAGTATAGTGCAGCTGGTCAGCTTTAAAGCCTGCTCAGATTCAGTTTTACTAGGAACTTACCTAGCTTTCCCACTTCGTTAAAGTGCAGTAAACAAAACATGATTATATCTAAAGTGCAGCTTAAACAATTTTACTCAACTCCAATGGCGTTGGTTATTCCTTTAGCACAATGGTCAGGGAAACGCTCTTTCTTTTTAAACGGCGACAATATCGTAGTTTGCACCAGATTGCTTTTTCTAGTCGTGCCGGTTAACGTTCAAACTCGGGTGGTGTCACTTTAGATGCGTTAGCATGTTAGACGTGTTTCCAAGTACATACCCGACCGCTGTTCTGCAGTGTCGGCACACTGCTTTTGTCTTGTCAACTTGTTTATTTCCATCCTCATATTTTACCCTGAAACCAAAGTGTTCCCAAACAGAGGACTTAAGGTTTGCGGGTGGGTCTTCAGGTTCGTCAGGCTCACTTGCCATGTTGTCAAAATGCGAGAATGCGCTGTTCAAAGTGAAAGCAGAGATTTATGGGACTCGGTCCGTCACTCAATTATGTCCGGGAACTAGATATTTTAAATGGTTCGGCTCGCAAAAATGGAATTAAAATAAAACAAAATAAAATAAAATAATATCCTGCGCCCAATAATTCGGTACAGGGTCGTGCCGAACCGAAAATCGCAATACATAAAATACAATGTACCGTTACGGCCCTAGTGGTCACATCACGCTAATTTGTAAAGGTCAAAGTAAACATATGTTTTCGAGTAGAGTATAGGTGTGGGTGTTTTGTGGAGGAATTCACTTTCAGAATATTGGGAAGACCTTGGTTGCCTCTCTGTATCATTAATGTCCATGATATTACTTAACTTTTAATGAAATAGAGAATTTCTCTTTTTTGGCCATAAACTCCTTTTCCGCCCTGAGTAGCGTTTACACAAAGTTTTTCAGCTGAATGCACTCAACAACGTTCACTCTGGCCCCCAGGAAGTGCACCAGGCTTTGATCCCATACCATGTGTAACTCTGAAATGGTAACATCCAATCACAACACTACTCAGGTTGTTCTATGGACCCAATAATGCTGAAGCTGTGCCAAACTCTAGGGTCATTTTATATGCAGCAGTTGAAAGTTTTTGGCTTCATGTGCCACTGAACAATTTTCATAGGAATGTACAAGGCCTAGCCACCAATGCTGGATCCAGTTCTCTTTATACATCCATGCCTTCACTAGTAGGATAGGGCAGCCTGTAGGCAGCCTCAGAGGCAAAACCCAGGGAAAGAAATGTCAGGCAAGCTACCTCTTTTTTTTGAGGAGTGAACTCAGATGAGGCTGGGCTATGGTGGCTGGGCAGTAAGAGGACAATGTTATGAGAGATTTTAGAAAGAAAACAAAAACCAGAAATAGGATTTTGAAAAGTGGGGTATACAAAAGTGAGGTGGAGCTAGACCGTGTTAGTGAGCCACTGTATGCATATTTAAAGAAACAGAATTACTCGTCTTACCACACACTGTACAAAGGAAAAGCATTGTCATCAAGGAAACAGAGCTATACAACTGCAATGAAATCTTTGCAAAACTCATCAGAACAACATATCTTATAAGGCTATTCCTCTCAAAAACAGAGCCAAGTGTTGTGCTGTGCTTTTGTACAGCGACCAAGATGTCAGCAGCTGCAAATGCCAGCTATCATATAAAATGTCACCAAGGACAAACCCTCGATTCTCAGGGAGCAGTTTCTGGGCTGTATTAGTCCCTCAATCAATAGAGTTCGAGTTGCCTACCATTATCCATAAGAGGCTGGGGGAGCTTGATGTACCCTTTCAGGACAATCATATAACAGAATAAGAGAACAAAGATGAAAGGAAAAAATAAAGGCATGCCAGCCTGAGTACTGGAGGAAAACCCTCATGTGTTTGTTCCCTGTGGAGCAAACACTTTAAATCTCATGATGGCTGACATCGCCAAAGAGTCATTTCATAACAACAGCCTCTGTGGAGTTGTTCAGAAACTCTGCAGTCTGTTTTCATTGGTTCCTGAGTGTTGAGAGATGCAAACAGAAAGAACAAAAGACGCAAATACATGCAGACTTTATTTAGTGCTTGAATAAGCCAAGGTGAGGACAGCGTCAGTCAGACTGAAACATTATGTAACCAGAATAATAAAACCTAATTGAAGTTAGATGATCCTTCTATACAGTAGAATCAATTCAGTGCTTGGAAAATTGAATTAGATCACATTGTCTGTTGTCTCCAAAGACTGAGGGACTTCAAAGACTAGTTTAAAGTTAATGTAAGAACTATAACAGACTATCTATCTATCTATCTATATATCTATCTATAGCCCTTTTTACACAGAGATCATGCTATAGGGTCGATTTTACCCTAGGAGCTCCTCAGTCATATTGTTTCCCCAATTTCCAGACATTTTCATCCTGTGTTCTTCTTCTTTGAGTTAGCCATTGACTTTTGTCAGCTACATTTTAAATCTCCCATGGTGGATCGTATGCGTAACATCTCATCAAATCATGGGCGTCAGAGCCATCATAAGTGGGTGGGACAAGTCCCACTCACTTTTAAGGTCCAATAATATTGGACCCACCCACTTTCACCATCATTTTCTGCACCCCTCAGTTTAAGTTTTATGTAGTACTGAAAGGGGAGGGACAAACAAGAGGGAGACTGACAGGCACCCTACAACTATTGTTTCCACAAAGCAACTGTTGCTGTCACAGGTGTTTACAAATACCACACAATATGCAAAGGATTCAAGAATAATAGCAGAGCATATTACACCCCCCCAGTCTACACTTGGTCAGTGTCTATTGATTTCTGTATGTTTTAATATTTGCATAAAACTACAAAATGTACTTCTTTTTATTATTTGGTATATGTTTTACACTTGGAAATATAAATAAGTAAATGTACTTACAATTTGATTTGATATTTCTTCTCTTGCTATAGCCAGATAACAACTAACAACTTAAAACTAACACAAAACATCTAAATTTAATTGAATGATACAATAAATAAATAAATAAAATGAGGCTTGAATGAATAACAGATGTTATTACTTTATGTCCCTAATAACATGACATTCACTTATACTGATTACACAACTGATTTTAGGCTTGGCCCATACTAACAACATTAATTAATAAAATAAATCATCTTTATGTATTTGCTGTCAAGTAAAACGCACACACACACACACACACACACAAATACATAATGAGTAACCTGTTCTGAAAACTATCCTCACAGCCACTTAATATAGAAGCACTGGAGTAAACAATACATTTGCTGAACATAGTAATGGGAGCACAGCACATATGCACGTACCTGTCATGAGTCCACAGATAGCAAAATGCTGTTATGTGTATTCTATCCTCACAACAACACGCCTAACACGAGAAAAAGACAAGCTTAAACATGTATCCTATGTGAAGATAAAATGGTGGACGTCAACACTTATGCAAGAGAGAGGTGACTTAGCTAGTTCACTCAATCTCTGAGCTCAGTTTACAGGAAAAATGCCCAACAGAAATGTAGTCAGATCATCTACCCTAATGCCATTATGCATTAATAAGCAGCTCTGTGCACTTAAATCAACATCACAAGTTAAAATTCTCTGTTTATAATCACACTACGATAAATGCATTCCTCTCGCAAGTTCACTGCGGTACATCTACTCACAATCAGTAGAGGGCGCAGTCACACAAACAAATACGGTACTTCCACAACCAAAAAGGACAATGGTAAAATTACTACGTATTGTAATGGAACACATCCCACAAAACGTTAAACTTACAAAATATTATTCACAGTCATTTTTCTGTACAACACTACAAAATCTTAATTGAAGCCACCTGAGAGTGTCTGATGGGACATTCTGTTGAGAATCAGCTCTACTTTGAAACCCCTTCCCTCCACGATCAGACCTCCTGCTGCAGCTAAACACAGTCTCATAGGATTAAGACATCATTACAGTGCCTCTTTTTTCCAGCATCTGTGGCACCTAATTTTCCTAAGTTTCATGAATGCTTAAAGTTTCTAAGTTCAAGCCCTTTGGTCACTGACATGATGGTGTGAATTTTTGTAATTAAATGTGTGTTCTTAACCATTACAAATGTGTGTCAGAGAACTGAGTTTGACCACTATGAATCTGTGTACCACAATACACAGCACGACTGCAAGTAAAAATAAAATAACTGTTTAAAAAAAAAAAATGCAGCTACTCTTGCTTCTCTCAAATAAAACTGGGTCAAACTAATTGGCGCCTGATTACCACCCAATAAAGAATTCACTGGCACACACACTCAGCTGTGCTTCACACAACAGAGCTGTATCAGTCTTGTAATGATTAAAAAAATTATCTGCTTCATGCATATTCATGACATTTTTCACTGTCAAAATTAGGATTTAGAGAAACCTCTGTCACATTTTTAAAAGTTTTAATGGTTATAACAAGGTGATGCTAAAGAACACAATTTAAACTAAAAACTTGAAATCATTTGGCACTTTCCATACTGCTGAGTATTGCTCATTAAAATAATAAATCAACTAGGTGTTAGAAAGCTCATCTGGTAGAGCTGGGGGTCACTTATCTGGTAGAGTGGATGCACCATGTATCAACGCTAAGTTCATACTGCATTGGCGCGGGTCCGCCTCCAGCCTGTGAGGCATGTCATCGCCTCTCTCCCATGCCTTTTTAGTTGTTACAGCCCCATTTACATTCTAAAAGAACAGCGCAACTTAAATATGTTAAGTTAATTTCAAAAGATCATATGAACATCCTTCCATCCATCCATTTTCATCTGGGGCAGCAAGCTGAGCAAGGTACTCCAGACATCCCTCTCCCAAGCAATGCTTTCCAACTCCTCTTCCTCAGTGATCCCGAGGTGCTCCGAAGCCAGATGAGATAGATAATCCCTCCAACAGGTTCTGGGTCTCCCCGGGACCTCCTACCAGTTGGATGTGCTTGGAAAACATCCAACAGGAGGCATCCTGATTAGAAACATCTCAGCAGACCCCTTTTGACGCAAAAGAGCAGTGGCTCTACCCCAAGCTCTCCATCTTTAAGGCTGAGCCCAGCCACCCTGAGGAAAATCATTTCAGCTGCTTGTATCCTCAATCTCATTATTTTGGTCACTACTCAAAGGTCATGATCGTAGGTGCAGCAATAAATGGAGAGCTTTGCCTTCTGGCTCAGCTCCCTCTTCACCACAACAATCCAGTGCAAGGCCTGTTTCACCTCTGATGCTGCGCCACAGCGCTTGTCCATCTCACACTCCATTTTACCTTCACTCAAGAACAAGACCCCAAGATATTTCAATTATTACGCTTGGGCTAGTGACTCTCCCCAAATCCAGAGGGGGCAACTAACTGTTTTATCATATGAACAGTGGCGTCTATTGCTATCAATAAGTTTTACACGGGGTAGGATCTGTGGATTCATTCTGAGCCTGTAACACATCCTGTAAGTCTTCTATCAAGCTGACAGGTTTGTGCTTTTGGATTGAGGTTGTGTATTTTGCCTTATTTATGTGAAAATATGAGTGGAACATGGAGAGCATATGGATGGATGGCGGAAAGGTGGATTATGATGTTTGAGTGCTCTGTGAAAGACAAATCTTTAACATTTTACAGCCACCTTTCAAGTCTACAGGGAGTGATCAACTTAAAATCAATTGTATAGCTTGCAGGCAGCCAGCGAAGAGATTCTATTTATTATTGCCTCCAAAGTAAAATCCCTCTAGGCAGTAAGGTATGAAATTAACTTCTGTCTTTTGGACTTCTCACTGATAATCTCTGTTTTGTCCTTTGACAGTACAAAACTTGGAGCAATCCATTCACTGATGTCTGAGTACAGTACAATGAACACTAAAACTGTCAAAAACTAGAAGGGCACTCAGAGAGTACAGACCTCTGCTAAGACCAAACGACATATCTCACAATGTTAAAGATGCATTAAACAACACTGAGAACATTAATTTAGCAGCAAACTACTACTATTCATGTTCCCATTGGGTAGCTTAATAATGGCACTCAACATTGCTCTTTACTCAGACTGTGCATTAACAGGAGAGCAGTACTTATGCGGTACAGTAAGTGCACCACTGTATGATATCACGTTTTGTTAGCACGGTTAGGCTGTTAGCACTGGTGATAACGCTGTCTTGATCGACGATTGCGGGACGGTCACTGTGGCGTAATGCCCTGCTTTTAGTTACCCCCCAGGTTACCCTAGTGACTGTGAGCTAACCCCATTAACACTATTAGCTCTTTTAGCATTGTTGTCATTTCTAGCACTGCACTATTAACCACCACCACTTTGGCAAAGCCACCTCCATGTTAGCTTGTGACGACTGAGGTGAGAGCTGTGTGCAATCCCGGCCCAGACTAAAAATGTTGTGTATTGTAAAGAATAGTTTGTGTATCTGTCCCATGATTAGGATCCTCCTCAAAATTGAATGGGTTCTTTATTGTCCTATGCTACACCCTTCCACCAGGTTTCATATAAATCAGGCAAGTAGTTTTCCATTATGTTGATGACAAACAGCAAAAGCACAAACTAGGAGTAGGCTTCATCTGCTTTAGTATGAAAAATATGTACTAAAATACAGAACAATTGCAAAATGTCATAGGAATTTCATGAACATATTTCCTGACCTTACTATCACATATTTCACAATAGCTATAATGACTATATTACTTGATCACCAGGCTCTCTGATCCTTTAGAAACTGGAGGGGGTTGGCCATCTGAAGAATAATACTTTCTTTAACATTTTGTTTAAGATGAAGCTCATTTACAATGCACAGACATAATATCCTTTTTTATTTTTAAT
The DNA here is from genome assembly GCA_035609425.1 of Epinephelus awoara. Classification (NCBI taxonomy): domain Eukaryota; kingdom Metazoa; phylum Chordata; class Actinopteri; order Perciformes; family Serranidae; genus Epinephelus; species Epinephelus awoara. The sequence continues at coordinate 6,676,338 of CM069304.1, forward strand.
TGACTGAAATATTAATTTTTAGTTAGCCTATTATTATCCTGCTTGCAACTTCTTTTTAAAGTGCTGCTGAGAAAATAGGCCTACTTCCCAGTCAGTTAATTATATAGTAAATGGTTACTTGACATTTTAATCATAATGCTTCACCTACTGGTAGCCTGGATCCAGCTCACCAAATTGTACTCCCCTTAGCCGCCTCCCTCAGCTTTTTCCCTCTGCTGTCTCTCTTGCACAGAGCCTGCTGCATATTTAGGTTACAAAATAAATTGCAATAAATGTCAACATACACACTAATGCAACAATCCTTATTTTTCTCAGTAGAATCTGGCGTTGAAAAGAGCAATGTAACAACATAAGTTTCCCATTGGAAATCACTGTCTGACATTAAAGTAAAGCAGTGAAAATATTCTAAAAATAGTCTAACTTAAACTGTTTTTTTGTTGTTGTTGTTGTTGTTGTTGTTGTTTTAAGTGGCTTAATTACGTTTTTTTTTGCCCGGGGGGGGGGGGGGGGGGGGGGTCTAGTGTAGTGTTGAGAGCACTCTAGACTCCAGCCTGCTTCTCCAAACTCGGGCCGTGCTGACTGATATCTACTGAATGTTATATGCTATTTATTTGTGCTGTAAGTACCCCATACAACCCCACTTCAAAGACATCTGAACTATCCCTTAACAACTGGGAGTGCTAGAGAAAGGGTCAGATGAGCACAACTACAACTTCCTCCTTGTAGGGGCTTGAGATGTGCATCCATTTGTTTACAGGCAATATTTAGCCTTTTTTTTTTGCAGATGATGACCCTCTGAAGGAACACAAAGAAGTGCTTCATATAATGGAGGCAGCAGACTTCGCCCATTAACATGGCTGTGGGCACATGTCTGAGCTCATGTAGGATGATCTTCTCCTCTATTACCACAACTACACTGAGGACTTCCAAAAAGCATCATGCAGAAGGCCTTTGTGTCCAGTCAACAATCCCACCTGCATTCCTTTAATTATCACATCAAGGGTTTCTCCATCAGCCTAAAGACACATAAAGACATACACATCTTTGACTTTGAAACATCACTACCCTTCGTGCCATTCGATCTAATTTCTATTTTTTGTTAATATCTTATAATTAAGAGGATAATACAAGAAAGAGCAAGGTCTGGTGTTATGTGTGTTGTTTTACAGATGGTGTTTGTTTGGTGGTTTAGAGAACCTTCATCAACCCTAGAATAAAAAAAAAGTGTAAAAATCTCTAAAACCTTCAACTAGAATAATTAATAATAATAATAATACATTTTATTTATAAAGCCCTTTCCAAAGTTCTCAAAGTCGCTTTACACATTTTACTGTTGAATTGTTTGTAATAACCTGTATACAGCATATTTAATGACAGACCCTGTAATTCATATCTTCTTGATATAAAGTATGTAAAGTCTAAACATTAAAATAAATAATTGTACATACTACTGTAATACTCAATGATTTATATGAAAGCTATTTTTTACCTAACACTGATGTTCATTGTTAGTTGATTCAAAAATTTTCGAGCTCCATTTACTGGAGGACCCATGAATTGGCTGTAAAGGGGGCGGCCCAAGACGTTGATGCTTGAGTAAAATTCCTCGTACCGTCTGTAAAGGAGAGTATTGCTGTGGTTTAAATTAATTTAATGTACAACTGGAGTAAACTATAACACAAAGCCCCTCTGTCATTCAGTCATGCATCACTCTCAACAGAGAGGGAGAAATGGAAATGGCGACAAACAAAATGTTCGCTCAGAACTGAGTTTTAAGTTGCATTCTTCATTTGCAACACGCTCTACATTATCCAAATAAGTATCAGCATAAAAAAACATCAAAACAAGATTACAGAGTTAATTTTTCTACTTACTGGTCGATATAAAATACCAAGAGCGGGTAAAGCATGTACAGCGACTCAGCAGTTCGAATGTGAATCCCCCAGCCAGAGTAAAGCTAATCTCCTCTGTAGCAGGCTGGCCAGCTAACGTTAGCGGACGCTAGCTAACCAACGTTAGCTAACTGAGGTTTGGTTGGGGAGTAGAGAAGGCGGTGTCCAGCGAAAAACCTGTCGCATGAAATTAAAAAAAAAAAAAAAAGAACTAAACCAGTTTGTTAGACATTTAAATTGTATACCTTTTATCAAAAGCAAGACTGATAACAATTTGTCCACCGTAGGCGTTAGCTTAAGGTCACAAACTAAGGAGCACAACATAAACATTAAGGTACTAGTATTACACCCTGGGTAAATGGAAATAAACTTAAAGACATCATTTAAATGTATCTCTAGGTGCAATAGCTTATTGGGAAAAAATCCTTATTCCCCTCCCTGAGGTTGCTGATGGTAAGGTTAAGTTGCTCCGCAGGTTGCAGACTTCCTCTGTCGGATGCACTATGGTGGCAGTAACGTTGTTTCTTTTTACCACAAAATGTCTTTTTGTTTAACTGAAAAAAACTCAAGTTCAGTCAACACAAACAGATCTGCCAACAGTCAATACAATGAATTACTGTAAGTTTTACATTCAGAAACTCCACAAAAACTACAAAATCCAAAACTAGTCAGAGCGAAAATGTAGGTGGACATAATTAAATGGTACTGCGATGTTTTACAGTGCAAGCCCAAACAGACACCATCACAATTATTTCTCATATTTTTAAAAGACCTCTCTACAGGTAGAAAAACATAATGTGCTGTCTACAGGATGAATAGTGGCCCACGTGAAAAGTAAACCGAATACATGTGTTAAATCTCGAGGTGCCCCTTTGGTGTTGTGGTACAACTTTTTTTGTTAGTTTCAAACATAAATCAAGAGAAAGGCAACCTAAGTCTTTATTGATTCCCAGAGGGAAAACACAAGACAGAAGTAAGCACAAGTAAGTCCGGCTTTTTTTATTGATTGATTTTTTCTTTATCTTATTATTGATTTGGACTATGAGTATGAGTTCTCTTCGCTTCCACTCCCAGGATGATAACTAGGACAGGGGCCTCCGGTTATTCTGGTAGTCCACCATTAGAAAAGTGGTTAAGCCGGTCCCAGGGTGCCGTAGAAATAGCCATTCATGTCCTTGTGATGTCAGTGCAACAGGACTGTCATTGATGAAAGAGCTGGGAGCGTCTTTCCTTTGCCACTGTAATGGTGGGAGAGTGAAGATCACGTTAAGTCAAATTAGCTTTATTTGTATAATGATAGTTATATAGGCTTTGTGAATGAACAGTTGGTGTGGCATGGATTATCTGAGCCAGGGATGGAGCTGTAGCTGCTCTAAGGTGGGATGCCTCTCAGGGTCTCTGAGCAGACATATGTGCAATATGTGCAGGGAATGTTGGCAGTCTGGAAAGTGAGAAAAGGAGACAAAGAGAGAGAAAGAGCAGATCAGAAGTTTAAATTCAGCTCTGTGATTTGTTGGAAAACAAGCATTGCTTATGAAGATTTTTGACTGTTAACATATTTGGAGAGGGTGGTTAAAGTAACACAAAACACATAAATTCATTGGAATCACAAAAGTGTCCCGCCCTTTTTTCCCTCAGTTTAATCTTTATTTTATCTCTGTTTCATCTCTTGGTTCATTTATAACAAGATATAACAATTGATTAGAATTTCACAGAGCTCATGACATTAAAAAACCCAGCAATGTCTCTTTTATAAACAGCATCTCTGTGACAATGTGTAATCCAATTTAACTGAGAACATTTTACATTAGAAAAAAGACCCTCCTCATCAGAAAGTAGTCCCCATGAGAACTGTTGTCTCTGGATTATCCCCATTATCTGGGGCAGTGTATCTGACAAGAGATGTTGCTCCTGAGTTCCGCACCATAAACAAATTGCATTAAACTCATTTTATTGGGTGTCTGCAGAAATCCTGGTCACAAACACCTAAAAACCTCTGCAGATAAAACCCAAACTATCTTAAAGTACAGAAATATTATAGTTAGTCACAGGAGGAGATATTATCTTTTGTAATCCACTTAACTGACCCTTTCAAACTGTTAGTTCGTGTCTTACCTATGAACAGATTTGAGTTGATTTCAATCCCTCCCTCAAGGTAAGCCTGTGTTTTAAAGGAATGTTCATGATCCAGCAGATCATACAACAGTTCCCCCAGCTGCCACACTATTGTGGGACCGGTCCTGTATGCTCAGATCATGAACCATTCTGGAGAGGCTTTTAGAGGGTACCTGAAATACAAACACAAAGGAGAAGGAGACAGTCAGAGATATTCAGAAACACAGCAAGAAAGACGTAGAGAGAAGAGGAGAGAATATGTGTTTAAATATGCAGAGCAGAAGCCAGATATCATACCAGAGTAGTACTACTAACATCTCTCTCTCACAAGGCAGCCACAGCCAAAATCAATCACTCAGGCACGCAGGACAACAAATCCAGTTTCAGTGAGGATGTTTCCCAACTTGATGTCCCTTTGAAAGACTCCAGTTGTGTGCATCTCGATGGCTGCATCCACCATCTGCCTTAGGATGACCTATGATAGAGGGGGAGGGTTAAACATATGAGTGGATGAAGTGGGGTAAGACTTAGAGAGTTGCAAAATTTGTTTGCTTAGCTGGCTAAGAACAAACAATAATAAATGACATTGTTGTGATGTGTAGGACAGAGGCAATTAAACCGATTTAAAATTCTAACTAATGTAAGCTAAACATTTATAATGAACGAACAATAAATATGTTGGTGATACTGATTTTCAACCAGCTATTATCATAACATTGTGGGAAGTATGTGTAAATGAACTGTGGTAAACGTCCTTCAATCTAACCAGAGCACAGATCTCTGCTTCTCATTCAGCTCAAATAAACTGAATGATGGCATCAGCCAGTGGCCATATTGTTTCCTGTGGAAAAACAGGGTGTCTCTCAAAGTCAATAAAGGATCCTCAAACGGCCAAATTTGAAGGATGCTGCGTCATCAACCCCCGCTGAAGTACTGTTTCAATGTCAAGGATCCTTCTGAGTTTCAAGAAGGACAGAAATTTGAAGGATGCATGTGTGGATCCTCCATGGGTATAAAATCCCCACAATGCTTTGCACAGCACAAGATTTGCTGGAAGTGAGGGCGGGGCCTCTTCAATGAAACCTGCGCTAGCAGAGCTTGCCAGGATTTAAATAAAAATGTAATTTATTTGGATTGATGTCTCCACCTGAGTTTTTATCATACAAGCGTGAAAAAATGATTGACAGAAACTCATAATTTACTCTTTCCAATGTGTCCACTGCCACAAAATGAGATTTTTTCAAATAAGGTGATTAAGAGATAAAGTTTTTGAAACATTTTTAAATCATTAATTTACAGCAGAGAGGGAGCACTTGGTGTCCCCCTCCCCTCCTCCCCCCATTATTCACATGATAACGGCTTGATAACTGCTTTCATTCTGTCAGTTTCAACAGGTGTATTTTTCGGGGGAACTGCGAAAGTGATTCGGCGTGTGAGTCTGTGTATGATAATTTAGAACTTTTTCAGTTGCTGTCTTTACTTCATTACTCCACTTCCAGAAATATATTCTCCAAGTCTCCTAGTCACGTGATTCTGACAATACAGATACATGTGTTTAAAATTGTACAACATTAGAGATTGTCAGAATTATCACAGCAACTGAAACCTTCACCGTATGCCGAGGGTTAATGACAGTCACCTGTGGACACTTGTTAGCCTGTTCCAATGTGTGTTCACCAAATTCTAGGGAGGACTCTTGCCTTGCCTCCGCAGGATCCTTCCTTGGAAGGACTCGCACTACCAAGGAAGGATCCTTGACTTTGAGAAACACCTACAGCCAAGCTCACAGTACATCACCCACAAGTGGGAGTGCATTTGTTTTTTGGTTCAATACAGTGCAATGTATTCTGGTAGTTTTAGGTTTTCTACCTGTTGAACATAAGCCAATATCACAGTCATTCCTCTTTTTTATTATTTTTCCCTCGTCATGTAGTACCAATTTTTTTTTTTTTTTTTTTTTTTTAAAGTGTGTTTCTACTGCATAGACAGTCCAGTTTTATGGAAAGAGCTCTACACTTTCCAAACAGTGAAATACTTCTTTAAGTTTTTTTTTGTTGTACTATTATTTATTTGTAGTTAAATCTCTGTTACATGTACTGCTTGGATAAAGGGGGCAGCAGGGCTAAGTGTTTTCAGGGTGGCCTAAGACCTTTTCACATTACAACAAGCTCAGTGAACAGAGAAATAGAAGGTAGCCTACAATCTAATGCAATACAATACAATAGCCCTGCAATAAGTACTATCCTTCTGGAGCTCATAATATTATGTTTCTGTTGATACAGAATTTTAACTTTGGTTTGAGACTATGTTTTATTACGCTGCATGACAGTGCTGGCCTTCAAAAACTGGGAGTGCATGTTTTATGCCAGGGGTATCATGGCTGAAAACCAAACAGAGAATGGTGAGGTCACCTTTTCTGGCATCAACCTAACAAAAACAAGCATACCCAAATACACAGTGCAGGAAGAGGAGTAAATATTGTTTTGGTTGGTAGAACTGTGGTCTTCATTAGACCAACAAAGTTAGCATACAGTTAGCATGGGCTTCAGTTGTTAGGTAGAATGTCATCTGATTTATTGTTCTACAATAAATTGTGTGTATTTTGTCAGATTGTTTGAATTGGCCGAGTAATACTGAGCAAAATGCTAACGCCTGAATAATTTCACTTATGTGCATCACTTATTAGTGTCCCCTGGAAACAGTTTCCATTGTCATGTAGTGCTACTTGCAGCACATTTCAGTATTTGGTTGTCTTTTCTGTATTTGCAGCATGTTAAGCTCTCAGGGCCACCGTAGAGAAACACCTTTTCATCCCAAGTTGTCAAATATCACCACGTTGTCATTGGACTTTCAGGTCTACATATTAGGCACTAGGTATTGTTCTCTGTCTGCTGTTGATGGTCCAGAATACCACAACCAGCACCGGGATGCCAACAAAAGCATGTGGTTAGATTTAGACAAAAACCCACATAGTTTGGCTCAACACTGGAAGTGAACACCGGGCTCCCAGGTGGAAGTCCCAGGTTGTTGGACCAATCCACCACCCCTCCCACCTGCCCTATAGGGACTTTCCAGCTCCTTATATTACATCATCAATAGCAGCATTTCAACCTGACACTGCCCACCTGGCCATCCAACGTCATATTATACCTCCGTAAAAGGTGGCTTTTGCTGTTCGAGTCTGATGCCAAAATCACTAAGTAAGTAATGGTTTTTGATGAAATTAGAATGAGAACGCGCTGGCATATCATCATAACAAGCTTTGTTTTTTCCAAGTCTACATATTGCACGCTAGATATCTCTCTCCGTCTGCTATTTTTTATTCCAGGACACGGCAATTAATGCAGGAACATTAACAAAAGCACATGGTTAGGGTTACCCAAAAAAACCACATGGTTTGGCTCAACATTGGAGGCGAACACCAGGCTCCCAGGTGGAAGTCCCAGGTTGTTGGACCTAACCACCCCTCCCACCCGCCCTGTAGGGACTTCCCAGCTCCTTATATTATGTTGTTACTGGCAACATTCCAAACTGATGCCATTCAGCGACATATCATACAATCCAGACAGGTGCCACCCAGCCACAACATGACCTGATGCTGCCTGTCTGCATGTCATACTGCAGCAACAGGCAATGTCTTGCTGACAGGCAGTGTAACACAGCAAAAGGTTCCATCCGGCCGCGTTACAAACTGACACTGCCCGGTGGCATATCATCTTCTGACGAGAGGTTGTTTTTGGCATCTGTGTCTGACGCTGAAATGACTGACAAAGCAGCAGTATTTGATGACTTTGGAATAAGAACAGGCTGAAACTACCCAACCAGCCTTCTTTACAAAATAACTACACATGCAAGCTCTCTGTGCAGACACAAAAACCCCAGAGAGTCTTCAGTACAGGTAGCTGTGAGCAAGATGTCTAGTAAATGTGGTCCCTGAAATATACTGCTGCTAGAACTAAGATACTTAATTATAATTTGCTTTGTAACTCATCACTGAGGTCATAATGTAGGATCATCAGCTACACAACAGTCTCCCAGGAGCCAGTATAGGGATTCAAAATCAGGTTCCTCATTTCAGGAAACATCCTTCCTCTCATCTCAAAACTACCCCCAAAAATACACACAAGAGGACAAATGCATAATGTATAATGCATCTGATGGACACTTTAATCCCAAGAGAAAGTTTGTGACTAGAGTGGAATCTTTTTTTAGGTTTGCACTTTTGTGTGGGATCACAATGTGTGTTACTGTTCCTCAGCACCAGGGACTAAATGTTCAAAAACAAGGAAAAATACAATACAGTTTGTGACCCATTTTATGCGCTTAAGGGGGGCTTTTTTTAAAATCCCAAATTCAGCCTTTACAGTAGTTTAGACAGCAGTGGCTCTGTGGCAGACAGCATCCCAGCCATTAATATGTATACAGCATGCCTTAGAGGCCAAGTGGAGAGGAAACAGAGCTCCTGCCTTGTGGAAGTGAATTTCCCCTTGAAACCTATTTTAGAACAATTGGCAGTATCATTAAAATAATGATTGCTGGTCATTTTCAGTCTCCACAGTTAAACTCAAAGTTGCAATCCGCAGATACAGACGGATATCAGGTCTGTAGAGAAATCACTTTGGTACTGTAAGCCAATTACTATAAATCAGACAGGGTCTAGTTTGGGGAATATGTCTAGAGATGCTGATTGTAAGCTAGCCAGGCCGAAACACAGCATTGGCTAGTGAAAATAAAGCATATAACATTAGAGGAAAGCATTTCCCAATAACCTGTTCTATGGCCTGTGTACTTTTGGGAGGTCTCCAAGCAAGCTTTCTTTTCAAATTTATTGGCCAAATGCACTTCTAAAATCACAGCGTAGGAGTGTGGGGTGTTGTTTGGCTGTTAGAGGTGGCAAAAGTAGTATGCTGTTGTGTGAGTACAGCATGCTGATGTAGGTGTGTGTGTGTGTGTGTGTGTGTGTGTGTGTGTGTGTGTGTGTGTGTGTGTGTGTGTGTGTGTGTGTGTGTTTGCTTTGCAGGGGACCTGGAGGGCTCACTCAAACTTTCTGTTTCACCCCACCACCCACACAAGGCGCAAAAGGCTGTGAGAAAGAAGTGCAAAGCATTCAGAAAAAGTACAGGCGAGGGTTAGTAAAAAGGGAGAGGGTCTTAGTGCAGCCAGTCTGTGAGTGAGACAGAGATGGAGAGGGGAAAAATGCTGAGGAGGAACAGAGGGGCACAGGGGGCTAAAGGAAAGATTAGTGCACCAAGGAGCTCCCAATTTGCTCTTAGCGGTGTCTTATCCAGAGCGTTTTGCTGGTAAAAGCCATCAGAACGCCTCAGACAGGTGCACACTGTTACGAGTGAATGGCTTCTGCTCTCCTGTCCTCAATCATTAATCACAGAACCAATGCCAGTAATTCCCCCTCGAAACTAAATCATTAATAACACATAGTAGGTGGACATTTGCACTCACATCTGTTTTCCTTTTCAAGAGTTGTAAAGGGGAGGGATTGGTTCGCACCGTCTTATCTTGTGACTGAGGGTTAGGAGGAATAATGTTTCCTAATTAATTGCTATATATCAACATAATGAATTGTTGAAATACCTGTGTTGTAGAGGGCTTTTATCTGGAGGGAGGGGGACACTGGTTTAATTCATTTCAATGAGATGCCTGGTTGTTTGAAGACATTTTCAATGAGATGCTTAGCAATGGCAGCTTTGCACCTTGCTCATTAAAGATCAGATATTATCAGTTTCTATCGATGTGCATTTCTCTACTCAAAAACACAAAACCCTGCCCACAGTAGACTTTCAAGGAGGTAAAAAATGAATGAATAAAATTTTGAAAAGAAAAAAAAAAAAACGCCATAATGAGATCACTCTATTGCATTTGGGCCAAGAGCTTATTTTAAACAAGCAATAGTTTGTTTGCAATTACATGACAATCATGACGGGCAAAAATCAGATGGAGGGCAGGAAGGGATAAATCCATATTCGGTGTGAACTGAAATTAAAGGAACATGACTACATCAAAGAATCGGATAAACCTGCATGCAAAGAAAAGTGATTGCTCCGGGGTTCCCATGATCATGGAAAACCTAGAAAAGTCATGTAACGTTTTGCAGGCAGGAGTGGTTGGGTTCACGACTGAAACGACTGTCGTTTTGTTTATGGCTGGGTAAAAAAAAAAGTGCTTGTGTATAACTGTCTTTTATATTTCAACTCTGTAGATAGATTCACTGCTGTCAGGCTAATGTTAATAGCTAATGTTAGCTAACTTTAGTTACTATTTTCTACCCACTAGGTCAACTGTTCCCAGAGGTTGGTGAAACAACATGAAACACAGAGAAGTTGTCACAGCTGATTGTAACTGCATCCAACGAAACACAAAACTTTAAAGTTGCCATTTGACGTTAGTAGAGTCAGCTCCTCCACACTGAAGACAGAGCTTTTTGATCCACATCTACTGCTGTTTCACATTGAGTTTTTAACTTCTTCTTTTTAACTTTACATGCTATTATTTTCAGGATCTAAAGTGGCCCTTTTACCCAGTTTGAGCAAATGGAGCAGCTGTAAACAGCACAAATCATAGGCGTTTTTACAGCTTTGGTAGTCTTTGCCTCCAGTTGCCTGCACTCTATGCAACCAAAACGCCTGATACTGGTGGTCTCCGCTACAGCAGACCGCAGCACTCAAACACAGAGGTCGCGAAAAGCGAACAAGGCGTTGACAGTGTATTTCCGGATAAACACAACATGGACACTCTTGATGAAGAGGAGATCATAGTTTTATTACTGTTAAGATCTCGGCAGAGGAAAAGGCATCGTCTCTGCCACCATCGGAGATGGTATATGCGGCCCCTTAACCAATCACATGGGGAGTTTGTTTCCCTTGTTTTACCCATGTGAGCAATCGATGAGGAAAAGCACAGGGAATTCTTCTTCTTTGGAGTTTTACAACGGTTGGCATCCGTTACGTTGCATTACTGCCATCTTCTGGGTCTACCTTGCTCCTACATCTTTCATTCCATTATATCCTTTTCACCAGTCCACCTCCGACCTCACCTTCACAGTCATTAGGTATACTTCACACAAGCGCCTCTAGTGTTCATGTCAATATTGCATCTCGCGTACGCGTCACACTACCTCGCAGCAAAGTGTGCGGTCTACGCGCCAAACAACCGCAAAATACGCGTGGCAGCCAAATGTGCACCAAAACTGCGTGCGCACGCGTTTCGTGCATCAACTAAACTTTATCCTTAAATGACACCTTCAATATTTGCTTTCACAGTAGTGGCCTGCCAGTATTTTAATCCTCCACCAAGAAACCGCCCAACTTTTCACCACCAGAATCACTGGAGTCTTTCCTCTCCTGCTTACTCATCTGAGAAGTAAGAAGACTTAGGTGGAGGTAACAAGTAATTTAAGCATGAAGGACACAAGATTCTTAATGAAACCTAAACCTGTTACAGTGTCTGTTTTTAATCAACAGTTGCTGTGCATACTCTTAGAGTTCTCTGCTGCTTTAGAATTCAGAGGACACCATGCATTTTGTGTCCTGCTTTCCCCTCCATAACAGCTTGTTTCACTTCACCAGTGCTTCTTTTTCTGGTGAGGCAGGCACAAATCAAAGTGGATATTCCAGCACAAAATGCATCAGTTATTCTAAAATAGTTTCTAAAAAAGTTTTCAGTCAGAAAAAGATTTGTGTCTTTAATCCAAGGAGAGATCTGCTACTTCTCTTTTTATACATCCCAGTTTCAGTAGAAACATTAAATATTCCCCTGCAAACTTTCTGATGAGACAATAGAAGCTCAGTTTTCTGATGATGTCATCATGTTTTTGTGGGATTGGGCTTGAGTCTAAAATGTATCTTGACAGATGTAGATGGTTGTTCAGAGGGGAGGAGAAGGTGGAAGGTGGACTATTGCAAGCAATGTTTCTGTAAGTAAGTAAGCAACATTTGAGCTTGCTTTCCTGAAAATATATGTGCAGAATTTGAATTCATGTTATATTGTTTCACATTGAACTGATTAAGGACATGCTTTGTTCTGTAATTCTGAGAATAAATTTAGTGCCAATAAATGGGAAAGAAATTTTACAGGTTGGGGTGATTTGTATGTGATAGAAGGAAACCCTCCTAATCTGTCATTCCTCAGCATGTCTGTCACGTTATGTTCCACTACTCAAACATGCACTTCTCATTGGTTGTGACTCACTCACGAGTGACGAGTGACAGTGTTGCTATGATACCCCTGACAGCAGTGCAAGATTTTTAAAAAGAAAGCAACCTACAAGTGGTATCCAAGGCAAAAACGAGAAGAGATTAAAGGAATAGAGAAGGGAATGGGAAAAAAGATTAGCAATGGGATGCATGAATGAGGAGGTGTACAAGACCAACCGTCTGACACCAGATTTCCTCCATCAGTCACGGAGGAATTTGTGACATCAATACCCCGATATCCCCGTTCCTTATTTCCATTTCAGGAAGTCAGCAACCCTTGTTACAAATGATAAACCTCAATGTTTTAGTATTTTTGAAAATGACTTTTATCACTTTTATTTCACTAGGTCATGATGAGAAATTACTGCCAAATTTCTGACAAACATTTAATTTAATTCTGCTAAAAGAATAAAATCTGACTTGTAATGCATGATTTGAAGGCCTGTCCAGGCTACAATAAATAGGCCTATCAAATCACTTTTTTACCATAGTGATAATGGGTACACTCATGGATACAATTTTGCAGATTTCTTGTTTAATACTGTGCTACAGCAACACTAAAATAATATAGCTGTGTGTGCCTTAATGAGAAAAATTAGGCAGGTATTTAAAAGTAACACAAACGTTTTATTTGCAGTAGTTCAATTACTTTACTAGTAATTGTAATTAAGTATATATCAGTTACTTGCCAGAGGTGGGACTAAGTCATTGTTTTTGCAAGTCACAAGTAAGTCTTGAGTCTTGGTACTCAAGTCAAAACTGATGAGTCCCAAGTCCCAAGTCAAAACTGACAAATCCCAAGTCAAGTCCCAAGTCTTAAACTTTCAGCTTCAAGTCTTAAACAAGTCATGATGCTCTCTTCACAACATGTAATGTCATTTCAACAACAGAGTAATAAAATAAATCATAAATCACTTCTAAGAAATCAGAAATCATGACTGCTTTTCAAAATGTGTACCGTAAAACTTCAGTTAAAAGCCTAGTCCCCGTTAAACACCCAGTCCCTTTCACTAGCTCAGTATTGCAGCACATTAAATTAATTGTAAAGTATTGTGTTGGTATGCCAGGTGCAGTTGTCGTAACTCTCTCTCTCTCTCTCTCTCTCTCTCTCTCTCTCTCTCTCTCTCTCTCTCTCTCTCTCTCTCTTGCTCTCTCTCTAAAAAGCACTGTATCTCAGAGCTAGCTTAGAAATACTTTTTCAGATATTTGAAGCTTAATTTTCACAAATGTGTTGATTTCAGTGATTTAAGCCAAAATAGCCTGGGCTATTAATTGGTTAAAGTTTTATGGTATTTGTTAAAACAAGTTTAATTGAGGTTGTTGAGTTTCTGTTTTGTCATTTCTTAAACTGCATGTTTTGCATACTACATTTTGGTTTTTGGTGACCACTACATAGTTTCTGTAGGCAAACAAAATAGTCTTTGATATTATTTTTCCAGCGGGTGCTTCTTCACATATTATTAGTTCTTCAGAGTTCTCTACTGCAACTTGATTGGATGCTGTTGGACTGGTACAAACAAAGTAGATCTGGGGAATTAGATATTGTCTTGCTGGGAATGAGTAGCATTAATGTTAGTTGACTCTGGAAATGAACGGAAATGAATTGATTGGTTTAATCTTTGGGCTTGAAGTCAGGTATTAAGTATCTTCAAGTCAAAAGGCTCGAGTCCAAGTGAAGTCACATGTCACTGGTGTTAAAGTCAAAGCTCTTTTTTTGATTTTGCCACTTTGAGTCTTAAATCATCATGTTTGTGATTCAAGTCTGACTCAAGTCCAAGTTATGTGACTCAAGTCCACACCTCTGTTACTTGCACAACATTGATAATAATATCTTACACTTTCTACAAAATGAAACCCTGCACCATGTGGAGAACTTTAAACCCAACAGTGCCTCAGTCTTGACAGAACAGAAAGAGCTGTTATTAAAATGAAGAAAGTAAGGTGGAGTTTCAAAGTTCTGAAACTGGATAATTTGGCAGGACACATGTTGGCACATATTGTTCTGGTGATGGCCGACAGATTGCCTACCACGTCGCAGAAGGCAAGGTTGAACAGTTAGTAGACTTTAGCCACACCTTGCTGGAACTTTAACTGGTCCCAGATGCAGAAGCAGGTGTTTTTAACAGATCTAATCAATAATGCAGCAGTTCCTCTGCGGATCCTCTCCAAGCCCAGCTGGAAGATGTCTCTCAGTGCTTGTGAGTAAATGTAAGTTGGGGGAAAATGATGAATACTACCTCAACATCAACTCTTTTTTTTCTCTTTTTTTCATCCATCAACTCTTAGCACTGCTACAGCACAGTGCATACAGCAGCTCACCTATGAATCAATCTACCATAAAGACTGCTGATGGCTGGCCTTCTTCCCAGCCTGAGTTACAGCACTTGCACTTCATAACTTCAGCTCCAAAAGGCTTTTAATTCACTCAGTGGTTTTAATTTGAAAGGGCCTGATGGGGGAAAACACCTATTGATTGATCATTGTTCTCAGGAAAGGTCATGCATTTGAAATGAATGAGGCAAACGAGGGGGGGAAATGGGAGAATGCTCAGCAATTAAATTATGATGCAGTGGGAGGCGGGGCTGGGGTGGCTTCAAGTGGAATAAACAGCACATTCAGGGGAGTTAACGTGACCCATCATCAAAGGCGCGCAGAAGAAAAGGAAAAATGATTCTGCTGTCAGTCGAGCCAGAGCGGTGTGGAGGGAGGAAGGGAGGGCATCATGACTCCGGGCTGCTGTTGTGCCTCGTTTAATAGCACAGATAGAGAAAAGAGACAAACAAACGCACACAGAGCACATAGAACAAACAAAAGCCGGCATGCAAAGGTACACAAAGAGGTGCACTGGGGCCTAACTACTCTTCACAATTTGTACAGAATGCGTTGGTGCTCACGCTGACAAGAGGACTTCTAATTTTTCAAGCAGTTTATGGGATGTGTCAGGAAATTCAAACATGGGAAGAGTGGATAGCTATGAAAGGGTATTCTGTTTGTTGCAGAGCAGCGGCAACATGGCAACCTTTTGTTCAAATGAGAAATGGGGGAGGCTGTGAAACAATAGGACTTATTGTCATGGTGCTCTTTTAAAATATGGGATTCTCTGTAATATGAAGACATATAGTGGTCACTCATAAATATGGTAATGACAGCACTCATTAGGCTGCCTCATGTCAGTCAGATATTGATTTTCCAGCACCATGAGCCAGGTGGTCTGACAAAGACGGGTTTACAGATTGCAGGGATTTCCAATATTTCCACATATCCTGAGCACACACACATTTATTACATACGCAGTCTCAATGAGACCAAGACTGAATCAGTGGGGACTTCATTTTCATCTCTGCTGTACTGTATGTATATTTTAGACATAAAAACCTGCAGAGATCTGTGGGTTGCTGAGTCATATGCAATACATTTTCCCCATATGTTCAATAATATGGTAGCGAGTCACACTCAGCACTGCTAGATGGCAAAAAAAATGCAAAGCATACTCACATTGCTTTGCAAGTTTGCAAGTGTATTTACAGTGTCTCACTGTGCTCACAACTTTTTTCTTTTTTTATTATTTGTCAAACGTTTAAACAACCTACATACTGGCAAAGTGAAGCCATTTTTTTTCATAATTAAGCCGTCATCTTGCCATAATTAGGGCATTGTGAAATAAAGTGTAACCATTTTTCAATATATAATTTGTTATGCTCTGCTGAGAAAGCAAAAATTTTATCGCCATATATCAAATTAGACTGTCCCCATTCTGTCAAGATGTGAGAAACTGAGCCAAGAAAGTGGAAGTACTTTCTTGGCTGTGAATGGATTTTTTTTTCCTGTCTTTTGCTTAGGAAGAATGTGGGTCACAAGCAAGTGAGAGCCTACCCACATGAAATTAAAGGCATCTGAAGGAATTGATACTGTATGATTAATCTCTCTCATTTGTTCTAGTGTTGGACATTTTTGATATATTTCAACTGAAGCCAGCTGGATGGTATTGTGGGCTTCTGGTGAGGGAGTGAGGAGTATATATGCAGTTTTTGAATTTCCTGGCAAAATGGCCTCCATGCGGGAAAAAAGGCATGCAGACGACCTTGGGAGATCTTTGTTTTCATGATCCTGTAAAGAACCTTCATAGCTACAGCGTTCATTCTTTTTGCAGCAAAAGCTAAGGCTTTGGTTTTCCTCATCATCACATCATTACCTTACCTTACATGCGGTGCAAACATGTTTCACAGTAATTATGCTGGTATTTCCCTATAATGATAGCAGAGGATCATGGTTTGAAGCCTGTATATAGTATATCCCCCAAAAATAGCTAGAGCATTCATTCTGTTTTCAGTGAAAAGCTAAGACTTCTGTCTTCCTCACCATGTCATTACCTTAGGTTACCTTACATGCAGTGCAAACATAATATTTTGCTATAATTGTGCCATTATTTCCCCATAATGGCCGCACACAATTCTTGTTATATATGCTTTATATATTGATCTAAAATAAGACTCATGATAACTAGAGCATTCATTTTCTTTGCAGTGGAAAGCCACGGCTTCTGTCCTCCCCATCATCACATCATTACCTTTGGTTGGCTAACCTTATCTGCAGTGCAAATGTAATATTTCACCGTAATTACATAATTTCCTCGTAGTAATGCCAGGAGATTGTTGTTTGACAACAACTATAACATGCATTATGTTTGCAACAGAAAGCTAAGGCTTCTCGCTTCCCTATCACCACATTTTAACCTTGCATGACCTTATCTTGAGGTGCAAATTAAGCAATATCACACTCGAGGTCGTTATGTTGTATTGTATATCATCACGACTGTGATTCGGTCATAGGCACGAGGCCGCAGGCCGATATACAGTACAACGTAACGACCTCGAGTGTGATATTACTTTTATACAACAGTTCAAAAACAGCTTAAACAGCAATGCTGAGTAAGGAAATGTTAACAAAAGGTGATTAAACAAGTTCTTTAAGTATGTTATGTAGCCCCGCGAAAACAAACATTTCCCCTAGCCCTTTGCCAGGCAACGCAGCACACGCCAGGAACTCACAAGCTACTTTGTGTTTACACTGATCTGCAACTGTGTAACTTTGTCCAGTTCGGCTGATGAAACGCTGGCAAACCTGGATGTTGGCACGGCCGGATTCAGCTTCCTCGTCCTCTCCTGACGGCCGCTCATAATTTAATTCAAATGTAATTTTGGGGAAAATATCCATCTTCTTGGTGTAACACTGTAGTGTCAGTTTGCGTCAATGTAGCAAGTGTGCCAGTTGGTTAATTAACGGTTGTATTTATATTTATAACACCTGTGAGCGGAGTGATTTTACTGTTACAAGTCCCAGTGATGTTATACTCTATATCAGCACTCACAGAATGCCTCTTGTCCAGTCAAATTACAAAAATTGTAATAGCTAGAGCATTTATTCTTTTTGCAGCAGAAAGCTGAGGCCTCTTTCTTCCTCGTCATCATGTTATTACCTTATATTTCCTTACCTTACATGCGGTTAAAACGTAATATTTTGCTGTAATTATGCCGGTATTTCCTTGTAATGGCCTCTGGATATTGTTGGTTTCATAACCCTGTACATATATATATTTTTTTAAAATAGCTAAAGCATTCATTCAGCTAAGACTTCTGTCTTCATCACCATGCCATTACCTTAGGTTACCTTACATGCAGTGCAAACATAATATTTCGCTAGGCTATGATTGCGCCATTAGTTCCCCATAGTGGCCACACAAAATTCTTGTTTGCATAACCCTGTATATAAGGATCTAAATAAAAACCGCAATTGCTAGAGCATTCATTCCTTCAGCAGCAAAAAGCTAAGACTTCTGTCTTCCCTATCATCATGTCATTACCTTATGTTACCTTACTGTAAGTACAGTGCAAATGTAATATTTTGCCATAATTATGCAGGTAAAAGAGACTATAACAGCTAACATTCATTGTTTTCACAGCAGAAAGCTAAGGCTTCTGACTTTTGTGTCATCATGTTGTATGTCTGTGATGACATCATTACACTACATTAATGAATGCTTTTGCACTCTGCTCATAAAATCATACATCTCAATAACTAAATAATATACATAGTTCAAATAACTAATGGAATGTTAAGAAATATTTGGGTTATGTTCTACATTGTTTTGATAAGTTTGTTTTGTATGTTCATTTTGTAAAATCTGATAAAAATCATGTCTGATTTTTGTATTTTATTCTGACATAATTTCAATTTTTTTTTTTCAATTATTATAGTGTATTGACCTTGATCAGCTTTTAGCCAAGGTTGTACAGATATCAATATAGGTACTGATCATTTCAAAGGGCACATTCAAGAGGCACCTCTTGCAGTGTGAGGTCATCCCTCCATACTTCATGAGTTCTGACCAGTAAATCATTATTTTAGAGGGGCAGGTGACATTGAAAAGTTATAAGTTCTTGATAAAACATATGGGAATTATAATGACTACATAGCTTTGTTAGGTTATCTGCTGTAAAGTAAACCCATGCATGTAGATCTGAAGCTGTCTCTCAGGGCTGAATGTGCTCAACACACCCTCACCGCTGCCGTCTGTCTGAGGAGTAGTTAGAAATCTGTATGTCAGAAACATGTCAGACTTGTGATAGAGATCAATGCCATACTGTCACTGTGATGATGCTGATTAATCTCCTCTTACATGATGAAAACTGGGAGGGAAAAGATGAGAGCACAGTCTGCTGGCTTTGTTTACAAAGCACTGACAATCAAAGCAGGAAGAAACAAAGATGGGCAGCACACATCTATTGTTATTAATAAAGATTTAATTCCAGTTCCGTTAAATGCTGATGCTTTAATTACACCACTGGATAAATTACAAGAAAATCAGGACTGCTTCAGTTTTTTTCTCCCTCCTACATCAGCATTAGGCAAAATGTAGTCAGTATTTTACCTACATACTAATTCAATGTATTACTGGATGCATTATCAGAGGCCCAGTTAGTGTAAGCCCCCCCTCATCCCGATGTTATCTACAGTGGCACCAAAAACAGAGCTGAAATAAGACTACTGTGATTACGGTGAAGGTAATCTTACCTTCAAATATCACACCACAAAATTAGTGCAATCATGTTTTTATCAGCTCAGAAATATTTCAAAGATCTGTTCCTTTTTAACTGTTAAAGACAGTGAGACCATTTTGCATGCTTTTATTTCATCACGGCTCGATTTTTGTCAGAAGTCAGAAATCCCTGGACAGACTACAAATGGTGCAGAACTCTGCTGCGAGGCTTTTAACCTGAACTAAATAACACAATCACATCACAGCTATTTAAGCACAGTACTTTGGCTGCCAGTACGTTTTAGAATTGATTTTAAGATTTTATTGATCATTTTCAAATGTTTCAACAGTCTCGGCCCTATTTATCACCGACCTTTTAACACCATATGCTCCTACTCGCACTTCACATTCCTCGGGCAAAGGCCTTTTATGTGTCCCAGAGTCCAGACTGAAAACTAAGGGGGACAGAGCATTTTCAGTCCGGGCCCCAAAACTATGGAACAAATTGCCTGAGGAAATAAGGTCTTTTAAGGACTTTTATCAACCCGGTCTCACGCCAAAGTTGTTGAAAACTGGCGCTTGGCCAGTGACAGTCGGTTGCCATTATTGTTTAACAGGGCCTGGCAGCATCAGGGGGCAACGCAGCGGGACAAGAACTAAAGTTAAGATGGCAGAAGTCTGAGGTAGGGTGGGCAGGAGGGGTCGTGGATGAGTCAACAACCACCTACTTTCACCCAGGAGGTTGGTGCTTACTTCTGTAAGATTGTAAATCCAAACCCTTTTCTTTTTTCCTCAACCCAACCACGTGTGTGTGTTGGCAAAACGTAACCATGTGCATTTATTGCCAACGGGAAAAAAAATGTGGTGTTGTACCAAAGTTGTGCATTTATTTTGAAAGACTGTATGCCAACTGTACATTTCCTGTGAAAAGGAAAAGGAAGTGTATTTTAACACACCCAGGGAACCTTGCACATCTTATCTTAATGTGGCAAGTCCATGACCAAACGTCAATATGTGACAAGGTCTGAATGAGAATGTGATTTTTGTTGTTTTTTAAATCAATATTTTGCTAACCTTATTCACAGTTTTTTTTTGTTTTTTTTAAGAAACATAAAACATTACAGGTGATTTACCTTGGATACATGTTACACTACAAAGACTCAGACAGCAGATAGGGCATAGTGTTATTTGGGGATGATATGGTGCAAAATATCTTCTCTGTGTGTGTGTGTGTGTGTGTGTGTGTGTGTGTGGTTTGTCAGGAGGGGAAATGGCCATTTTGTGTGTGTGTTTGTATGTGTGTGCTTTTTGTATGAGTGTGAATAATTTGCTTTTATAGATAGGAAAGCATGTAAGAGCAATTAAAATTTAAAAAATAATACATAAGATGGGAAAATGACAGAGAATTGTTATCCAAAAAGGTTGCTCAGAATAAAAATAAAATAAGTGATGAAATAAATATAATAAAAGCTGCCTTGTTCGTATGTTTTTCTTTCTCATTTTGTTTTCTTCTCTTTTTGTTGTTGTTTTTTATGCAGAAAGAGTTTCTGTTGCCAAACCAAAGACACATGACAGCCAGAATGTAAACCCCTGGCTTTCAGTGTCCTAAACATTCACCCTGACTTGTGGTATAAAAACATGGCAACTCTGTCACTGGAAAACATATCCCAAGTAAATCCATATAGGAATTACAATTAACATTTGACAAAACAAATGTGTAGCATATGAGCACATTGTTTTAGGAGACATAGTTGTACAAATACTGTAGATTACCAATATAATCCGAAAATAAAACTATTGTTCACATAGCAAAATTATCACTTTGAAGAAATTGTTTTAAATTCACCTGTTTGTAATCTTCTTTCCTGCAATGGGTGTTTGTTTGTGATGTTTTTATTTGCCCTGTGTGTACTTTTTATTGTTTGCACTGTACAGCACCTTGTAACTCTGGTTTTGCAATGTGCTTTATAAATAAAGTTTACTTTCTTACTTCCCTAACAGTTGATGACATTGGCATGGCTACTGAGAGGTCAGCTGTGAGTAAATATATAAATGTGAGCCCATGACTTCTTTTTTAGCATCTGGAAATGTACTTGTCTTGATAGAATCTGGATCATTTGAAGCATGAAATGTGTCTTAAGAGCCATTAGCAATTTTCCTACAGAGAGACTTTTGCTTTAAAAAACAAACAAACCCAAAAACCTCAATTATACACCAGCACTCTGTCAGTGAGTTCCCTATTCCTTGACAAAGTGGCTAATTCTGTGTTTTAATGCAGGATTTCTGTCACGGCTCAACTGAAGCTTTTATGACAGAGCCTCTGACAGGTATTGCTGTTCTAACCCTATAGGGATGACAGGTCATCTGTAGAGAGGTGAGAAATGCTACATGCTAAGTGGCTGTCACACGTTAGGTTGCAAGAGAACAGATGACAGTGACTTATCCACGTAGGTGGACATGGCTGTCTGAAGCTGGGCTCAAAGGCTAAGTTATGATTAAGTGTGGCTGTTCCTCTGTAGGCCTTTGGAGTGGAATCCTGCTGCCTCTTGGCATCAGAAAGACTTTTTATCCCAATGATTTCTGTTTAATTAAGCTATGTTTAATGAAGCCATAGTGGTTATCACAGAGCAAACAGTCTATGCCCAGGTAAACATAATTGTGTCGAGTGAAGCCAAGAGTTGCCTATCATCATTAAAGCTGTGTGACATCAATGCCTTGACAAAGAGGTTAATCTTTAGTTCAGAGTGAACATAATGGTGCTGTGTCCTGAGAGCAATTCATCATGCAATCTGCAGCGCTTTGCATAAATACATAGATACTGAAGTAATGGATACTTGCCTTCCATCCCGCAGCCCTCTCACTTGTCTCGCTTGATTTTTAGCCTAAATGTCCTTTGTTCTAATCTAACCCACCTGCTCACTAATGCCCCTGAGCATATTTCCACTACTCTTCCTGTTGGTTTCAAAGGAGCAAAAACATTAATGAACTGTTCAATAGACTCAGGCTCTTTGGTCCCTAAAGCAACAGCTAATGGCTTGTGATCTCTCCCGAGAGCTCCCTAAAACCTTCCCAACTAAAGCTCCTATATCAGACCATTATCGAGCCACCCTCAGCTGCATTTTGCGCAGGCTTTATTTATTTATTTATTTCTTAACATATTATAAAGCCAGTCGCACACCTGATGAAGCTTGAATGTAATGTGTATTCCCAGTTCACGTCATGTTTCCTTTCATCTCACATGTGTAAGGACTGTCTCCATGCCGGCATTGTCAAGTGCCACAGGGGTGCAACTGAGAGGGTGTGCATGAATGCCTCACTGGTGGATCGTTATTAATTATCATCAGGTAGAATTATCAGGCTGATGCAACACAGGCTTGGGAATTTCACACTCCACCGTCACACTGAATTTCTTGAGATTTTAGCGCTCTGTGCAGGCTGGTGATAAGGGCAGGCAGATTTTTGACAGAGTGACGCTCTAAGACTATAGCATGTGACAAAGTAAAACCAAGCCACCGCAAAATATAGTGGGTCAGCTCAAAAGTGTCTCTGCACTCAAAAAAGCTTTGTAATTTTCATGACAGGGGAGCCTTTTTCCAGAGTTCCTCCAGATTCTGTCATTCAGTGGATGCAATACATGTTCACTGTGTAATATTTGAGGCAGATGTGTCCTGTATTCACATCCTATGTAGGTTGTGATATGTTTTGTGCCACAGCACAGATTTCATATAGCCATAGTAGTCAAGGGCTGTAATGGGAGAGAGATGTAAAAGCATGGATGGATTACTGAAAGGGCCTACCTGAGAAAAGCCCAGGGACCCAAAGTATCAGGGCCCCCTTGCCCTCACTTGAAAATGTCACTTAAATTAACAAGTATCAACCAAGAAGAGACTCAAAATGATCAGAGACACAAAAAGACAGCAAAGAGATGCGAAGTAACTGCAAAAAAATACAAAAATGGGCAAAAACAACCACGAAGGAAAACAAATTGACCACAAAGAGACACCGAACAACTACAAGGAGACACAAAATGACTATGACGTGTTAAAACTTCCAAAAGAGACACAAAATACACCAAAGAGACACTAAATTACCTAAATAAGACACAAAATTGCCTCGTAGAGACTCAAATGACTAGAAACCACACAAAATAATCACAAGAAGGCACAAAATAACCACAAAGAGACACAAAAAGGCCACAAAGAGATGCAGCGGAACTGCAAAGAAGTACAAAAACTACAAAATCGGGCAAAACAATCATGAGGAAATTGACCAAAGGAAGACAGTATTACCTCAAAGAGACCCAGTCCACTACAGAGATACAAAACAACCACAGAGACACAAAACCACCACAATAAACAAAATAAGTACAAAATGATAAAATGGGGAAAAAAAGACACAAAATTAGACCAAAGAGATACAAAATTGCCTCAGTAAGACACAAAATTACTTTGAAGAGAACCAAATGACTACAAAAGACACAAAACAAGCACAAGGAGACACAAATGACCACAAAGAGATGCGACAAAACTGCAAAGAGCACGAGAATTACAAGAAATTAGCAAAACAACATGACACACAAATTTACCACAGAGACACAAAACAACTAAAATGTCCAAAAAATAAATAAAAGACAAAGGCGGACAAAAATTCCTTAATAAGACAAACATTTGCCTTAAAGAGAGCCAAACAACTACAAGAAGACATAAAACAATCTCAAGGAGACCCAAATGACCACAAGGAGACACAAAGAGATGCAAAGAAACTGCAAAGAGATACAAAATTACAAAAATGGTCAAAACAACCACAAAGAGACACAAAAACAGCTACAACAATCACAAGGAAACACAAATTAACCAGAAAGTGACAAAATAAGTACTCAAAATTTAGGCAAGAAGTGGAATATACAGAAATACTCAACATACAAAAAATATACAAATATACAAGTATGGGAGAAGTTTAAACAGATTGTGTCCGGGGTGTGAGGGGTCTACAGTGATGTTTCCTGCGACTTCAGGTCCCGATCGATTGTGGTACCCAGAAACCTGAAGGTGTTCACAGTAGACACTGTGCTGTTGAGGATGGTGAGGCAGGGCAGTGTCTGGGGGCTTCTCCTGAAGTCATCTGTCATCTCCACAGTCTTGAGCAAGTTCAGCTCCAGGTGGTTCTGACCGCACCAGACGACCCCTGGGGAGTCGAGGTTCTGCAGGATTTAGTGCAGTCCCATGTTGACTGCATCATCCGCCAAACTGTTTGCCCAGTAGGAAAACTGCAGGGGGTCCAGCAGCGGGTCTGTGATTTCCTTCAGGTGACGCAACAGCAGTCTTTCAAAGGATTTCATGACCACAGATGTCAGGGCGACGGGCCTGTAGTCATTTAATCCTGTGATGGAGGGCTTCTTGGGGACGGGGATGATGGTGGAGCGTTTGAAGCCGGAGGGTACTTCACATAGCTCCAGTGAACAGTTGAAGATCCGAGTGAAGATAGGGGCCAGCTGGTCAGAGCAGACTCTCAGGCAGGAGGGGGGCCACACCATCAGGTCCCGGAGCCTTCCTGGTCTTCTGTCTCTGGAAGAGCCGACACACATACTCTTCACAGACCTTTAGTGCAGGTCGAGGGTCAGAGGAGAGGGCATTGCTGGGCGTGCAGGTAATCCCTTTGTATGGTTGAGAGATGTGGAAAGGGCCTTTTGAAACCTGCTGTAGAAGCTGTTCAGGTCGTCTGCTCGTCGGAGGTTTTCCATAGGGTGGGGGGATGGTCTCTCATGTAGTTGGTAATGTCCTGCAGGCCTCCAAACTGAAGCAGGGTCATTGGCTGAGAAGCTGTTTTTTAGCCTCTAACTGTACTCCCTTTTGGCTACCCTGATCTCTTTTGTCAGCTTGTTTCTGGCCTGCTTGTACAGGGCCCGATCCTTGCTCCTGTAGGCCTCCTCCTTGGCCTGGCGCAGCCGCCTGAGTTTGGGTGTGAACCAGGGTTTGTTGTTGTTATAGGCCCGTTTCCACCGAAGAAGTTCCTGGTACTATTTGGGGGACAGGAACTACTACAGGAACGTCCTCTCGCTCGGCCCTCTCAACCGCCGTGTCTCCACTGAGAGAGCGGAGTAGGAGGAAGGTTCCTGTGAAGTTACCAGGCTCTGGATGTGATGTAATCGTTACGCGACCGGAGCAACGTAGCGGCGTAGGGACGCTGTTAGCGGTGTCTGTAATAACTCACTAAACTCACAAAGTGGCCCGTGAAAATATTTTTTCCAGCGGATGTCTTAGTTACAACATGATTGAG
Organism: Epinephelus awoara; assembly: GCA_035609425.1. Classification (NCBI taxonomy): domain Eukaryota; kingdom Metazoa; phylum Chordata; class Actinopteri; order Perciformes; family Serranidae; genus Epinephelus; species Epinephelus awoara. The sequence continues at coordinate 6,701,864 of CM069304.1, forward strand.
CTAACTGGAGTAGTTTCATGTCGTATCCGACAACAGGAGGCTTTTAACAGATGACGTCCTGATGTTAGCTTTGCTGCTGCTGTTAGCTGTCCCTGTCAGCTGCAGCCACTGATGCTTTCTAGACATCGTGATTTCCCAAAACTTAATAAATACCACACACAGCAACACAAAACTGCTTTGCTAGCTCAATCATGTTGTAACTAAGATATCCGCCGGAAAAAATATGTTTTCACGGACCGCTTATTGAGTTTGTTTACATGGCGGTGGAAGCTATGAACGAGCTAACCCTCGTCTGCTGAGTTTTAAAAATGCCGGCTATTTTGTTGCTTTCTGTTAACGTCACATTCCGCCTTGAGTAAATCCAATCAGCACCAAGTAACCCCCAAGCCCCACCCAGGAGTCTTTCAGGGCCGTTCTGAGTACCTACCCCGAAGCAGGGACTTGTTTAGCCCCTGTAAAAGTTCCTGAACTCTGTCCTTCGGGGCTGGTTCCTGCGGTGGAGACACGCACCAACGGCCCCGGCCCCGTAAATCTACCCCGAAGTTCCTGCGGTGGAAACGGGCCTTATATGAGCAGAAGGTCTTAGTCTGCACACACTAGTGATGGGTCGTTCGCGAACGTAACGGCTCTAAGAGCCGTCTCTTTGAAGTGAACGACGGGAGCCGGCTCCTCATTGGGAGCCGTGTTTTTTTTTTTTCTTTCTCTCACCCTCTCTCTCTCCCTCTCTCTCTCACTTTTTTTCTCTTCATGTCGCACGTGATTGGTCAATATGTGTTCGCGCTGAGCAGAAGGGGGAGGGGCGGTAGTTACACTCGCAGGCAGTAGCACACGAACAGAAAAGGAGGGAGAGAGAGAAAGAGAGCAGGGGGCAACAAGAAGAGACATATTAGAAAGGTATAGTAAAGAAAATGAGTGACAACAGGAAAAGAAGCAAAATCTGGAACCATTTCAATTTTGTTGACAATACAAAGGCAGAGTGTAGAGTCTGCAAGAAAAGAATATCCTATAGAGCCAGCTCCACAAACAACCTGCACAGGCACCTGAGAACTGTCCACCCATCAGTGCAATGGGAAGATAAAACACAGTCAGATGAGTGTGATATTAATGAAGGTGCCAGTGTGTCTACTGCAACTGTTGCTGGTGCTGACAATTTAAGTTAAAAGTTGAATTGTAAATAGTTGTTTTTTGTATTTTATAATTTATTTTTTACATTTTATGTGGAGTTAACAAATGAAAGTATATTCATATAATAACCATATATAAATAAAAAACATGTTTTTTTACATCAGTAATTCATTTTGTACATCATTTTATATTATTGTTGATAATAAATTAATTAAAGCAACAAAACAACCTGAAGAGCCGCTTGGGAGCCGAAAGAGTCGGCTCTTTTTAGTGAGCCGAGCCAAAAGAGCCGGTTCTCTATAAAGAGCCGGAATTCCCATCACTAGCACACACATATTCTCACAAAAACTGATGTAAGATGTCAGTGTCAGTCAGTTCATTGAGGCCTGTGGCTGCAGCTTCAAAAACACTCAAATCTGTGCAGTCAAGTTTCCAGTTTTGACTCCTCAGTCCACTTCCTTACAGTCCTTACTACAGGCTTAAAAGTTTTTGATTTCTGCCTGTAGGTCGGGATAAGGGTTAGGGTTAGGGTTAGGGGCAGAAAGTGATCAGAGAGTCTCAAAGCTGCACGGGGAACAGAGGAATAGGCGTCCTTTAAAACTGTACAGCGGGGCATCGGTGGCTTAGTGGATAGAGCAGGCGCCCCATGTACAAAGCTGTTGCCACAGGGGCCCGGGTTCGACTCCAACTTGTGGCCATTTCCTGCATGTCACTCACTCTCTCTCTCCCCCTTTCACACTTGTCTGTCCTGTCAATTAAAGGCCAAAATGTCCCCCCAAAAAATATCTACAGCAGTAGTCTAGTGGGTTAGAGTCCCTGGTGGGGCATTTTATGTGCTGTTTATATCTGGGAAGTTCGTGAGAGAGGTTTGCTCTGTTAAAATTCCCTAAGATGATGTGGAGTTCTCAATTTCAACCCGAGCAAGACCCAGATAAGCTCGACGGGTCAGGTCGGGTCGGGTCTGTTTGGGCTGACTAATTAAGATAATTGGGGCGGGCTGAGTCAGGCTCGGACAACGGAGAGAGAGAGAGAGAGAGAGAAAAAAAAGTGTGTCTGTCCTTTAAAGCTCATATCACAGTCATTATAAAGGCTACATACACATGCTATATCTTGTTTTTTCAGGACTAACCAGATTTGTCATCATTCCATGTCCTTCTATGTGCCTGTATTTTATATTAATTTTTATATCAATGAAAAAAACAAATCCGTGTGACTAAATTCTTACATTTTTACATGTATCTCAGCATAGCAAGTTAGAAGTTGACATATTCTGCCATATATGAAGAGGGGAGACTCTCTGTAATGTGGCAATATAAGAACCATGATCCTGGGACATTCTGTCACTTCACAGCTGTCCAAAACATGTGGTTTGTGCCAGGCGGACATGATTGCCATATTTTTTCATTATTGCAAGAAATTCCATTGACTTATTCACAAGTCAAAAATGTGTTTTATCTGAAAGAAACATGCAATATTTACATCTAAGATAATAGAAAAATGGTCAACCAAGTGTCGTGATGTCCTCCAAGATAATATTTGCCACTTTGTAAAAACAAATGTGGGGCATTTGGGGGGGGGGATTGATTACTGCCCAGTCAGCATGCATAATTCGGCCTCAGTTGTCTGTGCGCGCAAAGGTAAAGTGGCTGGTCTTTGATGGAGTGTCACAATATGGAGATATTTGCATCTTGAAAGCCGGACTACAAATGTGGATAGACAGGAAGAAACACACGCAAGCCTAAGACGTGGTAAGATACGATATCCCTCATTATATGAAGTGACTGATAACAAGATTTGTATAATGGATTGTAAAGAGATTGGTCAGGTTTTTATTTAGTAGACAATTGATCTGGATTTATAGCATGATGGGATGACAGCACAATGATGTGTGTGGAAAGCTCTGCTCCTGCGCTTTCATGTGATATGCATGGCATTTCTGGTCGAGCCTGCATCTGCGAGTAATCCATCAAAGAGTAATGTATGTGCTGTATGAAAAGCTCTGTTATCCATAATTTTAGTGTAACTTCATCTTTTTTTTTTTTGCTGTGAAAACATTGGACTACCGACAAGTGCTTGGTCTTCTCGGAAAACTACAGTTCCACTGTTATGGAACTGCTATGACGCACGGTCGCGGAGAAAATCCACAGAGAAGAACAGGTGTGAATTTGGATGCACTATGCGTCGTTCTGGCCCATAGGGTTAAGTCCGAGTTTTTATGAGTTAGGAGCAGCAACTTATTTGCCAGAGAGCGGACATACACCACGTGTATAGACAGGAGTGGACCACATAATCCCCACTACCGTAGCCTGACAAGCGCTCCCACGCGCCTGCCCCATCTCTGTCTACGGCGAATCCCAAGGAGAGCCGCTGCGCCCCTGACCAAAATCTCTGCAAAACTCACTGGTTCATTTCAAAACCAGCAACAAATTTCCAGTCCAGGACTGACCAGTGTGTAAGAGTTCCGCTCTGGTGAAGGTGACCAGAGAGAGGGAGCAGGAAGCTAAAAAAAACAGACAAAACCAGGAGAGGTACAAGAGAGCGAAGTCCTGAGGCGGCCATCCGCGGCGCCATCTTGGCTCTATAATGATACATGGTAAGGCTGTGCCAGTTCACGGCAGTTCACAGCAGTCACGGCAATCTGGTGTCACTCCAAACTCATCGAAAACTGACCCTTAGCCAGTGACTTCTGTCATCAGACACCAACGTAAAAAAGCCGTCCTTTCACGTCGGCATGATATGCAGCTGGTCGCCATTATTGTTTAGGGGGGCGTGGGGAGAGGGAGAAACATGGCAGTACAACAATGAAAGTTAAGGCAGCAAAAGTACCAGTAGGGTCAGGGGGTGGGGTAGTGTATGGGTCCAACAACCACCTGCTTTCACCTGGGAGGCCAGTGTTTGCTTCCCATAAGATTGTAAAGTCAAACCCTGTCATTTTATCCTAAACCCAACCATGGTTGTGTGTTGGCTAAACGTAACCATGTGTGTTTTTGTTAAAGAAAAAAAAACATACATTTTTGCTGTTTGTACTGATGTAGTACATTTATTTTGAAAGAGACTGGATATAAACTACATTTCCTCTGAAAACAGAGGTGTATTTTGAAAAGACACAATGCATGTAACAAGTGTAAATTGACACGCCATCCCTGAACGTCCAACACTGATGCAGGAGGGTACCCAGCACATCTTATTTTGATTCGTAGGTCCACTGACAAAGCGGTGTATTTGAAGAGTTGGGGTGAGAACATGTTGGCAAAATCAATCAAACAAAGTTACATCAAATAATTTAAACATAATTCATAGAAAGCAGGGCTGCAAAATGTACCTGTAGGAATAGAAAGTGCAGAGATAAATGGTGTAAAAATGGAGACCAGCAGGGTCACTTGATGTAATTTTAGAAAATGAATAAATAACAAGTGAATGTTTGCACTAGAGATGGTACTTCAATACTCCTGTTTTTCACCCACATCTGTGAAGTCTTTTAACGCCTGTGACAAGATGGTTTTGATTTATCATCATATTGTTCTGGTGGATTTCCATGTATTTGTTGGAAATGAAACCAGTGAAGGCACAATGACAACAGTGAAAAAACTGTTAAAGGCAGCTGGGTCAATTAATCTTGAATCACTAAGTGCATTTCAGAATGTGATGGCAGTGTCCGCAGTTCAGACTATACCACTTCACAGTGTGTTCCTTTCACACAGAAACTGCTGTGGTATTTGGTTAACAAATGGCAAACTGAGGATGAGTGTGATAAATTTTTGAAATATTAATATATGTTTGCTCAATAAACATGCACATGATGGATTTGTGTGTGCTGTTTAGTTTGCTGTATGCAGTGCCAATGCCCTGGTCTTCTGTCTCATATTGATTCTGCTGAGATGGAGATGATAATAAATTGACATACTGTGACACTGTATAAAAACAACAGTAACTCAGTGAATTCCTGCCATTTTGCTCTGAGCTGTGCTTAGTGCTAATGGCTCAGCTGCTAATTTTATTTAGAAGGTCAAGTAGCCTAATGGCGCTGTTTTCTTAAGGCAGCTGATGGTGAGTCACAAAGCTGATCTCTCTCTCTCTCTCTCTCTCTCTCTCTCTCTCTCTCTCTCTCTCTCTCTCTTTCTCTCGCACGCACACACGCACGCATGCACGCATAAATTGCCACAAATGTACCATGGGATTGCAGGAAACCTATTGTAGCATTTGTACTACATGCAGGCATACCCACTGTTCAAAGTGTACAGGCTGTTGAGGCTGTGGCGTTGGCTTGAATAAGCTAAATAAAGTCAGTACTCTTTAGAGGTGTTACTGATGGCACTTGTAATGAATCTTGCCCCCTGGTTGTTAAGAAAATCAATTGCAAAACTGCTCTTTTATGTTGCATTTGATGTGTGGTGCTCCTGGTGCTCGCTTGCCGGTGCTTTAATGCTTTCAATAACGAAGTGCAAACTGCTCTTTATGTTGGGAAAGCGGGAAGTCCTCTGTTCTCTGTGTTAACATTATAACACACAGTCATGCCCATAATCATTTTTCATTGATTTATTCAATATATGCACATTAAATATCATACGTGCGTGTAGTTATTCCCCTAAAAATAACGTACAGCAATACATGACAGAAACTCTACATTTGCACATGATCCATTTGCACCGTGTGTGATGTCATCAGATATTGCAGCAATTTATCATTATTATTTTTTACTTATTCAAATTTGGGTGGGTGCTGCGTGACACATTCTTCTGTGGTGTGACAAACTCATTATACATATTTACTTTTGCATTTCCTGGACCTTAATGTACAAGATATGGTTTACTGTAGCTGCATAAGAATAGCAAAGGGATCATATCAATACTAGTGCCCAAAACATATCATAACATATTAGATCCAGGGGATAGCAGAAAGAGAAGTTGCTTTTTTGCAGCATACATTGGAATAATACATCATTTACAGGTTGGCCAAACAGGCTTATGCCTCATATTGATATGTAATCTATAATATAATAATGTGATATAATATAATAATACCACCAATTATTGTGTCTGACATATGACATGCTCTTTTACTTAAAGGTGTTAGTATCGCCACTGCAAATTATATTCTACATTGAGCCATTTTCACCCCAAATCAGTCAAGGTGTCAAACACAATCTTTTAAGTACTATGAGTATCATACTCATATGGGACATTTAAAAGTATTAAATATTGTGGTAACCTAAAACATTTTACTAAGCCTTTGTATAATATTTCTAAAACAATTCAATTTTGAGTTTGATGACATATTTTACAATTTCAATTTCAACACTTGATATTTAACAGACAGTATATCAAGTGGGCCACTTCAAAAAATGACTGAACCCAACTGAAAGGAGGCTGGAGCACTCGATAAATTGCAGAGCTTTTAATAAGGTGCAAACAGTACCGATTCAGTTTCACTTTTGGCTGAAGCACAAGAGTGCCTTGACTTGATATATAACATTCTAAATGCAAACAAATCATATCTTGATGTCAGCTATATATGTTAAAAAAGAAGGTTTGCATGCTTAAAATATTCTGAATATATTAGTATGGTGTTTCTATCCAGCGATGAGGATGTTTAGCTCCTCTTGCACATAAGGGCAGTAAACATCCCTCATGCACTCCCATTATTTTCACTATAGCTGGCTTCTTATCAAATGTCAGCAGTCTCTTAATTAGTCTGCTTGCAGAGAAGTCACAATTGTCTTAGGAAAGCCTATTCTGGGCATCTTATCCAGGGATGATTTCATATCGCAATTAGAGGTGTTGCCAACAATGATGGTCAGTGGTTTATTATGAAATCATTTGCACCAGGGAATGTAATAATTGCTTGAATGTTACCCTGTAGCATGTCAGCATTAATTAACAATAAACTGTTGGGCTGTGTGAGGGAGAGGATACAGACAGAATCCTGACTATCTGAACAAGCACAGCCACAGTGGAACAGAGGCAGAGGACGGTGACGTGGGCACAATGTCACACTCAAGCACAGACATGACCTCAAATCACAGAAGACTCCTGAAAATCTTTTCTGCTTTTTTTTTGTTACGAGTTACATCCACACAGTAAGTACAGCACATCCCTCATTATTATTTTTTATTTTTATTATTATTATCTATCTATCTATCTATCTATATATGGGGAGTTTGAATAGATTGGAAATAAAGCCTAAACCTGCAAATAAAGGCCTAATTCCAAATGTTAAAAGAATAGTCCCACATTTTGGGAGTTATGCCCTTTCTCTATCATTTTCATATTGAGACAACATGATCGATATCTTTTTTGTGTCTGTACGTCCAGTGGCTGGGTCTCAGCGGTTAACATTGCGCTTATAGGGGGTCAGTACATCCTGCGCTGTGATCCGTGGAGGGATACACTGGCGAGCAGGCACAGACGTAACTTGTAAACAAAACTCAGCTGTTTATTTAGCCTAGCAATATCTCCGGACTATAGTAGCTGCAATGGACGACTTTGAACGCGATTTTGAGGAGTTTCTTGTAGCGGACACAGATCCAGAGCCATACCTGTTTGAGCCGGAGCATACAGATGAGGAACTCCATGTGTTGGATGCTGAGCGGGCGAGACGAGAGGCTGAATCCTCTGGAGCGGCGGAGCAGCAACAGGCCAAGGACAAAAAATATCAAAGAAAATAAGGAATTTTGTGTAATTGGATTGTTTTTCATGTCTTAAAGTTAACTTATATATTTTATATTTTTTACATATTTTGTTACAGATAGCTTCTGGCTAAAAAACAACAACAGAAAACCATGATGGAGATGAGCTTGCCTTTTCAAAGGCATATAAAGCACACGGCACCATTTTTAATTAAATGTGAGTTTTTCTTTGAACACAGGCATATTTGTAAGGTTCAATCTAAATTACTCACAAGGGCCCCCCACCCCAGTGTACATCAGCGAATCTACACCGAACAAAGAGTGAGCTGTCTTTGGTATAACAATATCTACTTGAGATGCAATCAAAAAAGACCTTGTGATGACTGAACCCCCCCTAATGTCTAACACTCATTGCCAGATACAGCATCAGTTTGACCATTAGAACAGCAAAATATCTCCTTATAAAAGTGTCCCAAGTGCTGAACTTCAAAATCCTTACAAGGCCAGAAGAGTCTCACAGTTCTCAAGGAGAAATGGAAAAGGTGACTGTGAGTGTTGTAGATTGTCCAAGGACACAGTGGATACAGAGGGCAATGAGTATATGAGAGTGGATATGAAAAATCTAAGAGTGGCTATTATGTGATTATAAAAAGGTTATAAAATATAAAAAAATAGGACTGTCATTTAATGCATTAATTGTGATGTGATTAAGGACTGAACATAACATGCTTTTTTAATATGCACCTGCAGAGAGAAAAACTACTAGTGTCTTTCAGAGCTGCCGCTGCTGTTGGTCAATGAAGGAGAGTATGTCAGCTTTACCCTCGGTATCAGAGCGCCATGTAAGACCGCGCTGTTTAGTCAGCTCATGAAAAGTGTATTTCCCTGTCTGAGTTTGTCCAGGAGTTGCAGTCTTGAAAAAGTTAAGGCCGATGCTGCAAACCCGACTGACTGACTGACTGACAGGCTAGCCTTATGTGAGTACAAGGTGTATGTTGTAAAAAAAAATAAATCCTGTCATTAAACTGCAAATATAGATGCTATTTTGCATTTGATTTCCTGATTTGTTTTATGGGGATCCGCGATGAAACCCGGAGTGGACTTTTCAGTTCAGTTTCTTTTGGTGGTTGAAAATTGGACTGGGACTGAACTGTGAAGGGTTGTGGGGAAAACAAAAAAACAGACTCAGTGCACTGAACTCTTGAGAGTGGGAAGATTTTTGACATGCGCGAGCTGTGGTCTATTTGTTTGTGCAATGCTGGTTTTGGGTGATATATTTCATCATGTGCTGTGCACTTTATTGTTTTGTGGCCTATGGTTTGACAGAGCTATTTTCTTTCTATTTTATAATTATTTGTCAGACATGACTCAGGCTGGCATCCGAATATATTTAAAAAGCATCAAACCCACTACAATGTCAAATGGCATTAAAATATCACTGAAGTACTAGGAGTATGAGTCACCACCTACGAGCTAAGAATACAGGTGCAGCTTGGTGGACTTTTGTCACCAAAGCTGGCAAGGCACTATTTTGGAGAGTGCAAAGACCCAAAACTAAATTGAAGAAGTCAGCTACAGTGCTTGCTCTATGGGTGGCAACTGACTGCAGAACAGTCAACATCATGGAATACTCATGTCTAAGGGACCTCCTTAGGTTGGCATATTCTCATGGTTTCAAGATCACAATGTTGTGGCAGTGCAGCACTGATTTGAAATAAATAAATCTAAAAGTCAAGATCATAAAGTAAATTTCTTTGCATTTATTTTTATTCACAATCAAGACACTCTGGTAAGAATTGCTTCACCTTGTAAATATTGACTTCAGAACTGTTTTAAGATGCAAAAAAGGAATTTTAGACATGATTATGAAATGTGATTAATTGCAATTAAAAAATGAATCATTTGACAAAAATACATGATAATCCAGACTTATTAACTAGCTGATGTGGTATAGAATGATTACTTCTGTTTAGCATACAAAAACCACTTATCACACACTTTCTGAAATTCTACACAATATATTTATTTCAGTCAGTCTTTGTAAAAAAAAAAAAAAAAAGAAGTTGTTTTTTTTCTCCATTATATTTGGCAGTATGGCTGTTCTGGGGCCTCTCTGCTTTTCCTAGGCCTACACAGAAAGCCTAGGGCCAAAAGAGCACACGTCTCCACCCTTCCACACGCCTACGTGGAAAGCCTTAAGGCAGCGGGAGCATGCCTCTCTGACCCCACCGGGAACAGAACAGAGCAGCATCAATGACAATCAGAAATGACATTGATAAGTCAAACACAACATGAAAAAGAGGAGCTGGGGTGGAGATAGGCTGCAAAGCGGCTTGCAGAGGAAGCAGCAACTATAGGCAGGCTAAAGCAGTTTAAATAGAGCACCCTGAATGAGATTCGCCAATTGGTTGCATAGAAAGGAATCCTGTGATCTATCAGCTGATCCATCAGTTGATTGGGCTGCTTGAGATCAGCTGATATAGTTGGGATGTGAGCTGAGCTTGACATTGTGTCCTGCCTGAACTAACGCTATGCTCAGTTATAACCACTATTTACAATGTGTCTTTTTTTTCTAAATTTCTAGAAAATAAAGACTGGATTTTTTTCTCTCCCTAATTTTGAATGGGCATTCCCTGTGGTCCCTGTCATAGCTAACTCCACACTTGGTTGGAGAAGGGTGGAGACTCCCAGTCCTCATTAAGCATCATGTCACCACCATGATGGTGATTTTTTTCCCACCTGACAGTCATTACCTTTACTGAAAGGATGTAACATGGACAGAGGCTCACACTGTCTGCTCTACATCCCACCCTGTTAATACAGGTACTAATACCAACCTAAGGGGGTGACTAGTGCAGGGACAAGGTCATGATCCTTCACCAAGCTCCCACCTAAAAACGATGACATACTCATGTTTATGTGGCCTGCACAAATAAATACCTCAGATCCAGCTGCACACAGCAAATGGCTGATGACAAGCAGTTCAGCATAAATACAACTGAAATGACAATCCATTGTACAAATTGTATGGTCTGATTATTTACATAACTTTTCCTAACTGCAGTGAATGAATTAATAATAATTGTGCTGTGTAGTTTCAGCAAAAGTCATGAAGTTGTTCAGAGCGGAATGTAAATAGTACTGAGTGTATGCATGTTAGAGCAGGTGGGAAAGCCAGAGAAATATGACTACATAGCAAAAACAAGAACCTTCAGTGGGGAACAGCAGCGGTCTGTTTACTCTGCCGAGCTTACACTGCAATAAGAGGGCACAGGGGGATGGAGAGAAACTGAAACACACTGACTGAGGAGCTAAGAGTGAGAGTGCACCCTGTGGTCAAGTGCCATGGATTTGTCGCTACATTCACCACCAGTTTACTCACTGAGTGCAGTCAGGGCCAGGTGGGGCTGCAGTGGTACCCTCTGAGACTAAAACAAAACCCCAGTTGGGGTCAGCAGTATAGAAACCGTTCTAAGTGCTGAGAGTTCAGGTGTCACATGATGTGTGGCAACAGTTATAACACACATCTACTGCCTCTGGTATTATTGTTTTCTGTAGGTTGCACTGGGTGATTTTATCAAATAGCTTATTGGGGTTGTTGCCATTTGGTTTTTGAAGTGATGAGCCACCAATCACCTCTTAGCATAGATGTGAACATTTATATTTATACATTCAATTAATCCAATTTTCTCTCAGAACATTGAATGGGTAATTCAACAAGGATTTACATTTTCAAATATAATTACATTTTTTTTTTAGTTACAATGACGCCCATATTTTTGGATCTGTGTGTGTTACTCTTTTGTATCTTTCCCTGTGTTTTTTTTGTGCCATTTTATGGTCATTTGCATGTCTTTGAGGTAATTTTGTGTCTCTTTGAGGCAATGGTTTGTCTTTTTTTGTTATTTTGTTTCACTGATGTCATTTTCTGCCTCCTTGTGTTTGTTTTGTATCGCTTTGTAGTTACTTTATGTCTCCTTGTGTTTGTTTCATGACATATTGTCGTCATTTGGGCTCTGTGAGGTAATTTTCGTAGTCATTTTGTGTCTCCTTGTGGTAGTTTTGTGTTGTTTTGTAGTTGTTTGGGTCTGTTTGAGGTAATTTTTTTGTATTTTCTTGTCGTTCTGTGTTGTTTTGAAGTCATTTTGTGCCTCCTTATGGTTGTTTTGCCTCTTTGTGGTCATTTTCAGTCTTCTCCTGCTCGTTTGGTACGTTTTCATTTGACTAATATTTTGCAAGTGTTGGCCAGGAGGCCCCCTGACACTTTGAGCCCATGGGCCTGTGTCTGGTCGGCCATTTTAGTAATCCATCCATGAGAACACTGCAGGAAAAAACAGAACAAGGTTAATGACTTTTAGTTCAAAGAAAGTTTATTTCAAGTAAATCAAATTGGCTCACACTTGCAACTAAAAAAATGCACTTTCAGTTATTCATTATGATTACTTTACATCTTGACTGACTAATTGCATTCAATATTATAATTCATTTTTCATAAGTGTTTCCCTGCATGTATTTCCTTTGTTATTTATCCATAAAAATCTTGAGCTAAATAACAGAAAAACAAAATATGATTGACTTCATATTCTAAACTAATTTGCATCTATAAATGGCTGTGATCCATCTGTCAAACAAATGCAAAGATGAAATGCTTCTGACGTTTATGAATCCCTTTGCTGACATTGAAAGGTGTTCAAATTACAGCCTCAACTATCCATCACATAACTTTTTGTTTCCAAAGTCAGGTGAAACTGAGCCGCTCCCTTTACACACGGACAGATGGTAATTGAGTGAAGCTGTGGTGGTTAATATTTAGGGTGCATGCTAAACGACCACTCGAGCTTTAAAGGGCATATGGCACAAGTCATACAGGAATTAAATGGCTAGCGGGAACAGAAGGCAGACATCTTCTTCACCTTTTAGCTGACAAAAACAGCCTTTGCATAATATATTACAATGCACATTGTTCTGGTGGAGAGGTGACAACTTTGCTGACTATTAGTTTACCCAGTGGGAGCTTCTCAAGATGGTACAGAGTGTAGTTAATGCCTGCACTTACACATTTCAATTTAGGAATTATAATGGATGTCAAAGGGGATGACATTATTTTAAAATGACATGTATTGCTTATGTATAAGGTATGCACTCATCGTGCTGCTGCCTGCTAAATGGGACATAGGCACTATGATATAAATATTGTAATGCCAGCTGCTGCTCTGTATGAAAAAAGTAAGTCTGTAAAGTAATATTAGAAAAAAGTTTATGATATGACATAAAAAGAGAGCAAAGAATCAATCTGGGGCTCAGATAGAGGGATCAAAAGACAAAACATGCCTCAGGCTGATGTCTTTAAAGAGCAGTCTTAGTATTATTAAGTTTGTTGACCATCTTCTTGAAAGCAGATAGAGCATAGTTATCATGTCCACTCTAAAAAATGGTGGATTGCCTCCTGCGGGTTGGGAGTAAATTACTGCTCCAAGCAAGGGGGTTTAAGTATCTTGAGGTCTTATTCATGAGTAAGGGTAGAATGGAGTGTGAGATGGATTGGCAGATTGGCAAGCTGTCTGCAGTGATGCGTGATGCAGGCGCTGCGCAGGACCATCATATTGAAGAGGGAGCTGTACCGGAATGCAAAGCTTTCGATTTACTGGTCCATCTCAACTATGGTCAGGAGCTATGGGTAATGAGCACAAGAATGAGGTCCGCGATACAAGTGGCCGAACTGAGTTTTTTCTGAAGGGGGGCTGGGCTCAGCCTTAGAGATAAGGGTAAGGAACTTGGACTTCTGGAGGAAGCTCGGAGTAGAGCCACTGCTTCTTTGCGTCAAAAGGGATCAGTTGAGGTGGTTTGAGCATCTGATCAAGATGCCTCCTCGGCGCCTCCTGTTAGAAGTTTTCCAGGCATGTCCAACTGGTGGGAGACCCAGAACACACTGGAAGGATTATATATCTCATCTGGCCTGGGAACGCCCCAAGATCACACAGCTCTCCTCAGCCTGCTGCCCCCATGACCCAGCTTCGGATAAGCGGTTGAAAATGGATGGATGGATTCTGACTATGGGTCATGATGCACTTGCCACCTCAGTTCTAGAGATATCAGGAATCACAACTCTGGCAAAGGAAATTGTTTTTGGGGTAAAGCTAAAGCTTTCAAGATGACTTTTGACAATTTTAGATAAATCACAGAAGAAAACAGAATGTAGTCACCAAGGTTAGCTATTTCTGCTGTGTGCAAATCCACATACAGGGCAACCAGTTTGCCAACCAAGCTAGCCACATGGTTATCCAACTAGCATCTACGCATCTGCAGTAATAACAAACGTATTTATTTTCTCATATGACATTATTTTATTATTCCTCCACAGCAGCAACAGCTGTGGCATTATGTTTTTGGGTTGTCTGCCCGTCTGTATGTCCACCTCATTCTAGTGAACATGGTATCCCAACAACACTCTGATGGATTCTCTTCAAATTTTCAAGGTCACTGTGACCTTGTGTCTGACTCATCCTCCTGAATGCGAATTTTCTTTTAGCTTCTGTGCAGCAATATTCTTAATTAATTATCTAGTGTCATGGCTATATATGAGTCTGGACAGACATGGGTCTAACTGTAACTGCAACTTGACTGGTTCTCAGATGCATACAAACAAAAAAAATGGTAATTTTAGTTTCAACAGAGGACTGTACCCCCTGAAAGGCTCTCCTCCTGCCCTCTGCCCAGACAGCACAAGCTAACACAGCACAACATGATCTCATCACTACTCATCATATCTCTCCGCTTGGGCAAAAGCTCTGCCGCCAGGGTTAAGACCCAGCACAGAGCTGTTAATCTCACACTGACAGCAAAACAACTCAACTGTCGTTAGACCAGTAAATAACCTTTGGGTAAAGTTAGCCATGCGATGCTAACAGTTAGCCCTGCCACTGTGCATCTGTGACTCCAGTGATGAACAGAGAGAGAAAGATAGCAGGGAAAGGAGGGGCTGAGTGAATCAATACGCAGTGCCCAGCTTTACAATGAAATGAGGCTTTACCCCTTTAAAACAGTAGAATCTGCAGTGAAGTTGCAGTGATTGGACAAAATTGCAAGGTCACGCAGAATTCACTAGGACTGGCTGAATTTGCGTTAATTGTTGTAATTCCAACATCATAAAATCCTGGAGGGACTGACTTGCTGCCTGTGAATAAAGACCTACCCTGCTTTACAGGAACAATGTTACTCCTACAGTCACTAGGCTGAGTCAGTTTGACACCCTGGATATTCCCCTTCTGTCTGTTTCTCTGAAATCAGTTTTCTGCTCTTAAAAATAAATTGTAATATTTCTTCAGGGAGTGCAGTAAGTGACAATGGGCTCCATGCTAACTCTGACAGCTTGATGAACCATCACACAGAGGCGGGGCTAAGCATAAGCATATATACATAATTACGTCAATATG
The DNA here is from genome assembly GCA_035609425.1 of Epinephelus awoara. Classification (NCBI taxonomy): domain Eukaryota; kingdom Metazoa; phylum Chordata; class Actinopteri; order Perciformes; family Serranidae; genus Epinephelus; species Epinephelus awoara. The sequence continues at coordinate 6,717,047 of CM069304.1, forward strand.
AGCCAGCTCAAAAAAATCCCACATTTTCCTTAATCAAAAAGTTAACACTGAAGCCAATATTTTTTCGGTTCAGTTCTCATAGTATGTAATAGTATATTGAGACTGTGACTTACTGAGTGATAATCTAGGGACTTCAGTTCACACTCAGTTCACAGGAATCTTCTCTGTAAATGGGCTGTCAGTACATGTGCATTTTAAGCATTTAATACACTGGCATCGGCACATAGTAAATACTTACATAATGTACCTTGACATCTCGTGAATACTTCACAAGATCTCTAATTATAGGAGCAGTATTTAATATCACATTTACAAGAGGCTTGTAATATTCATAAGTGTGCAGGGACTACATTTACATGTGGCAGAATTTGGTCAAGTAGAACATAATACGACTATAATATTAAAAACCTTACAGAAGATTTGGCACACAAATGTGATTTGGATCAAATGATTTCACTAGTTTTGGTTGGTATCAGTAATGTAGATGTTTTATTGAAGACAGAAGAGAGTCTAACAGTGCTCTACTTTATTCACTGCCCTACTTTTGTTGGTCTCACACTATAGCTGTGTACAGTCAGACCGCAGGATTCTGCTCTCTTTGAAAGTCAAATAAAAATGTTAAGTCAAAGTGTTCTGCACACTCTTACTACTCATATTGCCTGACAGGTGAGGTGAATAACACTGATCATCTCATTACAATGCGATATTCTGCTGAGAATCCTTGGGTCCTGGCATTTATGTGGACACCCCTTGACATGCACTACCCATCATAACACTGTTGCAGTACCCCTTCATGTGTATATCCCCAAGGAGCCCCATTACTATTAACTGATTATGAATTTATTTAAGGTGTGTGAATGTGCATGAACAAAACCATTTTCCATTGTGGATTAAGAAGGACTGTGCGTCATTTTTTGCCTGCATCAGATGATTTCTTGATTCTCAATCAAGGACATGTTTATCATTGAAAATATCTGTTGAGCAGCAAAGATAGGAACACAGGTTATTGCTCCATTTTTTCCTATAGGACAGTTACGTACTATGCAAATGTGCTTTGTACTGCAATGTATTGTTGCAGAGGGGAATTCATGTCTTGCCTGAATATTTGAAAAAAAAACATGACTTTCTTTTGTCCTGCAAAATTCAGCCCAAACAAATAATTCCTGGCAGTAACATGCAGGCCTTTTTTGATTGTCGAAGCAGCACCGATACAGTCTCATTAATAAATTAATTTCCTGATAACATAAGGTCAATTTCTTTTTGTCATTGGTCAATGTCCCTTTTAGTGTCTTATGCAAATCAGCATTCTGAATCTATGCATATCTACACCTCACAGTCACTTCTGTTACCAAATGAAATCCATAAAAGATAGTTTGTTAAAAAGCAGCATAATGTATTAGACAAATACTGTATGTGAATGATAACTATATTGAGGCAAGTTTCTGCTAGTCTGGTAAGACCATCCTGATCATGTGAGTATATGTACACATACACATATTGAATATATCACAAAGCATTAGCAATGTGAAAAAGCAAATTTTCACGTAAGGCCAGGCGAAGGATTTTCCTGAGTAAGAAAACAGTGGTTTACACATTTTGATCTAAGAAGGAAATAAGACAAATATATATCTATGTTATGAGGTTTAAAAGAAAAGTATGTCTGTCTTTTTCCCCTAATAGATACAACTATTTTTTTTCCATTTGAATTAAACTCCCACCTGCCTTTTATTGCCTCACTGTAGATGTGATATGAGTGAACATTTAGCAGCAATGCTTTGACAGCTGTTGTATTTTACTCATCCTGTCCAAAGTGTAAGGTTTGCTCGACAGCGGTTTCTAAGACAAGTAGAGAGCTTTTCTAACTATTATTTATGACACTTCTTGTTGAGAGATTTAATTGCAGAGATATCTGTGATTTTGTTTCCTAATGACAGGCTCCTGTATGTAATAAGAGCAGACTGGCACAAATGAGAGCAGGGCAGAAGAGAGAAATATTCCCTTTGACAGCACATCTTTTCCAAAAATATATGATTATACATTTAATAAGTAGTGATGGTCTTCATCTTTCTCACAGTGCCCACAACATTCTGTTTTTTTTTATATTTTGATTCTGTTAAATAGTACTGAGCTCAAGAATGATTTGTGTTATGCATAATTGAAATAATTTGCAATGTTATTTTTTAAATTAAGCGACTCTTTACCATGATAGCAAACCCAGTGGCACAAAAAATATTTCACTCAACAGGAGCAGTTTACCAAATCTTTAGCCCTGTCTCCTAGAAATTGCGTTTGTATATTATTCATTCTTGGAACCCATCGGCTGTATTCGGCGTCTGACTTCCGGCAGATGGCGAATACAGCCTCTGGGTGCAGACCCCCGATTTTTTGGCATTCCGGTTTGATTTGGGTGGAGGAGGCGAATTTCCGTTTCCAACTTCCGTTTATATATAAGTAAATATGCTGAACCACTGTGATGTATACAGAGTTTGCAGTCACGCCAATTATGTTCCGCCTCGTTAGTTCACCGCACAGACCGTTTAACCTGGCAACAACTGCATCTGGCTCAAACGTGATTGATCAATATCACACGGACTACAAATAGCCTAGCACCGGAAACCAGGGCTCTTCCGCTCTTCTTCCAGAGGCAAGATCTCCGGGGTTTGCCTACAGACTCTACTTTCAGTGAATGTAGAGTCAATAAAATAGAGAAGACAGAGACTATATATTATTAAATTGCATTTGTTATTACATTGTGGTGACAGCATGCACAAGACACGTACACAAAAGACACAATCAGGTCTTTATGAATGACAGATTTATTGTGTACTAGTAAATAAACATGTACCTCAATGAATAAATGTAATGAAAGATGAACGGATGATTTCCAATGAACAGCGAATGATGTATTTGGATAACACTAATGACTTTGTTGTCACAAAGGAGATAAAATGGGATGAAAACTTTGGCATTCACCCGTTAAATATAGGAATGCACCTTCAGAAGCTGAGAGATTATTGGAAAGCAAAAGAGTACTGATGGCAGACTCTACTCTTAATTTAATTTTTTAACTATTTTTTTTTACTTACGTGTCCCTCATTCCCTCCAGATGGCCTCACACGTTAGATGCTCTTCAGGAGAAGCAAGTTTATAAAAGCCTTTGTAATATCCAATCACATGCTTTCAATTGCAATATCCTTTTATGGTGGTTGTTGAATCAACACTGGCACATGCTGAACGGAATTTCCTAAAAGGGAAATAGAGAGCTGCATCTGCCTTTATAGAGAACTCCAACCACTTTCTCCCATGATACCAGCAACTAACAAATTTCCCATGATAAATGTGGCTTGGATACTTGTCCCATTTTACCTGATTTGACTTCCACAACCAATATTCTCAGTAGTAGTTGGTGGTTGTGGAGGCTCCGGTCCAGATGTTGAGCTGCTATTGTGTGGGCTTGCTGATGAAGCTTCTGCAGTGGAGTTCCTCTTAAGGTTAGCTGGGCTATCTTGCTGTGTAGCAGGGAGAAAAACATTGTTGATTTTGGGGAAAATGGCCTGGGATATGGAAACTGGTGGTTCTGAGTCTGAAGGAGTCCTTGATACTGGAAAATGTTTGTTTGCCACAGGTGGTGCAGATGGGGCTTTGAGCCATTTTCTTATGATCGTTTTGTTAAACTTTGATAGCTAGCTTCATTGAAAAAGAAATGCATGTGAACAGTCAGTGATAACGATGACGTGTTTTGTCGAGCTAGTCAGGCATCGCTGTCAAATTTGATTTTGCTGAGGGGGACACTGAGCTCAAGCAATGACGTTTTTGTGTAGGCTGATGTGGAACTTAGCATCACTCTGGTTCCCTCATCAAAAAGCCAATGGGAGTTTTCCATTGGATTTTGTATTATTGTTGAAAATGAGCTCTGCGGCATTCTTACACATTTTGTTCAGCGAGACAGTCTTCACAAGTGAACACCACTCATAATGTCTGAAGCCTAAATGCAACCACAAGGAATAAAAAGCTAATGTTAGGCTACAATGAGACTGTAAAGCTGTGGTCTATATGATGATGCTCTGTAGTATCATTTAGCCACTTACAGCAGCTATCTTTTTAAGACACATAAATGCTTTATTTTTGTATTTTATGTTGTAGAACAAAACGTGAAAGTATGTTAAGCTTGTGTTAACCACAGACCTTATTTCAGACATCTGACCAAAAGCCCATTCAAAAAAACACATTGATTTCAAGACAACGGAACTGAGAGGCAAAAATGCTTAATGATTTTGGGTTTTGAGGACTCACTCCTTGGGCCCTCTACTAGGGAGGCGAGTCTGGCTTGCCTTACCATGATTTTATTAAATGCATTTTTAACTTATGAATTTGTCTACAAATGAATTATTTTAATTATTTATCAGTAATGTGTCATATAATATAGCTCATGAATTTTAAAAGTTTGGGGGAGGGGGAACAAAAGCTCATTTTGACAATCCACCATAGAAAGACTAACGTGTTTGATATGTACAGCAGTGAGGACATCATAGGTCATTTTCAAAGCCAAAAGAAACTACTGAGACTGATTTTGATGCACCTCTCCATTAATACTATTTACTACTGACTTTTTTTTGTTTCAAATCAGATTTTTATTTATACATTGCATATTGCATATCTCTAGAATACCTCAAGGGATTTTTTTAATCTTTTTTTTTTTTTTTTTTTTTGATGAATTGTTTAGATTTTGCTGGTCAAAGTCACCATGACCTTGCATCTGTCTTGTTCTCGTGAACATGATATCTCAAGAACACCAAGGTCAAGGTCACTGTGACCTGGTCTGTCGTATTCTCATGAATGTGGTATCTCAAGAAAATTTAGTGGAAATTTTTTACATTTTGGCACAAATGTCCACTTGGATTCTGGAATGAGCTAATTAGAATTTGGTGATTAAAGCTAAAAGGTCAGGGTCACAATGACCTCACAAAACATGTTTTTCGCCATAACTCATAAATCCATGCTCCCATAATGACCAAATTTCACATAAATGCCTTGGCTATAGTGATGTAGTGATGACATTTTAAGTCCAACAGGTCAAACATCAATTTCACTGTGACATTATAATGTTCTGCAAAAACACTTTTCTGGCCATTGGTCATAAGAGAGAAACATTTGGTCAGATACTGTAATGTTGATAATAATCTTGGGCGTCCACCTTGAAACTGTGCTGACTGTATAGATCTTCTGCCCTGCTGGGGTAAAAGTGTGTTTATAGCATCCATGTTTTCACAGACATGCATATAAACCGCAACTGCCACTTGACAGTTTTGCAGAGCCATACAATATGAGGTGGTAATTTGTGTGTGTGTGTGTGTGTGTGTGTGTGTGTGTGTGTGTGTGTGTGTGTGTGTGTGTGTGTGTGTGTGTGTGTGTGTGTGTCCTGAATTCTCTCAGCTAAACTTCCATGGAACTGTTGAATTAGTAGACAGGACAAAAAGTTTCTGCAGCTATTTACTTTAAAAGATATTCAAGAACTGGACAGCTTTGTGCAACAGTTGTAAGTCATAGTTAAAATTTGTCTCAGAGTCAGATTTGCTACACACCCATCAGCCACCCCAACCTCTACACCCTGACTCTTGCTACAACGAGGACACAGTTTTTCCTCCATTAGCACCAAATGCTGGCACAGGTGCAGAATCATCCAATATGGATCTAATGCTGGGGTTGGAACAATGTGGAACTCCCCAAAGCACAGTTAATTAACAGGAAAAATGGTAGCCCTTGCTGTTTTTAAGAAATTCTCCCATTTACCAAAGGTCTTATCCTGTATTCTTTCCCGTATTTGCATAAAACATTTGAAGTAGATATTTAAGGCCCCAATAAAGCACAACTCCCAAGAAAAGTAGTTTTACTTTTGCAAGTTTGGTTCAGAAAAGAATGCAGACTTGCAGGAATATTCACCTGCGACAACTGCATCTAACAATTAAACAGCAGAAAACTGGCTACAGCAGTAATGTACTCAACCCTATGGGACTGGTGCTATCACAGCGGCTCTGAAGCAGTGTGGTAATTGTTAGAGCCTTATGGGACATGGGCGGGGATGTTGTGCCCAGTCCTGTCGTCCATGCATTAGTCACGATTCGCTGCTTCATGCACAGGAGGGGACTAAGGGAAAGGAGAGACCTAGAAAGAAGAGCAAACATGGCTTCCAGCTAATGCACAGGCTTCATAAAGCATCTGCACAATTTAAGCCATCTTGCCTTTTCATTAAGGTGCTACCTCCTAGACTGATCACGTCCACCGTCTCAGCACAAGCTGCTGTTCAACATCAATGCTGCCAATTATGTGACTCTGTCGGTGGAAGAGAAAAGGGGTGTTTATCTCCTTGGAGATAAAGATTTTCATTTAAGTTATTTTGAGTTGTTTTTAAAGACTATTTTTGAGCAGTTTTTGTTAGTGACCAAAGGTCTTCACCACCTGAAACGTCTTTTTTGGAAGGTACAATGGTGCTCTGAAAAGCCTTTTCTCCTGACATTGTCACATCTGCCACTGTGATTACTATTCTTACACTTAATCTCTAAATTTGGTGTGAGAAATGCTCTAAACACTGAATTTAAAAAAAAAATCACAACTAATGTGTAATCTAGAGAAAATGCTGCCAGTGCAGGAGCAGGAGGAAGGGGCTGTAAGAGGATTGCCTGTGCCCAGCCGCCTCCTTTGAGACCAAACAGTGCCAAAGGATATGGCCACACTGGCCTCCATATTGTAGCAGTGTTTTCACTCCCGCGGGAAGCAATGGAAGGAGAGTGAAGGTGCTCCAAGAAGGTCATCAAAAAAAGATAAAGATGATGGCAGATGCAACTAAACTTTAGTGTGCCCTTCAACACCCAGACTGACGCCTCAGGCAGAGGTATTGGTGGGACGTGACGGCAAGGTGAGGGAGAAGAGAAAAGGCCAGTAGTCTGTGTCAGCAGGAAACCAGTCCTGAGGGAGACACCGTGCTCGACGGGGCAGCTGGAGTGTCTAGCCATCAAATGGACCATAGACTGTTTCAAGTACCGTCTGCTGGCTACGGGATTCAGCTTAGAGAATGACCACGGGGCTCTGAAATGGTTAGAAACCATGAAACTCTAGAATTACCTGCTGGCTGCTGTCAGCACAGACACACTGCTTCGCATCAAGTGTTCTCAAGTGTCTTTTTCGGGGCAAGTGACTTCCTGTCCCACATCCCTGCTCTGTGAAAAAAAAAACAAAAAAAAAAAAACTACCCCCTTCACACCATAACCTCCCACACATCTATTCACACACACACACACACACACACACACACACACACACACACACACACACACACACACACACACACGCACACAACATTCTGTATTCAGCTCTGTTTCTTGCACTAAAATAGGTAGACTATTACATATGCAGAAATGACACTTTAGATTTATTTGCCTGCGCCTGTGTTTGAGGATGCTGCTGCTCCATATTGATGCTGACAATTACATGGTGTGATTAATGGACTACAGGGAGGGGTGGTTTTCCTTACCAGCCACAGCTTGTCAAAGCTTTACAGCTCCCCATACAGAATTTACAGTGACTCATTCTTACTGTACATCTGGTGGTATTTAAACTTCAGCATGTTATTATATGTCCCTGGCCGACTGCATGTCTCTGGCTGAATACTGAATGACCCAAACGGAAAATTATTACAATTACTTTGTTTATCAAAATAATTCTTTTGTTATGTTTCCTCGTAATGTAAGAACCAATTCTTACATTATGAGAGACTATGGGTCCTATTTAAACAATATTTAGTGCATGGCACAATTGGGGTTGAGCCTGTTTAACTCCACTCTGCTGGCGCATAATCTGGGTGCAAAATAAGGTGCAAGGGGCAAAGCGTCATCTCCCATTCCCTTGAAAATCCAGGTGTGCCTGCACCTGGTGCACTGCTGTTTACATAGTGTATTTGGCAAATTTCTGTTAAGAGTAATGCATTAAAGGCAGTGATTTCACTGCAGCAAATATGGTTAAAGCAGCAAAGCATAAAATGGCAGTTATAAACTTGACAGAGGAAACAGAACTTAACAGCACTACGCTGTGCGTAATTGTGCACAACATCTGTCTTAATGTGGAGCCGGACATCAGCTCTGCAGTTCTTCTGTGATCTCTGCTATGTTCACATTTTAGAGAATGTCATAAATATTTGCCTCATTAATGATGTATAATTTTACCCACCTGAAACCCATCCACGCCTACATGTGTGTGTAACAAGTGTATGCTTTACTGTGAACCCACGTACGTATGTAGGCACATCTTGCCATCTGAATAATGTGCCCTTTAAATAGCAGGAAAAAACTCCACTATTCTGACTTAAGAGGGTTTTTATTGGCTGATGGTGCAGTCCTTCTCTGCTGCCTCAAATTACCAATGTGCAAACAACGTGCCTGACCGCACCTCATTTCAAGATGGGCTCAAGGGCATCAAACTGAAACTAGCATGACAGTTGCACTACTCTGTGCACTATTTTGTGCTGGATGTATGATAAGGCGCTATGTTTTTTGTTTTTTTAAAGTCCAGCACTTAACTTAATTCTTTGAAGGACAAATTACAGTTGCAGTCACACCTTAATGCATCCTCCTAACAAACTCAAACAATTGTGAAAAAATAGAGGCCAGTGTAATATCATACCCAAGTTAACAATAATTAAAGGCTGCCTTCTCTTTTTCAGAGTTTTGTCTTTGACCAGTAGCCTCCTAATGGATAAGGCTCCACATACAAATGTGCTCATGCAGAGTTTGATCAGTTAGCTTGTAGTCAGATAAAATGGTATGCAGTAGTGGCCATCTTTTATTGCCACTTTCAGCTGAAGGCTGTTTTGCTGCCAGATATTATCCAGCCACATATTAATGCATATTGACAGCATAAACCCTGATTTACCCTCACACTATTCCTTAGTGCCTTTGAAGTTCAGAAAAAAAATATTTCTTATAAATTGTGTATCAGGTTGTTCAAGCTGTTTATTCAAGTTACTCTGGGCTGTATGTTTTTTACAACCAAACAAACACTCGATGTTTTATAGCTACGCCATTCCATCAATGGAGATCATTCTGATGTTTTGTGCATCACACACTTACCCAGAATTTCAGCCTAGAACCAGCAGAAGGTCTGTGGGTGGCATGATATCATACTGTACTCTACGTGGCCAGATAGAAATGGAATTACAGATATGTGACTGTCTGTCAAAATTACACCAACATAATGCCTGACTCTTGCAGCCAAGAGAACTATTTTGCTGCTTTTTCTCAAGATGTTGGGACGTTTCCCCTCATTTGTGTGCTGGAGGATTGTTGGACATATGATGCTGGCTTGGCAAAGAAATTCATCTGTTAATTCAGAATACTTGGTCCATTTAGTGAGGCAGTTAGGAAAACAAGGTTTTTTCTAAGACTGATGCATCGCCTACAAAACACTAATCTGAGTGGAATTAGTGTAACTGTGAGCATTTAGGCCTTTCATATTGTGTTTGTCTATATGTATGCTGTGCTGCTGTGTGGATGTGTTTGAAGATAAGCAGCAGATGTTTGTGAAAGCACTGTCTGTTACAACTGATTTGACCATTTACACTAAATATGTGAATTTATGATAGAATAGAAAGTTGTATTGACTGCAGACACATCAAACCTTAAAAATATACTCCTCTATCACCCTAGGGAGAAAGTCCACAGACTCCCTTAAAAATTTACATAGTTAACTTTATAAATTTTGTGAAATGCTATCTATGATGAATTCTTAACTGCTTTCTTGGGAATTTGGCAAATGTACAAACGCTATTTCTTTTTTTGTGTAAAAAAAACATTATATCAGTTTGTGTTGGCCTGTTGCTTTTTCAGCCTGTACTTTACTCCATGTCAAGATAAATATTGCCTTGCTAATGGTGGACAAAATCAACTTCACAGCAAAATTCAGTGCACACCATCACACACTGTGTTATTTCTTACTGTATATCATTCATTTCATACCTGTATTGCTTTCATCCCTCACGCAGTTCTGTTGAATAATGCATGTTTTGATACTTACATGACACTTACATTACTATTGCATGAAAACCATTACCAGTATCTGCAGGACCATTGTTTAATACAAAGATTCTGCATTATATTTTCATAACCTTATGATATGATAATAACAAGTGCGTCAATAAAAATATCTGCTGTGTGGAAAGCACACTCCCTCAACCAAGTGGGCTGAAAAAGGAAGCCAACGTTGAAGTGTCAAAAACTTTACAGCAGAAATAAACATGTTTACAGTTTAGTTTATGGCAACTGTAAGGAGGAGGATTTTTTTTTATTGAAGTCATCCTTTTACATTTAAGGCTTAAAATTAAGCATAATTAAGGGTGTGGCTGCTTTGAATGACAGGCTGTCTGCTGATAGTGTCAAATCCACCCTTTACTTCTCAACAGTAGATCGTCTTATCCATATGTGGTCATCTCTGGCTCCAAAAATCGAAGATGGGGAAGGCCAAAATATGAAACTCATGGGCTATATCCAGATGTCCGGTCTTGCAGACTTGGTAAGCGCGTTCCCAGGGAGTCTGGGAGAGCATTTTATTATTGCAGCCTAACAGGTTGCACAGCATCATTGGCTAACAAATGGCCAAAAAACAATGTATACCCAATTGACTGAGGCCTTGTTTACATGGATCCCGATACAAATAAAAACGGATTTTTATGTATCCTGTATAAAAAAAATTCCGGGTTTACACAATCTATTATGAAAACAATTTTCCTCTACATGAAAACCAGCTTTTTGCTGCAATTAGCATGCCAACCTACTGTGCATGCACAGTGATTTGTTTTCCTCTTGGCGCTAGTGAGAAAAACAATGATAAACTACATTTTAACCCTATGTAGCATAGTTAGCTGCTATGCACTTACTAATATTGGGCACAGCAGAGGTCTTTGTGCACCGATGTAGAGGTGATGTTGATGCAGCAGTGCTAAATTAATTTGTAAGCTCATAAGTAGTCCCAAAAGTGCTAACAAAACGTAAACAACCCAGCATATATCCGCCATTGTTGTTGTGGTTCTCGGGCGCCTACTGGGCATGTGCGAACTTGGTTGCAATGTCATTGTTTTCCAAAATCTCTGTTTATCCTGTTTCTGTATTTATAAAAACGTTCACTTTGGAAGCCATTTTTGAAAATCTCTGTTTTTGTGGAGGAAAAAAGGCGGTTACATGTAAATGCTGGGTGCAAACGCAAAGGTAAATACCAGTTTTCAGAAATATACAGAACTGTATAACCAAGCCCTGAGTTATAGTCCTGTCCTAATTTACAACATCTCTGTTTTTGAACACGTGTACATGTTATGTAGAGATGTATGAATACATTTTTGTTCAGTCACAAAGAAAGGATATAAAGGATATTTATCTTGTTATCTGCAGGGACAAATGAATAGGCACTATTTTTCAACATATAAGACATATAAAAATGACAGCGGTGACAGCTGCATGTTTCCATGGCAATGAGTAAAACAGTATATAGGGCTGTCTATCAGCTGCTTGCAGTCTGCCCTCATAGATTTTAAGATATGACAGTGAATAAGTCACACTACGTACAACTGAAGTCTGTGTGGACTCAGTTTGCAAGTCCAGAGGGTGGACACTGGGATGCAGCCATGGCTTCAAACAGCAAACCAGTGGGTGACATCACTGTGGCTACGTCCATAATTTTTATGCAGTCTATGCCTCACACACATCAAATATAATAAGAACAGCTGATAGTGGAATCGATAAAACGTTGCATCTGGTTTCCACACATCGTGCTTAGGTGCGTTACGAGGCAATGCCACGCTCACTGCATTATCAAGGGGGATTCAATTCCAGCCAAGGACCCAGCAGGGACCCAGTCAGTTCAGCCTGGACCCTATAAAAGCCTAGCCAGTAATTTTAGATGGCTGCTCCTGTATAGTGCCAGTCCCAGATCACAGGCAAAATCTCTGTGCCTGTGTCTTTTGTGGTGCACTTTTTCTTTTTCTGCTCGTGGCAGAAAAATGTGCCTGCTGAACTGCACTGCAGAATATGCAGGATACCTTTGCACCTGTTTTTTTGGATTTGACACATTCTGCCCCACATGCAGTGTATTTATCAAAATGAAGCAGCAGGCTGGAGTCTTAGTTTGTGAGACTTTGTAAAAAATGTGTGGGCCAGGTGCGTCTCTCTCCTCATTGCATAAGCATTTGAGAGAGGAGACGTGTTAACATAAGACTAATTATGTATTCAGTCAATTCAGATAATGTGTTGACCATTGTAAATTTACAGTATTTAGTATTTTCAACTATTGAAAAGCAGGTGTAAAATGGGATTTACATGAACCAAAAGGGAGAGTGTCCAGACAGCTGCACTGTGTCAGACCAAGAGTTTAGTGGTGTAGTGGAAGGTATACATATATATGGGGTATACCCACCTCTTTCAGTGGCTGTTTACAGTATACCCATTTATCAGCCAAAAAGCCATTGGAATAGTTAAGTATACCCATTTCCTTAACAGGTAACCTACCCATGTACACCCACCTCATCACCTACCACTACACAGTTGTCTGTGGCTAGTGGCTCTGTGAAGCTGTATTTAAGGTCAACACAGCAGTACTTTGAGCTAAATGCTGTCATCAGCATGCTAACATATTTACAGTGACAATGTTACATTAGCAAGTAGAATTTACTGTGTTTAATCTCACTTCAGAGTGTAAGTATGCTAAAATATGTAAATTAGCATTAAACACAGTGCATCTCATGCGGATGGGGATGGCACACGATTGCAGGTATTTATGTACCATAAATCAAACAATGAGACACAATTATTTTTTTTTACCTTTTGGCCAGTAAAGTCAGTGAACCAGCAAGGTTGGTAGAATGTATCCTCTAGGGATACATTAGAAAATTCCATGGCAATCACTCAAAACCAAAAAATTATGACACTAGAGGAGAGTCGGAGGATCAAAAAAGCCATTAGAGTACATCATCTGAGAACCACAAATGTCAAATTTCATGGCAGTCCATTTAAGAAATGGTGAGATATTCAGTCTGAACTGACTGACTGGCTGGCCAACTTACAGCATTGCGATCTACAGAGCCATGCCACTCATGTGGCTAATAAAATATAGAACCCAATATAACTAGAACCTAATTCTTCAGCTATAAAACAGAGCAACAATTATAAATGAACACAATATCAGCTTTTGTAGCACTCAAACAGGGGACTCTGTGTGGTTTGTGTTTATTAAACTTCAATTTGCACTTGGCAATCAATAAATTGTGAAATCTTCTGAAGCCCTGTACTTGTCCTTTCTTTTGAAAGGACATTTGTGCCTCTGTGAACGTTAGGCTGCATTTACCTCTGCATTCTTGTCAGACATCAGCCGTATCAACACCTTACCTGCTGTAGCTAGCTCGCCGTGTTAACTCCTGTGGTAGCTTGTGTTTTATTTTTGTGCCTTGTCTGTCTCTGAAATATCTTTTGCCATAAGTTTTGTTTGACCCCTGTTGCATTATTAATACAATTAAACCTAAAGCTTTGTTTTAATTCATGAGTAGTTTTTTTCTCAGGTTCAGTTTTTGAAGTGCTGTCAAAGTAAATGTTTGGATGACCATCATGTTATCACTTATTTTCTGAGCCCGATGATCCCTTTGTTTGTTTGCCATTTTCATAGTAAATCTGGCCCATGGTTATGTCAAATAACAAAAAAGAGGAAGAAATAAAACAGAAGCATGAACACATTTATGCATCTATTTTCATATCCATTTATCCTACATTATGTGCCCTAGTATTTAACACCTGGGATAGGATACCACTCTGTCATACACACATCTCACTGATACTGTATGTCTTTGAGTTATGGGAGGAAACCAGTTCACCTTGAGGAGGCTCTAATTGTAAGTAGTAGTAACCAGTAAGTAGTAACCACTTTGCATTGTGACACCTAAATACATGGATATGGTTTTTTTTTCTATGCCTCTGTGCATAGCCGTGGCCGGAGGCATTATATTTTTGGGTTATCGGTCTGTCCATCCATCCCATCGTGGTGAAAGCAATATCTCAAAAACACCAATTCTTAAACTGTGGGACAAACGGCCACTTTACTACACAAAGAACTGATTTGATTTTGGTGGATTAAGGTCAAGGTCAATATGACCTTGTATCTGTCTCATTCTTATGAAGGAAATATTTCCGGGAGCACCTCAAAGCAGCCTTCAGTTTCTATGCTCCCTGCCTGTGGAACAAACTTCCAGAATATCTGAGGTCGGCTGAAACTGTCAGCTCATTTAAATCAGGGCTTAAAACATTACTATTTACTGCAGCTTACCAGTGAACTAGATATGTAACTTATTGTTAGGATAATCTGTAGCTATTGTTTTTATATTTGTCTGCTGTTGCTTTGGCTTTATGTTTGCTTTTTAAATGCATTTTCTGCACTGTCTTTAACTATTTATTGTCTTGCTTTTAGCTTTTGTTTTTAATGATCTATTGTTCCTTTAATGTTTTCTCTTGTAAAGCACATTGAATTGCCTTGTGTATGAATGGTGCTATATAAATAAAATTGCCTTGCCTTGAGAGAATTTCCTCAAATTGGCATCAATATTGAATGTGTCAAAGACCACGAGTATGGTGATTGGATCTAAACGCAGACTGCGCTCTAATCCGAAGCTTGAACTTACAATTAATGGTAAACAAATTGAACAAGAAAATGAAGTTAGGTTATTAGGTATTATTATTGATCATACACTATCCTGGGACAAACACATTCAGAGAATACTAACTAAGATCGGAAATATTTTATCTATGATTAGAAGATGTACTAAATTTCTCACACCACAAACTTCCAAACAAGTAATTCAAGCTTTGGTTTTGTCACATATTAATTACAGTACAGTTGTTTGGTCCAATACATCATTAAGTAACATCAGGAAACTCCAACTGGCACAAAATAAAGCAGCAAGAGTGGCTCTTTCCTTTGGAATAAGGACAAACATTAGTAAAATGCATGATCGTCTTGGCTGGCTAGAGGTGAAATATAGATTATTGTATTTGTTGATGGTTTTCATTAGGAATGTAAGCACTTCAAAGATGCCAAATATTCTATATAGTAAATTGTCCTTTAGTTCAGAGATGCATACTTATACAACAAGACATGCTGTTGGAGGTTATTTACCTAAAACTAAGACAGCGGCTCAATGTACAGTGATATATAGAGCAATGAAGGAATGGAATTCACTTCCTGATTATGTAATTCAACAGAAAAATATGGTAAGTTTTAAAATTAAATTAAAAGACTATTATTTAGCACGTAACTTTGACTCTTATTATATTATTATTTTAATTAATGAAAACGATTGCGACTTGACTTTAACTGACTGTTAAGTATCTCTATATACCCAGGCTTGTTGTGGGGTCATGGCATCTTTGAGGGTGACCCTTATTCATTTGTATATTTATATATATATTTTTTTTTCATCTAATGATGATTCAATGTAGGAGCGTGTGTTGTGTGTGTTGTCGTTCCAGTATGTCGCAACAATAGAGCTGCAACAATGATTCAAATAATCGAACAATAATCAATTATTGAATTGGTCGTCAACTATTTTGATGATCGAGCGGTCGTTTTGAATGTTTTTTTGTTTTTTTGGGAAAGTTGTCTGATTTCGGCTTTTAAATGTGAGTATTTTTGGTTTCTTTGTTACCTTATGACAATATACTGAGTATTTCTTCGGTTTGTGGACATAACAAGACATTTGAAGACATCGTCTTGTGGGTTGGGAAACACTGATTGACATTTTTCAATATTTTTAACATTTTGTTGACCAAACAACTAATCGATTGATCGTTCAAATTATCGACGGATTGATCGATAATGAGGGTGGTCATTAGTTGCAGCCCTACTCAGTATTCATATTTGTATTTTGTATGTGTTGTATGTACTGTACGAGTTTGTGTTCATGTATTGTATGTATTGTGTTGTATTATGTTTGTATTTTTATCTATTGTCACTCACGAAAATTTGAAGACCCCAGGAAGAATAGCTGCTGCTTTGCAAAAGCTAATGGGGATCTTAATAAACTAAACTAAACTAAACGTCCATTTGGACTCATCGGCAATCTGATTCAATGTTGTGGTCCAAGGCCAAGGTCACCATGACCTTGCATTGGTCTTAGTCTCGTGAACTAGTGATGCGCGGATGGGCTCTGACGGCACCCGAATTTGCATCTATCCATCAATCATCCATCCGCCACCCATCCGAGCAAATAAATTTTCTATAATTACAGACCCGCATCCACCCGCACCCGCATGTTTATATTATCAGGAAAGATTAGATCCTGGCCGATCCCATCAGCTGACTGACATTAAAATAATCAATAAAATGGCACTCTTAAGGAGACACTCATTTCTGCTGCTGCGGGAATCACTGTGTTAAATAAACCCAAAGAGTATGCTTGCCCATCCAATCATACGCTATTTATCAGCGGGATATAAGCATGATGATATAGAAGGCTGTGTTGTTCACATTTTAGAGCATGCAATACATTTTCCCCTCATTGATGTTTGTCAAAGCAATTTGTAAACTTCGTTTTTAAAGGGTGCGATTTAAATAAAAGTTATTATTAGACTATTATTTTCACCCACCCATAACCCATCCGCCATTAATCAGATTGTTCATTTTTATCACCCAACCCGCCCGATCCGCGCAACACAATATCTCAAGAAGGTCTTGAGGGAGTTTCCTCAAATTTGGCACAAACATCCAATAGGACTCAGGAATGAACTGATTAGAATTTGGTGGTCGACGGTCAAAAGTCAAGGTCACTGTGACCTCACAAAACATGTTTTTGGCCATAACTTAAGTATTCATATGCTAAAATTGACAAAAATATACACAAATGTCTTGTGATAAAATGATGAATTAATGACATTTTATATCCACAAGGCCAAAGGTCAACTTTGATATAATAATGTTCTGCAATATTACTTATGGCCATTACTCAATGTCATATCTCAGGAGCAGACAGGGAGACACACAGTCAGATACAGACACTTATCTTCAGTCAATTCATGTTTTCACAGTCATGGATGTAAGCTGTAAGTGCAACTTGACTGGTGCACAGAGGCATACAACCATGGGGTGGTAATTCTAGTTTGTCTTTGAAGGAGCATGTGCGTACAGTCACAGGGCCCATTTTACATAAGCACTACACATGTCACAAATGATTGCAGCGTCAGAGTTTATAAATGATTGCAGCTTTAACATCCTAGCTGTTATGTTGCAAATTTGGTAAAACAGGGCCCTGGGTGAACAATGTGGCTCAGGCACAGGTCCTGTGGAATGAAATCATATCTCAATAGGCACCACACCATTGTACCAGCTTGGGAGCCAAACATGGACCACATACTTTTTCTTGTCTACTGAAGGGTGCATCTCAGCAAAGACTATCAGTAACAAAAATAAAATGCCTTTGCTTTCCATCTTCTGTGAAGTTGAAATTGGTGCCTTCCAGCTTCTTTCACTTTGAGATCAACATTTTGATTTTTAGACAAAACCAATTTTTGGTTGTCATAGAGGCAATAGGCAATCTGTTCTAAAGATGACCTGTTGCTTGCTTTCTGTCGCACCAAATAATTTCCTGCCATCTCTGTCTTTTATATTGTAATGCTTGTAATTGGGCTGCAGTAATCTTTCTACCAAAGCTGCACATAGTGTCGTCTAGTCAGCAAGAGCTCCTTAAGCTAATGGCTGATATAGCTGAGGTGCTCCGCCGAGTGCTTTTAGACACTCATTTGTGCCGGCTGCCAGCCGGTACTTTAATGGCTCTCTTATTAGTCATCCAGTCATGCTGTACTGACACTGATGTTGTGCTGGAATTATGGCCATCGCTGCAGACCACTGATGTGGGTGTTGATGATGATGGTGATTGTTTTTATATTCATTCATCCACAATAATATGTGATGATTATGACTTCTTTATATTCATTCATCTGCGTAATTTAGATTGGCATTTATATCATAATACTTGTAACTGTGTCATCTTATAGTTTTTGTCATCTCTACATTTTGTCACCTTTCTCAGCAGGAATCAATACTGTTTTGATTGTACTCTATTCACTCCTGCTCTGTTCTCAAATTGTTGTTTGAATGCTAACACATTACTTTTAACAATGTCATAATGAGCACACACACACTGAATATCAGCAGTGGGTTGAGTAAGAACTAGCAGAAAGTTGATGAAAGGGAAAAAAACCCACACACCGATACTTGCCTTCATATGTTGTGACAAAACTAGGAGATTTTCAGGCTGTCACACTCTGAATCACTTTTGAAAGTTTTTTATAGGAATAAAAGACAATTGTTTGACAAATTCAGGAGATAAACATTTCAAACTAAAATGTGTTTTCTCAGCATCTGTTTTGTGACCCAAGTTGGAGAATTAAATGACATTTTTTGGGGGGAAAAAAGTACTGAAATGTAACATCATATTACCTTTTGAAGCTTCTGTTGGTGTAAGGCTGGAGAGATTCCAAAAATTAACAGATTTGTTAAAGTTTGATGTGTGCAGCATCAAAACAGAAATATCTGAGATCTGCAGAATAGTTTAGTAGTCTGAATTTAAGTCACTTACTAGTTGTTATTCCATCAATTTAGACATAATATTAACTGTAGGATCTTGTGCGGCATAATATCCCTAAGAAACAGTAATGTAATATACTCAGGGACGCAGTGGGACTGAAATTCAGCCCAGGATTTTGAGATCAAGAAGGCTTTAGTGCAAGTGGCCTCAGGGCACCAGCAGAACATTTTTTGGCAGTAATTTTAACAGCAATACAGTCTTTGTGGTAAGAAGACAATCCGATGATGCTGAAGAACTTCAGGATACTTTAGGATGTCTTGTTGACGTCTGCTTCTTCAGTTTGTGTAAAACGTCACCACTGCCCTGAATTAAAAACTGGACCAAGCCAGGCAAACCAAAATGGTAACAAATTCTTCTACATGCACACTCAGATACTGCGCGTTTGTGTGTGTGTGTGTGTGTGTGTGTGTGATTATAGGAAATAAAAACAAGCAGCTTATAATCAGCAAATATTTAGATACAGAAGCAACAACATCCAAGGTATGGGGGCTATACCTTTTCAAAACCCCAAAACAAACACTGTCCAACTTCAAATCACCGGCAAGTGTTAAAACAGTCCAGCAGTCATCAGTGGCCTGGCTAACAGTGGCCACAGAAGCCTTGGCCCTTCCACCACGGAAAAGATCAGTCAATTTGGTGCATTAAGTTGCATCTTGCACCCATCTCTCTTTCATTCAGTCTTCCACCTAGCATGCCTCTGGGCCAGCTAGTCGTGGCCAGAGACATCGTGTTTTCAAGTTGTCCGATCATCCCATTATCATGGATGCGATATCTTAAGATCACCTTTTGGTAATTCACTAGCAAGGATCACGCCACAACGATATGAAGTTAAACATTTTAATGAATGTTCTGAGGTATGAGGTGATGTTGATGGTGAGTGGATGTAGAGGGGAGGGGCAAAGATGGATGGAGGATGTCGTCAGCTAGGCTGGTCCTGAGGGTACGCTGGACGCTGGGCAGAAGGAGACTCAGTGTGGGGGTTCCGTCTCGGCTTTTCCTGCCCGAGCTGATTATGGACCCCCTGACCGACCTAGAATGAGACATGGGAGAGATATGCACTAGATGGAATTGGAAGGGATGAGAGGAGTAGTGGAGATGATGGAGAGAAGGGGAAAGGGTGGGCGGGATGAGAGATCTGAGACAAACAGGACTGGATGGGTTGGCCTGGTATAAATAGACTTGTCAGGTGATTAGAGGTGTGGTTGAGGCGTGACCCTGCTCCCGAACCTAAGTTAACTAGTTAACTTCATTTCACTAGCAAGGATCACGCCACAACGATATGAAGTTAAACATTTTAATGAATGTTCTGAGGTATGAGGTGATGTTGATGGTGAGTGGATGTAGAGGGGAGGGGCAAAGATGGATGGAGGATGTCGTCAGCTAGGCTGGTCCTGAGGGTACGCTGGACGCTGGGCAGAAGGAGACTCAGTGTGGGGGTTCCGTCTCGGCTTTTCCTGCCCGAGCTGATTATGGACCCCCAAAAGAGTTGGATTTTTATAAGCTCAATTGGATGTGAGCTTGACGTAGATCGTTGAGGTTGTTATGTATGTATGTGCGGTATGCCTGTGAGGACCAGCGACCTAGGACCTGGATGGTTTGATCGGAGATGCCCATTCTGGCTGCGGTGGAGGCTGCGCCGATGCGGAAGGAATGGCTTGAGTAATGTTCGGAAGAAATGCCTGAAATGCGGAGGACTCTGTGTAGATGTTTCTGGAACCAGAACCGGGTGGCCAGTTTTCCTGTGTCTGTGACAAATAGTGGGTGTTGAGGTAATGCATTGGAAGCGAACCTGGAGTGGATGTATTTTGCCAGTGGCTCATATGGGCTGAGATATGAGTTAAGGCGGAAGAGGTAGATGGGGAAGGAAATGCCCAGTTGATCGGTTTTGCTCCTTCGGAGTGTGAATATGAGAGAGTCAGGTATGGAAGGTTATGTCGGACATACTGGGATGATGAGAAGGGTTGTAAGCGGAAGAAGTTGGGGCGAATTCGGAGCATCTCAGGAACCCGAAGAAGGCCAGCAGGAACATGGATTCGAGGGTTAAGTCGACCATCGGGGACGAGTAGCCTGAACGTAGGGTGTGGATGCAGAGGCTGAGAAGGTCGGAGGTCAGTGGTAGGCGTCTAGTCGGAGGCGCGGGTTCCTGTTTACGCAAGCCTTTGACTAGCATTGTAACGTGTGAATGAGAGATAGCTGGACAAGGGGAGCCAGTGACGAGTTTGTAGAAACAGTTGATCCCTGCTAGGTAGGTCTGGATGGTGGATGCTCGGATGTTTAAGATGGAATGAGCATGGGTGATGAAGTTGCAGATGGATGTGATGTCGAGAGAGGGAAATGACATCTGGTAGGTGACGTGATATGCTTTGAAAGAGTTCCAGCCGGTTAGATAGGCAGAGAGAGTGCCGGGAGCGAGGCTGTTCAGTATGGCCTCTTGTGAGGCGCTTGTGAGATTTCTTAGCTGTGGAACTAATTGAATATTGTGGCTGAAAACGGTGGGACTGATGTGGGATGAAGATCTGAGTTTGGAGCCAAGTGTCTGAATTTCTGGAATGAAAAGCGAGACAATGAGTCAGCAATGCTGTTGTGATAACCGGGAATGTGAGCTGCCTGGAGAATAAACTGTTGTTGAGCTGAGATTAGTGTGAGTCTGCGCATGAACTGCATGATGATGGGAGAGCGAGATCGCCCTTTGTTGATTATCTCTACGGCTGCTGCGTTGTCGGAGTGGATGAGTATGGATTTTTTTTGACCATTCGTGTCCCCAAAGAATGGCAGCTATGATAACGGGATATAGCTCGTGGAGTGCGGATGAAGGAGAGCGGGACTCTGAATCGAGAGAGCTAAACTCAGGGGGCCAAGCTGAAGCGAACCACCTCCCTCCGTAGTAGCCGCCGAAACCTTTGGAGGGAGCTGCGTCTGTGTAAAGTTGGATGTCCTCGGGCTGTGTGAGGAAGTCTTCGTAAAAGAACGAAATGCCGTTCCAGAAGGACAGGAAATGCTGCCACATGCGCATTTCCATTTTGCAGGCGTCGTCTAGGGTGACTCTGTCGTGGAGTGAGGGGACAGTTGCTGCCTTAGTCAGGAGGTTGGAGAGGAAGGATTTTGCCTGAGGAATTATGCGGATGGCATAATTGAGATGGCCAAGGAGGGCTAGCAGCTGGCGTTTGGTGCATCTGTCTGCTAGGAGATAGTTGGACAGGAGCAAGGTGATTCTCTTTTTTTTAATAAGAGAAGCTTGGAAGGAGACTGAATCGAGAGTGATGCCCAAGAACTCGATGGATGTGTTGGGCCCTGAGGTTTTCTCTTCGGAAAGAGGAACGCCGAGTTCCGAAAAGGCTTTGATGAGGGTAGTGAGCTCGTGGCGAGGGGTTGAGGATGGTGGAGTGACGATGAGAAAATCGTCAAGGAGGTGTAATACGTGAGGGAGTTTGTAGTTGTTGATCAAGATCCAGCAAAGGGCTTCTGAGAGTGAGTCGAAGATCTTAGGACTGCTTCTGCATCCAAAGGTGAGGCGTACTGAGAAGTAAAAACTTCCTTTCCAGCAAACGCCGAAAAAACGCCAGTAGTCTGGGTGAAGGGGCAGAACTTTAAATGCGCTGGTGATGTCGGCTTTGGAAAGCCAGGCCCCGCGTCCTGCTAGACGGATGAGGGTGATGGCATGGTCAATGTTTGTGTATTGCATGGAGAAATCTGGGCATGGTATGACCCTGTTGATGCTCGGGATGTGTGAGCCGTGTGGTGAGGATAGATCAATGATTAGCCTCTTTTTGCCTGAATATTTCCGAGTTGCGATGCCTATGGGACTGATGCGGAATATAGGAAATGGGGGACTGTCGAATGGCCCTATCATGAAACCCTCTTTGACTTCCTTGGCCAGCAGGGTGTCGACAGTGTGGGGTTCTGTGAGAGCGGACTGGAGGTTATGACATATATGTGAAGTGTCGGGAAGTATTTCCATACCGGGATGGAAACCGTGTGTGAAGCCATTGATGAGAAAATCAACGAACATTCTATCAGGATGATGTTGTAGAGCAGTGGCGAGGATGTTTACCTTAACAGGTGTGGCTAGGTGCCGTGCTAGTCATGCTGCATGTGTGGTGGGGTTGTGAGGGCAGGTGGTCCTGGCGTGCGCACCTCCGCAGAAGGAACAGACGTGCAGGAGGCGGCAGTTGGAGAGGGAGCAGCCCAGGTGGTTGAAATTATTGCAGACCATCCTTCCTGCCTGGTAGAGGATTGGACGCCCCCGTTTGTCCACCCCTTTAGGCACTGGGACATTGGCTGAGGGACGTAAGTCTGCGGGCTTAGGGATGATTGAAGGTGGGGGTGCAGCTACTGATAAACGGTTGAAAACTGATGTGTCACGTGAAGAAGAAGGACGTGATCGAGGCGGTGGGGCGCTGACTGTGCATGTGGTGGCAGGGTGGGAGGGGGCTCCGCACAAGTCGCAGGAGAGGGATGTGCGGGCGGCGAAGATGCGGCAGTATAACTCGGAATCGAGAGTGCCCCAGTATGTTGCTTGATTAGATTGTTGTATGCGGCCGGCTGCTTGATTGGCGAAATGGACGTGGTAAGAGTAAAACCCTGTCCCTCCGAATCGTAGTGCCATGTCAAGCACTATTGACAGGTAGTCGTCTAGCTCAGGTCTCCGTGCGGGGAAGGCTGAGCAGATGACATCTCTGTAGAAGGAAAAGGCCAGAGCAAATTCAGTGGGGGTCAGGTCTTTGGACCGAGATGGTAAAGGGTTGCGGAGCTGCGTGTAACCGGAGTGAGTGTGAATTTCTCTGGGTTGACTGGTGTCTATAATGGATGGCTGTAGGAGTTGGGCTAGATCGACGTAATTACCAGTTAGAATTTGGTGGCGTAAGGTGGGAGAGACGGGAGAAGGGCGATAGAGGGCTGAAGCTGGTTGGCTGGGTGGTGCTGCTGTGGCGAGAGTGTGGTTAGTTGCACAATTGGAAAAAACATTTGGGTGTTGGGGAAGGGAGGGGGTAGGGAGGGGAAGGGGAGGAGGGGGAAAGGATAGACAAGTCGGAAAGAGGGAAGCAGGCTGTGCAGCTTGTGGTGGAGCCCCCTGCATTGTTGCATTGGGTTCTTGACCTGCTGTGCTGCTGGTGAGAGAAGATGGGGGAGCAGGAGCCATGTTGTTTTGGATGACTGAAGTAAGGGTAGAGGAAGGGATGATAGGATGAAAGGATGCGTGTGCACGAGGATTTTGTGAAGCCTGCGAAGACAGGGATGAAAAGAAAGCTGAGATTAGCTGAGAGAAGTCAGCGACAGAGGGAGCAGGCACAGGGGGACATACAACCTCCCCCCCGCTAGGGGGGGCTGGTGCTGCAGGTTGTGGTCGTGGCGGGGTGACCTGAGTGACGTCACGGCTTGTGACGCCGGCGTTGGTTGGCCCGGACGTCGAAGCCGGAAGCACGGGAAGCGTGGTCGAAGCAGCGGCGATGGAGGCTGAATAAAGTTGAAACAATTTGGATTTGTTGTCGGTACGGTGGAAGTAGATGCCTTTCTCCTTCAGGAACCTTTGGAGGTGGGCGACGGTCCAGTTTCTGATGTCGGGCGGTGATTGTGGACGTGGAGACTGCCGGGTCGGAGGTGGAGGCGGAGAGCGAGGGTGCCGTGGTTGTGGGCTGGAGGCTCTTCGCCGACGTGAAGGAGGCTGCCGATGGGTAGGTGGTGCGGAGGGGTGAAACCGGCCTCCGCGATCCCTCCTGCGGCGGCCGGTGTGGTGGATCCTCGCAGAAGGTGGATGTGATGCCCGGGTTCTGCTGGGCGTAGGAGAGATCTCGTTAGTGGAGCTCGAGCGGCGAGATTGTGGTACGTTGACCACCGAACGCAGCCGGCTCCTGCGGGTCGCTTGGCTGCGGTCCGGTTGCTGCTCCGGAGGAGGATAACCGGTCTCGTACAGGTTGTCGTAGAGATCGCTGTCGGAATCAGGTGGACCGATGTGCAATTCGGCGTCCATGGTGGGTGAGTATCTAATTGCAGAATTGACTTTATTCAGAGATGCTGTTAAGTTGTGCGTGGAGCACTGTCTGTCTGAGGATCTGATGAGAGATCTGAGACAAACAGGACTGGATGGGTTGGCCTGGTATAAATAGACTTGTCAGGTGATTAGAGGTGTGGTTGAGGCGTGACCCTGCTCCCGAACCTAAGTTAACTAGTTAACTTCATTTTGTTCAAATTTGGCACAAATGTCCCCTTGGACTCTGACTGACTGATCTGACTGATTAGATTTTGGTGGTCACAGGTCAAAGGTTAAGGTCACTGAGACCTCAGAAACATATTTTTGGCCATAACTCAGGAATTCATACGCTAATTATGACCAGATTTAACATAGATGTGTTATAGGATATAATGATAAAGTGATGACATTTTATATCCTAAAGGTCAAAGGTCAGCTTCACTTTCACATCACAGTCTTGGTTGTCCACTTTAAAGCTGTGCTAATTGTATAGATCATCAGCCCTGCTGGGGGAAAGATGTGTTTGAAGCATCCATTGTTTCACAGACATGGATGTAAACTGTAATTGCGACGTGACGGGTTTGTGGAGGCAAACAACCATGAGGCGGTGATTCTAGTTGCTAATTATGTTTGGCACAAAAACTTCAGACAGATGGAAACTCTTCAAGATGAAAATGACTGAGCCATTCAGATCTCATCAAAAAACAAGAATTTGTCCAAATTGGGTGGGGATGCTCATACCCCCCCACCCAATGGCCAGTCTGCCCTTGAATATACTGTTTATGCAATCGAGAAAGTAATGAGCCATAATGATGTAATCAGATTAGAATTTGACAATAAACTTCCTTCCACTCTTGGCCACCATTAAAGCTGTTGCACAGAACCAGCTAGTAACTCAACAGCATGCTGTCCCCCACAGTCTGCCTAATATAGTTATCCATGATGAGAATGTTCCATACCTGTGCTAGCAGCTCCCCTGGTTACATGCAACAAGCTGATTATCCCTAGCCCACAACCTTTTCAGTGAATCCCCTGCCAGCTGCAACAGTGTCTGCAGCTGAGGATTTGGAAAACATAATGATATTATGCTAATGTAGAGATATTGCTGGATTGACATTTCTGCTGATTGGGATTAGTGCTCCTATCCATTTTCCCACCCACGCAGCAATAGCTTAAGGTCTCTCTGTCACCAGAACATGCTTTTAACATTGCTGGTGTCAGGGGTAATTTGTGCTGTTACTCAAGTGGGCTTGTTTCGATGCAATTAGTTTATTTTCTTTGTGTAATGAGTGCATGCCCTGAGCTGTCTGCCCTCCGGAGACATTTGAAAACAGAGAAAGTCCCAAATTTAGAGACAGACTACCACTGCAGTATGTTAAATTTATTTATCTTCTTAAATTAAGATTATTGACACAGATAATCACAAGATTGTCCTCATCCGTTTAAGTTTACATATCATCACATTAAAAGAAGGGTTATGTGTTATCAAAATATCTTTGCATCCACTGGTTTGTGCAAAATCATTACTTTGTTAACAGTGTATCCCATAATTGTATGATGTATCAATAACGTCTTATTCAGTCAGCCAGTACAGTCTTGTGGGCTTCTATTTATAAAAGGCATCTGTTGTTTTTATTTGTCCATCTTCCTCTTCTCCTCTAATCCCACTGGTAGGAAAGCACCAAATAGCACAGGATAAATGCTTTTACTTTCTGTTTAAAGTTCATTAATGAAACACTGATCGTACAGGTGTATGCACTGCTTAAAGGACCAACCTATTGCTGTTATATGCCGAGATCAATTTCTAGTCATGTAGATTACAAGTTAGCCTGTTTAAAACAGTTGTATCATGTCTTTTTTTTTTTTATATACTTTATTAATCCCCGAGGGGAAATTAAAATTTTTCACTCTTGCTGTCAATTACACACAGGTCCGAACACACACACACATGCACAAACAGGACCTATACATGCACTAAGTGGAGAGATGTCAGAGTGAGGGGGCTGCATTGGTCAGGCGCCCCGAGCAGTTGGGGGGGTTCGGTGTCTTGCTCAAGGGCACCTCGGCAGTGCCCAGGAGGTGAACAGGCCAGATGAGATATATAATCCCTCCAGCGTGTTTTGGATCTGCCCCAAGGCTTCCTACCAGCTGGACGTGCCTGGAACACCTCTTAAAGGAGGTGCCCAGAAGGCATCCTGATCAGATGCTCAAACCACCTCACCTGGCCCCAAAGGAGCAGTGGCTCTACCTTGAACTCCCTCCGGATGTCTTAGCTCCTCGCCCTATCTCTTAGGCTGAGGCTAGCCACCCTCCAAAGAAAACTCATTTCGGACACTTGTATCTGCAATCACATTCTTTTGGTCACTAACCAAAGCTCATGACCATAGGTGAGGGTTGGAACATAGATGGACCAGTAAATTGAAAGCTTTACCCTCTGGCTCACCTCACCCTTTTACCACAACAGTCTGGCGCAATGTCTGCATCACTGCGGATACTGCGCCAGACTGCCTATACATCTCTTGCTCCATATTACCTTCACATGTGAACAAGACCCCGAGATACTTGAGCTCCTCATGAGGCTTTTGCATTATCCAAACCGGCACAAATAACACAATAAGAAACCGTGTAATCTCAAAGGCACCCCTGACTGGTCTGCCAAGCAAATAACATCTCAGTGCTTTTGTGCCATTTGCACATATTTAAATCAAGTATAATGCATACATTTGGCACAAAATTTGCCCCTTTCTATACAAATAAGCTTTTATGTGAAAACAGTCAGATAATAATAGCCACACGCAGATACAGTGAAATTATTAGCATCTTTAGAGAGCTGGTAGTATCTGAGGCAGCAGGGCTGTAGTCAACCAAAGAAAATCTTGGTCGACTCAAGTCACACATAATCTTCAATTAATCGATTAGTCGTGGAAAAAAAAAATCTGCACGTTATTTTTACTTCTGTGGTGGTGTGTCTGTGTCACTCTGCAGTTACACCTCCAAAACACTAGTCGGAGGTGGAGGACTGTGTTAAGTGCTGTAAAGTTTAGTTCAAATCAGACTTTATTTATAAAGTTGATTCAAAACACACATTAAACACACATTAAACATGGCTTCAGAGAGACAATTTCAAACACAAGTATGCAAATTGACTTCACTATAAATCGCAGAACTGACAGACAAACACTTGTCTTTATCTGGACACATTTCCCCCATCAATACAACATGCTAACGTTATTAGCACAAGCCTATGGCATTTTACATTGTATAAATTATCCTAGCGTCTCGCGATCTTTCCCTCTTCTCATATAAAACCAGGGACAACAGCAACATGTAACAAAGGTAACAGCACATAATTTGGCTCCATTACAACTCACAAGGTTCACCGACAAAACAACTGTCTTATACTAAATACGTTTTCCAAGCAAATACAACATGCTAACTTTATTAGCGCCAGTCTATGGCATTTTACATGGTATACATTAGCCTAGCGGCGAGCAGAGATTTCCTCTGTTCATATGAAGCCAGGATAAATCCCAAAGTATAAATCCCTGAAGGATAGATACCACACACGACTTAGAATGCTATTTTAGTGGAGGCTTTACTGTCTTAACAATTTATTGTGTGGTGTTTTGAAAACACCCCCATTTTCACAGGTAACTTAGCCTGTCCCCCTGCCACAGGAAATAATGGATTAATCCTGGAAAGCTGTGGATGTAGCACTTTTCTCCTTATGAAAGTAACACGGCGATTATTCGACCAATGAGAATTTGGTCGGACAAGAGCATAGCGACCAAATAATTGACTAGTCGACCCGGAGACTACGGCCCTAATTCAGGAGTGTCACGCCCAGACTTTTCGTACTGTCCCAAGTTTTGAGGATTTAGTCTGCACCGTGTTGTTCAGGAACTATAATCAGCAGTCTGTTCTGCCTGCTGTGTTCCCGGTGCAGATGGAGTTTATGCTTTGCCACCTGGATGATTAAATTGCACTCACCTGCAAAATTTCATGGACATGTTTACGCTGCCATATCATTGGTGCAATATCTTTTGTAAATTGAACCTTGAGACGGGGCAGATAGTGGTTGCAAGTGATGGACAATACATGGTGCTATCAGCGGCCAAAGATTTTTTTGTGGGTTTACCCGTAAAAGTCCACTGCCACCCTGCATACCTTAGTCACAGCATTGCTTTGAACTAAATTCTAACATGCTCACAATGATAACATTAATACACTGATGATAAGCAGAAATTGTTTGTCATCAATTTAGCCGGTCTTTGTCATAATCCAAGATTTGGAGAAAGTGAAACCTGCTGGTGGTGAACCATGAAGGTCTGAACCAAATTACATGGCAGTCCATTCAGTATTTCAGTCTGGACCACTGAGGTGGACTGACTGCTCAAGTAGCATTGCTAGAGCCATGTGGCAAGCACAGCTAAAACACAGACTACTGGAAAAACTCCTCCTGGCACTGGAGCCCTGACTTATCCCACTCCATCCTGCTTTCACTGGATTTCTGACCATTACTGCCTGAGCCCACATTGTGTAATCTTTTTCTGCCCTTTCCCGTGGGGTTTGTGTCAGGTCCGGCACGCAGTCATTCTGACCATACATGCACAGACAAAACATTATCAATAGACTGAGTCTTCTCCTGTTCTACAGGGAAAGTACAATGTTATTAAGAAAGATAAGCATACCTATTGGTTATGGGTAGTAGAATTACATTCCACTCCATAATGACATTCATAATTAATGGCATTTATTCTGGTAATTCTGGAATTTAGTGTTATTATTGTTAACTGTAATATTACTGAGAAATTCTTCCAAATATCAACGTGCCTCGCTTTTCTTTTGTATTGCAGTGTCCTGTTTTTATCACTTATTTTCCACTTTTCTTGCTGACATCAGTGTCCCTCATGGTAATTAATCTCCAGGACCAGCACGTTTCCTTCTTACCACCCGCTCCCAGCCACGGCAAAGATAAAACTGCCCGTTCCCTCGAGATTTGTGTTGGGACCCATGGGAGCCCGGTCCCAATGTCGTCCTCTACCTGGCACTGCCCTATGAATTACTGTACTATAAAGCATCTGCAGGCTGAACAAACCATCCAGAGTGATGGCTGGTCTGGTCCACATACAGTACCATATATGATGCTATATGCTATATGCCATGTATTCAGGAAGTGAAACAACAGGACTTACAGTATTTACTAATGCATTTCTTCTTCTGTGTCTTTCCTTCTCCATAGGCACTCATAAATTTGTGACGGAATCGGAACATCTGGTGCTGACAGCCATTACCAAAGAGCAGTCAGGATCGTATGAATGCATTGCTTCTAATGACATCTCAGACTCTGATCGCAGGACAGTGCAAGTCACAGTCAACTGTAAGGACCTAAGCTATCCCATTCATGGTGAAAATATAATGATCAGAGCAGATATCTCCTCAAATTAAGCCTATTGTTTTTTGTTTGTTTATTTTTATTTTTTTTTACCAAATTATTTTCTTTTCTTTTATTGCTGTTATGAAATGTTTTCTAGGGCTTTATGTCTTCAGAAGGTGTATAGTAACAAACAAATCTATATCCTGGTCACCGCATGTTTAAAGAAATAGGCATATGAAGCCCAAAACACTAAATTATTTTCTTATGTGTTCTATTTGCCGCCATTGCTAAGTGTATTTCATTTTGTTTTATAGACCCTCCCTTCATTTCTAAAGCAAGGAGTACGGGTACTGCAGTTGGACAAAAAGGAGTCCTCCAATGCGAAGCCTCTGCCGTCCCGAGGGCAGATTTTGAGTGGTACAAAGAAGACCGCAGGCAAGTTTCTTTTCTGAGCTCTGTGATTTCTGGCTTGAAATTGTTTGAAGTTAAGAGATACACAAAAACACCCATTCTGCTGTCAGTTGTGGACTAACCT
This sequence comes from Epinephelus awoara, assembly GCA_035609425.1. NCBI lineage: Eukaryota > Metazoa > Chordata > Actinopteri > Perciformes > Serranidae > Epinephelus > Epinephelus awoara. Next base: position 6,747,585 of record CM069304.1, read on the forward strand.
TGCTTGAAAAAAAAGCCAGGCTGCATGATCTTTGTTGATCTACTTGTCCTTGTTTAAAATGAGAAATAAGATTGTGCTTTTGATGTGATGAGATAATCCTCCATGCCCTGCATTTTTCCTACCCCAATAATCATGTTCTGAAAATTCATCATTTTAATTTTTTTTTCTAAAAATCAGTCAAATTATTTGCAAACAGGCATAGACACCAAAGGCAACTGTTATTTTCTTACAGTGTAATTGGTTTACGTCAATGTAGTGTGGGGCTCTGAGGTTTGGAGGATATAATAGTATAATATTTTTTCCGACTGAAAGCTGGAGACTGGAAAGATGTTTACGAGCAGCCCCAGAGCTGCTAAGCTGATGTAAACACAGGCTATGTTGCACTGTTAAATGGTCCCTGACAGTGACAGCAGTCCCCAAAAGACAAAATCAGTCCTCAAGATAAAAAAGATGGAGGACGCTGATAAAATAAATGGCATCCACAAACACGAAATAAGGCAATGAAACAGGAAACAGAGGGAAGGTTGTTGTGCACTGAAGGATGAAGTGCACAAATACATACAGTAACTCCAATAAGGCAGTGAGCTGCATTCAGAGTTTAAGCCTTAGTATGAAAAATGTTGGCCTTTTACAGCCCTACAGGCATGGGCGGATTATGAGACAATTGGCCCCTGGGTACAGATGTGCAAAGGCCCCACCACCTCTCCTATTAAGGAGGAATATACACAGACCTTGTGGTGGTTTTTGTCTTTTTTGTTGTTGTTGTTGTTGTTCCGTCTCTGTGTAGTTCTTTTGTGTCTCTTTAGTCTAATTTTGTCTCTTTGAGGTCATTTTTTATCTCACTGAGGTCATTTTGTGTCTCATTGAGATCATGTTATTTCTGACATGTTTTGTTTTTTTTGTAGTAATTTTGTGTCTCTTTGAGGTCATTCTATGTCTTATTGAAGTCATTTTGTGTCTTCATGATAACTTTGCGTCTCTTTGAGGTCATATTGTGTCTCTTTTAGGTAATGTTGTGTCTTTGTATGGTAATTTTGTGTGCTTCTATAGTAATATTGTGTCGTTTTTAGGTCATTTTGTGTCTTTTTATAGTGATTTTGTGTCTCTTTAAGGGTCATATTGTCTTGCTTTGAGGTTATTTGTTTATTTTTTTGTAAATTTTGTGCTCTCTCTGAGGTCATATAGTGTCTCTTTAGGGTAATTTTGTGTCTTTTTATGGTCATTTTGTGTCCTTTTACAGTTCATTGTGTCTCTTTGAGCTCATATAGTGTTTCTTTTAGGTCATTGTTTGTCTTTTGAGTTGATTTTGTATCTTTCTGAGATCACTTTGTGGCTCTTTGAGGTCACTTTGTATCCTTTTGGTTGTATTTGTCTCTTTATAGTTATTTTGTGTCTCTTTGCACTTCCTGTTTATCTCGCTGCGGTCTTTCTGTGTCTTTTCCCGGTCATTTTTTAGATGAAGGCCATGGGACACTTAGGGCCCCTGGGCCTGCTCCCAGTAGGACGGTTCAGTAATCCATCCATGCCAGGTGTAAATGTATCCCTAATTTCATGTAAATCTTAACTGTGCTTGAAATCTCACAAGAACCTTAAAATGCAATGAGTGAAACAGAAGGAGGGTTGTGGTGCTCTCAGAGATCAAGTGCACAAATGCATAGTTACTTCAATAAGGCAGTGAGCTGCATTCAGTTTTAGTCCTCGTTTGAAAAATGTTGCCTTTAACAGCCCACGGGTGTAAATGTTTCTAATTCCAATGTCCTTCTAAATTTTGAGTACATGTGCTTGAGATCCAACAAAACGTCTTAGTAAACACACGGCCTCAAAGGACTCAAGAAAAGCACAATTACAGTTTGTGTTCTTTCCTGCTCATCAGCAGAAGCCTTGACCACTCCCACTCCCCTCTTTCTTCCAGGCTCTTCAATGGTCTTAATGGGGTTAAGATAGAGAATCAAGGCAGACAGTCGATGCTTGTCTTTTTCAACGTCTCAGAAGAAGACTATGGGAACTACACTTGTGTTGCCATGAACAACATGGGAATCACTAATGCCAGCATAATCCTTTACGGTAAGAATACAGATGCTAAATATCTAAAAACCACAGTAATGGTTTAATTATGTTTAAATTATTGTAATTTATTTTTTAAGTGGACTATTTTAGGTGGCCACTTCTTTGCATGCCAGCTGCTGCTCACAAAGAAAAAAACAATCCTGACATGAAGGTCACCAACTGCCTCTTCTTCACTGGTTTACCTTTTCATTTCAACTATTCACTAGTTTCCATGGCAATTGCAGCACCAATGTAAAGTTCTTACTTGGCTGAGAAAATAAGCCACGCCCTTATGAACATCTGAATTCCAGTTAATCACAGTTCATGCTTAAGCAGAGCTGTGGTTCCAGCGCTGATTTGAACTGTAAAACGTGCCAACGCTGATGATGCAGTAAAGTGTTGTGTTGTTCTCCTGCAGGTCCTGGTGCGATGCACGATGTGAATGGGGCCGCTGTGTTGCCCCGTTGCTCCGTATGCCTCCTGCTGACTGTAACCTTACTGTACTTGATGAAGTTCTGATGTGAAATGTGACAACCTCCAAGCTTCTCTCAGCATTGAGCAGCAAGAACAGACTATTAGTCCTTTAAGAAGAATGGAAATTTAAGAGTGCCAGTGGTTCACCCTTAGTTTTCTTTCTTTTTCTTTCTGGCTTTGCATCAGAGTCTGTTCTCTGTTGGCTCGCCAAGAGTGAGCGGCGTCAATCCGAGGAAGGGAAAAATTTGAATCATGCACTAATTTGATGATGGTAGAACTACCGAGTTTGTGTCTCCCCAAACCTTTTTGTATGTGAAAAGGGAAAAAGAAGAAAAATACATGTAACTTGTTGATAGTTGACTGTTTATTGCCCAATATTGAAGTGTACATTCAGATTATTATTATTGTGTCATGTCCTGTTCAATATCTGTACAATACCATTAAGCTTTTTTAAGTAAATGACAAAAAAGGAAAAAATGCAATGTGATTGTTGAATTTTACTGTATTTTTACAGTTGTATGCAAATCTGAGTAAAAGATCCTTCATGATAAACAGTTCAGAATAATAAATAGTACACCATGATTTCTCAGGCAAAGTCCTACTGCATAGTGCATCCAAATTTTTATTTCCTTCGTAGTGTGTGTAGAAAATGTACAAATGTGTACAGACAATTCCTGCACTGTATTTTTTTTCTTCAAAATGCATACACTTATCAGATGAAACACCTAATCACAGCATCATAGCAGCTTCACGGCATATTCACACTAGGCACTGAAAATCTGAAATTTGATTGTTTATGTGAAGTGTCATTTAGGACAGACGTGTTGGTCAGTGTGCCACTTTGTTCTCTAAAGTGACAGATTGAATGAAATGATCAGAGATGTAACTTGCTAAACAGGTAGTGCTGTTGGCGTCATTAAAGCATCAGGTTAGTGGGGGGTCTAATTAGCAACATGGCACTGATCAGACATCTCACTCAGTGCAGCTGTTAAGTTGGGCAACTAAATTTAATTTGTAAAATAAAATTTTCTAACCCCCGTTACGTTAGATTTGGCTTTTAAAAGCTTGTTTTAAAGTTGCAACTAGTATGCTTTACACAGATATGAACTCAGCAAAAATACAAACATATTTAATAAATAGCCTTTAAGTTTCTCAGATAGCCACAGTGGTTCTCAGGTTCCCTTGGTTGACCAGTGGGCTTTTATGCAATTGAGGCTTTTTATTCGGATTCACAGAGCCAAACGAGTTATCACAATTCATGTGTTTATATTTCTGTTCATCTACAACTGGAAAATAGTACTTACTAAATCTTGTTTTTGTTTTTTTAATTGTTCTTGAATATCTCTGAAAATGCACACAGACACTCATACCTGTTTTCCACCAAACTAGCTCTGGTTCTGGAAAAAAAAAAAAAAAAAAAAAAGGTGTTGCATAATGTATGATGGAAGTAAACGGGTTAGGGTTAGGATGGCAGATCACGCTGATTACCTGTGAACTTTTGTTCTGTTATTACATATATTTGTTTTTCTCCAAAAAACAAGCACTGACAAAGTACTAATGATAAGAACATTATTACGTGCAGTGTACTCCTCTCTTTCCAATTTGTAGAACATGCCCACTAATATCATCACAGTTTGAACTGCAAGTCACTAAAAACCTGCTCTTTTTTTTGGTTCTAGCGGGAAACCAAATTTTCATGTTCCGAACCAATTTGTACTTTGGTCTGAATGCTCTATACAGTTCAAATTAGTGGAACAAACTGGATTGGATCTGGTTCCATGTTGGTGGCGAATGGCTATAAGGCCCTGATCACACAGAAAGTGTTTTGACATCTGGAGGTGGCTTTTTGTAATTGTTTTTAATGAGAATAAAGGTGTCGCTCGCTGTTTTTGCATTGCTAAGTGTTTCTGCGCCCTAGGTGCCTGGCGTTTTTGCCGGAGCGCTCTGAACTCCTCAAGCTGAAAAACCTTGAAGTCAGAGCTAAAAAGTGCCCTAGGTCATCTCCACTTTTTTCCCACTTTCCAATCGGATGATTTAAGAGGCGGGCCTTCTGTGGTGGTCACGACAACAAGTTTACAGTTGGTAAACAATGGAGGAGAAACTGGTGGCAGCTGTTGCTGAATGCCCAGAGCTATACAACTTTACACACTGCTGTTCCCACCATCTGAATAGAAAACAGCAGGCTAGAAGCATTTAAATGCAATACTTGAAACAGCCATCATCGAGGAGAAGCTCCAGGACCAACAGATGGTACTCCCTGTGATCCACCCTCTTTTTAGGGTCTCATGTACCCATACATTTTAGTCCATTTACTAAAGGCATTCAGCTAAAAGATAAATAAATACTTAAAGGCAGTGTGGTGCGCCTCACATTTTGCGACCTGCAAAATGCTTTCAGTGTGATTGGGGCCTAAGAGGAAAAATGAGAACAAATAGAGCAACCTAAAGGACCATGCTAGTGTTTTTGAAAGTTTGATCTTTTTTTCCTACAAACATACCAGAGTTTTACGTTTTAAAATTTGTATTTTTGTTTTCATATGTGATTGATATCAAAAGTAAATGCAGTGACTGGGAATTTGCTTTACTCACTAAACACCACATCTGCTTTTATTGTTGTTGAAGATGAGTTATCTGTGTGGTAATGCAAATCAAAAGTTTGCCTCACAGTACATCAGTGGTTCTCAACCTTTTGTGTGTGAAGGACTCCTAAATTGATACACATAGGTCACTGACCCGGATTAGATAAGATTTTGCTTCAGGAACGTCCATCTGAACGTCTCATTGCCTTTAATGGGCAGGACCTGAGCCACTGCTGCAACAGCCTTGTACATGGGGCACCTGCTCTATTCACTAAGCCACTGACGTCCCATCTGAAAAGATTTTGGTTGTTGGTTTGATTAAGACCAGAAGTTGACGACTTCAGCTGCAACGATAGTTGATTTATCGATGATTAGATTGACAGAAAAATTAATTGGCAACTGTTTTAATAATCTAATAATCGTTCTGAAGTAAAAAAAAAAAAAAAAAAAGCGGGTTTCATGTTTCGTGAGAGAGTTTGATGCTTGTCTTTGTCATTCATAATAATAAACGGAATTGCTCTGGATTCCTGGACCATTGGCTGGAAAAAAACACACCATTTAAAGACATCACGTTGGGATCTCAGAAGTTACACAGGGCATTTTTCTCTATTTTCTGACATTTTATTGACAAAATGAGTAATCAAGAAAATAAAGGGCATATTAATAGAAAATGAAAGAAAATGTTCGTTGCAGCCCTATTATTGACGGTTGAGGAGATAACTGTGGAGGAAGTAAAACCCATGATCAGAATAGCCACTTCTCCCTAGAGGCCCTGACACATCAAGCCAGTGGTTGGCTGTTGGTCGATGTTAAGCTATCGGTGACTGTCTGTCACCTGAGTTGGTACGGTGTGTCCCACAGTGTTGCCTCTCGTCAGCGCTTGTCAGCTTTTGTTCGGCCAATTCAACATGTTGAATCCGCCTCGACTACGGTGGAGCCCATCAGTGAATTAAATCTGTCTGATTCACAGTTCAGCTTAGTGTTTGTGTTATTGTTGACTGGCGTATGGTAAATATGCTCTGTTCTTTCAACACTGGATCATATTGTGCATGTGCTAACTGGCTAACTAGCATCAAGCATCTAACCAGCATCTTTTTGAATGACGAATACAGACCACCACCATCTTTTGGTGAGGAGAGTTATTTCCTCTCACGCAGGTGGAGAATATACTAACTGGTTGACCATCAGCTGTAGTCTTTGCGCTTGTGTACATGTGCAACTTTTTTGGCCAAGACACAGCGACATCAGATGATGCAGCAGGGGTCCTTCGTCACCACTAATTCTCTGAAGCTGGTTTGGTGTCTCTGGCCCTCTACTCACTTCTAAAATGAATTAAATAGTGAAATTAAACTATTCCCCATTTTTTTTCTGGACACTGCCTAGAACTCCCTCAAGGACCCCTGGTTGAGAACCACTGCCTTACATTACCACTCTACAATAACACAACTTTGACAACAATAAAAACATACATTGTGTGTACTGGGATGAATTACATACCTGTATCTCAAGCAAAAGTCTGTAAATTGAGTTTAGCATAGTAATGGATTAAGATGAACAAAAACAGTGCTGTGTTCCTTAAATTAGCTTCTTCACATATTTAGTAACGTTACAATCAAGCTGTATACTCAAACATGCTCCATCAGTCAAAAGAGAGGACTGAAGTTTTATCATATTTGTCAACCTAGTATTTGATTATGAAGAGATGGAGAAGCTGGATAAACTTGATTTAAAACTCCTTCAACTTAAACACACCTGTGGAGGCCGGGGTGTTTTTCACATTTTCAACTACAAAGCTGGCACATAGCTTCAGTCCACGTCCAATCCACAGATGACTCAAGCTCTAATATTTCCTGAACGTCAAGATAGTAAAGTCAACTTGAATGATGATGAATGATCCTTGTAGCTGCTATGAAGCTTTTTTCAGGTGTTATGAATGTGTGCTTTTAACCTGGATTGCCCTGAGATAAACAGCAGGGGCTGTTTTCAAGACTGCAGAAGTGATTGTTGTGCTCTGTAGTCGGTGGATGCATTTTCAAGGGACATTTTTTTAAGTCTGCCTCAGACAGAAATTTCCAGTGATGAGAATATAGTTAAAGCACAAGTGATTGATAATGTGATGTTCTGCTATTGTCCAGTTCACTCCTGTGCATACCTATGAGTAAGAAGTGTGTTGAAGACAAAACAACAGGGATGAGATCGATGTATGTGGGAATGCTTTTGTTGTACTCACATGTTAAGTTATGTGCTTGTAATGATGGTGAACCAGTCAGCTGCAGACTGTCACAGGATGTGATTTCACGTTTTTAAGGGGTTTGCAAAAACACAGACAGGTGAGATTCAGATACCTGCAAAACTAAAGCTAAGGGTCACTGTAACCCTTTCCATCCCAGATAGATTAACATGATAAGTATTGATGTCAATAAGCTTGAATCAGTTTGTTTAAAATCCCCATTAAAAGAGAACTGATACTGGAACTTACTTAAGGTGTATTTTTGCATATGGCACCATGAACAACAGTGAACTATTATGATTATTATTTAATGGTTGAAGGATTTTAGATTTATGCATTTCACATTATAATCCTGAATGCATAATGGGCATTTAAAGTTTGCAGTATTCACAATTCACTTGTCATTTACACTGTTTTTTCTTTCTTTCTTTTTTTTTCAAACAGTTGATTTTACAATGTAAGATCTCATTGACGGCTGCATTGTTGACCTGTTTGATATGTTTTCTGACCTAACTGGAGGTTCAGCATAGGATAGTCACTATTATATGGTATATAGTCATCGTATCATTTGATTGAGAGATTGCAAAAATGTTCATAAACTGGTTAAATGTGAATTCAAGTTGCCAATCATTTGTTTGACTATGTTGCCACACATTACTGTCATTCTTTAGCTCCTTACTTTTTAATCTAAAGCTGCACTAGGCGACATTTTTATATCAACAATAGATCAAAGTACTACATAGTGAAATTGTATTGCCCTGTTCCATGAAAAATAGCGTATTACACAGTTAAAAAAAAGGGGCGGGGGGGGGGGGTAACTCCTAAACTATAGGCTATAGACGATAGACTCTCATTGCCAGAAGAGTGTGTGCGTGTGTGTGTGTTTTGCAGAAGATGAGTATGCCTTTCTCTGTATGTGTGTGTGTCTGTGTGTGTGTGTGTGTGTGGTTTGAAGGGGTTTGTTACAGTCAATGTGTAGGACAGGCCAGAAAACAGGTTAGTATACAGCAGAAAGCAGCATTAAGGCCTGTAAAACTTGGGGTTACTCCTTTTTTTAATTCTTTTACTTATTCAGTAACTTTTAAATTCACTAATTTGGGTTTAGCATTGCGTGGGTGGAGTGGGACGGTATTTTGCGGTGGCCCATCATTGCATATTTCCAGTAAAGGGGCTTAAATTAGTGTGTTCAATCAGGTGTTGTGTTTCCATCAATGCTGATCAGAAGCTTAGCCAGTAAATACCCATGACTACTGCGGAGTTATTTGACCTGAGTGCAATTGCTGATTGTACCGTTTCCCCTTATATTAAAAAGCCTGATGTTAGCGGGTGTCATGGGTGTTTTGTGCAGTGTGAAAGGGGCTTTAGTGACAAAGCCAGAGACAATTATTGCCAACTTTGAAGTTCCCCTCAGATTTGCAGAGCTTTTTAGCCTTTTCAGCTCATTGTCATGATTTTACAACCTGCAGCTTTACCGTTTTGTTTTTAAAAAACTTGATGGAGACCAAAACAGAGCTACAAACAGAGTGATTATTGGAGTTTGATGTGTGGCCAGGAGAACAACTCCAATTAAATGATAATGCTGCTTCATTTTTGTCAGACTGTAAAACAGTTAAGTCAACTGAATTTAATTTATTTAAAGAGGACACAGAAATTAAAAATACACTAAAATAAATGACCACAACAGACTATCCATCCATCTTCTAACCGCTTCATTGTACGAGAGGCAGGGTACACCCTGGACAGGTCGCCAGACCGCAGGACTGACACATAGAGACATTCACATCTATGGACAATTTAGAGTCACCAATTAACCTATCCCTAATCTGCATGTCTACTGTGGGAGGAAGCCGGAGTGCCCGGAGAGAACAGATGCTGACACGGGGAGAACATGCAAACTCCACACAAAGGGGCTCCCACCCCCGGGATCGAACTGGGAACCCTCTTGCTGTGAGGCGACAGTGCTAACCACCACACCACCGTGCCCACAACAGACTAAATGTATGCAATCATGTAGTTGATAATAAGAATTTTGTAGACTCAAATGCAGTTGAAAAAGGTGAGTCTTAAAGGTCCAGTGTGTAGGATTTAGGGGAATAAATGGCAGAAATATAATATAATATAATATAATATAATATAATATAATATAATATAATAAGTACTGTATGTTTTCTTGTGTGGAAAATCCCCTGAAAATAAAAATCGACTTTATTATTTACCTTAGAATGAGCTACTGTTTATCTACATGAGGAGCGGGTCCTCATCCACCTGTACTCACCTGTACACACCTCAACAATAAACTGTAGTAAGGACTCAGTATGTTGTAACAGGCCATCGGTATTATAAGTTATCATTGTAAGTGTTAAGTAAAGTGAAGTACTTACTGATGCTTCTATAATAATGCATGCTTCTTCATAATATTTTATTGTTGGTGCGAAGTAAAGTGAGTTGTGTTGTCATGTATTTCAAAGAATCTGTCTATCATACACTAGAATGTTTTGAAAATACTTTAAATAACTTAAGTCTGACACCCTCTCACATAGAGAATGTGTCATGAGAGAGGTTTTAGTCACAAAATAAGATTTTGCAAAGACTGGGGATCTTGCAGAGTCACTATTTGCAAGACTGTTAGCTTAAACGTGGAAAAAAAATTAGACAGACATTGTTGCAGCCCTCAAAATCCCCAGGGAGTATGCTATATGCTGTAGCTTGCTAGGTTGCTAACTATTTTTCATTATTTCAAACAAGGCTGCTTGTAAGCTAACGTTAACTACTGGAATATTAGCAACAACCCACAAACTATCTGTACATTTCAACTGAAGAGTGCTTGCTTTAGTCATATGAAAGGTTACACAATGTCATTTTGAAGCTAGCAGGCTTCATCTGAAATGTACAGTTAGCTCACAGGCTACTAGTAAACATTCCAGTAGCTAACATTTGCTTGCAAGTAACCCCTGCAGCGATTAGCTTGCTAGCTATAGCATATAACTCTTAGTGTACTTACTGGGGATTTTGGAGGCTGCAGTAATTTCTTTCATTCTCCATTCTATCTTTAGACATGTCCTTACAAATGTGAGGACGCATCATCACTCCTGTTCACAACTCCTCTTTATCCTCCACAAATGCAAATGTTTCACAATAAAATGAAGGGATTTTCTCAAGTGAAGTTTTAAGGGGCTTTTAATTTGAAAGAGATACAGGAAATGTTGAGTTTGAAACGATGGTGCGATGCATTATCTCTATCAGGCTGATATCTGTAGTGTGAACCAGGCGCAAGACAAATCAAAGATGGTGGATAAACCAAGACGGTCCACTGCGAGTCAGTTTCCTGTATCAGTGTCACGTGGGGTTCGCAACCACCACGTCTTTTTAGAAGACTAACAGCAGGTCCTGAGTCCATTGACTTCAGTGGGAGACATGATTGCAACGTGATTACAGATCATGGCCGATTCTTTCGCCCCATAGTCACGGAAGCAAATACTGGACCCATTTATCACAAGCCACATATCTTCAGAACATTCCGACACCAAAATGGCAAATTTCAGACGGACAAATCAGAAGAAAATTTACTTTGTTCAAGACCTGTCTCTGTCTCAACAACACACTCTCGTGAGATCTGGCAACAGATATCTTGTCTCTGGTGCTGAAATCAGTGCAGTTTCATCAAAGATACTGGATTAAAAAAAATATTTTTTCCAGCGGATATCTTAGTTACAACATGATTGAGCTAGCAAAGCAGTTTTGTGTTGCTATGTGTGGTATTTATTCAGTTTTGGGAAATCACAATGTCTAGAAAGCATCAGTGGCTGCTGACAGGGACAGCTAACAGCAGCAGCAAAGCTAACATCAGGACGTCATCTGTTAAAAGCCTCCCGTTGTTGGATACGACATGAAACTACTCCAGTTAGCTCAATCATGTTGTAACTAAGACATCCGCTGGAAAAAATATTTTTTTCACAGACCGTTTATTTATTTAGCTTATGGCCAGTGTTGAAAGAAGCGAGGTTGGGGATACTCGTCTTTGATTGGCGGTTCTCCATCGTCTTTGATTGGGGTATGGGGGACAACGGAAATGTATACCATTTCATACAATGGGAGTATATTGTAGGTGGGCCATCTTGTAGTAATCCAGTATCTTTGGACAAATGTTGCTAAATATGCAGATTTAAACAGTTCAATCAACTGATTTGGAAAACTGGAGGGAACAAGTACTAGCCAATCACAGGGCAGTAGTATGAGCCAATCACAGCGAGTAGGGCAGGACCAAGCAGAACATGCTCAGAAGCCACTGGAACAATTGTCCAGTGTTGCCAACTTAGTGACTTTGTCGCTATATTTAGCGACTTGTCAGACCCCTCTAGCAACTCTTTTTTTTTTTAAAAAAAGCGACTAGCAACAAATCTAGCGACTTTTTCTGATGTTATTGAAGACTTCTCAGACTCTGTTGTGAGAGCACGTATCATTCTTATTCCTCTTAACGGGCAGCGGAGGCTGCTGTGGGCCCTTCCCTCACCCCAAAGCACTCACAGAGGGCCCAGTCCTCCCTCCCAGCAGCAGTCAGAGCAGGAGATGTTAACCCCTCCACGTCCAGACTGCAAGTGAATCGCACATGCGTGGATCCGCCGCTGGCTGATCCCAACCTGGTTTACAGGGCGGGATGTAAATGTTAAATTTTTTTTGTCTAATATGAATCACTGAAAGAAGGTTCATGTGTAGTTCTCAACATATTCATGGTGTTTTTTTACTCAGTTTTTGTCTCTTCGCGACGTTATTCCTCTCTCCTACAGCTGCCATTACAATTACATGCATATGGACAATTATGCAAATTAGGCGATGACGTCATTTAGAGACTTCTATCAGTTTTTAGGACAGCCAATAGCTACTTTTCTTACTGAGGAGTTGGCAACAGTGCAATTGTCTCATATTTTGGATTGTGGAAAAGGAGGTGAACGTGGAGCTGTGGAGTGGTGGAGTGAACAGGAGTGCCTCGTTCTCACAAATGTGCCATGGTGGAGTGGAGAAGGAAAAATGTGGACAAAATTTGCTGCAGCCCTCAAAATCCCCTGTAAGTATGCTATAGCTAGAAAGCTAACCTCAGCAGAGTTTATTTTCAAGCTAACTTTAGCTACTGGTATGTTTGCTATTACCCTACAAGCTAACCATATGTTTTAGCCTAACTAAAGATCACTAGCTTAAGGAACCACATTGTGTGACCACTTTTATGAGTTAAGCTAGAAATCTTCAGCTGAAATGTATGGTTTGCTAGTAGGCTAATAGAAAACATTCAGGTAGCTAACATTAACTAACAAGTAGGCTAACTTTGTGTGGGATGGGGATGGTGATTAGCTAGTTAGCAAGTTACAGCATATAGCATACTCCCTGGGGATTTTGAGGGCTGCAACAATAGCTGTGTTTCCATCCAAAAGTGATTCGAATCATTGGGAAATGCGCATTAAAAGAAATACGAATCCTGTGTTTCCGTTAAATATACAGACTTTGGTGAAAACTACGAACTCAGGCGAGTTTTCCGCAGAACCGGAAACAAAACAAGCCTCATATTCTTCTTCTTCTTCTACGTTTTCTAGCGGTTGGCAACCAGCTTGTAAATGCATCACCACCTTCCCAACCTGGAGTGTGGATATCACCATGGAGAGAGGTGCGCTACGTCAGACTTAATTCGAACATAACTGTTTCCATCCCCCGTTTTGCGAATCAACCAAAACCCAGCTAAAGGGAGCGTATTTTAGTTTGTGCGAATCAGGGGATTTTAATTTGAATTTTGGCATTTCCATCATAATTTTCCGAGGCGATACTTGTAGATGCGCATCTAAACAGGCTGATGGAAACATGGCTAATGTCTGCCTACTTTTTTTCCTTTTTGAAGCTAACAATCCTGCAAGATCCCCAAATTTTATTCTGTGTCTATAAACGCTTTTACTCATGACACACTGTCTTTAGATGTGAGGTTGTCAGACTTTAGGCTTTTAAAATTATTTTCAGAATATTCTAGTGTATGATAGACATTAATCAATTAAATACATGAAAATGCTGATGAAGCATGTATGATTTTAGATACATCAATATGTACTTCACTTTACTCAACACATACAATGATAAGTTATGATAATGCATGGACTATTATACTATGAGTTCTTATTACACCTGTTTGTCAAAGTGTGTATAAGTGAGTACTGGTATTCATAATGCACCATAAGCTCTATCAGTTAACCTCTAGTTCATAACTAGTCAGGAGCATCCATAAGGCACTTATAATTCCTTGTAAGTGGCATCTATAATGTTTTATGACAGTTGATGTAGTGCATCAGGAAGCATTATGTGCGTTTATGAGTTTAGTTACAGAGCATTATAAATGCATTATAATTCATTATGAATGGACTTATATTGCATCATTGATGTGGTCCTTCATAGGAGATGTTACCCACTGCTCCTTTAAGATGGGATTCAAAATTGGTGATAAATGGGACAGTGAATCTGACAGTAGTCAGAGTCCTGCATCAGGTTGGGTATATGTGGGTACCCAGAAGGTGACCCTCAAAAAGGATGATTCGCAAGTAGTATTTTGTCTAATTTTAATTTATGGGTTCGGTTCTGAGTGAAACAAAGAATGTGTCGGTCATATCATGGGTGTTGGATAACAAATAAGTTAAAATGAAAATAATAATTTCACCTAGTGTTTTAACATTTAATTCACTGACTGCTGACTTTAGGTGTCGGCTCTATCTTCTGTGCCAGCTAGTTTAGAATATAAGAGAATATAATGCAGTAAGGCTTCCAGGCATTCTGTGTTTATTTCTTATCCAGTAGATCAGTTTTTCTCTTTTATCTTTACTGAGTCAACACACATGTAGGCAGGATTTACAGTCTCCATTGTGTCTTTTGTTTAGTGAAGTAACACCTTTAAATACGCATGTGCCACCATTCATGTCAGTGATACACAAATTCATTTTAATTCATTTACAAACACCTGGACTTGAATAGCTCATTTCAGGAAGATTTCTGCTCATGTTCAAAGCTGTCTGCACATTCAAAACATATTCCATATATCTGTGTTATCTGAGAAGGCAGGAATAAGGTCATTTAACTTAGAAAAATTCCAAATATCATAAGTATTTAATCATAGAGATTAATTATAATTTAATGAGAATAAAGTCATAGAATTTCAAGAAGAAATCTTTCTATCCCATAGCTGTGCATGATGATATTGATCTGCTGACACTGTAGTATCCCCTCCAGACTGTGAGACAGTGACAGAACCCTGTTTTGCAGTCTTTCTGGGTGAGGCAAAGTTGAAGCGACTGTGTGCTGCTCGTCATCTGAGGTGGAAAACTAAAAATAACTAAAAACACCCCCGATAAGGCCTGAATCTCACCTTTGTGTAGGTTATTCTGAAAACAAATTTTAACTTCACCACTTTCAATGAAGTGCAGCTCACAGCTGCTTCCCAAAGCTTTTCCGTGGGAAGCGTCCTGTTGCAGGCAGACAGTCCCAAATAGAGCGAAGGTGTCTATAAACAAGGGGGACACGGAGACAGTGACACAGAGCCACTGGTCAGAGTAAAGACACACTGCAGTCTAAACTTTTAACAAGTCAAAATAACTGTACACTTCAGTAGTCTTCATCTAGCTGAGACAACAGTGGTTATATTTAAAGGGGCAAAAAGCAAAATCATTTCACTGCTAGGTTTGCTGTTGTGCACTGCCTGTAGACCAAAACAAAGTGTGTCATGAGCCACACCTCCCTCTACCTCTGCTCTCCACCCCCCACCCCACTTGCCTCGTCTGTGCAGCCGAGCACCGCAGCATCTTCACGGACTATTACATCCAAATGGTACTGGTGTTTGTTCCACAGGCTCCACTTCACATAGCTGCCCGATATACCCGCTGCTTCTTCCCACATTAACCTTAATAACAAACCAGGGCTCGGTCCTCCGGTTGGATCCCAACGGAGAGCCGGGGCTAACGTTAGCTGGGAAGCTAGCGGAGGCTTACTGGCTGTGCCGGCAGCTGAGTGAAGTGGAGCCTGAGGCAATAGCATCCAGCTGCAGCCCCGGAGCAGAAGCCCCTGACGTGACACAAGCCTCTGGTTTGCCGGAAGTGCCCCTGGCATGACGGAAGTGACTTCTCTCTTTTTTTTAACAACGTTTTTTAAGTAAAATTGCATAACATAGGGTCTATGAATTGATGAATTGTCCATTTATTTTACCTTTATTTAATCATACAAGTCAACTTTGTTTTTTGTTGTTTGTTTTTGATCACATCACGACGTTCGAACCGTCAATAAAAGAAGCTGCGCTCAGTGGGCGCTCCTTCTATATTAATATTCATATGCTGCGTTAACTACGACCTGTATTCATTTAGATCGGGCCTTTCAAACTATAAATATTTCACCATTCAATGTGAGAAATCAGTGCTAACATTCAAAAATAGCTGACTGTTACCCTATTTCGTGTGTAAGTGTGCACAATGAAGAGACAAAAGTCAATTTGACAAACTTTATTTTCGAATTTCCACAAACAATATCTGATGGCCAGTCCGCTTCTCCTGGCAGCCTGCAAGAGACAGAAAAGACAATGAGCACGTAACTTCAAGAAACAAATCCCAACTTCACCACTGTATTTTTTTTAACATTTCGGATATATTTTAGCCAGATTGAAGGCTTTGGGTCCGTCACTCTGCTTAATTTAGTGTTGTAACGGCCTGACTACACGGCCTGACCTCCGTGCTCCTCTCCGCTCCTCTCACCCACGCTTGAGCATCTGTCCAGGCCGTGGAGGTCAGGCTGGAGGGCTGCGGACGTCAGGCCCGGGCGGGACCATAGGTGAATGGATCCCAAGCCTCGAGCCCTGCCCTCGCCACTCATCAGGGACCTCTTCTAACGGTCACAGAATAAACAACATAGCTATTTGCTGCCAATTTTTTCCAGTTAGCTTACCTGAAACCTGCTGCGTTGAGATGCTGTGTCCTGCGAGCTAAGTTCCACACAAAGACCGCGACAATAATATCCAGCAAAATACGTCACTTCCGTCATGCCAGTGGCTTCAGCTCCGGGGCTGCAGCTGGATGCTACTCGCCTGAGGAGGAAGCACCGGTTAGACCCGGTTTCACTACAGGCAGATTCACTCGCCACAGGGGCGAGGAAATGAAACCTAAACAGCGAAATTAGTTTGGCTTAGTTTAGCAGTTAGCAATGTCTTTCACTCACTCTCGGTCTCTGCGGTGTTTACCCTGCTTTCCTGTTAGCGTTAGCACTAGTCGGCTGCTATGCTGATGTCCCTACTCTTCTCTGTGAGCCAGAGCCGTGAGCCTGCGAGCCCGCCAGATCGGCTTGTAAAAAATGGGCTGGGGATCAACTCAGAGAAAGGGTGTGTGAGGTCATGCTATACTCCAGATGAAATTACACCTCTAGTTCTTCACATAGCAATTTTTTAATTCCTTCAATCTAGAAATGATGAATTTCACTTATTGCCCCTTTAAATGTTTGATCACAGAGAATAGGCTACAACGCACACCTCAGCAATTGCTTAATATCAGCAGAGACATGTCCCTACCATCCCTACCAAATTCCACAGCCTGGGCTTCAAGAGAAAGTATCAGAAAATAATAATGAGAAAAAAATTAATCATGTCTGGAAATGATCTATGTTTCAAACCTGTTCTCATTCTGGGGTCATGAAATACTGACACTTTGTTGAGCTCCTTGGAGTCTGACAACGATGCAGCCTTTTGGGCTGTCTTCAACATATTTATGTGACACACAGACGAAACACATTGTAACATGGTTAATTTTATGAAACAGTTAGTTTTACGCAAATAAACTATTTGAATAAAAGATCATACTTCATCAGAAGTACAGTTGTTATGTAAGGGGCCATACACATGCCGCGTATGGAAAACTTGAGGTCAGGTGGTAGGTGCTACTTTTGCCTTTTCTGTGAGAGCTTTCAAGAGCATGGCGGCACCTTATCAAGCACCATATCACAGCCTATTTACCTGAAATCCTGAGTGCAGAGCTGATCTTTCAGGCGCTGTTTGTGTGTAGGCCTATTTTCCATCGGACAGATGTAAATCTCTGGCAGCCCTGAACTAAAATGATCAACTTCCTCTCCATGTTTATCACACACTAACATTTACAAAAGAAGGTAAAGATATGTGTCTGCTGTGATTGGTTGGCCCTTGTCACATGACATGCGGTGCACACTACTGCATTCCAAAAGTTGAAATCTGTTTAACTTGGGGCACAGTGATTGAGCCCTGAAAAATAGGCATTTAGGAACACGTGTGTGCCGCAACAGCGTCACTCTGGTGTTTGAGCATGACTGCCGCCTGTCATCATAAAAAACAATGAATTTGAGGGTGCAAAAAAATGCAGCATACACTGCCCCTTCTGACTGACTTCAGTGTGCAGTGATGGTATCTAAATTAGGCCTACATAAAGTTACGCTAAAACAGCTGTGACTCTTAGTTGCACACAGGACATGATCTTTTATGGTCTTCTGGGTGAAAGGTGGTGAAACTTTTTTTGTTGTTTTTTTTGTTGGTACTTTGTTGGCATTTTACCTTTATTGGGAAAGCGTGAAGAGTGAAGGAGGGAGACAGAGGGGATGACAGGATTGGAATCAAACCCGTGGCTACTGCGGCACACACATGGCCTTTGAACATAGTATGCGCCCTCAGGTGAACTAGTAGGCGCCCCAAACTTTGGTGTTGTTTGACCCCAACATCCACCTCCCCTCTCTTCCTTCCTACATGGACTTTCCCACTCTTTACACTGCATCAGTTGCTCTTGGTGTCAAGTATTGTCGCAGATGGTTTCCCTTTAAGTTAGTTGAAAGCCTGGCCCAGGGGGCCTTTGGCATCGATAGCACACGCTGAGGAGTGTGACGGAGCATGTGTATTTGATGCCCTGGGAATGAGAACAGGCTGATGTTTCAGATAAGAAACAAATGACTGCAATGCCTTAACCTGAATGTGTACTACAGGGTTGAAATGGCACAGAGGTAGGGGAAAGCCAAAGATCACAGTTTGCAAACACACACTTTATCATGTGATAATATGTCATTGTTGCTGTCAAACAGTTAAACAAGCTAATATTTTCCCTGCAAATGGCTTTTATTATTAATCAATAATATCAAATCTGTTATTGCAGGTTTAAAGTAAAGATTACTGGAAGCAATTGAAAACTGACAGTTGTTATAGAAGGAGAGAGATAACAGGTGTAAGCATCGCCAGTCCAATATAATAAAAGATTTGCATTGAATCCAGTCACAGAAAGAAAACTATTTTTGTTGTATGAATTCCTGTCAGCACTGTATCTGCACACCAGCAGCACATAGGTTGTCTCATATTTTGCCCCACTCTTAATAAACAGGAACATTCAGTGTCACTGCTGTCAGAACTGATAGGGATCCATACAGTTTCAGCACAATGACATCAATATCTGCATGTGTTAGATCGTGGGCTCCTTCCAGTGTAACTGTGTTATCAGAGCAAAGCTGTAAAAAGAGCAAAAATGCGGGGCAAGTTTGGTAACTGTGGTGTCAGTCAAGCTGCCTGTTACCTCTTTGTGTCTTTGAAGGAACGGCAGGAGATGCACTCTAGTGACATATCTGTGAGATATTAATGCAAATTCCTGCCTCGGTGTTTTGTGTGCAAGAATGTTTTTCTTATGACTTCCACAATTTATAAACCACTGTGATTCCATTACTGCCAGTTCTTTCTGAGGTAATAAGGATATGTTGTTTTATTTCCATAATGAAATAAGAGTAACAGCAGAATAAACTCTGATTTTTTTAAGCCAGTTCATTCCATCCAGATAAAGTTAAACACACTTGTCTTCTGAAAAGGTTCTTGACTGGAAATCTTGTTAAACAGACAGCCTGATGAGCCTGACACGCTAACCTGCCAGTGGTTTCACAGCATCATGACCACCAACAAAGTTCCAATTACAAGATAGAACTCTACTGTTTCTCTGAAGAGGGAATCAAAGTCATTTTTTCTATTTTGTTCAGACCTAAGTCAGCAGGGAACAAGGAACAAAAGTGATTTTGCCGTCTCTTTCTTTTTTTGAGATAATAGCCTATATAACCACTGCGACATAATATAATAATACCCATTTGTGTAGCCTTTATATTCAATCCAAGTCTTGTAAAAAATGTTCTCATGAGGGTTGATGATAACCAGTGTATTTTCTGGCAGCTTGCAGTTATTTTGTAACCTTGTTTATAACATAGTTTTAAAAATAACTGGATTACTTTGCTGTTTCATCTCTCACAATCTCCATTCTCCTTTGTCACAAATATGACAGTACAACAGAGCTATGGAAATCTCTCAGACATAACAAATTCAACGTGGTTTGTTTTCTGCAGACAGGTTTCATATAAGGTGGAGTTCTTGATCACACACACTGCAAACAGCTAGATTGATGAATCGCTTTATTTTGACATGGTTTGCAGAGGCAAATTGGATTTTTTTTTCACTTCTTTGTCCTCAAATGCCCTCATTAATTTCACTAGCTAGGTTTGGATTAATAGACAACTTTTCAAAATGACCCTAATGATTGATACAAGTGTTCTCCAAGCACCAATCTAGACACGTATATTTTGGTCTTGAAGAGGGGAGCTGTAAATGATTGTAATTAGGGCTAACAACTATGAACATATCAGCAGTCTGCCTCCCCTAATTTCCCCTTATTAAATTGTAGCCACAGTGATGATGTTGCTCACGTGCAATATCATTCTGCACATTCTTTATATGCTTATTCCATTCTATGGAAAGCTGTCAGCAATATGTCATGAGCCATGTCATCAGTAGAAAGTACCACCATACTGTCTTTCTAGCATATCAAACATTTTTCCATCATGGACACAACAAGCCTAATTACCCTGAATATAAAACCAGAGGACTGAAAGCAATGGACAGTATTGTTGGAACATTAGGTGCAAAATAACCATAACTGAGTACCCTTAAAAATCAGCCATAAGATTTTTTTTTTCTCATTTATAAGTATTTCTAGTATTTCCATTTTTATTACAAAACACTTTGCCGACAAAAAATTCCAATAAGAATAAAGACGTCAGCTACAGCGTGCAATACATGAACATGAAAGGAAGGCTGACGGATGGCATGGCCTTCTCTCTGGTCTTCTTTGTGCAAACTCTCCAACCACATGATTAGAATCCAGCTCTCTGATGACTTCTGACTCAATGCCAGCGCTAACAAAATTGAAGTATCTTTTAGTCATCTGAGTCTTTGAGTTCATCTCCACATCTCTGCTTGTAAACAGTAAAAATAGTTGGCAGCCTCTCTGCCTTTCTTTTGTCCTTGTGCTTTTAACATTTTTTGGTTTGTCTGCCTCACCAACATTTTTAACCTTACATGTTCCTCTGAATTTCATTACCAAATACTCTACAATTTCTACAATCATGCACACTAAACCTTCCCCACAGCTACCTTAAGATCACTAATAAAGTTCTCTTGATCTCAACTAGGCTGCATACATAAAGGGCATTATTATTATAAGCCAAAGCTGATTCAAATTCACCACAGCTCAGTCAGTGGCCTTTACCCCAACATACAAAGTTGCATTCAATCACATTACAGTGACCAAATGATTGCTTTGTGCATTTGTCCCAATAGTTATCTGACTTCACAGAGCTAATGTCAAATAACATGAATGCATGTTTGTGTACTGAAGATGACCCAATGAATGCAGGATTTTATTAGTGAAGAAAACAAGAATATAATGACGCGTTTACTGGTTGTTTGATCAAGTCCATATGTGCATAATTTTGAATGTGTGTGTGTGTGTGTGTGTGTGTGTGTGTGTGTGTGTGTGTGTGTGTGTGTGTGTGTGTGTGTGTGTGTGTGAGTGCAGTTGAGATCTAGCTTGAGGGGTTGGAATGAATCAGAGGTCAGTACAACTGCTGAGGTCCCCAGTCAACCGTATGGTTAATCTCTGTCTGTGTGAAGCTAAATCATTTTCATATCCGGAGACACATGCACACAGCTCCATTACTCAACTTGTCGTCATACAACAGTTTGTGCAATACCTTATGTAAAAATGCACATACAACAGTTTGTGCAGTATCTTTTTTGTACTGAATTAGCACCCAGTGAGTAGCACCCCTACCATTTAGGTTGGGTTTACGAAATTGAAGTTGAAGGTTTAGAAAAAAAATAATGCTTGGGCATCACCAAATTATTTTTGTAATGTAAAGTAACATAAGTTCGGTTTAGGAAAGTGAAGTTACGTACATTACATAAAGTTCCATAGGTTAGAGTTAGGAAAGGAAAGTTACATAGTTATGTAGGCTTGGTTTAGGAGAGTAAAGTTACAGAGGTTAGGCTTAGGAAAGTAAAGTTATAAGTTATGTAGAGGTTGACTGGGGACTCTATGTAGCTCAAGTTACACAGAGTAGGTTTAGGAATGTAACGTCACTTGGGTTAGGTGCAGGAGAGTAAAGTTATGTAAGTTACCTAGGTTAGGTTAAGGAAAGTAAAGTTATTTAAGTTCGGCCATGTGGTTACAAAGGTTGGGTTTAGGAAACTAGAGCTTCACAGGCTAGGTGCAGAAATGTAGGTTTAGGGAAAAGAATCCTAGTTGGGCGTCATCATGTTACATACTTAACGTAATGTTATGTACCTTACCCCCAAATTCCACCAGATGCGTGTTGGTTGTGTCTGCGGTCCGGAACGACAGCGGAGCCGATACGTTTCAATTCTAGTCAATGTGCGTGCTTCCACTGGCTGCGGCTGTGCTGCGCTCCAGCTCCGTCACAGCTGCGGTCCTCCGGAGCCCTCTGCAACAGATACGCAGGACTTCTATTTTTGCCAGACGCTGGAGCACAACGCAGTAATTCAGCACAGAGCAGATCGTGAGGGGCAGGAAATCGTGCACAGAAACAAAATAAAACATCCGGTTAAATTTCAAAATACAATACACAGTGTTCACGGCGGATCATATTTCCCTGCACTACACCTTGAAAACATCATTAAGGGGCAGAGGCAGGCCTGAAGTCAACAGGTCACAGGTTTTCATGGACGAGGAGATATTAATCATGGAGGTACACCGAGATGTCTTCCTACTACTCCTCTGGTTTTGTGGTTCTGTTTATAGAAACTACATCTTGTTATATTGTGCGATTATGCATGAATTCGCAAGATCTCATGGGTTCTCATGACTCCCGCTGTCCGGCGGTGCTGCACCGCTCTGCACAGCAAACGCAGCCTGTGGGGGTTGATGGACGGCAGAGCACGCAGTGGATAACCAGCGCAGCCATTCCGCAATGGACACACATCCAGTGTAATATGGCATTAGAGTTCAGTTGGTTTCACACAGGATACGAGCACCACTCTCTTGTGGGTAATTTTTGTGTTTGTTTGACCCAACCACCATCCAGACCTCCTTCCTTAGCAGACTTTATACTACTTCCTTCTTTTCTCCTGCCAGCACATTGGTCACATCATTGCAGCCTTCAAGATTGTGTGGCTTATGTGCAAATGTTGGTGCATTACTTTTCATAGATATACACGTGAACAGTGCATGAGAACAGCCTGCAGTACTATACATCCTGTTCCATCACCTACATAAGTCTGCCATTTCCTTTCACTCATTTGAGCCAGACAGTAGGTGAAGTCAAAGGCCAGAAGTCCTTCACCCACCCCTAAGGACAGAAATATTCAGTACACAATGTGTTTTTACTCTGTTTTGCTCACATCAACATGTAGTGGTTTCTCACAACATTGGCTTTTCAATAAAAATCTGATATTGCTGTTGCTGATATGAGGATTTGACCAGCTTCAAGGTGTCACTCTGTAAAACCTGCCTCATCCTGCTTTGAAAGATAATAAGAGCCTTTTTTCCTCAGTTGCCATGAAGACATCAAACCCTCTGATGTATTTGCCACACTCATAACGTACTCCTCCTCCTGTTCTCTCCGGAGTCATAGGCTCCCATTGTCTTTAAAAACCCATTAAAAAGAGCTTGAGGAGATACAATGTGGCGCTAACAAACATTATCCATTACATGAGATGACTGGGAGTTACTCCTAACATGACTTTATACACAATCAGTGCATCTGGATCAGATTTAGTTCATTTTGTGACCTGTATCATCACTTTTGCTGTCTGCAGATTTATCTTTACTGCCAACAGCAGAATGGAAACAATATTCAGAAGAAGTGAAAGTATTTCCCAATGAATGCATGATTACCTGCATTGTAATGTCTGGTAAAGAAAGAAATGACCATAGTGCTTTGAAGTGATGGATTACATTTAGGAAGGTTTCAAGTTAAAAGTTTATTTCTGCCAGCTGTAGGTGATGAAAAAGACAAGGTGACACCAATGTTATGCCTTTTAGAGGACCTATCTCATTAAAGCAATTGTTCCGAGTGTGTATCCATGTCTGATTGTGCTAAAAATGTTTGCCCCCCCCCCACTGTGAAGGATTGAGGTTTTTTTTTTTTGGCCGAAATGTAATATAATGTTATCATGAAGTTTTCTTTAGCGTATAATGTCGTGAAAATAAAATTAATTATGTTTTTGTTACCTTAGAATTAGCTGTTTTTATCAATAGGGAGCAGGTCATCGTTTACAGATATTGCCATGTTGCACCACTATGTTTTTAGAGTAGCACGGACAAACCCAACACTGGCTCGAGATAGAGCCATTCATTCATTCATTCATTCACTTTTTAGCATGTTTGCGTCAGCTACTGTAGCAAGCAGCCCCTTTGCGACAAGCCATGTTGGAAAAACACTCATTTTTTCAACATGAAACAGCTTTATCAAGTGCTTTCATGGCTTTAAATCACCTGGTCTGTTTGTTTTAAGAAGAGACTTCAACAGATAATTTGTCTCCCATTAAAAACCTTGCAAACATCTGGATGATTTTAAATCAGAGATAAATGGTAAGTACAGGTGCTCGGCTAGTGGCCTGTCTCTGATGAGCCAAACAGCGACACACAAGTGTTTTCACTGATTTTAATCATCAGATATGTTTGTTTAGGAGAGGAGGAGACCTTTGTGGATAATTAGGCTCCTGGTAAAAACCTCCTGAATGTCTGGAACACATTACGTTATCAGAGGAAAAAGCAGTGTAGGAAAAACACTGACTTGTGAAATGAAAGTACTTTATTCAGTGTTTTTATTGGTTTTAATCAACTAGTCCATTTGTTTCATAGAGGACGAGACCTCTGTGGATAATTTGGCTCCCAGTAAAAACCTCCTGAATGTCTGGATCTTAAGTTAGGAAGTACTGGGCTAGCTGGCCATGTGTGACATGCCAAACAGTATAGAAGAATCACTGATTTTTAACATGAAACTGCTTTATTCAGTGTTTTTGCTAGTTTAAATCACTGGGTCGGTTTGTTTTGGAGAGGAAGAGACCTTTGCAGATAATTTGGCTCCTAGGAAAAGAAAACAACAACCTTGAACAATGAACACTGAAGGAGATCTTACAGAGAGAATTTCCAGCTGGATGCCATTAAATCCCCCTAAATCTTACACACTGAACCTTTAACAAAAATGAAATAGTGGGGGAAAACATTACATTTTTCAAGCTTTTTGAAAGCTTTATTTTTCTTTCCTCAAAAAACACATTTGTCATATTGAATGTTAACTGTGCTGATATCAGCCACATCACATCGACCTTTGTCTGATTGGATTTAAAGAAATGTTTAAATGACCGTGTTCCCCAACAGCTATGGGCTGTCTGGTGAAAAACAGATGTCATTCTCGGTCAGTGCCTCCTCCAACCTGCGAGGTACCATCCGCTCACACATGTCATATAAATGCTCTCGGATCCCTGCGATCGTCTTCAGGTGGAACAACAACATCAGTCAATGCCAGCAGCTCACCGACACATTCATTTCTCTGGGTTCTGAGCGGAGTATCCCTCGATGCCTGTGTGGCTGAGAGTGGGGAAGATGTGTTTCTGTTGTGATCTGAAAGTGTTAATGTGCTCCTGCATTATTACTGCTTTTATTTTGTTCCATATTTAACACCAAGCTTCTTCTGTTTCCACACTTCCATTGTTGTTATAAAGCATAATGCTATGAAATGTGATGCTGTTAGACACAAGTGATGCTGTGTGCATGATTAAGCAGATTTAATTATGAATATACAATAATATATTGTTTATTATTGTTGGATGCATGTAAATACTTAATTTATAGCTGATATGAGCCATCATGTAATTCCATGCATTATCTCCTTAAATGAGACTCATCTTAAGGGGGAAAATGCTATTGAGTTGGAGGGGTATGTATGGTTTGGTTTAAATAGGAAAACTCACATGAAAGCAGCCAGAGCATTTGGGGGTGTAGGGTTGTCAGTAAGGTTAAATTTATTTCAGAATATAAGATTGAAACTATTGAAAAAAGTGATGGCACTATAGGCCAGGGTGCTGGAGAAGAGGGTCCGGTCGAAAGTTGAACCTCGGATTGAGGAGGAGCAATGTGGTTTTCGTCCCAGACGTGGAGCCGTGGACCAGCTCTTTACCCTCGCCAGGGTGCTGAAGGGGGCATGGGAGTTTGCCCAACCGGTCCACATGTGTTTTGTGGATTTGGAGAAGGCTTACGACCGTGTCCCCAGGGGCATCCTGTGGGGGGTGCTCCGGGAGTATGGGGTTGGTGGCCCCTTGCTAAGGGCCATCCAGTCCCTGTACCGAAGGAGCACGAGTCTGGTTCGCGTGGATGGCAATAAGTCGGATCTGTTCCCAGTGAGGGTTGGACTCCGCCAGGGCTGCCCTTTGTCACCGGTTCTGTTCATAACTTTTATGGACAGAATTTCTAGGCGCAGCCGAGTGGTGGAGGGTGTCAGGTCTCGTGCCTGCTTTTTGCGGATAACGTGGTCCTCCTAGCTCCATCGAACAGTGACCTCCAGCTCTTGCTGGGACGGTTCGCAGCCGAGTGTGAAGCGGCTGGGATGAGAATCAGCACCTCCCAGTCTGAGGCCATGGTCCTCAGCCGGAAAAGGGTGGATTGCCCTCTCCGGGTCGGGGGGGAGGTCCTTCCTCAGGTGGAGGAGTTTAAGTATCTCGGGGTCTTGTTCACGAGTGAGGGTAGGATGGAGCGAGAGATGCACATGCGGATTGAGGCGGCGTCAGCAGTGATGCGGGCGCTTAACCGGTCTGTTGTGGTGAAGAGGGAGCTTAGCCAAAAAGCGAAGCTCTCGATTTACCGGTCGATCTACGTTCCAATCCTCACCTATGGTCACGAGCTCTGGGTAGTGACCGAAAGAATGAGATCGCGAGTGCAAGCGGCCGAAATGAGCTTCCTCCGCAAATTTGATTGGTGATCATCGCCGATTACCAGATCACTCATTGCTGTGGATGAAGTTTAGGGTTGGATGTGAAATGCCTGTCTCAGGAGGTAGGTATCTGCTCCAATTAGGCCCAAGCAAATTAAAAAACGGCTGAATCGTACTGTCTCAGATACCTTTTTAAATTCAGATATGGGACGTGCAGCTATGTTGAAACTTATTGAGAGACTGCAACGTGTTAACAAAACACAAAAGAAAATGGAATGGTATAATGAACTTTGTATACTGGTACATTCAGAGTTGAGTGACAATGTGGATCAGCCTAAATTTCAGAAATTAAAACAGAATAAACCCTACTGGAATAAGGAGTTGGATGAACTATGGTCAGCGTAGCGCTGAACATCTTTTTTTAAAATGTAAAGATCGTAGATTAAAAACGCAGCTTAAGTTAAATTATAAATTTAAACAAAACTCTTTTGATAAAAAGCTCAGGTTTTATAAACGTAGATACAGGATACATGATACAGGACCCACAACGTTTTTGGAATGAGATTAATAATTTGGGCCCAAAACGCAAGACATAGGTAAAGAAGAAAGCAAAAAGCAATTGAGAAAGCTAAGATTAAAAAAGCTTTTGGTGTAGATGAGCTGCCAAACAAGGTGTTGAAATCTCCCAAAATGCTTGATATATTGTACTGTTTGTTCAAAACGTGTTTTGATTATAGTATATATTATAGTCCCCAAAAGATGATTCGAAAGTGCTTTTAAATTATCGAGGCATTAGTTTATTGAGCACTGTATATAAACTGTATTCCTCCGTCTTAAATAATAGATTAGTTCAGTTTCTAGAAGAAAATGGTCTACTAGAGGAGGAGCAAAATGGCTTTTGAAAGGGAAGAGCCTATACAGACCATATATACACAGTTACCACAGTGATTAGAAATAGTTTAAAAATTAATAAAGCTGTATTTGCTTGTTTTATTGATTTCCAAAAAGTGTTTGATTTTGTTGATCCCGACCTCTTAAAATACAAACTTAACCATATAGGGGTTAATGGTAAATTTTTTCACACTGTTAATTCCATATATAAGGCACCTGTTGCTTGTGTGAAAGTGAACGCATATCTTACAGAATGGTTTTCCACGCCCTCTGGTGTTAAACAAGGGGAAGTTTTATCACCAACGTTATTTGCTATTTTTATTAATGATTTTAAATAATGACGCTGTATCAATCAAAAGAAAACGCAAATTATGCATTTTCGGAAACCAGGTAGAGTGATGAGTACCTTTCAGTTTTATGTTGAGAAACGACTTGAGTTCACAGATAAATATAGGTATCTTGGTTTCTTTTTAGATGAAAGTATGTCTTTTTTACTAGGTTCGTCAGTTCTAGTAGAGTGTTGGGAGGTATTATAGGTAAAACCAAAATGCTGAAAGATATGGGTTACTCTACATATTCAAAACTGTATCAAACGTGTGTGTCCTGTTCTACATTATATGTCAGGTATTTGGAGGTTCAAAGGGTTTCAAAAGAACATACACGTTCATAATCGAGCAATTTGATTCTTTCTAGGTCTTCATAAATATGCACCTGTTTTGGCATTTAATGGAGATATGGGGTGGGATTCTTGTGAAATGAAATTTAGGGCTCTAGTTTCCCGGCGTGGCGCAGAGTGGCGCAGGGTGGCGAACACCGCGCAGAGCTAGTTTCGAGCAGCGCAACCCGAGGCGCGCTCAGTTTGGTAGTTTGGCACATAGATATACATAG
This sequence comes from Epinephelus awoara, assembly GCA_035609425.1. Classification (NCBI taxonomy): domain Eukaryota; kingdom Metazoa; phylum Chordata; class Actinopteri; order Perciformes; family Serranidae; genus Epinephelus; species Epinephelus awoara. The sequence continues at coordinate 6,775,955 of CM069304.1, forward strand.
AAAGGCTAGATGGCTGATGGGACTTTCGCCGGCGACGTCACCGAGCCGCCATCTTACCTAGGGGGACTTTCACCGCGCTCTACAGTAGTGGACGGAAGGTGAGCGACCGACACAAACAAAAATACACTCAACTCGCTGAAATCTTGACGGATTTACAAACGGTTTGGTTTATTAAAAACCTTATTAACGTGGCTATGATTCAGGCCGCGCGGACATGCTGGAAGTGCAGCTTTTCTTTTCGAAAATCGATTTCATTTTGCTGCATAGTTGTGTGTCTGTCACAGCCATTTGCAAGGCTGCAATCTGGGCGTTTCAATTATTATATAGGTTTCCGTCAGACCAATAATAATTTTGTGACAACCACATATTTTGTCTAAATGACGATTTGTGTGGATGCAGTTGTGTTTATTAGCTAGCAAAGAAACAAGAGGTTGTGAATGTGACATAGTGGGCCACTGGGACTATTACAAAGTAGCCTAGACATAATTCTTTACAGGTGGGAAAGGCAGAATTACTGTTATTGTTTTAACATACATAATATGATTTCCAAGCTGTTTCATTAGTAAATATATCCTTAATTTAGATTCATTGTGATACAGTAAATGCCTGGCTTTGTGTTTACAGAAATACTCAACACAGTTCAAGATGCCAGACTTTAGTGCGGCACATGGATGCACAAATGAACGTTCTGTCCACACAAGAGCCCGTGGAATCACCTTTCACTCGTAAGAAATGACTTGAGGGACATATTTAGGATAATTGTTACTAACGTAGTTAAATTTGTACTTGTACAATACAAGTTATTTTCACCCTGACGTTTTAGAAATGCTTCTACCATTTGTTTACATAATAATCATTGAATATTTCTTTTTCACATTTTTTTAACATGTTACTGTTATTGACTTATTTAAGTTTACATAATGGCATTCAAGCATAGGCTACATGAATTACCCCAACAATATCATAATTTAGCTCTGTATTTTTGTCTTTACCATTAATGTTAAAGGTAAGAAGGGTGTAAAATGTTCTGTGTCAATGTCAATAATTCATATCTCGGTATCTTCTCATGTTTTTAAGGTTGAGTGACTGTTGATTTGGAGTGAATGTTGCATGGTTTAGTGTGACTGTTGGTTTGGAGTGAATGTTGCATGGTTTAGTGTGACTGTTGGTTTGGAGTGAATGTTGAATTGTTTTGTAATTGTGCACATCTGGTTAATAAAAGAACCTTTATGTCATGTTACTGAATGTGTTTATTTTAATTTTTACATTAAAATATATGTAGCAGAACGGGTAAGATGAACGAACCATCCCCTTGATCTTTAAAACTATACACATGAGTTGTTATGTGACCCTAAAATAACACAAACATAATTTCCAACAGGCCGTGGAATTTTTTAAATTTGTGGTATAATTATTTTTATGTTAAAGCAAATAAAAAAAACCCAAATATGGCGAATTGAGTAAACTCTCATTACGCCTTCGCGCGGTGCATTTAAGGGCGAGGAGAGGGGCTCATTTTATTGGTGTGATGTGTGTAAAACCCACTCCACGCCTTCTCTCCTCCCTCTTTCCGACTTGCGCAGGTAGGAGGGACGGAGGTGGGAAAAAGGAGTAGCTGCGCCAGCGCACACGGTGTGCCAAACTTACAAATCTGCCTGGCCACACCCAGTTGGCGAAGCACAGGTGTGCTGTGCCTCCACCGTGCCCAGTCTGCGAAACTAGAGGCCTTAGTATGGAGGATGGAGATTTAATTGAATATCTTTTTGATAATGTCTTTGCCTTTGCTGAATTTACTTTCAAAGCATGGGACAGGAGAAGAAAAATAACCTATAACAGATAAATGTCTCAAATCTTATCTTGATTTATTTAAATTTTGTTTATTTGTCTGGATACAAGATATATATTATTAGTTTATGAATTGGATCAATTATGTATTTATTTATGTCTGGTACTAATAGAACTCTGTTTTTTTGTTTTGTTTTGGATCTGTGTTCTGTTTTATGGTTAGGTGGCTGTGGGTGTGTTGATGGGTTGGTATATATCCTGGAGCATGATTTATTTGTGTGAGGCTTATGTATAGATATTGTGCTGTCCAATGAGCTGGAATGTTTGTTTTGTTGTATTTAATGTGTCTGTATAATCCCATGTGGGATGGGTCATGTAAATGCCCAGACACGAAAATAAAATATTCATTCATTCATTCATTCATTCATATCTGCCTTTTAACATTCAGAAAGGTTTTGTTTGTCTCTCTTTTATCAGGGTTGATTCATGTACCCTTTTTAAAATGATGAATCATGAATTTGGTCATAGGTATCATCATCATAATCAATGGGGCTGAGATGGAGCAGGTTGCAAGTTTTAGGTTCTAGCATCACAGAGAACCTGACGCAGCATCATCATACATCTCCATCCTGGTAAAGTAGGTTTAGAAACAACTGTACAGTATTTCTTAAAGAAACTTAAGAAGGCAAAATTACGTTGCCAGTTTCTAGTCAATGTTTAACGAGGAGTAATGAAAAGCATCCTGACTGAAAACATTACAAATTGGCATGGTTTGTGCACAACCCAGTACAGGAGAGCTCTGTAGCATCTGCTTTAAACCACCCAGAACATCATCGGTACCCATCTACTGAGCATCAGAGATATTGGTGAGGTAAGGTGTCTGCGCAGAGCCCAAAGGATACCAAAATACAATACTCACCCAGCAACAGCCTGTTCAACCTGATGCTGTCTGGCAAGCCATACAGAGGTATATGCTGTCGTACCATAAGACTACAGAACAGCTTCTTTCCTCAGGCTGTAAGACTCCTTATATCATCCTCTATACCTCCCCATAAAAAGTTTTCCTGTGTAGCATAAAAGAGACTTAATTTAGGAACACACACCAAGATAACAGGTGCTGATTACTGGCAGTAGACTTGATTATAGAAAAAAAGTGTCCCACACTCTAGCTCCATATGCATTTCTTTTATTTTGATGATGACATTTCAGCCTTTGGGCCTTCTTCAAGATCAGCAATCATACTGAGACACAGGTACACTGATCTGTTACATCGGCCACACCTTTGTCACACAGCTGATAATGATTAGATGATCATGCCACACCATTAGGTTGAGCAAAAAACAATTTAGAGGCCCTCAACAATTAAACCAAACAGTGTCAGAAGCTACAGCCAATCATCAAAACAGATGACCACAGTCACTACATTTTCCACATTTCAGTTTGACAAACATATTTTAGTTAACCATATTAAAAAAAAGTTAAAGTAAAGCAGCAGATCACTAATAAATAAATAGCAAAAAGTTCAGACACCAGCTCTAAATGAATGTCAAACAACTACATAGAAGTACATACGGAATACATTTTAGATCATAATATATTCAATCCATGGGGCGACAGTGTTCTCTCCTGGAATGATTATCTAATCATTATCCGCTGTGTGACACAGGTGTGTCCTATAACAGATCAGTGTACCTGTGTCTCAGTATGATTGTTGATCTCAAAGAAGGCCTAAACATCACCATCAAAATAAAGTAAATGCACATGGAGCCAGAGTGTGTGACACTTGTTTGCTGTAATCTAGTATAAAAGGTATAACTTGCATTTCATTGTGCAACCCTGTGTTGTGGAACGACAATAAATGAACCTGAAACCTAAGAATAAAAGGAGTAATTTGTAACAGAAAAGCGGTTCATAAATGAAGATTCACTCAAGAAACCCTAAGTCATGAACCAGCCAACTACAAATAAGCTGCTCCTTTGCGGGTTTAAGTGTCAAAATTTGTCACTTTGTTAAAAGCTGCTGATTCATTCAGGCCATCTTTGAATAACTGAAGAATCCAGACTTGTGTCATATCATCAACAATCAAATCAAGCTGACTTATGTGGACCATAGCTGATATGGGAAGTAAAAAAAAAAAAAAAAAAAAAAGCTATACCAACATGTCTCCAATCAGTTTGGATATGAAATTATATACATTTAAATAGCAGCACCTAATGTGTATTTATGTCACTATTCAAACTCTGTGGTTGTTACAGTCATTAGGTTTATTTGAGATGAACTGTGCCTCACCTGGTAAGCCGGCGAGAACAGGCGGCAGCATCAGGGGGAGGTGACAAAAAGCTGCGGTCAAGTTGGACAGTTTCCCGACCAGCAGCCATCCGTCTGTACAGGAAGTTACAGAAAATCCCACCCTGTTAAATCTGATTCCAATTCATTAAAATGTTATCAGACCCATGTATCAGCATGTTTGCAGCTCTTAGTGTTTTATGTATTACAGAATAGCCGGTTAAACAGCTTTACAGGTGATCTGTATTTTCTGTTCATGGTTCAGCCTCCATTTTATATGAATTCTCATGTAAATCAGCATCATATCAGCATTCTGCTACATAAAAAATCAGCCGAGCAGACCTGTCACTGTCAAACTACATAAATGGATTAAAGACATTAGCTTAATAGTCAAATGCAGAGGAAATAAATATGAGACAACAGCTTTTATTAAACATCAGTCAGATATAGCCAAGCCACGTTTTTCAGATGACCACAAGTTTATGTGTTGCAAGATACATCCATAATTAAATAGTCTACTGCTAAAATAAAATAGATGAGCCTATGTATAGTTAATGATCTGTGATATGAATGTATTTAGTGTCTCTCTGACTGCTAAATGTCACTATCAGCCACACAACACGTAACTCTGTTAAAAGAATAAACCTTCAAATAATAATTAATAAAATCAAAATCTCTCCAATCCCACAAAAATAAATATAAAACGTCTTCCATCTCTGTATTATAACAACATGTATGTACACTCACTAATTAACAAACCTGAAGAGCCAATCTCCAGAGCTATGACTTGCCAGAAAGTATCTTTTTGGCCGTTGTCTTTCTGATGACGGGATTGTGAGTCATTTAGTTTGGGATATTTATCCAGTCTTCATCAAACATGAGCTATAGCAACATAGCTCTCTTCATGGTGAGGAGAGGAGTCGAGCTGCCATAGTAGCAGAGAAAAAGCTGCTAGTGGAGCTGGTATGTACAAGCAGAGAGCGAGTGGGTGCATTTACTTCTGGGGATGGTGAGGCTGGAAAACAGTGGGGTTAAGTCCAGCGGTATGTTTTGAAGCACGTTGTTCCCCACCAGTGTGTTTTGGCCTTAAGGCCGCCGTCTCATGAGAATGTCTCTGTCCACTCTTGCATGAATTCAAAGCAAGTCGGGATGACACAAATCTAACATTCATTGTGCAGTGATCAGTGGCGATCGATTCTGTGCGTGCCTGGCTTATCTTGAATGAGCCTAATGTGAATGTAAGTCAGAGTTAATGTAAATCTAAACCCCTCCTGTATAATAAATTTAAACATGCTTGAAATAGGCAGAATCTCCTCCAGCATCAGACTACTAATGATGCCACCATGTCATGCTGTTCTCTGCTGTTGATTGATCATTGATTTATGCCCCTGTGCTTTGTGCATCAGGGCAGTTCTATGTTGCTGTGTCCCTGGGGAGTGGTGGGAATCCACAGCCCACAGAGTGTTCATTTATAGCGCTTTCAGAAAGTTTCAGCCCTCTGTCTCTCTCCACAATCCTGGTGTCACAGCGATGTTAAAAGGATTAATTTCTTTCTCTTTTTTTGTATACAAAATTCTGGCAATATAAAAATGATAACCTGTTTTTATTTTATTTATTTTTTTACTTTTTTAATTTATTGAAATTGAAATCCAGAAATATCTCGTTTGAAAGAATAATTCACTCCCCTGACTCATTACTTTATAGACACATTTTTGGCAGCTAGTTCAGCTTCAAGGCTTCTTGGAAAAGTGTGCAAAGACATGGCACATCCTGATTTGGGATTTTCTCCCATTCTTCCCTCAGATTTTTTTAAGCCTGATCGAGCTGGACTGGGGGGGCGTTTGTGAGCAGTTATCTTCAAGTCATTCCACATATTCTCAATAGAAAATCTGTGCTTTGACCAGAGCCTCACAAAGACTCCACATGATTGTCTGAAACCTTTCCAGTTTTAATTTGGCTCAGGGTCAGTGTTCTGTTTTACAGCCTCACCCAGATGTGTGTGTGAGTGTCTCCACAATTCTATCTCTAACTGTATGTGTTTCCTTCTAATTCATGTCTAGTCCTTTGAATGTGAGTCAGCCATCTCAAGGACATTCAAAAGATTTTGGGTGCAATTAGGAGTGACACTCCAGAGAAACTGCACACTCACTGACTGACACACTCTGAGCTTTTCATTTCTAATTAATTTCTGGAAGAGAAATGTGAACTGTAGATCTGTGACAAAAAAGAAATCTGTTTTGAATTCAGACTGTAACAGCTAAAAATGCAAAAAGAGAAATGTGGTCAAAGTCAAATGAGAATAAGTAAAGTTCAAATGCAGCATGTTCAGGTTGCCATAAAATACCACATAATCAGCTCAGTCGCCAGAAAAAATGTTGGCTTTGTACAATAGGTGCATTACATTCATACATTTCACACACACCATATCAATGTTCCTAAAGAGTTTATAAGCAGACATTGTCATAGGCAGATGGAGGGGATGTTGGATAGAGTTTCACATAGGCCAGATGCCTGGTAAGCTGCAAAGCAACAAACAACATAAGCGGTTGTTTTTTGGGGGGGTCATTGCTGTGATTCCAGTGGATTTTTGGCACCAAACGTGGGTGTTATTTAGCACTTTGTCCCTATGTTTCATCTGCAAGGATGGTGCCACGAAAAGGTTGTTTTTTTTACCAAGCCATCGTTACTTTTTTGCCTCAATAGCAGGTGTGTTTTTAGTGACACATTGCTCCATTTTCTGCCGGGACAGTGGCACAAAAAGCTGTTGTTTTTTTTACAGAAACATCATTACGTTTCCAGCCGGTATTGTGCCACCAAAAGTGGGTATTTTTAGCCAAATCATGATACTTTACCAACCATAACCAGGCGTTGCATGCACTGTTTGTACCTGCAGAAAGTAATGCACTACTATTCGTACATACTAACCTCTGTAATCATGAGCCACTTATAACCCATATAACAAGGAGGGCTGAAATCTCATGACCACTGCGCTGATGTGAGCAGGGGGGCAGGTTGGGGTGGTGGATGGACTTTCTCCAAGGAAACAAGTGTCTGGGACCATGTGTAACCAAATCAACTTTTAGTTATCTTAAGGTATGTGATCTTCATTTGTCTATCTCTAAATGTAACCTACTTAATGTTACTTGCTGCTGCTCTCTTTGCCTTAGGCTTTCCATGTAGGCACACAGAAGAGCAGAGAGATGTTCTCTCTCTGATTCAGGCTTTTCTCATTTGCACGTGGAAGGGCAGGAGATAACAATTAAATACAAGTTAGGTAACAGTATCTTTACTGGCTGCTGTGTTAGTTCAGATGAGAAACAAATACTTATTGTGCAACATATCTATTTCTTTTTTACATACAAACCTCATTTACAAACTGCCTGATGAAAAGCAGCTGCGGTAGCCTACAGAGTCGACTGTAAAGCAGAATTGAACTAAAGGTGAGAGATGGTGTGTAGTTATGTTCAGGTGCACTACAGAAACAGGCAGGTTTACTCTCCCTGAAGAGAAAAGAAATTGTTATGTGATTTGGGTGAAATTGAACATGAAGTCAATTTCACGTTTTAGTGTTCATATTTTGATGATTTAAGGACTACACTTTGTAGTTTGTCCATCTTTTCAGATGAGTCCTCCTGGATGAATGATATTAAAAAACCTTCTGAATAAAATTTTTGGTGGTAGATTTTGTCAAGCTTGAGGCAGAGGACAATTCTTTGCTGTTTGCAATGTAGTGCAATATGTAAGAAATTAGGCTCCTATGACAATAATTTTGGTGTCTTATAAGTCCATATGGGCTGAATAATTGTATGTGGACTGAAAGACAATGAAAACTAACTGCAGCTTCTACTGCCACAGATTATGTTCTTAACATGTAATTTTCACATTAGCAAATTACATTTACTTATAATTACAACTAACCCATAGCTTACCTACTTTTACCTTTTTTATTATTTTTCATGTCCTCCTATACATTTCCATATGTTGAAAATCTATTAGCTCACTCTTGCAGTATAATTGCTTGTTGATTTAAAAAATCTTCAGCGTATTACCCTGCAAGGATAATGTAACTCTGAGTCTGATGAACTTCAAAAGTCTGCTGTTTTACTTTCATACCATATGGAAACAAAGGGAAAACAATAACTGCCTGGAGCAGCAGGAAAAATACACCTGGAAATCTAAAACTCCACAGCATGCACTTGAACAGCATAATAATGATAAGAGTTTTATTTATAGAGCGTATTCACAGAAGCAGGAAGTGCTTTCCAGAGGCAGAAAGATAAACACAGTGACCAGACATGAGAGGGTGGCATTAACCAGAGGCCTGCTATTTATTGTTGCTGTTTATATATTGATTCATGTAAGAAGCTGACAAGCTTTGATGCAATATAATGGAAAAAGAGGTAAACTCATAATAAAAGGATGCAACACATAGAAGAGAGATGAAGACTGAGTACTTATAACATAAGTTTGTAAGAAAAATCACCGTAAAAATAGCAAGAAGTACCAGTACCAGTGTTTCGAACTGAGATGCTGATGTTTATCTTGGACAGTCTCTAAAATAGGTTTGACTTTGGTTCAAATACAGGCACACCGTTAACCGACCTGATGAATGAACAGCATAAAACTTAGTGCAGCAAAAATGCTACATCCCTTAGTTATTAACCTGGACAGCTACAGTGGAAACCCAAAATTTTTGATCACAGCAGGTGGTAAGAAGTGTTCAGTTATATACGCCCAGTTGCCAGAAGGAAATGTTTGCATTGTACATTTATGCAAGCCACAAATATGTCACATTTATGGTTAGTTTCATACTAGGGATATTAAAATACACATATTCATATTGAACAGTGCGGTTAGGTATGCATTACAAACCGAACGATTTGTTGAACTATGCTGTTACATTTGGAAAATAAAATGTACAGCTAAAACAGTGTTCAATATAATGGTCTATAATGGTCACTGTGTTCACTTCAGAGGACGCTCCCTATTGTTTCCCTGATGATGTTACACTAGCCCTTTGTAAATATTGGATTGTGCAAATTTGGAGGAAAGCCCTATCTATAAAAATTTGTTCAGCATTGGCAGTATTGGCAGCCGCCTGCCTACTTTTGTTCATACATAATGTGCCTTTTTCAGGGCAATGGGGGGCGTGAGCAAGTAACAAAACATGTAGCTCAGCATGTGACGTAAACAGTGACGTACTCCGAGGGAAGCTGCTGGTCAGTCTTTCTGCGATTCTCTCACAAGTTGGCCCGTCCTTCATCGCTCCTGTCATTTGACGGTTAATGGCCTCTACGTTTGCGAGGGCAAGGAGGGCGCGCAATTCCTTGTCTCCCCAGTTGCTCATCTTTACAGTGTCTGTCAGGTTTGTGTTTCCCTCTTGCTACTAGCTGCTCATTTGTTAGTCCACCGCCAGTGGGTCGCACGTGCAGCGTCATCAACAGCTCCTCCCACAAGTCATCAACAGCCCCTCCCGTGGTGGAAGGGCGCCTCGTTCTTTTGAAACCAAAAAGGTTCCGCCAATATGTTTACCCCTACATGGTGGAAAATTGGGCACCTTGGATCAACTTACCAATCCAGCTCTGTGTGTCTAAATGCTCGCAGCTTGCCTACAAACATTCGCCGAAAATGGCGTGTAAAAGAGGCTATTGTGAACAACAAATATGTGTTAAAATCAGCAGGAGGAGAGCAGGAGGTTAATGTTAGTTCTGAGCAGCTGATGGCCGAAAATAAGAGCTGATGGAGGTTGAATTGAGTTACATTATGACAAATTTAAGCTCTATTCAGTAAAAATTACTACTGAGCAAAGGCAAATTATAAGGATCTTATGATGTGTTCAAGGTAATCTTGTAAACTTGAAACAAATACACACAGCTGTTTAATATTTTTTTTATGTTTTCACAGCAATATATGATAGATATTGGACAGGGAATTATTATATTTATAATAAAAGGGTGTTTGAAACTGTTTTTTATATGTTTTTTTTATGTGAAAGGTTATATTAAAAGGTTGTTTGATTGAATTTGCTTTCAATGCTAGTGTAATGAAATGTCTTTTTTTTAAGGAGCTGTTATTGTTTTATCTGCTGGTAAGAAGACACCCTAGAGGATGGGCCACTCAGTTAGTTGCATCATTGTTCGTAGTCAAAAAATATCATACTTTGTGGTATTAGTTTTCACCTGTCACCGTTTCTCTACTGGAGATTCTGCCATGAACAGCAACTGTGTATAATCGAGACATTGTCACGTTTTCTGCTGGAATAGTGCCAAAACACAATCTTTTCCTTACCATAACCAGGTGGTGGGCCATTTAATTTCTATATAGCATACATAATCATGAGCCAGGAATTTGTGTATAACCCATGTAACAAAGACTGAGGTAACGTGACCAATGCACTGACAAGAGTAAAGAAGTAAGTAGTATAAAGAGCGAAAGAGGCAGGTTGGGGTGGCGGATGGACTTTCTGGATGGACAGGAGACCAGTGGACCGGGACCATGTGAAATGAAGTGAACTTTTAGTTATTTTAAGGTATGTGGTCTCCATTTTTTTTATACCTTAACCTAATTTACATAAATTTACTTGCCTCAACCCAACCTTTGTAACTTTACATTAAGTAACATAACATCATCCACGGGGTGCCAATACATTACAAATCACATGAACCATTGGATGTGCATTTTCATGAAATATCATACCACCTGTGTATGATGATGAGGAGGTTGCAATAACCAAGTGTTTTTTGTGCCCATACCTAGCCACACCTCAACCACAGCCTTGTTGAAATGTAAACTTCTAATGTATCTGCTACATAATAACTTACAAATGTAACGTACCCTTGGTTTGAATGAACCTGATTTGGTTGTACTGTCCATAAAATTGAGTCAAGGACAAAACTTTACAAAAACACTGGAATGGCTCTTTGAAGACAGATCCCAAAGGTATTTGAATAACAGCCAAATCATTGGCTAGCCCACATGTTCATGCCTCCTACAGTACAATTGTGATATTTCTGTATATAAAATTTACATTCGCAACACCTTACTGTACATGAAAAGTGATTGTGCCAGTGTATCCAGCAATTTGTTAGTTGCTTTGTTATTTAGTGTTTTCCATTCAGATTTATTTTGCATACTGCAGTAAAATTTGTCCACTGAGCCATTTGCGACTCAGCAAGCTGAAACAGCCTGCTCCTGTTCAACAGATGTAACGGGTCAGGAGAGCTGCATGTCCTGCGAACCGTGAATATTTTCTTTGACAACACTGTGTGGTCCTGCTTGGGTTTCAAGATGAAAGCGAGACATTGTTTTTTTTGTCTTTTCTACACTGATGAAGCGACCCACATGTGGCTCTGTATTTGGATGTAAATAATGTTTGCTAGTGAACAGAAACCCAAATACCAAACAAAGCAACAGAGGGTTAACTGTGCAGAGAAGTGATGCTGAAGAGGGCAATAGGAAGCAGTGGGAGGTTAGGTGCTGGTGGGGTGTTGAGTCTGTGTGCATCAGAAACTTGTCTCATGCAGAGGTGGGCAGCAGGGATGGGCTGCTTGTCCAACAGAGATGGCTGGGAGAAGGGAGCTGTGAAGCTGTGAATGTGTTGCCAAGGAGCTGCTTGAATAAACAGGCTGTGAAGAACAGACAGAAGAGGAGGAGGAGAGAGAAAGCCAAAAAGGCATAGGAGAGCCTTCTGTGCCGCCAAGGGGGGTGGCAGGGGGAGAGAACTGGTAGCTGACATCCGGGCTTGGTGTGAGAGATTACGGGGAATGGACACTGTCTAGAGCAGAGATCTGCTGAGGAGCCAGGGTCGTCCTGGCAGGGGACACTTTGATGGCGAGCACTCTTGGAGGCTTTACTACGGTGGCCGACATGGGAAAACGCACTACAACTGACCAAATTTCCATTAGCAGCAATGTGCTACAGCTTCAGAAATGATGCCACTGCAAAAACACATTCGAAAATCCAAAACAAAATGACAACATGCTGCAAATGAAAAGATATTCTGCAGAATGCCAAAACAAATACATTAACAGTAAATATGATGCAAATACATAAACAATGCAAAGTCAATAACATGCAGACCCTTCAAACAAATGCAACAGAAAAACACTGCAAGTCCAATCAACACAACAGATGTTCTCCAGGCCTGTAGGGGGAGCACTAAGTGATTGCTTGATTTTCCACCCAAGTAAGAGAGATGGACTATGGGTGTTTCTCAAAGTCAAGGATCCTTCCTTGGGAAGACGGGTACTCCCAAGGATCCTGCAGGGGCAAGGCAAGAGTCCTCTCTAGCATTCAGTGAACACACATTGGAACAGGCTAACGAGCGCGCAGCTGTGCGTCATTGAGGAGGCCCCTACCCCAACAGACAATTTCACACATGTCCAAACATATGTGAAAGATGATGGATGCTGCAGTTTTAGTTGCCCTCTACAACAGCTTTGTTGAAATGGAGTATGAAAATGTGTGGAGATATCGACCTCAGTCAGCAGGTCGAGGAGGAGATTACACTGTTGGCGACTACGTGGAAAGGTAGGTAAAAGATGGTTCCCTGAAATGACAACAGGCTTTAGGTGTCACCTGTAAAATGTTAAGAAGTAATATATCTTATATGTAAACACACACAAATTAAATAAAGTAATAGATGAAAGTCAAACCTAAACCTTCCTCTGTTCCATATGTTGTTCCGGCCCGTCATTACTGTGTGATCAATCCCACTGTACCTGTGCTCAAGTGGTACTTAGGGGGTGAGGACACCCATCCTGAATTTTGGCTGGGCAGGGAAGCCACACAGCAGCTCCTGGTGGCCTTGAAGACAGTGAGGCAGCATGGATGGGGCCCAACCCTGGAAACACTGGTGTTTCTGTTCTGGCTGGCCACTGGATCTGCCTACAAGGTGGTCTCCATTGGTCCTCGACACGCCACTCCTAACAGTTCACAGGATCATCCACAGGATGGCAGGTGAATTAGTGGCTGTCCTGCCCCTATTGTTTACCTACCCTGCACAGAGGAAGAGGTCCAGGCAGTCAGGGACGGATTCGCGACATTGGCTCGGCACCGTGCCTTTGCCAAGGCAGCAGGGGCAATGGATGGCTGCCACATCCGTATTAAATGTCCTGGGGGCCCTGATGGTCAGGACTACCAAAATAGAAAGCTCTTTCCGTCAGTAGTGCACCAGGCAGTCTGTTAGCACCAGGGTCCTTTCATTGACAGTTTTGTGGGTTATGCACGCATCCTGGAGAACAGCCCCATCTACACTAGGGGGACTTACCCTCCACCTGGGTATTTCATCCTAGGAGATGGTGGTTACCCATGTCTACAGGAACCACTGGCCCTTATCACACCGTATAAGAGGCCAGTGAGAGGAATGGCAGAACAATGGATTAGCAATCTTCACTCCAGGCGTTGCTCAATCATTAAGCGTGCCTTCGGAATAATGAAAACCAGCTTCAGGTGCATCTTTTTCTGTCAATTTGTTAATTGACATTAAAATGTGCTAATCCACAAAAACCCTGTTATGCCCAGCAACTAATACAGTCACATAACAGCATTTGGTAGCACATAATTTGTTTTTCTGAGTCGCCATATATCTACAAAGATGTGACGTTTTGCCCTGTCTTGTGTACAGCATGTGCTGCATGTGTTGTTGTTATATGTTACATAACGTATGTGTCAGGGTTAAGGATGAGCTGGAGGAGGCTGCAGTGGAGGATGACCAGCCGCCACTGCATGGCAGACAGCCTTGGAGAATGAGGTGTCATCACTTCAGGAGGCACCTCTCGACTACGATTACTTTGCCCAGGTGAATACTGTGAATGACATTGTGGTTGATGACCATGTGCTGGCCTAATCCAAGATGGCCCAACTTCCAATTACACAAACAAAGCTCACTTCCAATTGCAGTATTCTACTCATAATGCCTCATTAAAACAAGTACAGTTTCATAAGGGCATATTAAAGTAGGTGTCCATCTCAGTTCAGAGAAATGAAATTAACATCTAAGTTGTCATGGCTTGGCTCAAAGCCATGACAAAGACGAGGAGACGTACGGTGTTTTTAAAGTAAAACAAAAGGATTTTATTACAAACAATATTAACATTAAGAAATTGGCAACGTAATCAAATACTAACTAAACCAAAACATAATACGCCGAGGGATCGCGCAGCGATGCAGCCGCGCTGGGTAGGTCACCTAACAGCAGAGAAGCAGAGAGAGAGGGAGTAGTAAATCCAGCTCTTATACCCCGGTGGACTGGCCAGGTCCACCCAGGTGTGGCAAGCCCCACCTACGACCTGCAGGGAAGACAAGACAACACAAAAGGGAACACTGAACACAGCAGCAGGCCATAGAGGCAGGAGGCCGTCACAAAGTAAACAGCTGGCACGAATCCTTAATAAAACCAGTAGGCTAATCATCCTGTGACCCCTAGGATGGAAACCAATGATGTAATGAATCTCTTCATCCATGGTTTACTCATGTTGCTACTGTAGTACTATAATCCACAACATCGTCAAGAGTCAAATGTATTAGCTTACATCATAATTACAGTGGGAACTGCTCTGACATCTGGGATTCACTCACTATCCAAATTGTATGAAAGAGAAATATCTCAATTAGCCACTCATGGAAGTGTGTCCCTCACAATGTAATGGTACAATCTGTTTAGCTTTAGAAGTGACCGCAAGTATTTAGCTATAGAAATCTGCCATCATGCTGAACTGTACAACTCAATATTACATCTTCACTTGTTCCACAGGCCCGGCCCTGAAACTGAAGCAGGAGGTGATTATGGTCATGGAGCAGACTGTTAATTTTACCAGACTGTCTTAGTTTGAAGACACAGCCCACCTTATTTATCAAGGTACTGAGGTCTGCTAAAACATCATATTGATTGCCGCTAGGTCAGGTTGTTGTGTTTTGGTTTACTTTCGTGGTTGTTGCACAAACAGGAAAGCAGGCATTAGAGGCCACTGCACAATTGTTGTATGTTTCTTGACAGATGTAGTCATGCTGCTGACGTCAGCTATTTCTTTTGGATTACCAGGGTGAAGTGTCAGATAAATTAAGTGGCGGAAAGATAATTTTTTGTTCACTGCATGGCATTGCCTGAGATGAAAAGATGGAAATCAGACATTAAACTAAGCACAAAAAGTAAGGAAATTCATGTTTGGTAGATTATTTCTTTGTGCTTCTTGGCAATAAATCTTATACCGTTGGAAAGCCTGTTTATTTCCCTTTGCCCTGGTTTGTCCTCTTGGAGTAGGGCAATGAGGCAGGGGGTCGAGACTGCCACCGACTGCCCTAATGCCTCATCCATGAGGTCAAACCAGGGCCACGTTGCTGCTGGGCCTCCCATCATTTGTCCCCTGTCCGGTGGCTGGACACTTGCATTCCTAAACAGTGGAGACCAAACATAGGTTGTTGTGATGGCAAACCAGGATCTATGTCTATGATCTATGTCGCAACAATAGTACAACATGAAATCTGGGCTTACTGTCAGCGTGCCCAGGTCTTACGGGTTTACATTCAAGACTTACTCAATAACACTGTATTTCCTTTCCATACAACGTCTCCAACCTTGTATTTTGTTTTTAGGTTGTCCCATATTTTTTAGCCTGGGCATGGGCCACCTGCCCTGTGATGCCCATTTTCTCCAGGATGATCCTATAAACATAACAGGACAGGAAAAGCAGATTACACAGATGTTAAGGTAACTACTAATTGGACAGTACACTACCTTGACAATCTCATTAAATGAGCATCTCACCCATATCAATTAGCTGCTGAGTCCCGACCCCTAGTGAAGAGGTGCTGGTGTTGTGTGCGGAGGCGTTTGTTCCTTGGTCCGTCACAAAAAAGACACACCTGTAATACATTTGTACTGTAATGCAATACCTGATGTGTGACATGTAATTTGTACATTGCTAGCAGCAATGCTGGCATTAACAAGGTTTTGTTTGCTGTGATGGAAAACATTAATGGTAATGACAATCTAACAGTGGAAACTAAAATTACTTGAAATTACATTTGTATGCATATTGCTCCACCGGCTATGCCAGTGTGTTGCAAGTAGAGCGCAAAGCATTGTGGGGATTTTATACCCACAGAGGATACACACATGCATCCTTCGAATTTCTCCGAAAGAAGGACTTCGTCCTCGGTGAAACTTGGTAGGATCCTTGACCGCTTCCACCCCCAGCTGCTCCAACAGGGAAATCAGTTGGCAAAATAAAGAATATAGCAGAAAAAGCTAACACTAAGAGAGAACTCGATGCTGCAAGAGCCAAAACTCAGGTCAACATCGGCTCTGCTTTCGAGCGATGGCGAAGACTGATGCAGCTTCGTCCTGAGCTAACAAGGGACAAGATGGAGTTTCTGCTGGACAGGTATTTTTAGTTTCCCTCAAAGTTTGAACCACCATGTTGGCATGACCAATGCTTGCAGCAGCCTCTGCGTACACTGGTGAAGTAAACACGGTGCAACAAGAAGTAAATTCTTCAATGTAATACAGTTGCGAGTTTCTAACAGACATTAGAAACCGCTGCAGAGATCTAACGCTACAACTGAGAGAGCTCAGGATGTGTAGTAAGCTTGGCCTGTTACGTTGAGCGAGCCCTGAGAAGAACGTGGTTTCCCCTGGAGCTGTCCTGACGGGGAGACGCTGGCAGCGCTGTGACAGGATGTGGAAGCGGGGAAAGCGCGGAGGGGTTAGCTCTAGGCCCATCAAGCCAGCTGTTCCCAGCGGCCTTCTGGCGAACGTCCGCTTGCTGAACATGAAAATGGACTACATCCGACTGTGGAGATCCACTCACTGAGGAGTGAGGCACTGCCGCGTCCAGTGTTCACTGAGACATGGATGAATGGTAACATATCAGATGTTGGTGTTGATCTAACCAGGCTAACGCTACACAGAGCAGACGGGGAGGCTGCATCATGTGGTAAGCTCCGTGGTGTATACACAAACAATTCATGGTGCTGTGATGTGAAGAGGATCTCCCAGTTCTGCTCTCAGAGTTCTTGAATGTGAAATTCTCTTATCAAAGAGTGTGATACAAACAAGATTTAATATAAACTGGAGTGATAAAAATAAAAGGAAAGAGTTAAGGTGTGTAACAAACAAATTTAAAAGGAAGAATAAAAAAATCTTAAAACCTAGTTAGAGGATTGTCTGACCACAATATGATTCTGATTATAAGACACCTGAATAAAGGAGATTTAATCTGTGAGCCAACAAGAAGATAGAAGTGTATAAAATTCCTAAAAATCAGTTAACCAATCTTGAAAAGGAAATTAAAGAAAAATTGAATTGAATTGGAATGAGCATCTTGTGTTCCAAACAAATAGTTTTATGAGGAGAGTGAAATGCAAACCACGTCAAACACACTATTTGCCATGGTAAAGAAATAAGGTCACTCATGAAGCAAAAGGACCATGCTCTCAAGATGCCCCTTAAGAATAAGGTGGAACATGAGAGACATCAGTGCTGTGTCCGAAATCATTCACTACTCCCTACTCCCTACTCACTATATAGGGAATTCCCTATATAGAGGACTATATAGTGAGCTCATTAAAACACTTTCGGACACTACTCCGTCGCGAAGTTAAGTACGTCATTACTGTCGCACAATTAAAACGAGCCAGAGTGATGTCATCTGGTGGGTTAAATAATAAATTCATTTGTGTGATAAAAACCTAACACTGAGCGTATTTTCCCACATGAATTAATACAAAAATAAATACACTACTACACTATTACTTACATTTGTATGCATTTCCCTGCTGCACCGGGTGCTCCTCCTCATTGTCCACCACGTCTGCCGTCTGTTATTGGTGCCTCCGCAATGCATCACGGTACATATTGCTTGGTTAGTGACCATCGGTTGTACACTACTTTTTGCACTGCATTGTGGGATATTATGAGTCCACTATATAGGGTATATTAATTTACACTAAACATTCGGACAGCACTACAAAATGGCGAACACACTATTTAGTGCACTATTTAGTGAGTAGGGAGTGATTTCGGACACAGCCCAGATGTGATGGGACAGTCGATACAGAGACACATTTATCGTCTCCTCAGCTGTAACACGCTCACTCTTTCCAGTTGGTAGGTCCGCCATCTAACTAGCTCTCCGCCGTGCGCTCCAATCGCGCCTCTTTTAAAAGGGAATGAGAGGTGACACTCTGATTGGCTTATTGAATGATACGCCCAAAACACACCCATGACTAATTCACAGAGTAAGTCCAACTCTTTTAGACTCTCCGCCATGGCACACAGTCTGAAAACGCACTGTCTAATTAGCAAGTGACTGGGACACGCCCATGCGCTGCACGCCTGGCGCTTTGCGTTTTAGACCATCTAAATAGGGCCCCACATCTCTTAAGTCATTCTCCAAATCTATAAAACTGTGGTTACTGGACAATCAAACATGTTGTCATGATCTGAATTAGTGGTTAATGCCTCTTTCCATTACAGTATGGTTTATGTTCTTTAGTATGGTACGTTTTCCTTAATGTGCTTTCGTTTTTTTGGTGATGTCACTGTCTTGCTAATTGTGCTGGTGTGCTGTTGTCCTTGCTTATGTGCTTTGCTTTGTGCCTTTGTGTATTAGTTTGTGGCTATGTGCTTTGGTCTATGCTGTGTTTTATGTTGTACTTTTGTATAGTACGTTCTTAATGTTTAAGGTTAAGTGGTTAGGTCATTGTTTTTATTAACAGTGGTTATATCTTGCTGTTTTTGCCTATGTGCCTTGTTATGTGCTTTGTCTATGGTTATATGCTTGCTCTGTGGGGTATTCCAGAAAGCAGGTTTAGTGAAAACTATGTTAACCCTGACATTAGGGAAACTCTGGGTTTTCAGTTCCAGAAAGAGAGGTAAATCAAACTCAGAGTCAATCACCATGGCAACTGACTCTGTGAACCTAACCTGCTCGCTGGCAGGTTTTCTTTCAGCCTGAAGCAAGCTGGCAGACAGACATGGGTTGTCCGTTTGTATGAATTAATTCTGCCATCATATCGAGGCAGAATTAATTCTCAATGACTTACGCTGGGAGAGGATCTTCAGCTCCCGTTTAGATGTGCTGTCTTTCCCCAATGAGTATCTGTTTGAACCGTTTATTCATTAGACTCAATCATTTACCGGCCACACATATCAAATCTGACACACCGCAGACGTGCGCTCTCATCAGAGCAAATGTGCATCGCGCTACGTTTTTTTTGTGAATGGTAGCTTTTGATATGATATTGGTGGCCTACAGTACATAATGACATAGCCACTGAATGACAGGTTATTTAAGCTACTTTGTTTAATAAATCAAATATGAATAAAACTTAAGAAAGTTATAGTCATGGCCAAGTAAAATATGTCTTGGGTATGATAGTTTTTAAAGGATTCAGATTTCAAATAAGTCATTAACCATCTTTGGGGAGGCATTTTGCCTTAAATTGACCGAACAGTTAAGAGTGAAAGGGGGAGAGACAAAGGGAGTGACATGCAGCAAGGTGCCACAGGCCGCAGTCGAACCCGGGCCGCTGCGGCAAAACCAATGCAGAACCAATATGGGACGTGTGCTCTACCCACTAAGCCACCAACATCCCGTCAAAGATAATTCTGCTTCCTAAATTTCACATGCCGCCTCTCTCTGCTTGGCAGCTTTAGTGTTTTTTTTATGAAATATATTCTCATATTCGCTGTAGGCATTCATGAGCACCTCCAGTTCCACAGGTGTAAAATAAGTTGATCGCTTTTTCTCCGCCATGGTGAATTGAGGTATGGGGGCTCCACTGATGATGGCTTTTTATTGTGGTTGTGCACGCGCTTAACTCAAGGTGTACCTACTCAGAGTTGATTGAACTAATTCAAATCAGCTGTTCTGGAACAGGATACTCAGAGTTTCCCAGCTCAGGGTAAGTCAACTCAGAGTTCAGGATCAGACTCGGAGTTTGTTGAACCTCCTACCAGGGGCCTGTATCATGAAGCAGGATTAATGTCGTAACGAGGTAACTTCAGGGTTAACCCTGGGTTTTCGGTTCAGTTCTTATCGGGGTAGATCACCATGGTAACTTACTCTGAACAGCTATCCTGCTCCGGAGCAGGGTAAGTTCAGGGTTGAATATGATCCTATAAAAAGCACCAACCACTGGCCAGTCAGCTGTTCGGAAAAAAATGACTCCGCTGACGTTCTGTGAAGTCGGCTAGTCCTCTGTCACTGAGCTAATGCTCAGCACGAGCTTGTAGTGGAGTCCATGCTAGCGCGGCTCGTAAACATCACTGTTGTGTAAACTACTCACACTCGACTGAGATATGTGAAAAGAGTGCTGTGGCCGGTTAAAGTCTCTCTGGGCAGTGCAATATCTGGGCCAACTTTTAGTTCGAGTCTCCAGACATTGACTTAGCTCTCTCTGCCTCTCTGGAGAAAACTCTAGTCTTTTTATTAAAACACACAAAACCTAACCTCTATAATTTTTATCAACCAGAGAATACTTTCAAACACTACAAAACATGAATTACAGAGTTAATATATGAACAATATTCACTTCAACAGGAGTATCGGAAAACCCGAAAAACCAGAGGATTCTGGGAAATGAAGTCCTACCTTACTCTGTGTTTTAAAAGCAATATAAAGGCAGAATCCGCATATTTTTACCATCACTCAGATTACAGAACCACAGTAAAATAGAAAATGAATGTTTTTACTCATTTTTAGAGAACCCTACACTCACATACGGTGCTCTGTGAGGACTCTCAGTGACGATGCACTTCTCTCATGATTGTGATTGGTCCACTGCGTGCGCGTTCACGGCTCTTGGTAAAGCAACCCTGGGTTGTGTTACCGAGTTGATATCCAGCATCGTGATACCGATTATCCTGATTGCCATTGCTAGGGTTAGTCAAGGTCTGGGTAACCCAGGAAAGGTTTATCTCGCTTTGTGATAGAGGCCCCTGGAATACCCCTCTGTGCTCATGTGCCCTTCTATGGACATGCCATCAATCCGTCTTTTATCTGTGCTTTTGTATGTTATTTTAATGTCATTTTCTTATACATATCCCATCAACCTGCCAGGGTTCTGGCATATTTACTTGACATAAGTGATCATGTGAACAGTCCCTTTCTAAATAAAATAAACATAAATATGTGCTTGTCCTCGTGACTGGCTCGCACGCCATTCCATTTGTTTAGCTAACCTCAATATTTGTTTATTGTGTTTGTTACGTCCCACCCTTAGGCAGCCCTATGGGACTAACAAAACTCCAACACTGACCCAAAAACCACATAAACACCTTTAAAACAATCAAATCCATGGGATTAGAATGGAAACAAGCAAACAAGACAACAAAAATCCCACAGTGAGAGGCAGCAGGACCTGGGGCCTGTATCACGAAGCAGGATTAATGTCGTAGCGGGGTAACTTCAGGGTTAACCCTGGGTTTTCGGTCTCACGAAGCCGGTTCAGTACTTATCGGGGTAGATCACCATGGTAACTTACTCTGAACGGCTATCCTGCTCCGGAGCAGGGTAAGTTCAGGGTTGAATCTGATCCTATAAAAAGCACCAACCACTGGCCAATCAGCTGTTCGGAAAAAAATGACTCCGCTGACAGAAATGCAGCCCAGTCATGACGGGAAGTTTAATTAATTTGATTGATTTTGATTTGAAAGTTTATTTTGAATATTAAAAAAGAAAAGAAAGCAACAACAACAGACAATGAAAAGATTGTTCAAAAGGGAGTGGAAAGAAGTCCAAATTTCATCCCACCCCTTCATAAGAAAGAAACTGATCATTTGCGGACACTTAATAGCACCATTAATTAGTGCCAACATTTTTTTTTGTTGGAGGAAATGATCCCTGTTAAAGATAATGGGCCTAATTGACAGCTTTGCTGCTGGAAATGTGGAAAGTAGCCTATCATGTCTACACGTCATGGTGTTTGAGGGATTTTCCTTTTTGTTTTTTAAAGAGGAAGACTAGGTATATTTTTGTTAATGTGGGAAAAAGCAGCGGGTTTATCAGGCAGCTGAGTGAAGCTGGGTGAAGTGGAGGCTGCAGAGGAAACACTCAGCTGCCCGACAAACCCGCTGCTTCTTCCCACTTTAACCTGAAGCGATGTTTTAGCCTAGCGGGTGTAATGTTCAATAAACAGTCAGAGTTCTCTGTTCAGGAACTTTAATGAGACTCCCGTCAGGAACATATGCAGATCAGGGAAAAATCACTGCTGCTTCCATAAACACTGCTACTGCGCATGCGTACAATGCAGACCGGCTATACTGCTACGCAGCATTAACTAGTCCCATTTATTACTGGACATTACACCTTCCCTCCTTTGAGTAACGAAAGAAGTATGTGTCATAATAAATCAAATTCAAGCACTGTGAAATAAACAAAGTATAAAGTCTTCTGTATCTTAACTCTTTTCAATATGAACTTTTCTCTTTGTGCTTTTGCTGTCTTATTGAAACAATAACATGAACCTAGACAAGTACTTCTGCACAGTATTTCAAGTGACAAAGTCTTTCAGGTAAGATGGCTGTTTCACCACTCTGCTTCTTGATGTGGTGACATATGCAGTGGTTGTTCATTGTTTCTTTCTGCCATGTCTCTTTCCTTTGTTTCCTTCTCCTCCTCGAGCTCTGGCTGAGGGAGAGGTGAGGGCCGTAGACGCAGATTGCGTCTGTTCCTGCGCAGAATCCCATTTACTACTGGACATTACAGCAGGCAGCCTGCGAGCCAGCTGCCCGCTAGGCAGAGGTAGAGGGAGGAGTGGCTCATGACACACTTTGTTGTGGTCTACAGGCAGTGCACAACAGCAAACCTAGCGGTGAAACGATTTCGCTTATTGCTCCTTTAACCTGAAAAAACGTTTCATACGTTTTTTTTATTTTGAATACATTGTTGTATTTTTCAAAATTCAAGATCACCACATGAATTTTGAGTTTCAAATTTTATTTTTTCAAGTACAAACTTTTGACCCGAATGTGTGGAATGAAAGGAATAAATGTACTTTAAAAATCTGATTTAAATAAATAGGAAAACATAATATCCCCCTCTTTGATGCCATCTTGCCAACCTTGCAAACTCTCCTCTTTTTTCTTAGTTGTTTTTATTTTTTTTTATATTATGTTTTCCACAGATATACTGTCCATTCTGTGGATTCGCCTTGACAGCTTACCCTGGCTTTTGTTGTGTATGTGTGTGGCAGAAACATCCGATTTCTAAGAGATGTAGCAAACAAAGTCCCTGGGGAGATGCCCACCACTGCTGCACATCCTAATGCACAGCCTGGCACTACTGCAGCGAAATAGAGCTGTAGTTGTATCACTGTAACTTTTGGTTTTACAGTTCAAATTGTGCTCTTGTATTTAAAAACATTTCTGCACGATGTGGCTTGCTTAGTTCAATAACTAGCATATTAGCTGTGTGGGTGGAAAATATTAATGCTGGGACCCCTACTGATCTTTATAATAAAAGAGTGATTAATGTCTCATTCCTGTAATTTCCTTAGCAGGAACCTCAGGTGTCTATTATGAAATTTAGGGCAACAAAAGAGAGTGAGAGAAAGACATTCTTTTCAAAGACGTCAGAACTATAAGTCACAGAAACAGAAAATAGTGGAGGTACGCTCCTTTTAATGTATTTTCTATTATTACTCAAACTCATAAACAGTCAAATGACAGATTGTATTAATTTGTTTCATTTTATTAATTTACATTTTCTTCTCTTTCTGCATATTTATGTTATGAGGATGACAGGCGACTCCGTTACAGCTATCACAGGGAAGTCACTTCCAATTGAATTTCAACCTCAGTGGTCATCTGAACTGTTGGCTGCTGCTGTAAAGACAATATGGATATGGAAGATGGGGCCCATGTCTTGTACTATTCAAATGCTAAGAAAATTACAAACATCCCAAGACAACACATTCTCACTCCCGACTTGTCTAATACTGATGTTTGATCAGTGGCTCTATGTGTCAACCTATGATGCTTTAGGAACCCTGTAGTGTCAGTTTTGTAAGCTCAGGGACAGTGGTGCAGTTTCCACTCAATACATGCATAATGTCTCTTCAGAATAATCTTAATTTAATTTTAACAGGATAGCTTCCACTTGTTACATGGATAAAGTCTCTTTTTTAAAATAAACACGAAACAGTGCTTCGTTTTTAGGTATAGGCAACAAATATAGTCAGTCTAACTAAGTTACATTTGGAAAAAAGATCATGGTTTGGGATAAAATAAGGACGGGTTACTAACGACTGAAGAGCACATGTTTTTGAGGTTAACATGATGCCAAGCATTCCACTTTCTATTCACACAAATGTTGTTAATTAATGTATCTGGCAAGTTGCCAAAATGTTGATAACATATCAGGAAATTGTTCATTGACAATGTTTTTTTTCTATAGTTTTCTGCCAAAATAGGCAATCTCGCCATACACTATCCACTTGTACTGACTGCAGTGTATATATAATGCATCCAAATGCAAAAAGAATGCCGTTTCTCAAAGTTGGTACAAACATTCACTTTTGGTGGTCAAAGGTCAAGGTCACTGTGATCCCACAAATCCCTGTCAATTTCGTTAAAGTGATATCTCAGGAACACCTGGAGGGAATTTCCTCAAATTTGGCACAGCCATCAACTTGGACTCAGTGATCAAATGATTAGAATTTGGTGATCAAAGGTCAAGGTCAATGTGATCTTACATCCATCTCATTCTATCTCAAAAAGGCCTTGAGGGAGTTTTCCTCAAATTTGGTACAAATATCCACTTGGACTCAAGAATAAACTGATGAGAATTTGGTGGTCAAAGGTCAAGGTCACTGTGACCTCACAAAACATGATTTTGGCCATAACTGAATGGAATTCATATGCTAATTATGCAAAAAAAATCACTCAAATATCCATTAGGATAAAAATGATGATGTAATGGCATTTCATACCCAAAAGGTCAAAGGTCAATTGCAGACCGGAACAGATGGGAAGACATTTGGTCAGATACTGAATTGGTGACACTAATCTTGGGTGCCCAGCTTGAAACTGTGCTGATTGTTTAGTAATCTGTGCTGTTGGGGGAATATGTGTGTGATGCATCCATGTTTTCACAGACATGGATGCAACCTTACTACTAAAGTTTCTGATTTTGTTTTACCCCTATTCTTGTTTCTATTCAAAATTAATATGTACATTTCCACAAGTCTTGTGCTTCATTAACCTCTTGCACTCCACCCCCATTTTGTAGCGAAAACACCTAAAATGACGTACCCAAATTAAAATGACTGTAGCCTCTGAACTGCTCTGACTTCATGCATGCATGAGGTCTTGCCAGAAAGCAAACTCTCTGAAGTTTCTTGTGAAAGTGTTAGAAACACTCTAGGTGATACAGAGACAGAGTAATTGGCCTCTGAAGTCAGTAAAAAGTTGAAGATTTTGCCTAACAAAAAAAATATATATTTTCAGGATGAATAACTGTCTGTGGCTTCATCTGAGCAGGTAAATGGCACTGTGGGGCTGTAGGCACACTATCTATGAACATTTGTGTCAAGTTTGAAGAAGATTGCTCAAAGTATGACCATTCTACAGTGTTTTTTCCATGAAAAGATCCAGGCGGAGCTCCACATGACAGAGCGCTCACTCCGCTTCAAAACAGTACTATCAGTGATCAAACAACACTCAGCCAGCTTCAAACATTGTACTTTATTGAAATCAGGTAGGATTATGATAGCTGATGTTGTTTATGACAGAAACAATAAAATATCACCAAATCAAGCCATATGAAATGTGAAAGTTGTGATCCTACTTTCTAGGCGGTATATTTCAGCCAAAAATAGTGGTAGCAGTGAGACCCTTACCTTTTATAAACCAGCTACGTGTCCACTAACGGCTTGGCATGAGGTCGTGAGTAATCCTTTTCTCCTCGAAAAACGGCATGGCAATTGTCACCACTAATCGCGATTTTGGAC
This sequence comes from Epinephelus awoara, assembly GCA_035609425.1. Taxonomy (NCBI): domain Eukaryota; kingdom Metazoa; phylum Chordata; class Actinopteri; order Perciformes; family Serranidae; genus Epinephelus; species Epinephelus awoara. The sequence continues at coordinate 6,801,980 of CM069304.1, forward strand.
TTCATGTATTTAGGCTGCTCTGGTGCGAAAACCATAAGGAATAAAAGAAAAACGATGCCTGATTCAGGAAGCCGAGACCCGAGAGCTTCCTGAATCCGGTCAAGGCTATTCAAGAGAAGGCTGAGATACACAATGTAACTTGAGCTGCGATGCTGGAGGGTGACAGCAGGGGCGCTAGATAAAAAATGCAGGATCCGTTCAGGCGATCAAGGAGTGCGCTTGGTGCGGTCTACTTGGACTTTTGGATGGCGGCTGCCTGAAGTTGTCGGAATTGCATCTCTGTCATTCTCACCCACAACGCAGGCCACCAGTGACAGTCCAATAATAAGCTGTGAAAATGACATGCATGCACATCCCCCTTATTCCGCAGTCTCACGCCATCTACTGAGCCTTTGAGGAAGTGCAGACCAGATTTTACTGCGCATGTGCAATCCCCCCATGTTTGACCCTGTGCATGCATGTCATTTTCACAGCTTATTATTAATCCGGTGATACCAAACATCACATGGTTTGATGACGTAGTGTGCCTGTCAGATACCATTTAACAGAGAAGGGAGGGAGTGTGGACGCCGGCGTCCGAGGGGAGTTAAAGAGGGCTGCCTCTGGCTTCTGCAGCTGGATTCAAGAGAAAAATAATCTCCTCACACATCTTTGAGATTGTGGCAATTGTTAGTTTGGGTGCTAACCTTGAAACTGTGCTGATTGTATAGTTGTTCTGTGCTGCCAGAGGAAGATGTGTGTGAAGCATCCTTTATTTCACGGACATGGATGCAATCTGTAAGTGCAAGTTGATTGGTTGGCAGAGGTATACAATCAAGAAGCAGTAATTCTAGTGATTACCTTTTTTTTTTTTTTTTATTAACATTTGACCAAAATTGCAATGTTACCCTACCCTTAACCAAAGTGTTTTTGTTGCCTTATCCTAACAGGCCAGAGGGAGGAGTTTAGACGAGAACCTGGGATTCTGGTGTCACAGTTCGGCACTTTGCAAGTCTGCCATCCACTCCGAAATCCTCCCTGCAAAACTGGTGTGGCACAAAAATGTAGATAATTGTTTCCTCAAAGAAATGTTATTCTAGGCAGCGATTACATTCTCCCCACAATGAATTATGTAACCATTAATATACCATTATACACCATCAAAAAAGACAGGGATGTTTAAGCTCCACTTTATATTATATTTCAGTTTTTCCATCTACATCTGATTTCTGTACAACATGAGTTCCACTCATGACACATTCTGGTTTGACTTTTTGTCAAATTGTTATGGTTTCAGTTCAGCAGAGGAACAAAGTGCAGATTCAACAGGCAGGTTTAAGTTTTCAATAAAAGGCAAGCTTTAATTTAGCTGATGACGGACTTCCAATAAAGGCAGGCGACTCAAAAACCCATCTGGGAGCAGAACAAAAATCCAAATTAAAACCAACCAGGAAAAAACAAGAAGACCAGGGATGGATACATGATGATGGCAGGAATGATGAACACAGGTACACAGAAGTACACAGACAGACTGACAAAGGACAAAGGGAAACACATAGGTATATATACACAGAAGACTAATCACAAGGACGAGACACAGCTGGAGAAGGAAGACATGGGCAAAAGGAGTGAAACGGGCTGCGGTCAAATAGTCTTTTTTGCTTAGTAAGGCTCCTAACTGAGTGAGATGACTCGGAAGTATCTAAGTGGCATCCATGATAAGAGCTGATCGAATTCTCTAAATTTTAAGGAAAGGTGCTTAAATGCTTCCTTTCTAATCTCCTTTAGCATAGGGTACACTGGACCATGCTTTACGAAAGGAAAGGAGATAATTCCATCCCACAAGTCCTTGCAGCGGCAATAATTAAAGCAAATAAGCGACGCACCATACACAAACTCAAATGATTAGGAAAGAAAAAGATCAACATGACCGAGAAAGGAAGGAGATCACCATCTCAGTTACCATTGTTTATGAAGCATTATACATCTCATGCCATAACTTGTTCATATGCTATATTTTTTCAACTTATATACCTTCAACATTATGTTAAACTTAGACGTGAACTATGAATGTTTCGCTACTATTGGTGTACCCTCCAGCCACAGCTTTGTTTAACTTGTTTTATAACAGGATAAACAAATATACAATGCATAATTTTAATTTTACGATTTTCGTGTAAATGAGAAATGTAAAGGGGTTTTTTTGGGGAGTTTTTCCTTATCCGCTGTGAGGGTCTAAAGGACAGAGGGGTGTCGTATGCTGTAAAGCCCTGTGAGGCAAATTGTATTTGTGATATTGGGCTTTGTAAATAAAATTGATTGATTGATTGAAAAAATGGAAATCCACGTGCTTTTCCCATTTTTGGCTAATTGAAATAGAAATTAAACCAAAACCAGAAACCTACTTGTTTTTCGCCTTTATTGTTATATCTATATTATCTGCAACATTGGCACTGGCTATGCTTATGGCCTAGATAGATAGATAGATGTTCTGCTTCTCTGTTCCCCCCCTTTTCTCTCTCAACCCAACCGATCAAAGCAGCCACCTAGAGCCAGGTTCTGCTCGAGATTTCTTCCCATCAAAGGGGTCTCTGTAAATTCAAGAGTATTGTCTTGACCTTCTCTGTGTGAAAAGTGCTCTGAGATGACTTTTGTTGTGATTTGGCGCTATATAAATAAAATTGAACGGAGAATTAATAGATAGATAATAAATGAAGTAACGTTGCTGTTCCTCATGCGTAAATGCGCATATTGGCCTAATTGGCGTATCTGGAGATTTAAATAATCAATGAAGTTACTGCTTCCCACTTTTTATTCCCCTGTACAGTGTTTCGTGTAGAGCTACAGTGGACAGATCATAACAGAAAGAGAGAATTGGGCACTATTGGGGAATTGGGGAGACTGGGGATGGTTGCAACGCATTTTGCTTTTCTCTCAATTACTCAGAGATGATTTGGACTAGACCAACCATTTATTTATATAGTAAACTTACATCTGTCCTCTAATTCCCCATCCTATTTAAATATGATTACATAATTTTTTCACAATATTCATTCATTAAAAAAAAAAACTGTTGCAACCGACCCTATCCCTGGGACGGCTGCAACACTACTCAGGGACAGTTGCAACATGTCACAAATCCATTCAGTTTCACAAATCAACCTTTGTTTTTTGTCTCAATGAGCATATCAGTCTGAGAGTATTGTTTATATATTATTATTATTATCATGCCGCTGCAGTTTGCCTACCAGCCTGGCATTGGGGTGGACGACGCCGTCATCTTCCTCCTGCATAGAGCTCTTTCCCACCTGGAGAAGCCTGGAAGCTCTGTGAGAATCATGTTCTTTGATTTCTCCAGCGATTTCAACACCATACAGCCTGCACTTCTGAGGGACAAACTGGAGCACATAGGGGTGGCTAATCACCTCACATCCTGGATCCTGGACTACCTCACGGACCGGCCGCAGTATGTCAGGACCCAGGATTGTGTATTGGACTTGGTTGTCTGCAGTATGGGGGCCCCGAAGGGGACGGTGCTGGCACCATTCCTCTTCACCCTCTACACTGCAGACTTTTCATACAACACCGCCACCTGTCATCTGCAGAAGCTCTGTGACGACTCTGCCATAGTTGGCCTTATCACAGATGGGGACGACAGGGAGTACAGAGAACTGAACCAGCACTTTGTGGACTGGTGCCTGAGGAACCACCTTCAGATCAACGCGGGGAAAACCAAAGAGCTGATGGTGGATTTCCGCAGACGCAGACTCCTCCCCCCAACACCGTTGAACATCCAGGGAAAGGACATTGAGATGGTGACTGGTTGTTCATCTTAACAATAAACAGGACTGAACTAATCACTTAACAGCACTATACAAGAAAGGCCTAAGTAGACTCTACCTGCTGAAGCGGCTCAGATCTTTTGGAGTGCAGGGGGCGCTCCTGAAGACCTTCTTTGTGGCATCAGCCATCTTTTACGGTGTGGTCTGCTGGGGCAGCAGCGTCTCAGCTGCAGATAGGAAGAGACTGGACAAGCTGATCAAGAAGGCCAGCTCTGTCCTGGAATGCTCTCTGGACTCTAAGCAGGTGGTGGGAGAAAGGAGGATGACAGCCAAGCTGTCATTTCTGAGGACTAATGACTCCCATCCTCTGCAGGAGGAGATAAAAGCTCTGGAGAGCTCCTTCAGTGATAGACTGATTCACCCAAAGTGTGTGAAGGAACGCTATCGCAGGTCCTTCCTGCCTGCTGCTTTCAGGCTACATAACCAGCACTGCTCACAGTAGACTGCACCATGGACACTTTAGGGACACTATGGACACTTTATGGACACCACAGCTGTCTGCTGTTTTGCACATAAAGTCACTTGCACGAGATGTGCTCTTGTACTTATTTGCATGCCTAGTTATTTAAGTTTTTCAAGTTTAAATTTGAAATCTTTAATTTGACTCTTTCTCCTTGAGTGCTGTAACACTGGAATTTCTCAATTATGGGACCAATAAAGGTGTATCTTATCTTATTTTATTTATTATACAAAATGTTACAGGATTATTTATTCATTTATTTATTCATCTAATACCCAATATTGAGTTTTGTTTCTTTCTGCAACCTTGGATTCTCTGGAAAGTGTTCAAAATTACTAAAACTTATTAAAACTTAAAATAACAACTTAGGCTATTATTAAACACAGACATCCCAAAATGACACAGCCAACAAACATTAAAACTTTTTCAAATATTCTTTTACTAAACATCCCAAATTAACATGGCAGAGCACAGCAGAGCAAGCTTTTTATTAGAGCATCGACATCCAAAAATGACAGTTAAACATTTGAACAATTTTCTAAAACTTTTTTAAAACGGACATCCAAAAAAATGACAATTAATAAGCTAAACAACTTATTTTTAAATACAGATTTGTAAGACATCCCAAAAGCCAGTTAATTAACTTTTTAAACCTTTTTAAAAGCACAGATATCCAAAAAAATGACACAATTAAACATTTAAAAACTTCTAAACTTTTTTTTTAATGGACATCCAAAAAATGACAATCAATAAGAACCCCCTCCCTTAATATCAGTTCATTCAGATTCACAGTTGTGGCATGTGTAGTAATCACCTCCAGCTGTGCAATCTTTATGTGCCTAGGACTTGCACATCCAGCACTGTAGCCACACTTCCCTGGATTTTAAGTAGCTTTCAGGCACACAATGCAGTAATCTTCCTCTTCAGAGTCAGATTCCTCTCTCTTTTTTGGGTGCTGATTTTTTGTTTTCTTCACACTTTTCTTTGTGGCTTTCTCTTCCCACATTCTTTTTTTTGCCTTCTGCTGCAGACTTTTGTTTTTTTCTGCCTCTAATGCCTCCTTCACAGGCATGTCAGTAAGGATGGCAGTGGAGCGTCGTTTCCTGCCTTTTGCCAATGTTTTTCTGGCTCCTGCTTTGGGATGTGGCCAGAGAGTTTCTGGTGAGAAGTCTTCTGAACCCATCTCACTGGTTGATGGTCTTGAAGGAGACACAGAAAAGGTAGATGGCCCTGTTGCACGAGGAGGAGGTGGCCCTGTTGGAGAAGGTGACCCTGTTTGAGGAGGCACAGAGGAAGGTGGCCCTTGAGGAGGAGGCACAGCAGAAGGTGGCTCTTGAGGAAGAGGCACAGCGGAAGGTGGCCCTTGAGGAAGAGGCACAGCGGAAGGTGGCCCTTGAGGAAGAGGCACAGCGGAAGGTGGCCCGTGAGGAAGAGGCACAGCGGAAGGTGGCCCTTGAGGAGGAGGCACAGCGGAAGGTGGCCCTTGTGGGGGGGGGATGATAACAAGACAATGCGGACAGGTGCGATGCGTGGTTGTCCAGTATTAATAGAACTTTGGACTTCAAGGAGCTCTTCCTGTGAAGCTGGAAGTGCTTCAAGAAAACAAGGAAATCAGCTTCTTGCATCCATCCTAAAGGGTTTGCTGTCCCAGTGCAAAGAATGAAATTGGATTTAAAGTGCACACGTGGGAAAATGAACATCGGTGGTATGGTGTTCCCAAGTGCATTTATTGCACAGGCTAGGGTGACAAGTGTGTCTCTCTCAGCTGAGGTGGCTGCGCCGACTTGCCTTTCACCTGTTCTCACCACAACAACCTCAGGACTTTGGACCGTAGTTATGCCTGTCTCGTCAATGTTCCACACATTCTGTGGCTCAAATTGGTGCTTCTCCAAAACCTCACTAAGATTGTTGAAAAACTGATCAACATTGGTCTGATTGAAGCTTGTTGCCCTTGAAAGGCTTGTTGCTTGCGGACGTCTTATTGAGAGAGTGGGGTGCCTTTTAAGATAGCCAGTGAACCAGTCAACACCAGCCATACCCGTCTCACTCCATCTTGAGGGGAAGTTGCAGCTGTAGCGCGAGGCTAGTTGAAAGGCCAACTTCCAGACCTGAAATGAAATAGTGTAAATAGTTAATATTGTCTATCTCTGTCTCTTGCTTCATCCCTTACCCTAACCCTCACTCTTTCTTTCTCTCTCTTCCTCCTTCCCTCTCTCTGTTAATTATGTTGTTAACATTTGTTTTTCTCATGTAGGCTATTTATCTCACCTCTTTGGGAACCACAGTATAGGTCAGCTGCTCTTTTTAGGTATTCTGTTAGTTTCTTCTCTTGCTCCTCAGAGAACACTTTCCTAGTGGTCCAGTAGCCTGTCTTTGGTGATTCATCCGACCCCTCATCTGCCAGCTTTTGTCTTTTTTGATGAAACCTGTACAAGGTGGTATGGCAGATGCCAAACATTTTGGCCACTGCTCACACTAAGTCGCCCACATGTCTGATCTGATCAGAAGCTTGCCTCAAAATCCGTTGTGGATTGACCGAGATACGAATACAAATGTTAACACTAATGTAACACTGCATATCACAATGTGCTAACTCCTCTCCACTGTGTCTGTAGTTGGTCTCTCTACTCGTGGGACGGCTGTTTTCTTGAGGAAGAAGTGTTTCGGATTGGATGTCTTCTCCTCTTGGGCTGGCAGAAGTCATCTCGGGAAAAGTGTGCACTGCAGACCCGATGGTCTGCGAGGCGCAGCGTCTGGACAGGAGTGTTAGCATCCAGTTGTAGCACAATTAGCCACAGCTTCAGCATCTCGCTGTCTGACAAAGGCAGCCTATGAAAGCTGTGGGCGGTGTTGCGCGACATCCTGTTCTTGCAATTCGGATAAGCACAAACACGAACCATTGTTTTCAATCGATGCAGCAAAACTCTCAACTGTACTCCGGGACAACAACTCCGCTCTGACCGGCTCTGAGCATGGCTCGTCTGTTTACCTCCGGCAACACAGGTCACGTGACATGTCGTTACACAGCCCAGAGGGAGTGAAGGCAAGACAGATGATTTGCATGCTGTTGACAGAGATTACGCTGGAGATATGAGCCGGACTGTGGCGAAAAAAAAAAACACTTTTAATGCGCAAATTTATACGGAACACATTTTCCCCCACATTTACCGTTATAACTCATTTTGCGGCTGCCGGCTGCATCCGCCTCCCTCAATACTGAACCAATTTTAAAACGAGTTGTACCTATGAATCATACACACACATACACATGTGGAAATAGGGCCCAGGTTGAAAAATACCGAAGTTATCCTTGAATTATTTTTGATATTGCAAAATAAACACATTTAACGTGACGAGAAGTTTTTGAATGTGTGTTGGAGCCAAGTGTCCCTGGCTTTCATGGATAAAAAGCCACACAAAGACACACTAACATACAGCAGGAATTCACTGAATTTTTATGTTGGCTCTCAATGGGAGAAATCGAGTGTTTGTAGCCTATTTAATGATTCTTTTTTTATTTATTAATTCCGCAGGTTACTACATAACCTGCAACGCAGGTTACTATCGCAGGTTATATAGTAACAGTAAAGCCTTAAAAATCAACAGAGAACCAGTCAATATTTTTACTGTCATCTCATTATAAGTTGAACTCAGGTTTGACAATGGGTAAAATAAAAAATAAATAAAAATAGAAGGTGGTCTTGCGCACTCTTGGCTCGCTGCTGTCTAACCAGAGCGAGGTTATGCGAGGAGGGCGGGATTTTTGTTGGGAGGGGCGGGGGAAGCACACACACTTATCAATGATTAAGGATTTGATTTGAAGTTATTTTATAATAACATGCAGTTATAAGAGAACTAGAATGGATGAACACGGCATCTTTATTGTTAAGAAAATGAAACTTTGATAACTAAATCAAGCCATTGAAGGAACATAACAGCATTATTTGTAACCTTAAATGAAAAAAAGAAAAGTCTGCGCTCTTGACTCAGGGCTTTCATGCATTTCCAAAAGTGAACCTTCTCTCCTGTTGACCTGATTAAGATTTTAAGCCCTCTCTGCACAGAGATGCATTTATTTACAGTAAACACATTTTATAGTGAGCAGTATACTTATGTCCCCTACAAATCCCAGAAGTGTTTGCAAAGTTTGAATGAACAAGACGGACACAATCAGAAAGGAAACGGAGGCTGCACATTGATCCTTTTGCCCCTGTCTGCAGGGACCGACGGACCGCATGATGGTTATTTTCTGAAAGCACAGAGTAAATAAGTGTCTTTTTTTCTCCCCCGGTCTGCTGTCAGCAGCAGAGTGGTTCCAATGGAAAGGCGGCATTGCCTGACAACCCCCAAAAAAGCGTCCACCACCACGCGACACAGCACTTTCCCGATCTGTCTAGGGACCAGTGGCACAGGATCCGAGGCCGCATCAACGAGAGACTGAGGAGCCCCAGAAAGCTTGACTGAGAGTCACAGGACCTGGGCTTTCGTTGATTGTGTAGATTATTTCAAATGGGCATTCTCATTTCGTAGAGGACTCAGCTTAAGTATTACTGAGTGTTACAAGCCACTAATATGAAGTTATTTATGTGCATTGTGGTTAATTATACCGTGGATCCTTTCGCTCCTCATGTAATCCGTGTGTCCTGCGTACAGTGGCGCACAGAACCGATGAGCTGCCTTCATTTCCTGTCAGATTGCGTGTGACTCGTTCATCCAAACTTGGTCGGGATTTGTATGTATATGGACATGTATATGCTGCTCACTATAAAACGTGGTTACTATAAATAAATGCATCTCTGTGCAGAGAGGGAAATATATGCTGCCTGCGTCTGAGCAGGAGGCTACACAGAGATGCGCGTCCTGGCTGATGCACGGCTATCTCGCCATGTGGATCATTTTGGATTTATTTTGAGATATCTTATATTGATGCCTCCACCCTCCAATATGGTGGAAGGCATTTCATTTGCAATGCTCACAACATTGGAAACATTTAACAGATTCAAAAGCAACACATCTTTTCAGAAACAGTGACCCAGTGTTATTAGTTTTCCTTGGAAGTGCTTTCAGCTGAAGTCCCTATGACAAAAAATCTTGACAGTGAGGTCTGTGGATTATCCAGAGTACCAGGGACACTCTTTCTACAAAGACAAATTGCTGGTGAACTAACATTTTTACCAGCCATGACACACCGCGACGTCTGGTATTGTTTTCACCTTGTGACTGAGTGTGTGTGTGTGTCATCATGGCAAACTGTGGTCCACAGCTGCCTTTTATGCATAGAACACATAACCATTTTGCCATGTCTTAGTGGGACTGTCCAGTGATTTCAGGCTTTTAAATTCCTGCACAGTATAGTAACTAATGCCGAAAACTAAGTAGTGAACCAACTGCATGTAGGTACAGGGTGACAAGGTGTCTGGGTCCCTGCTCCAGCTGCAGGTAGCTCGTATGGATCGATGTTATTTATTTCTTGGATCTTCTCCAAATACCTCAGTTTGAATCATGATAACACGGCAAAAAAGTCACACAAAGCACAGTAAATGAGATGGAGTTTAATTACACTGAGGTAGTCTAAATAACGGGAAACACAGGGACAAGTAGGTTTTGAAAGATAAAGAGAGCATCCTCTTGGCTTTTCACATGATAATATTATTTTTAAAAATATGGGTTGCATACAGTAGTTGTAATTTGACCTAGTCATAAAATGCTACTAGGCTAAACAGTGGCTCCGTGGAGCCATGGACCAGCTGATAAACCGTTTTTCCCAAATCTGCAGATATTACAGTATTGTCGTGATAATCACCGCTCCTTCCCGTGGACAAATGAAGCATTGCAACTGGTCAGGGCTGCATTTCCTACGTCATCGCGGGGGATTAAATTAACTCCACGGGGCAGGTGGCAGGCTTGCACGGAGCAGTCACGGATCTGCCACCGACCTGCTGCGGACCTGCCAAGGTTCAGTCATGGTAACGGGAACTTTTCAGTGGCTCCCACTGTATACACCACCACCTCATGGCAAGATGGGCCGGGGAGTCATTACATACATCAGACATGTTATATCTAAATTTCATCTTCAGACAAGCTTGAAAAATCCAGAAAGCGCAAAAACAAAGAAAGTGACATTGCTCAGTGTTCAAGTCAAACATCAAGTTCTGAAATGTAAACTTATGAGTCTTTGTGTGATGATGAGGAAGAGGGACCACTTTCACCCAAGCACCTGCGTTCATCTGTGGGTGGAAATCTCCATGACAAAACAAAGTGTGTTTGGTGCATGCAGGGTGTGGACATGAATCACCCTAGTAGAGCGCGGGGTAAGCTCAGACTCAACACACACTCAGCATAGCACTCCTTCAAGCGCCACCCAGTCATCATAGAAGATGGGATGGAGGGATCGGCTCATTGAGTTCGGCCAGCCCCAGGTCACCCATGCCGTGCACCTCCAGCTTGGAATAGCCCTGCGTGGCTAGCTTGCTCTTGTACGGGCGAGACCAAAAACGGCTCATTTCTTTCATGCAGGCCGGGACCACTGGAAGCAGCTGTTTAGCCGGAGGATGGGCCGGAGGGAGACGTTTACCATCGTACAGGTCCCTCTCTATTCCCTCCATGTCCTGGGCCCCTGGCCATCGAATGTTCAATTTAGCTGCAGCTCGCTTACACACCTCATACAGGCCGTTGTCGACCGGGGAGGCTGCTCCGGACGAGCTGGGAGGTCGGGATTGTTGATCCATCGGGAAGGTAGCGTCCTCCTCCCCCTCCTCCATGTCAAAGTCAAGGATGTCGGAGCCGGCATCGCCATCCGCATCGTTGCTCTCGCCTCCTGGTCCGATGAGACCCTCATTCTCGAACAGCGGGGGTATAACCTGAACCCTGAACATCCCGAACATCAGCATCTTCCATCAAGTCCGCCCAGCTCGCCGAGGCTCACGGCTGATGGTCAGCTTTTGCTCCGGGGCTGGAGCAGCTAGGCTAGGGTCTTTGCCACTAGTGCTAGTCACCACCACTCTCAATCTCCTCTCCAGGATTTTCTCCAGCATCGTGGAGAAGTGAGTACAGACGAGGCGATCCACCAGCGAAGCCTAGGCGTGTTTAGCGCCCATGCACGCGATGCATAGCGGGTGCGGATCCCTGCCCGAGATGGATGCTCCGCACGACGTGGGACATGGGCGAGAGGCACCCCCTGCATCCTTGTGCTCGGGCCCTTTGGTGGGGGCCGCGGGCGCAGACATGGTCCACTGGAGAGAGATCACAACAAACTAGGTGTTAGCCTAGGAAACACGGCTCGTCACGACACATTAGCCTTGTGAAAAATGCAGGTTAAAGCTGGTGTAAGCCTAGCTATAACCGTGTAATAGCCCGCCACTACGCAATAGCTGTGTGCTCCGAAAGTCTGGTTAGCCAACAAGCTAATGTTAGCTGACCCGACCGGGCTAGCGTTTTGAGGCATTAGCCCAAAGCTCATTAGCCTGGGCTACTTTGTGAATTAATACGCCGTAGCCTACAGGAATAGCTCGCCACAACACGGACACTATTCCCAGTCCCTAAATCACTTCTTACGAAGCTTACCAACACAATCCAAGTCATTGCCGATACCGCGCTAGGCGACGTGTTCCTATAACGGGACGTCTATTAGCTGTTAAGCAGGTATCCGACTTTCCTGGATGCGCTGAGGGAGCTTGGTAATGTTTCCGCATGGGAAGAAAGCGAGAATGACCTGGTCAGGGGGGGGTCGACTGTGATATATAGAGGGGGCGGGGCCTCCCACGAGTTGACCTGTCTGTCAAGACAGACGTTGTGTCATTGGAGCTTCCGTAATGGTCACGCCGAGAGCGATTCCCATAATGAAACATCGAACGAAGTTAGAAAAAGAACCAATAGACTGGCGTGTAACTGGTCAAAAATATTCTTAATCAACCAATTAACTGTAAATCGTGGATTCTTTTTTTTCCCCACAAAGAATAACAAGAAATGATGTGTCCACCGCAGTGCTTTCCTGAATAACATTTTTGGAGTAACTTACCTTCCTAGGAGTCCCTAGTGAGATGGAGCAGTCTCGACTTCAAATGTGCATCACAGGACCCCTCTCATGAGATATTAGTAAAATTCACTGCTGATGAGGGGTGAGCTGGGGATGGACCAGACACTAGTGGTTTCAAGCACAAGTTCCTGACCCTCCTGATGAACTGCCTGAGAGCACAAAGAATCTTTTATAAATGTCTCACAACTGACAGTGCAGGTAATTATGTTATTTAGATGGATGTTTCAGAACTTTTTACACCTATTCTTGTTTCTACTTAAACATTAACAAGTACATTACATTTCCACAAGTGTTGTTGAGCTGTCTCTGGCTTCTGCAGCTGAATTCAAGTGAAAGTTTGAGGTAGGTTGGCATATTAGCTATCGCTATCACAATAAACATGATGGACAAGAACATTTTTGGATGAACTATTCCTTTAACTCTGATATTATCATCAAACACTGTCAAAACCCCAGTTTTGCAACCATTAACATAATCATCAAAATGATCATCCGCACTTCATACAGTTCCTTGTTGGATGTCTCCCCTATAACCTGTGGAGAACTTGTAGCTTTTGTTGTCAGTAGTTATAACTCTGCACGAGACATCTCTTTCACACCGTTTAACTCCATAGTGCTAAATCATGTCTAACTCATTTCTCTCTCCCACCTAATAGGCATAATTTTTCATATGAAAACAACAACCTGCCCCCTCAATATCATGCCCTCTTGGCTCCTTAAACAAGTTATGGAGTCTGTAGGTCTCTGTATTCTCATTATTAACAACTCTCTGTCCTCAGGCACTGTTCCATCCTGTCTCAAACATGTAGTGGTAAATCCTTTCCTTACCCAACCATGACCCCCACAATTTTCAACCTTTTTCAAAACTCCCATTTGTTTCCAAAGTCCTTGAAAAAGTTTTTTTTTTCCTCTCAGCTGCCTGCCCATTTAAACCACAATAACATCTTAACCATTTTCCAATCTAGTTTAACAGAATCGTCCCTACTGAAAGTGCTGAATGACATATTTGCTATTTCCAGACTCAAGTGGCTGTGTCATTTTGCAGCTCTTGCTGAGGCCTTTGGCACAGTAGACCATGCCATTCTGACTGACAGCCTTGAGCATGTGGTTGTGTTAGTGGTTAGTGGACAACCCTTTACTGGTTTACTTCACACCTCACAAAAAGGACCTTGTCAGTAAATCTAGCCACTTTTTCATCTACCTCAGCCAGCATCTCATGTGGGGTCCCTTAAGGCTCCATTCTAGATCCTGTCCTCTTCTCTCTATACATGCCACCCCTTGGTCAAATCATGATAAGTATATTTCCTTCCACTGTTACGCTGATGATACCCAAGAATACCTCCCTCTGGAACCAAATGATCAAGGCTCCTTAGTTTCAATGACATCAAAGTCAGGCAAGTCAGTTGGTTATACTGTATGTGTTCCTTCAGCCTTTATAACAACCATAGCCAGTAACCTTGGCCAGTTGGCTGCTTATGTCAAACCTTTTGCCAAAAATCATGGGGTAAATTTTGATTCAGCCCCTTACTATCATTAGTTAGCTCCAGTTTCTGACATCTCAGAACAGTGGTTGAAATCAAGCCCTTTCCTCCCCTTTAATGACATGGTGGCCTCTCCTCAGTGGCTTCCAGTACAACAGCAAATTGAGTTAAGGTTGTACACTTTGTTTACAAAGCTCTCAATGTGTTAGCCCACTCATATCTCTCAGATCTCCTGCCTCCCTGAGCATCCTGCAGGTGTCTCAGGTCAGCTGGCAAAAAGCTACCGGCTTTTCAACACAGGGGCGCGACCATGGATTTTGGGCCCCATGAAAAGATATCACACTGGGCTTGACAACCAAAGGTTACACGAACCCTGCACAGCTGCTGTAACACACACCTCCAGCACCCAATCAACCCATTTAAAGCTTTAAATAACTCTATTACACACAGCTCTCTTGTAGTCCAGAACTTGGTGTATGATATTTACTGACAGTGAGCTGTGAAAATGTAACATTTTGAAATAACCAATGGTAGAATGTACTTAAGTACATGTACTCAAGTACAGTAGTTAAGTACAATTTTGACATATGTGTACTTTACTTGAGTATTTCCATTACATGCTACTTTAAGCTTCTATTCCACTACAATTCAGGTGGAAAAATTATACTTATTACTCCACACTTAGTTGATACTCAAAGTTATGAGTGACTTTTAAAATAAAACAAGTACTTGTAATGAAGTATTGTCACAGTGCAGTATTTCAACTTTTACTTAATTTTAAAAAATCCGAGTACTTCTTCTGTCACGAACATCATAACTAAATTTGAGTAACTATTAACTGACATGTCATTTGACATAATACTGCTCATCTCCTCCTTCAGTTGGGAGAAAGGCTGGTTCACTGATAGTGAACAGTGTGAGGAGACGGGGCTGCTAAGGGTAAAACTGCATCTTTTATTCAGGCCTGGTACCAGACAGGGAGTGGGACAAATGATTTATTATGAATAGCTTGCTGAAAGTTTGCCTGTAGCAGACAGATTAAATGAAAGTGAGGGGCAAAATGTAAACTCTGAATTTTCTAAGATTCTAAGATTTCTAAGATAAGATATTAACTAATATTAGTGGAGCAAATGGCCAAACAGGTTAATTTCCACCACTTAAAAGACTACATCCATTTTTATTTTTGTTAAGAACAGGGTGACACAGGCTGACTGCTCTTTATTTTTTCCCTCCTGTCTTTCTTTTTGTTTTGCATGCTTTGATTTGTTGCTTCTCGTAAGTCAATTTAGTGTAGAATGTTTATTAACAGCTTGTGATTGTTGAATCATAATTGTTTAATAAACGTTTGTGACTTTACTATGTCCTCTGTGGTGATTTGTGCATTGTTTTTGTATCAGTAGCTGGTTGTGATGGTCAGTGCTTGGGTTCACACCTTCTAATTATTTGATTGTTAATATTCACCTATATTAGCAAACTGAGACGAGGATTTTTCCCTTTTTGTCTAAAAACCGGTTGGTCATTGATCCCTGTATTCAGGGTGATGCCCCCGGAATTATTAATACACATGAATAATTTAATTAATAATCAATGACCAACTTGCCTTTAGCAAATCCCCACACATTTATTAGTTATCAGCCAAGCTTTTTAAGAAAAACACTATCCATCACCTATTCACATGCATTTCTTCTTTACTGATGATTTAACTATGAGCCACGTTTACATTATCTTGACATTGACCAAGAGAAGTGCATAGTCGCTCCTACCGAACATGGGCAGCCACTCTACGCTTCAGCCTCCTATGAACAGTGTAGCAATAATCCAGAGTGTTTATTCCCCTTGTGGATCAGTGTGAGCAGGAATGGGACAGCACCTCACATTCCAATTATGACACTAGTCCTTAATCACCATAAAGCCAATGCCTCCTTCCCTTCTTTCAACAAATTCCTCTGCTCTGTCAGATCGGCATATAGAAAAAGCATCACCTGTTTGAATGCTGTCCAGTATTCCAGGATTCAGTTAAGTTTGGGTGAAACAAAGGATATTGCAGTTCCTGATATCCTGTTGGAAACTGATATGGGCATGGAGGTTGTCCAGTTTATTATCAAACGCTTATATTAGTCGAGACATCCATGCAATGGGGATTGTAGCCGGTGATGATTCCTTAATGCTTGCCAAGGTGCCTCTGATTAATTAATAAGTATGTTGTTTACTTCCTTTCTCCCTCTTATGCAAGTTTGGCAGCATATTATTTTATGTTTATGGTGATAATTGTCTGCCCTAGATATCCAACACAGCTACATTGGATGAACTAAATGCGTCAGCAGACCATTCCAGCTTGTTACAGACTCCAGGATGCTTTCAGTACACTCGTGTGGTTGGCAAAATGACGATTTTAAAGGATTTAATCCAGTGGCACATACTTTACTGCAACCCTTTATCCCCACACAAAGGTAAGGTGCCTGCCTAATCATTGCTAAAGCAATGTTACGATGAACAAAGGGACAGTGTTTCTCTGAGGATACACACAAAATAAGGACAACCTCATAAAAAAGCATACTTGGCAGGTCAACAACAAAAAGTAAATCAAGGAATTAAGGAATTGAATTTTCATTTTTGAGTACAAGTATTCCTTTAAAACAGGTTGACATGTGTACTGAAGCTTTACTCCACCTCATTAAACTTAGATGCTTAGAACTATGATGCCGTAATCAACATTGCTTAATTTTGCCATTTGATCTCAGTATTTTTTAGCCTCAGTTGTTAAAATACAGGAAAAGGTATGGTGTCCGTTTCTTGTTCAAAGTCTCATGTTACAACCAAACAGTGCACTAAGATATGTTTCCGAAAACATTTTAGGCAAGCAATGGGCAATACAGTAAGCGCCTGAGCACACAGGATGCATTATGCAGACTGCAAAATGTAAAGTGTGCCGCAATGCCTTTTTTTTTTTTAAACGAATGCCACTAGTAAAAAAACAAAAATACCTGCTGCACCTTTTTATTGATGCCAGGCAACCATCCCGTCACCTCCTAACATTCACATGTAATCAATGTACTGTTTATTTATTTTGTTTATTTGACAGTAATTAGTTTCTGGTCCCTGAAATTTTCAGGCATACTTGCTGTAGCTCTGGTTGAGGGTGAGAGGCTGTCAGTTGATAGTTTGTCAGGTGCAAGGGAAACAGAGATCTGTCTGGGTACACGAGACCCTAAAAAAAAGAGTGGATCACAGGGAGTACCACCAGTTTGTCCAGGAGCATCATCTCCAGGATGGCTGTTTCATGGCATATTTTAGGATGACTTTGGGGCAGTTTGACAACCTGCTGAAAACTGCTGGTTTGTAGAGTTGTATAGCTCTGGGTATCCAGCAACCACTACCACCAGTTTCTCCTCCATTGTTTGCCAGCTGTAAACTTGTTGTCGTGACCACCACAGAAGGCCCGCCTCTTGAATCATCCCATCAGGCAATGGGGAAATTTACTTTTTCACTCGGAGTTGAAGTTTTTTCAACTAATTGCGTTCAGAGCGCCCTGGCAAAAATGGCAGGTGCTTAGAGTGAAACGCAAGGCATGTCACAATGCAAAAAATGCAAGCAAAAAGCTTCATTCTCATTGAAAACAACTACAAAAAGGCGCCTCCAGCTGCTAAAACACATCATGTGTAATCAGGGCCTAAACGGAATCTTGAGGCCTCGAACTTCGGGATGAATTTACGGGGCCGAAGGACAGAGTTCCGTAACTTTTACAGGGGCTAAACAAGTCCCTGCCTCGGAGTAGATACTCAGAATGGCCCGAGAAACTCCTGGGTGGGGCTTGGGGATTACTTGGTGCTGATTGGATATACTCAAGGCGGAATGTTAAGTCAACAGAAAGCAACAAAATTGCCGGCATTTTTAAAAGTCAGCAGACAAGGGTTAGCTCGTTCATAGCTTCCACTGCCATGTAGACAAACTCAATAACCGGTCCGTGAAAAACATATTTTTTCCAGTGGATATCTTAGTTACAACATGATTGAGCTAGCAAAGCAGTTTTGTGTTGCTATGTGTTTTATTTATTCAGTTTTGGGAAATCACGATGTCTAGAAAGCATCAGTGGCTGCAGCTGGCAGGGACAGCTAACAGCAGCAGTACGTCGCCCCGGTCAAAATGGTTGCGCAACGATTACATCACATCCAGAGCCCGGGAACTTCACAGAAACCTTCCTCCTACTCCGCTCTCTCAGTGGAGACACGGCGGTTGAGAGGACAGAGCGAGAGGACGTTCCTGTTGTAGTTCCAGCCCCCCAAATAGTACCAGTTCTTTAATACACCTCATGGTGCAACCTGGACACATCATCAGTGATTCTCCTAGGCTCATGGGGTGTTTCGGGTCTTAATCAGACAACCTCACCCAGGCGACCCAGCCGGGGGTGATCAGTCCCCCGACTTGTGTCCAGGTAGCGCACTACGCCACGCCTCCCCCCTCCTCAACCAGAGCCACCGAGAAGCCTTGTCAGCCGCTTCCAAGATGTTCTTGGTGGCTCTTCGCCTGTGCAGTCCACAAATTCCAAGGAGCCCCAGGACCCTGTGCAAGGATTTGCCTGCAAAGCCCCTGCAGCCCACCTCAATAGGCTCGCAGCGGGCCTTCCACCCATTCCTCCATCATTCAACCACAAGATTAGCATACTTTGCCCTCTTCCTCTCCTGAGCTTCCTCCATTCTCCCCCTGTCCTCCTAGGGGACAATTAGCTCAAGGAGCACCACCTGCTTACTGGCTCCGGACATCAGGACAAGGTCTGGCCGGAGTGACGTAACTGCGATGATGTCCGGGAATCGCAACTGCCTCCCTAGGTCCACCAGGAGCTGCCAGTCCCCTGCTGTTGTGAGCAGGCCTCCCTGGGTCTTTTTGGAGGGTTGGGGTTTCTCCCCTGCTCGAACAAAGGCAATTGAGCTCTTGGTTGGTTGTTGCCGCTTGCTGGTGTTGATGCCAGTGCAGATTGTGTCTGCTATTGCCCTCAGTACCTGGTTGTGGCGCCAACGGTACCTGCCATCTCCCAAGGCCTTTGGACAACAGCTGAGGATGTGTTCTAATGAACCTCTTTTCTGACAAAGCGGGCATACAGGTGAGTCTATCAGGCCCCAGGTGAACAGGTTAGCAGGGCTTGGGAGGACATCATAGACCGATTTGACCAGGAACTTGAAGTGGTGTGGCTCCGCCTTCCAGAGTTCGGTCCAGGTGATCTTGCGGCCATCTATGTGCTCCCACTTGGTCCAGGCACCCTGCTTGCTCATGCCCACTACTCTGCTGAAGCGAGCCTCCTCCCGGATGAGCTTTCACCTTTTCTTTCCCCTGGCTCTGCTGTAGCAAGGTTTCGGGTTGCTACCCAGCCCAGCCCAACCTGTAGCCACGGTTCCCACCAGGGTGCTGTGCCGCAGTCTCCCTTCTGCCCGCTCTACTGCATCCTGGGCACGCCACTTCCTTCCTGTTCTAACCTCCACACCTGCTGAAGAGACTTTTCCGTCAGCAGAATCCCTGTAGAGCAGGACTTCTCGGGCCCGGGAAACCTTGAACTCCTCTGCCAGACTGCTGAAGGGAAGTTGCAGCTTGGTGTTATGCCCAAACAGCACAATGCTGCTTAGGCTCCGCGGCAGGCCCAGCCACCTACGCAGGGATGAGCTGGTCTTCCTCTCAAAACCCTCCACGATGGTCATGGGGAATTCATACATCAGCAGCGGCGAGAGGAGATGAGGAAGGATGCCATGCTGATAGATGTCCTGACTTGTCCACAGCTGAGAGCCACGTGTTTAGGTTATCGCTGGTAGCTTGACGTGCAGCGGTATCCTTCAGATTGCTGGTGAAGAGCTTGCCCAGGCTCTTCACTGGCTTTTCTGACACAGATGGAATTGTGGTATTTCCCAGACTGAAGCGGAAGCGGTCGGTTACCTTGCCTTTCCTCAAGACTAAGGACCTGGACTTAGCGGGCTTGAAACTCATCCTTGCCCAACTGATGAGTCGATCAAGGCCTTGCAGGAGCCATCTGCATCCAGGCACTGATGTTGTGGTTACCGTGAGATCATCCATGAATGCTCTAATCGGGGGTTGCCGGGTGCCAGATCTGGACAATGGACCTCTGCACTCTACTTCTGCAGACTTCACGAGCATGTTCATGGCCAACGCGAACAGGGACACAGAGATTGTGCAGCCTGTGATGATGCCTTTCTCCAGACGATGCCATGCTGATGTTAAATTCCCAGAGGACACCCTCAGACTAAAGTTGTTATAGTGGTCGAGGATGAGATTGCGGACCTTCTCTGGGACATGGTATCTGCTTAGGGACACTTCCACCAGCTTGTGCGGAATCGACCCGTAAGCATTGGCGAGGTCCAGCCACAGTACTGCCAAATCGCCTCTGCTCTCCCGCGCCTCACGGATCAGCTGTGTTACCACGCCTGTGTGCTCGATACACCCTGGAACTCCTGGGACTCCTCCCTTCTGCACCGAGGTGTCGATATACTGTAGGTGTTCTTCAGGAGAAATCCCATGAGGCAATTGAAAATGATTGGAAACGGGCCTTTGGTTTATATTTGATCAGCACTGTCTACTGTTACAATTTGACCTGACTTTGGTCTGAGATTGGAAGAAAGAGGGCCTGCTCTCTCACTTGATAACACTTATATACACATACCAAAATGCGAAGTACAGTTTGAGCAGCAGCCCTAGAGCCAGCAAAAATCAGTTGGATGACAGGAAAAACGTCATCCAGCAGAAATGGGAGGGATGAGCATTTATCATGTCTTGAAATACAGCCATTAAGCACAACCGTTACACTCATTTCATCAGCACTACTTAGACTTGTGTTGTTCATGACAAAACCGGCATGAAGAAACATGTTCGCCTGTTACGCTTTCATCTTTGAATTGTATTTCATAATACACGTTGTATTTTGGGACAGGGATACCACTGGTTCATGCTGTAATTCAGGCCGGGTGTCTGATCAGACTAATTGCCATAAACATATAAATACTGCGGTGACCCTTGTGCGTAATTGCGCAAGATGGCACTGGCACATACTCCTTTTTGCCTCCACCTTAAATAAATGTGATTCTTTATGTCGCACATCAATGTCAAACATCTTCAAATTTAAAAGCAACACATTAACTACATGTTGGTAAAGGAGTAGAAATATTTGGTGTACCTTTAGATCAGACCACTTTTGTTTTTTTGTTCTGTCACTGTCCGTGCAGTCCCACAGACACAGCTGACGGCATCAGCAGCGCTGATGTGTTGCCACTTTTTTTCGCTTTCTTTTATTAGTGATCCCGCTGCTGTGGCCACCAAATAAAATCTTTCTTCAGTCCTCCACCTCCTGTTAAAGGGTCTCTAGCTCAGTCTCGGGAAATTCTGTTGTTTGGTTCGTTTCTCACCCGTCGCCATGACTCACACAATGAGAGAACACTTGCATTTATGATCGCATTCACGAGGTGATTTGCATGACCATTTATGGTTGAACTAGGGCGTGTAGTGGGCGGAATATGAGGTGGATCTGGGTGTGCACAACTCCAGGAGGTCTGTGATTTATAAAGAGAACATTGCATGCAAGTGTGCGTGCACACGGTTTTATAAATCAGATTATTTTTTGGCGCACACCATTTTCAGATTTTGGGCGCATGTCAGCTTTTAGTATGAATCCTAAACACTCTTTTATAAATGAGGCCCCAGGGCTTTTTCTCTAGGACAACCTGATGTTTGCCACAGTATTAAACACACTTTCTCCCCTGGAATACATCCATGACCCAAACTTATTTTTCAGTGGATGACTGGCTTCAGCAGAACCTGTGCCAGCACTAATGTCCAAGACTTATGGCCAGTTTCAAAACAACATTGACTTTGGAGTACAGAACTCGCCTGGTTTGGGGCTCCACTAATCTCAGATAGCATCAGAAAAACACTTTTTGATGTTGACTTTTTAAGTTTTTCAAACTTGTTCTGTAAAAGTTGGACTCACATTTCAATACATATCAGCTATGTTCCTCAACCTGATATAGTCTTCCCCATAGGACTTGCAGGTCAATGTCTGTATGACAACACTCAATCTCTGTAGGTCCGCCAAGTGTAACTGGAGGAAGTTATCTCCACATGGACTGTAGGTTGACTTAACCAACATTTATGTTTGTTGTCAGTCAACTGACACACTGTAATTCTCGTCACCAAATATATTTCCCCCCAGTATTTCCAAGCGGAATTATTGTTGGCGCCGTATCATTTTCCGGTTTTCCTAAAATAGAAACTACCAACATAGGATGAGTTTATTCATTCCTTTAGTCTATAATGGAGACATGAGAGCAGATATAAATGGTGGCGGCCTGCCAGCCTGACTGGATTGCCAGTCAGCCTTTATTTTCCCAGGAGATTTCGTGCCCGGTGGCAGACAGATTTGCATAATGAAAGCGAGGTTTATAGGGACCAATCTAAACGCTGATAGTGTCAGTGTTCTGTAGCCATTACATTCTGCAATCAACATTTACTTAATGATACATTAAAGCAAAAAAAAAAAACACAAACAAGAAAAAACAAAACCCTATGTCTATTGCCAGTTAAAGTAAGCAAGCTTTCTTTCACACATAAGATTATTATAAAGTATTAGAATAATTTTAGACAGTAACTAGAATTAAATCTTTAAAAAAAAAAGAAAAAAAAGGCAAATTGACAGAAACAAATCGGTGAGACAGGTCGCACATGACATCTGGTTTAGCAGATGGACAATGAGACAGGTCTGAAGGTATACGTGCTCCACTTTTCCCTGCATTCATCAAGGTCCCACCTGTGAACACGAACCTCACACGACTGCCAGTGATTAGATGTCTCTCCCTCTAGTCATTCATGCCGTGCATCCAGAATTGAGAACTGAAGTGACTAAAATTAAAGCTGCGGTTTGATTTAGGTGATACATTTCCATGTAATGGACTTAAAATCAACATTACAATGATCATCACAAAACAACAGTGAACCTGTAGTGCCACAGAAAGTATTTAGCCTACTGAATAAAAGCGGTCCATCTGTGTTTAAACTGGTAATTGTGATCATTTCAGTGAAAGGAAATTAACTGTCCAGCAACCACACTAGATGTACCACTGACAAGGCTACAATCTCAGTGCTCAAAAAATGGACCAAGCAACCAAGGATAACTTGTAATAGTATTTACTGAGACAATGTATCCATAGAATGGTTCATATGATTTTCTGTAAAAATGTTCACACAATACGTTATATGAAAAATAGCGACCCACAAATAATGTTATGTCTGTACAGTCTGGTCTGAACCGTCTGGTTCGAGAATCCTGCCCCATTCAAACAGAATTGTGAAAACTTAATTTTGACCTTTCCTAGTCTGGCATTAGCAGACACAGACAGTTGCAGATAGCTACTGGATGTGCAGAGATAATGTCTTAAGGAACACTCTGGCCCTTTGATGGATCGGACTCTGCACACACGTATGCCGGTGCCTGTGGTAGTTGCCTACGAGGGGGTGGAAGAGGTGTTGGGGATTTGCATAGCTAGAGACAAATCACAGAGACAGAAGAGACAGGTGACATCAGATGAACAAATCTATCTTAACAACATTGGTCTTCCCACAGGAATTCCAGAGGAATTCAAAGCCCAAGACGAGGTCAGAGCGGGGCTGGAGTCCATACTCCCATGGATAACAATTACGAAAAATGTGGCCTGGATAAACTATATTTATTACAATCAGCAGAGATATGTCAACTACACCTTTGAAGTTTTTAAGCAATTAGGTCAACAACTGCACGAGACGAGTGCCGTGGCATGGCAAAATAGGCAAACTTTAAACTGGATTTTAGCAGAAAAAGGGGGAGTTTGGAACACTCTGTTGTACGTTTATATCGAATAATACCACTTCACCGGATGGAACATTTTCTGTTGTTATGAGTAAGCTTGAAGCTTTAAAGTTTAAAATGATTGAAAATGCTGGTAAGGGCGGAAGCATTAAGTGGGATGGGCTAGAGGAAATTTTTGGAAAATGGGGAGCCGTTTTGGCTAAGACAGGGATAATTATACCGATAGTACTCAGTGTTTCCCCTAGTTTGAGAATTTACTTGTGGTGGTGGGCCAGGCGGTGGAGGGAGACGTCGCGGTGTTTGATAAGTGCATTCAAAATAATCTAGTCAAACTGGTTTATGAACCATGTTTAAAGCTATTTGCAAAGCTGACAGTTTTTGTCAGAGCAGTGTATTTTTCTCTGTTTTGAAAGCTCCAGGGGTCTGTTTCACAAAGCACGTTCAACAAACTCTGAGTCTAATCCTGAACTCTGAGTTGAGTCTAGAACATCTATGTGCGGTCTGATAACCATCTCCCGACGAACATTTAATTCTCTGCGCAGTAATGCTGCACCTTCATCCACAGGATCGTTATCAAAAGGACATGCCATGTTAGTGAAAAAAGTCTCCACCTACTGTGCCTAATGGACTTCTAATATACTGACTTTTTTAATGATTTTTTTAAATGACAGATAGCAGAACTAGGCTACGCCAAAACTCGCCTGCTGACTGAATGAATGAGGAAATCAAATGGAGTGTGTGGCTCTGAAAGAGGGCGGAGACAGAGAGAAACTCGAGGTTCATTGAGAAAAACCTGGTCCCGACCAGGTTAGGTTCATAGAGTCTGTTACTGCGGTAACTGACCGAGAGCTTAAGTTACCTCTGTCTCTGAAACAGGCTAGAGTTACCCCTCTTTCACAGGTTTGAGTTACCTCCCTTTTTGAAACGGAAAACTCAGAGTTTCCCTCATTTCAGGGTTAACAGCTGCGGCTGCTGCTGTCAGGGGCAGGAGGCTGCACAGTAGGCTTAGCCCGAGAGGAGGGACCCAGGTTGAATATTTTGTTTAACGTTACAAACCGCAACGAACAACACTTTGGACCCTACCTTTAAGATATCGTTGCTGTTAAACACAACAGTGCGTCATTTCAGACATTTAATGATTTCAATTTAGGGGATGAAAATGTATTAAAGTTACTTAACTTACCTCAGAGACACCTGAAGCGTGTGTGCGCCTGACAACCCAGTGAGAGACAGACAGGTGGACTGAGTTTTCCCTACGCTGTGCCAGTAATTATGGCCGCGCGGTTTGTTTTGGTTGTTTGTTTTTGTTGTTTTTTTAATTCATCTTCTTGGGCGGGTGTCAATCTACTTGGGCAGGCCGCCCAAGTAAAGTCTATGTAGGGGAAACACTGGTACTAATTCTGTTCTCCTTATTGACATGTTGCATCGTGCCTTTCCTGAAGAAATGGTGTGTGAGAGCAATGGACAAGAGGCTGAACCTCGTAACTGACATGCAGGGAGCACAAATGCTAAGTATGCTGACCTCTGAACAACTGGTGCACCGAATTCTTCTGGCGCAGAAATACCAGATTTGTTCCCAATCCCTGATTACATGGACAATTCAAAGGACGAGGAGGAACTGTGAGAGAGAATGATGAACAATGGTTGATGGTCAATCTGTTTAAGATTCATCTAGTAAGGCCGCCTAAGGGGAATGGGCCGATGGGGGACTTTTCCTGGATCAAACAGCCGCCAGGTTTTTCACCTCCATCAGTTGAATGTTGACAGATGATTAAATATGTTAGGATACATTCATGTTAAGTTCATATATCATTATATCGTATGGTTTCTTGTGCATCATCACATTCAGAGTTTCATACACGACCATATATTCATGTTAGTGAGGAACACTAGTTATAGTTACAGTGCCACATATCCTAGTCATATTCATACGGGCATAGGCGTTCATTTACCATACATTATTTCTGCGAGTAATTTATGATAAAATCATAAAGAGGAGGGACTATGTGGAGGCAGATAATGTATCATTTTATACTAAAGGTGAAAATCAGGTCAGTTACACAAGATTTAGAAAGCAGCTGGTCAAATATCAGATTTGGCAGCAAAAGGACCCATAAAAGGTGTTTAGATAAATTGAGTCGCTTGTGCGTAAGTCAAGCCTTGGGAGGTTAAATGAGGGAGAACATTCTGGGTTAGGGTGACCTGACCGTTGGGATGGATGTGCCAAGTTTTGCAATAGAAACTGTTGTTTTTGCCAGAAAAGATGCAGAAAAATAGGATGTATTGACGCACGAACTTCAGTTCCAGGAATAAGTAGGAAACCAGACTATAATTCATTTGAAAGCCTCGTTCTTAGTCTCTTACATCCGACCTGGAAAACCTCACAGCCACTTTTATTTGTTATAGTGTGCCATGCTCCTGGCCCATATTCTGAATTTGTATCTGAATTCTCAGAGTTTTTATCTAGTTCAGTTCTTAAATCAGATAAAGTTATTATTGTAGCCGATTTTAGCATTGACGTTGACGTTGATAATGACTCCCTGGCTACTGTGTTTTTCTCATTTTTAGACTCCATTGGCTTCAGTCAGGGTGTACGTGAACCCACTCACTGTTTTAACCATACCCTCGATCTAGTTCTGATGTATGGAATTGAAATTGATAACCTAACAGTCTTTCCACAGAATCCCTCGCTATCCGATCATTATTTGATTACTTTTGATTTCTTTTTACTCGATTACATGCCACTCAGCAACAGTTACTACACTAGATGTTTATCAGATAGTGCTGTTGCAAAATTTAAGGAAATGATTCCTCCGTCGTTAAATTTAATACCAAGTCCTTCAGTAACAGAGGTTTCCCGTACCGGCTTTAACCTCCCCCAAATTGATCATCTTGTTGATAGCGCCGTAGTCTCGCTGCGAACAACACTCGACTCTGTAGCTCCTCTTAAAAAGAAGTTAACAAAGCAAAGAAAGTTCACTCCTTGGTATAACTCGCAAACCCGTGAGTTAAAACAAATATCGCAAAAATTCAAAAGGAATTGGCGATTAACCAAACTCAAAGAAACTCGTTTAGTCTGGGCAGACAGTCTCGAAACATATCAGAGGGGCCTCTGCAATGCCAGAGCAAACTATTACTCAGCTTTAATAGAAGTAACAAGAATAACCCCAGGTTACTTTTCAGCACTGTAGCCAGGCTGACTGAGAGTCAAAGCTTTATTGAGCCTTGTATTCCTTTAGCCCTTAGCAGTAATGATTTTATGAGCTTTTTTAAGGACAAAATTCTAACTATTAGAGGCAAAATTCTGTTCTCCCCGTATGAATACCTCCTGTCCTCAGATAGTACCTATCTGCCCTCAAACACAGCTTTAAGAATATTTATTTAGATTGCTTCTCCCCGATTTCTCCTCAAGAATTGACCGCAGTGATTTCTTCATCTAAATCATCAACGTGTCTCTTAGATCCCATCCCAACTAGGCTACTTAAGGAAGTCTTACCTTTAGTTAACACCCATATATTAGATATGATCAATATATCCTTATTAACAGGTTATGTACCACAGTCTTTTAAGGTAGCTGTAATTAAACCTCTGCTAAAAAAGCCCACCCTGGATCCAGAGGTGTTAGCCAACTATAGACCAATATCTAATCTTCCCTTTCTTTCAAAGATCCTTGAGAAAGTAGTCGCAGACCAGCTGTGTGATTTTCTCCATGATAATAATTTATTTGAGGAATTTCAGTCAGGATTTAGAGCGCATCATAGCACTGAGACAGCTCTAGTTAAAATTACAAATGACCTTCTGATTGCTTCAGACAAAGGACTCGTCTCTGTACTTGTTTTATCAGATCTTAGTGCTGCGTTTGACATTATTGACCATCAAATTCTGCTACAGAGACTGGAACACTTAATTGGCCTAAAAGGTTCTGCACTAAGCTGGTTTAAATCTTATTTATCTGATCATTTTCAGTTTGTTCACGTCCATGATGAATCATCCTTACGTACTTAAGTTTGTTTTGGAGTTCTGCAAGGTTCTATGCTCGGACAAATCCTATTTAGTCTATATATGCTTCCTTTAGGTAACATTGTTAGAAATCACTCTGTAAATTTCCATTTTTATGCGGATGATACACAGTTATATTTATTGATGAAGCCAGAAGAAACTAATCAATTAACTAAACTTCATAATTGCCTTAAAGACATAAAAACCTGGATGAGCACCAACTTCCTGATGTTAAAACTGAAGATATTGTTCTTGGCCCCAAACAACTCAGAGACTCTTTATCTGATGACATAGTTTCTCTAGATGGCCTCTAGCACTACCGTAAGAAACCTCGGAGTAATATTCGATCAAGATTTGTCTTTTAATTTTCATTTAAAACAAACCTCACGGACTGCATTTTTCCATCTGCGTAATATTGCAAAAATTAGGCCTATCCTGACCCGAAAAGATGCAGAAAAATTGGTCCACGCTTTTGTTACCTCAAGGCTGGATTACTGTAACTCCTATTATCAGGTAGCTCTAATAAGTCTTCAAAAACTCTCCAGCTAATTC
This sequence comes from Epinephelus awoara, assembly GCA_035609425.1. Taxonomy (NCBI): domain Eukaryota; kingdom Metazoa; phylum Chordata; class Actinopteri; order Perciformes; family Serranidae; genus Epinephelus; species Epinephelus awoara. Next base: position 6,830,159 of record CM069304.1, read on the forward strand.
AGAATGCAGCAGCATGTGTACTAACAGGAACTAAAAAACGAGATCATATTTCTCCTGTTTTAGCTTCTCTGCATTGGCTCTGAGAACGCAGAGTTACTCGTGGTCCCTAAAGTCTCCAAAAGTAGATCAGGAGCAAGAGCCTTCAGCTATCAGGCTCCTCTCCTGTGGAATCATCTTCCTGTTACGGTCCGGGAGGCAGACACCGTCTCCACATTTAAGACTAGACTTAAGACTTTCCTCTTTGATAAAGCTTATAGTTTGGGCTGGCTCAGGCATGCCTTGTACCAGCTCCTAGTTAGGCTGACTTAGGCCTTGTCTCTCGGGGGACCTCCTATAATACACCGGGCACCTCCGGGCAAGTTTTTCCTCCTCTTCTTCCATTACTAGCAGTTGACAACCATTGGCAACTAGTGTACAGCCACCTAGCGGGCTGGGGTGGGAAATACACTCGACGGTGCCACTGCACGCTTTTGCCAGTGTGTGTTGGGGGGCGGCACTTAACGGCCACAGCACCACGCCGGTGGCAGTGTGGGTTGCACTTAACTTTCACCCAAGTGTCACACCTATGGAAATAGTTATAATCACAATAAAACACTGTAATGATGAATTTGAGAATTTATCAGCAGGGAATTCTAGTTGGGGTTGCAACCGTGCAGCAGTACAAGGAACAAAAAATCTAGTTGTATCCTCATACATTTGATGATGATTACAAATAGAAAAATCATTTCTGTTTACAGTAAGGTTACAAATTAGATCTTCTGAACATTGTATTTTAGGGTTAAAGGAACTCTTACCTTCTTGCATTTCACACACCACTTGAAAAAAAATTTGAACATCCACAACTCCTGCCTCCCCCCAAAGTCCCATCCCTCTCCTGCAACTCCACCTCCCTCCAAAGGCCTACTCCCCCCTCCTCCACTACGTCCTCATTACGTCTAAGATAGAAGTAGGCGTTGGCAAAGTAACGAGATACACGAAAGAGGAGAGTGAGTGTAACGTAACAAATGCAACCCCAGAGTTTTTTAAAACTCAGCCGGAGTCAGTGATGACTAATGAGTTTTGGAATAAGGTTACAGTGCTAACATTAGATAGTAGTGTTAACATTACTAGTAAATGGAAACGCACAAGGAAGATAATGTTAATCTTTCAGAGGCTACGCTACAGTAGGCTAACATTAGCCATTAGCAACTGGATGATGTGTTGTCATATAACATACATATAACTGAACTGAACTTCTTTATCGTTTTTATGCGCTGCACAAAAACGAACTGACATTTCACATACCCCAAGCAAAAAGAAACAAAACATTTTAAAACAATTTGTGCAACATATAAGAAAGAACATATAGTGCAATAGTAAGATGAAAAGGGTCGACATTTCACAGTCAAAAACTCCACATCCTGAGAGCAGAACTGGGAGATCCTCTTCACATCACAGCACCATGAATTGTTTGTGTATACACCACGGAGCTTACCAGATGATGCAACCTCCCCGTCTGCTCTGTGTAGTCAAAGATACTGGATTGTTACAAGATGGCCCACCTACAATATACTCCCATTGTATGAAATGGTATACATTTCTGGTCCAAATCCATTTTCCTGTCTAGCGAGCAGACATTCGCCACAAGGCTGCTGGGAGCAGCTGGTTTGATGGGGTAAGCTGTTAGCTAACCACTCCGCGCTCGCCCTGCTCCTGCGTCGTGTCACAGCGTCTCCCCGTCGGCACAGCTCCAGGCGAAACCATGGCCATCTCAGGGCTAGCTCGATGTAGCAGGCAAGCTTGCTAACGTTACACATCCTGAGCTCTCTTGGTTGTAGAGTTACATCTCTGCAGTGGTTTCTAATGTCTGTTAGAAACGCACGACTGTATTGCACTGAAGAATTTATTTCTTGTTGCACTGTGTTTATAGTTTATATCCACAAGCATCCCTGTTACTAGTTTATATCCATAAGCGTTTATATCCACATTCGGTCTGAATGCAATGATTGGTCGGAGTTTTCTTAGAACCAATTGAGAATGTTAAAATTATGAGTTTTTATTTCTGGTGGAATTCACTTATATTTTAGTGTGCCATCCGCTTATAAGAAGTATTTTGACTGTAAACAAAGAAAAGTGTAAAATTTCCAGAAAAGTAAGTGTTACTTAAAGGCAAAGATTTGTTTGCTTGCGTATTAGCTTAGCCAAAAAGTGATGAGATGACAGCGTGAACTGAAAAAAGTGTACATTGGTCACAAAACATTTTCTGGTGCATAATGTAATGCATCGCCCCCAGGTGAAACCCCCATGCTTTTAAGGATGGTAGCGTTTTTGTTTTCTGGGTTTGTGTGTTCTTCATCATATTTGCTTTGTTTCTATTCTTACATTGTGTCTGCACTTAATGTATTTGTTTGGGCTTTCTGCAACATGTTTTTTTTGTATGCAGTACTTTTCCATTGCATTTATTTTTTGGACTTTTTCATGGGTATTTAAGTTGGCATAATTTCTAAAGCTGCAGCAGGTTTCTCCTACTGTAAATATTTTGGGCCACTGTTGCACATTTGCCCTTGTCAGACACTGTGCATTACAGAAATCAGACAGAGTCGATGAGAAGGAGCTATGTAAGAGAATTAGCCTTTACACAGAATGGATGCATGGTGCTGATTAAATGCTACTGGAGGAGGAATGCAATTAGGCACCAGGGACAGTGATTGCTTTAAGGTTTTCCATATAGTATGTAGCTCATTTCAGCAGATGGCTGGCACCAATGATGATTAATTTGATGTCTTTATTTATTTTTACTCAAACCACTGCTGAAGGCTTATTGACCTTACTGATATTGATTGTACTGCATGAGTTATCCTGACTTGACAATGATCTAAAAGAAAGTTAGACCTTTCTGTGGTCTAACTGACCCACAACATCAGTAACATTAATGTAGAAATTATTTTTGACAAACAAAAGGAATGCATATATTTGTTCATACCCAGCACATTTCATATATGAAAAACAGGTGTTTTCTTAATTAGTGTAAGATAATGACACAGCTTTAGGGTTAATATATCTTGTTATTTCTACATATTTGTTTTTAATAAAGTCAGAAGAATGACATCAAAGGGGCAAAATGGTTGGTTAGCAAATACTGTTATTCAGTCCCTCCATAAAAACGCGACTATGTTATCACATAATTCAACGCATAATCAGCCAAAGTCTGCATATTTATGCGGGGGGCGCGTTTTTTCAAAGACACCGCACTTCACTTCACAGCCATTTTCCCCCTGTTGCCTTGGGAACGTAATGAAGTGAGGTAATTACGCGACGTGAAGGAGAGTTAGGAGGAGATGGACGTTGAGGGAGAGGGGATGGAGGATGAGGATGGTGAATGATTGGCCAGTGTTAGAGGCTACGCAGTTGTAGTTTTTATTTTCACAGTGGACTGTTGTAGTTTCATTCAGTTGATGTTGATTAGTTGATTAGTTGATGCTACTTTACAGTTGATTGCGCTTTTTTGTTACCAGTGGGTTAAATCATACTAGTTTCAAAAACCTTACAGTTATAAGTATATTAGTAGTATGTACATTTAGGTTACAATAAGAGATTGCACTTTGTGCATTGGAAGCACTTATTTTAACAGAAGATGTCTGTTTTGTATAGCTACCTCTGTAAAACAGGAAGCACACATTTGATTTTTTTTTAATATTTCATTTATTAATTTTTACAGAAGTTGTAGCATATTCTTTTTGTAAAGCTACAGAACTTGTTTGACTCAGCATTGTTTTGTTATATTTAATTTATTCATTTTTACAGAAGTTGTAGCATATTCTTTTTGTGAAGCTACAGAACTTGTTTGACTCAGCAATGTTTTGTTATATTTTATTTATTCATTTTTACAGAAGTTGTAGCATATTCTTTTTGTGAAGCTACAGAACTTGTTCGACTCAGCAATGTTTTGTAAGTGTGAGCCATGTGTTTATTAGGGTCTGAAATAAAACAAGATGAGAACTTAAATATTCCCTGCACTTTCTGTGTTGTAGTATGCTTGCTTATCATAGGAAGTAATTAGAAATGACTCTTTACATTAAGGTAGTAGCCTAGTGAGAACAGGGTGTTGGGGGAATAACTTTTTTCCTCTTTTTCATCAAACCGCAGTTTTTGCAAAATCCCGCAATTTTTGCAAGTTCCCGCAATTTTTGCAAGTTCCCACAATTTCATCGCATAAAATTGCATAAATAACCTGCATAATCCATCGCATTTTTTAAGAAAACGTGCCGCATAATCAAGGATTTTTGCCCACAACAATCACAAAAAAACTCCGCATTTTTCTGGAAGGACTGGTTATTATTTTCACAAATACAACAGTGGAGCACAATGGTTAAATGCTGTAATCATCAAGAACTCATTTTCATTCACCTCAACTGAATTGGGGTGAAGGCAGAACTCTCACGCCAGGGCCACACCGCCCGCGGAAGTGCTGCGAAGCGCAGCGCACCGAAATTCGCGCACGCCAGAGCATTTCCGTTCACACCAGACGCGCATTTTCCCACGCCGGGCAACAAGCACTTCTGCTCCCAGCTGTTGTCTCTGTCACATCTGGGCCTGTTTTTCCATCATGGGTAAGTAAATAACCTCATAAAATTACAATGCCATGTTTTCCGTGCACTTCTTCTTAGTAACGAGTATTATCCATGAATGAATGTCCACAGTAGGCTGGTAGGCTACATACACACACAGAGGCTACACAGACACACACACACACACACACACACACACAGACAAGGAGTGTATGTTACCAGCGTTGTGTAGTTTGGTCTGTATATACAGTTGAAATACCAGTTTGTAAATCTACTCTTGATTTTACTAAATCTGGTGTTTTCTCTTCCTGTTTTTATTCTGAAAATTGACCGGATTCTGTTGTTGTTACTTTGTTTGACTTCCTGCCTGGCTTGACAAATTCACTCGCGGCTCGCGCAGAAAATAGACCAGACGCCGAACTGATCGCTTCAAATCGTGAGCCTGCTGCGGAGCTTCCCGGTGCGGCGTGGCCAGTGTGGATGACATAGTCGGTTAACATGGGCGCCGAAAGGAAACTGCCTTCACTTCTCTGCGCTTCGAGGCTATTCGGGGCGCTTCCGCCGGCGGTGTGGCCCTGGCGTGACACATATCTCAAAATCTGGACAAATAAAACCTGATCTATCTGCATGGCTAGATACCATCACATATATGTGGAAGAAAAAAAAATATTATTTTGGCTTTATCTGCTCAGAAAGTTTAGCTTTCTATCAGTTTCATTTCTAACCTTTACTTTCATGAATATTAACATGATAAGTCTTTTGATTTTATTTCAGTGTGTATCCTCAAGTATCCTCAAGTGTATTTGCTTCTAAGGTATGTGAAGTTTTAGCAGACTGATGTGATGAGGCAGACTTTGGGGTTTGATGCATGCATAAGCTGATTTTTTTTTTTTTTTCCACAGATCTGTCTTGTTTATGCTGAAGCTAACACTCCTAGTCTCAGTGCAGAGGTGTTGTATTCCCCATGCTCCATTCCAGTGATGGTAAGACCTCCTCTGTCTACTCCTACTCAACATTGATTAGATGTCATATTGGGTAAGCAAGAGGGTATGCATTTATGAAGTCACATGTGAAACAAACGTGCACTGCAGGTCTGGTTCAGTATGTGTACTTATGTCAGCTCATCGTATTCAATGTGTGTGTAATGAAGAGTCTAACCTTGTGTAACTGAGGTATAAATTTGATCCCAGTGGGTTTATCTGCAGTAGTGTTCTTTTCAGGTATTCCGTCAGCCATGACACAGATGACTGGGTATACTCACCACTCTCTCGATATGGAATCGTCTTACATTTTATGTCAGCAGTGATAAATTATGGACTGATAAAAGACAGCTATTGCAGTTGTGAACTTCATCTGCATATTTACCATAAGAGAAACAGAATGTTCTTCCAGTTAAATTCCACTTCATGTCAGGAGTTAATTTTTACTTTAAATCAGTGGGTAACCTTGTATTGTCCATCAAATTTGCACTTCTTATTTGGGGTCCACCACATTTTAAAAACTTGATTTCCCCTGTCTTAAAAGTAAAAGCCTGAGAATTATATAATTCATAGAAATAGAGTAATGCTTAAAGCAAAACTCCACCCCATTAAATAAAACCCAATTTTCTTTAACAGCTCATTGGATAAAGTATAACCTATAGAGCAGCTCTAAATCTCAGCTCCACACATTCAGATGGTTTAAAATATTTAATCTTGACATAATTATGCCTTGTGTCATAGTTACTTCTCACACTAAAACAAAAATTCTCAACCCTATGTAATTAAAACCCTCAAACAGCTTTTTTTTGCATTTGTATATTCCTGTATGTGCTTTGCTTTGTAATTGTGTCACCGCAGCATATTTGGCCCAGAGCGTAGTTCCCTTTGATATTATAAAAATACATGCACACACAAAAGACAGCTGTTGGAATTTCTTTTCGGATTACATTGGGAAGTGTCACCGTTTCTAAGACTTTGAATTTTGTTGCTCAAAGCACATTTATTGGCCTTGGATGAAAGCAGTGAGGACTGTGAAGGTTGATGGCTGTCAGCTCATTAATCATATTTTCAGGGGGAGAGTCCTCTTGGAAGATGCTTCACTGTTCTGGCATATCTCAACACAAAGCAAATACACTGCCTGAGATTGTGTGCAGGGCAAACCAATCTCAATAAATTGAGTCAGATTTTCTCTTTTCCCAACACTTCAGAAGGCAAGAAGACTAATTTGGCCATGACAGTGTAACTAAAGGTGTCCAGAGTCATATTTTTACTCTCACATGTTACACAGATTCTGAGTATTCTACAGTCCATTAGTGTTAGACAGTGCGACAGTGATTACTAGTGGTTATTGTTATTACATTATAGTAAGGGATCCGGCTACTGACTCAATAGAGTGTTGTCCCCTTGGATTTCGGACTATCGCAGAAAATAAGTTCTGTGATAATAAAAGTTTGATTCTTATATGTTTTGATCAGCAATATATATATATATCTATATATATCTTCAACACTGAATGAACACCACTGTTCTGATTTTGAAGTGTAAATACAATTGCCAGAAGTAAAAAGCTAACGTAAAAGATTACACCACAGTCGAATGACTCCAGGGTTGCCACCACAACAAGGCTGTTAAGCCGCATTTGTTGCAGTTCTGCGTGACAGTGATTGATTTCAATTACATAGGATGTGGTGTTAGGAATTCAAAATGCCTGTGGACTCTGCATGGCAGGGGCGTCCTCCTCCCTGAGCCAAGCTTGTGCCTGGTTGCATACCTAGACATATAAGAATTCAGCGCTGTGTTACTCTGGTGTTGTTGAGGAAGGCTGGACAGACACATCACAGAGGCTCCTACTTTCACCAACATTTCACAGATTAAAGCCCACGACGTGCCCGTAGGCTCAGCAGTGGATTCTGGCATCCCGGAACCATCCCTCTGTGCATCAGTCCAGCTGGCCTATTTAGAAGACCAGCAAGGATCTTTCCTTTTCAGCCACAACCACTGGCTACTCCGCTCCACCACCCTTGATGTCTCTTTGATGGCCTGGCGTAGTGCTTGTCCGCTGATGCCCAGGTCCCTCATCAGCCTAATTGTTGATGTTTCCACAGAGCTCTGGCATTCGTCTTCTATAGGGCGGATTTTGACACTCCAGCCTAGCTGTTCAGCCTCTGTTGCAAGGTCGGAGTATCAGAGTTTTTTCCTTTCAAACGCTTCCTACACAGCATCCTCCCAATGAACTGTGAGCTCCACCAAGTATACCCTGCGCTGTGTGATGTACCACAGGACCAGATCAGGCCTCAGGTTTGTTATTGCTATTTCTGGTGGGACTGTGAGCCCTTGGCCCACATCCACCAGCATCTGCCAGTCCCTGACTGCCTCCAGTTCTCCCAACCTGGTCCTTGGTTGGAACTTGCAATGTCCTTGTTCCCCTTCTTGAATGAACTCCATTGGCACGCTGGAACTAGTTGTTCAAATCAAATCAAATCAAATAAACTTTATTGTCCTTTACAGGAAATCCGTCTTGGGTTCAGAGTGCATGAAAACTGTGTTGACATTGACACACAGTACACAAACAACAATAGACAAAGTTTATTCTTATTCTGTTCTGGGTGGCAAGGCATTGATGGTGGTCCTCTTGCTTTCCGGGGTTGCCGCCAGGCATTTAAGCATTTGGTTATGTCTCCAGGTGTACCTTCCTTGAGAGAGGCTTACTTTGCAACCAGTGAGGATGTGTCGGAGTGTAGCTGGTGTTGAACACAGGGGGCATGATGGATCTTCACCCAGCCACTGGTTGAGATTTTGAGGGGACGGAAGGACATCATAGGTGGCACAAATGAGGAAACTTATTCTGCTCCCCTACATGTCCCACATGTCACCTTCCAGCTGATCTTTTGTTTTTTTACACTCTCCCATCTTATCCACTGGCCCTGTTTGGCCTGTAACAGCCTTGGCACACCTGCTGGATTCCTCCTGTTGATGGATTTCAGCCACAACCATCTTCCTCTGTTCTTTTGAGGCTCCCTTATTCCAGCAAAGTGGTCTTTCGCCAAATCCGAAACCACTTCTTCCATGTTGGACCACAGTGTCACTATGGTGGAGGGTGGATTTTGCCTGTTGGACTGCATTCTTTGCCATCCACTACCTTCCTGTTGACAGGGTTGGGGCAGCAGCTCAGATCACTGTGTCTTTAGATTCTGATAGGGTCATCTCAAGCCTCTCTTTGGTGCATTTGAATTCCTCTGTGAGGCTAGAGAGAGGTAGTAGGAGTAGTCCTATAGGGCTATACTGCTCAGACATCGAAGCACACCTAACCATTTTCTAACGTAAGAGCTAACCGTCCTTCTCAGCTTCTCAACTGTTGTGAGGGTGATGTCAGGGTAGCGTTGTCAATGGTCTTCAGGGGTCTTCAATGTTTTTCAGGCCAAGGACCCCTTAAGTCAAAAAAAGACAGTGGAGGGACCCCCTACTACATATATCGTGTGAAACTAAGTTGTGCTTGAGGTCATTTTCTGAAAATTTTTTGGGTTCTCTCTTGTTTGCGCTTGGCTGTAAGCTGCTAATTCAGCAGCACTTTTAGGACTGCTAGGTGAATTCACCCTCTGCACTTCTGTTGGTGGTTTATGAGGTGGAGAGTCTTTCAGCGTCTCTTGCTTGAAAAGTTATAAAACGTTCTATTGAATGTCAGTCGACTTGGAATAATAATACAGCTGATGGGAATGAACTACACGTTATTACTGAAAATAAGTCTGCTACATGAGACTACTTTACTTAACACAAATATTGGCAAGTCAGAATGAAGGTATTAAAATTGTATTTAAACTGTGATACATTGATGATCCAACAACAACAGCCCCTTCAACTCAGCACTGGATAACCTGTATTATCAAAAACACCTCAATTTTCTCTGTTTAAAGGGGGACTAATGCTTTTTTTCAACCTGGGCCCTATTTTACGATTTACTTTTGTCTAAATGAGTGTTCAATATTTGACATTTCTCCAGTGCAATGCTCGGACTGACCTGAGCTCATTGAAATTGAAGAGCAGATGAGGAGAGAGAGGGAGCAGCAACAGGCAGAGGAACATGTCCGAATCCAGCTAAAGGTAAACACAGACATTCATTTCTCCTTTCCGTTATGTTGTCGGATAATTATACTAACAATCTAAGCGTATCTGTGTGGAAAAAAAATGCACTTTTAGTGGATGTATTTTGACGTATTTTGATGTTATTTGAGGCTATCCCAGTCCCCTATTATTTAATAATAGGGGACATTTTTTCAGCATCACTGTACAAATATGGACCAGTTTGACTACAATGAAGTTGGGGGTTAAGTGGTTTCTTTATATTTATTTTATTTATTGTTTTATATTATTTTATAGTATTTTTGGTAGAGGTGTATTTTAAAGATGCAACTGTACATGTATGCTTTTACAAGAAAATCCTGAATGTAAACAAAAAACATATTTAACATAGTATTCACAACATTTTAAAATTTAATGCAAGTGTTAGAAATTAACAAAGTTACTCAAGTGCAAAGTTTATCTTTTATTTATGTATTATGTCTCTGAGTTGGTGATGGCCATAGCCTGACTTTTGGGTTGTCCATCTGCCCATATGTATGTATGTACAGCCGTCTTTCTGTCCATCCGTCCATCCCATTCCTTTTTAATGTGATATGTTAAGAACACCTTGAAAGAATTTCTTAAGATTTGGTACAGTAATCCCCTTGGACAAAAAGATGAACTGTTAAAATTTTGGTGGTCAGAGGTTAAGGTTACTGTGACCTTGCATCTGTCTCATTCAACACAATACCTCAAGAACACCTAGAGGGAATTTCCTTAAATTTGGCAGAAAAGTTCAGTTGGATTCAACAATGAACTGATTAGATTTTGGTGGTCAAAGGTCAAGGTCACTGTGACCTTGCATTTATCTTGTATTCTAAAGAATACCTTGAGGTTATGTTGTCAAATTTGACACAAACATCCATTTGGGCTTAAGAATAAAGTTAGTTAAAATTTGGTGGTCAAAGGCCAAGGTCACTCTGACCTCACTAAACATGTTTTTGGACGTAACTCAAGAATTCCTTTACTAATAATGACAAAACTTCACACAAAATGCTAATAGGATATAAACGATGAAGTGATGACATTTTATATCCAAAGGGTCATAGGTCAGCTTCATTGTGACATCAATCAATCAATCAATCAATTAACTTTATTTGTAGAGCGCTTTTCCTGCACGGACATGCACAAAGTGCTTTACAGAATTAAAAGCAATTAACACAATTAAAGAAAGAAAAACAATTACAAAGAAAGCCCCTCCCTCCCACCCTCCATACCACACACACACACACACACACGCACACACACGCACGCATACACACACAATCACACGCAATAGGGAGACATGGCATGGCACTGAGGATCAAGGAAACGCCACCTTTGGGGTTGTCCTCACTGGGAGGAGCCGCAGGCCGTGCCATCAGGGGGACCAGCACCCAGGCCCCCCGACTCCGCAGGTGGACCCCCACATCGAAGGGAGGAACCACCAGCCGGCCGGGCCAAAGGGACCCAAGGACAGCACCCCCACTAGCAGACCTGACACAGCTCCCAGTGTGGAGGACCCCCCTGAGGAAACACTGGAGTTAAAAGCTAAAGACTAAAAGCATAAAATAGGACTAAAAGATATATAAAATAAAATAAATACAGTACCAAAAATAAAATGCGTAAGATTATAAATAAAATAGAATAGATACAGTACCAGTGATAAATAAAAACAGAAAATTATTAAGATTAATATCATCTAAAAAAGCAAGATAAAAGCAGCAACATAAAATAGGATAGAACCAGATAAGAACATAAGAAGAGTTTAAAATATTAGTTAAAAGCCTGATTAAAAAGGTGTGTCTTTAATCTTCTTTTAAAAATATCAACAGTCTCTGCAGTCCTGAGGCTCTCCGGCAGGCTGTTCCACAGGTGGGGGCCATAGTGGCTAAATGCTGCCTCACCATGGGTTTTTGTTCTGGGTTTTGGTATGGTTAAAAGGCCAGTATCGGAGGACCTCAGGGTCCGCGAGGGTTGATATGGTAAAGCAGATCAGATAAATAAGAGGGCCCAAGGCCGTTAAGACATTTAAAAACCAGTAAGAGAACCTTAAAATCGATCCTGAAGCGGACGGGGAGCCAATGCAGCGACTCTAAAACCGGTGTAATGTGCTCCCGCCCTCTGGTCCTCGTCAGCACGCGTGCGGCTGAGTTTTGTAATAATTGGAGATTTAAAATACTCTTTTTGGGAAGACCAGAGAGCAGGGCATTACAGTAATCTAAGCGACAGGAAATAAAAGCATGCATTAGCACCTCCGTACTGGCCTGAGAGAGAAACGGGCGGACTCTGGCTATGTACTTAAGGTGATAAAAACCTATTTTCGTTATATTTTTGATATGTGGGATAAAATTCAGCTCAGAGTCAAAAGTCACACCCAAATTTTTTACTGATTGGGTTGGTTTAAGATCCTGTAGTTTTGGTAAAAGTTTCTCTCTCTGGACTTCAGGACCTATAACTAAAACCTCAGTTTTGTCCTGGTTGAGCTGTAGGAAATTCTCTGCCATCCATGACTTGATGTCTACAATGCAGTTAAAAAGGGCATCAATTGGCCCTGTGTCATCAGGAGACACGGCGATGTATAGCTGTGTATCATCGGCGTAACTATGGAAGCTGATGCCGTGTCTCCTGATGACGTCCCCAAGGGGAAGCATGTAAAGATTAAAGAGAAGTGGACCTAAAATTGAGCCTTGGGGCACCCCACATCCAATTTCATGGGTTCCTGAGGAACATGTATCCATACTTACATAAAAGCATCGGTCTGTGAGATAAGAACAAAACCAGTTAAGAACAGTACCGGAGAGGCCAACCAGGTGTCTGAGTCTTCATAATGTTCATCATACTGTACATCATAATGTTCTGCAAAAACATCTTTCTGGCCATGAACCAACATCCTATCTCTGAAACAGAGGGCGAGATATTTGGTCAGATACTGAATTGGTGACACTAATCTTAGGTGTCCACCTTGAAACTGTGCTGATTGTATAGATGTTCTGTCTTGCAGGGTTGAAGATGTGTGTGAGGCATTCATGTTTTCACAGACATGAATGTAAACTGTAAGCAAAATCTGACTGATATGAGGAGGCATACATCCACAGGGTGGTAATTCTAATTTTACTTATTTGTAGTTTCATGACATGTTGTCTCATATACGTTAACATGTTGGTTTCCAATAAGCACTACAGGGCAATAAAGACAAAATATAATAATCAAGGCCTGTAATGCAAACAAAGTGTAGCCATACTTCAATATAGTCCTTGCTCACTGCAGCTTTTTCAATTCCCTGACACCAAAATCAGCAATGTTGTAATGATGGTGCATGCTTTAATCTGTTTGTACATATAAAAGAACAATAATAATGACATATGTATCAGTTATTTACCGCCTGCAGCAGCTATGTCATTTCCTTTAATTAATCAAGTTGCTAAAAGCTCTCAGGCAGCAGTTACACTCTTACGGTCATGTTATCTCATTATGAGTTGTAATTGCACTTAAAAACTTGTTTCAGACTGCTACGACTCTCACTTACTAGTAATTTAAATTTCTGTGGAAGGTGTCATTTAGCCTAATCACTGACATTAATTATGCCTTCTTAATTAGACACCCATGGTTTCTCTTGAAAACTAGTAATATCAAACTTTCACAGAAGTTGAGACTCAAATGATTTCACAAAACAAGAACCTCATCTCAAGAAAAAAAGACTAAAGGAGACAATTCATTCATATTTCTTCAGACACTAAAGCCTTATCACAGACTGAATAGTCCTTTAATTAAAAAACAGAAATGTGTGAAATAATGCTTTTTAATAAAGTGAATACAGCATCACACTGAGATGTGCAGTCAAAATAGTAAATTAGTGGAGAGGCTACACCGAAATGTCTTTTTTTTGTAATTTGTCAAAGTTAGCATGGTTTATCTGGTCTTTTACTTCAATATATTTTTTAGCTGAGGATTGTAGGCTCAACTAATGGTAGATGCCTTATCATCATTGGTGCTTGACTACACAGTAAGCAGTGCTTTCTCAGTAAGTGACATGTGGAATTCTAACAGCATCTAATTGTGAATCTGTAAAATGTTGTTTCATCTGAATTTGCGTGGTGGAAGCTGCAGTCTAGTTCCTTTCAGCACAGATGTTATTGTCTTTGATTTTGATAAGCGCAGATCTATTCCTCCTCAGTTCTTCTCCTCTCCTCTCAGCTACAGTACACTCATTCCTGTGAGACAATCAGGCCAATCAAAAGATGTTTACCAGCCATTAACAGTTTCTGTTCACCTCAATGACAGAGGAAACGAGGAGAGTGGAAAGAGAAGTAAACAACTTTCTGAGACGTCCTTAATTGTTTTTACTTCATTTTGACATTAATTAGGTTGAGATATAATGTGAGAGCATGAGAGAAGAGAAGGCTCCAAGTGGGACTGAGAACGTAGACAATGAGACTTTTCTCCAGCGCTTATATGTCTATTATGGGCCTCTAAGTGGATGCTTTGCAACACTGCATACTGTCTGATAATTAGCATTTACATTATATCTGTTGGCAGGATGAGCCTCATTGTTCTATCACTGTAGGTATCTATTGAATGCTGGCCTGTCCATATCCAAGTAGCCATTTGAGCTCACCTCCTGAATGGTTTACGTTAAGGCCACTAAAACATGGGAAAGATATGAGGTTTGGTCAAGGAAAGAAAACATCAACAAGCCTATTTCCTGCTTCAAGTCAGCTGGCCTTTTTCATAGTTAACCAAGACCATGATCTTCACCTTACCTTCTTAACCAAGGCTTTGGTGAGAGCAGTTAATTAAACCAAGTGGAGACTTGTTAAATAAGAGTGTCCTTGCAATTTTTATTAGGATAAAAAAACAGTCAAAAATAATCTGGGTGGCTTTACATTTCTTACACCGCGTATTATATTAATGTAATTTTTAGAAGAGTGTTGCCATATCTCATCAACAACAAAGATAGACTGTCCATCAATCCATTTTCACCCACTTATCTGGGGCCAGGTCGTGGGGCAGCAGACCAAGCAAAGCACAATAGCTGTCCCTTCCCCAACAACACTTTCCAGCTCCTCCTGGGGGACTCGATTCCAAGGCCAGATGAAATTTATAAACCCCCCCCCAGCGTGTTCTGGACCTACCAGAGGGACATGCCCAGAACACCTGCAATGAAATCTGTTATAGATATTCATGGTCTCCACTGCGTGATTCCTAGTAATTTTGGTGACCTGAACTCCAGTGGACCAGCCAACAGACACTGCCATAAACTAAAACGGTGTTAGGACTTTCTTTGTAATATCACTAATAGATAAGTCCTGGTGATATTTCTTATGGCAAAATATTTTTTCTCTGCAGTGGCAATCTGTTCTCATCAGGGCATCAAATATGGCAGCCTGGTCAGTGGCTCTTGGCTTCTGATACCAAGGCACCCTCGACCATCTGTATGAGACGCACTGGGCTCCAATGTAAACCCATCCACGGCATTAACGTAAAGAGCCTTAAAGTGCAAGTAAGGCAGGAGGGAGGCAAGGTAGGTGGGTCAAACACACACTGGACTTTCACTCAGGAGACCAGTGTTTGTGTCCCTTGTAAAACCAAAAGTCAGCTTTGAGTTTTTTAACTACGTAATGTAGTTAGTGTCATGTGACATATGTGGCGTACATCACTGACATACTTGTTTACTTACTGTTACGTAACAGACATACCTCTATTAAACCAAACCATGACATTTTTTCTCAACCTAACTAAACAGATATGTTGCCTAATTCAAAAGTACTTTTGGTGGCGAAACCTACATTTCTTGTTAAATTTGTTCGGAAAGACACTATAGAATCTAACAACATGTCATGATATGCTGTCTCTGAGTGCTGAAAATGACACTAGCGGTTCTTAGCGCAGAATCCTCCCCTTAAAAAAAGTCTTCAAAGGCGCTAAATTCATTCATCTAAAAATAAGGTCTTATTTGGTATTAAAATATCTTAAATCAACCTTTCAAATCTTAAAATTTCTAAAACTTAGGACAAAAAAGTTAATTAATTCCTACTTCCTGAGGTTGCATTGTAAAATCTCAAAATAATTGGTAGCATTTTTTTTTTTTTTAATATATAATTTATCAAATGCCTCTTGCATTAGCATTATGGAGTTCATGGAACCAACAACACTCATATTTTTGAGCACTACCCTGAAGACGACCATGCCGGTTGAAACGCGTTGGTATCCCTTACAATAAAGGATTTTTATTCCTATCACCATCAGAGTGCCTCAGTCTGCCTCTTTGTGGCCAACTTGACATCTTTTTTGAAGGCCTTTCTCTCTCTTCTGTTTTTCTCATATTTTGTTTCTAGCAAGGATGCTCAAAGCAGAGGTCCTATCACACTGGTACCAACAAAAGAGAGGACTCTGTAGCAGGACTCAAAAACACAAGGACTTTAATGAAGGTCGGTGAACAGAATAACAGCCCAAAAATAACAACAAAGTTCCCCGAAGCTTGAGCCTTACGCAGAATGCAAAAATGCAAGATATCTGATCAAAAACTAGAGAACACTAGGAACGAATGGCTAGAACGTGTGCTCCAAACTACAGAGACGAACTAACACAGACAAAGGGCAGCGGGTGGACTACATACACAAGGTTGGAGGGGTAATGAGGGACAGGTGAAACCAATCAGGCCAGGGCAGGTGATCAAACAGGAGGGAAACTTAAGGGGCCAGGAAGCGAAGTGCCTGAAAAGAGACAAGGGTAAGTGTCAAAATAAAACAGGAAATACTAACAAAACTGAAAACAAGGAAACTTGACCTTGATGGGACTTCAGGGTGTAATAGGTCCACTGTCTGCTAGCTATCTGTCCACTGGACGACATCGGGAATTGCAAATTCAATGAGAATTTTTATATTTTTGATGCCATGATGGCATTGAAGACAGTGGATACCCACAGGCAAGGTGAAAAACACAAAATCATCAAGATATCAGGACCACTGACCAAGCTGCTGTATTTGACGAATTGGGAGTTAGAATGTGTTGGCAGTGGATTTAAAAAGCTGAGAAAGTTTCAACTGTGCACAACACTGATGGCATTATGATCATGATGGTCAGCAACATTGTCAAGCAACAACACAGAGAAATATGAATCATAGCAGAGGCTGAGACTCATATTTCTGCATGTGTTAGCAGAATGCCTCAACAATTGACCTGCAGCCTCAGGTCTCGGTCCAGATCATCACCAACTGTGAAGAGACTATTCCATTAGGTCAATCTGTCTGCAACTGGTGATCGATAAAGTTCAATAAAGTGATAAAATACTTGAGTGAACAGACTTCACTGGGAATTGGACAAAAACATTTTTGACTGATAAAAAAAATCCCTATGGCCATGGACAACCAAAGTGGGTATTGATTTTTTTTTTAATGTTATTATTATCATTAATTTGCCAAAAGGCCCATGCAGACATAATTCTGTATTAGACCTCGGGAGGATACAGGCATTCAAAAGTTCCATGGATATGTAAAAAATCTTGACTGCAGTATAACAACCATGAAAAACTTAAACAACAAAAAAACAAACAAACAAGAATGAGCCTGTGATAGGCCACCTAAGCAAAGCAACATCGAGGTAGGTGGCCTATCAAAACTTGGAAAAAATAATTTTCTCAAGCTTGAGATAGGCCACCTACCCAAAACAGCCTCTGGCAAGTATACCTTCCTTACCAGCAAGCTGCCTTTTCACATACAGCTGACCCTGGATTTTTAGTGCATCCAAACAATATCCCAAGTTTCCCAAGTATCCTATGATGTCAGAACTGGTTAAGGTACTGTCGGAAACTGAGGACAGAATTAGAGCTTACCTACGGCTTGTTGTACAAGAGAGTAAAAAAGTTCCATCATTATCAAGCTATCATTTTCTTGAGATTTCATCAGCTACTATCAGCTACTTAGGCAAGATGGATGTGTCTGCACACTTTGTCATTTTGTTTTTATAATAGATAAGAAATAGCTACAGTGCAAAAAGCCACTGGTGTCTGGAAGACTATGCCCAATTTACTGCCAGGCTGAGCACTGTCAACAAGAAAGAGATCAAATTTCAGTACAGATGAGAGCAGAGCAGTGCACGTTGTGTTTGTTTGCTAGAAAGTTCATGTGGTTTTTTTGGGGTGCAAGACAAGATTAGACATGGTAGAGTTAGCCTCTCAAGAAAATCATGCTAGCAGCACAGCTCTAGGGATTGCAATATCCCTATAATATCCCTATGCAATATCAGCCTGTCAGTAGGTTGTTTCACTGCTTCGGCCCATCTTTTGGATCAGTTGCAATGTAATTCTATGGACACATTCAAAGTTCCCAGAGGATGAATCCTAATGACTGGCTTTTCCTATATTGCCACTATGAGGTTCACATTTATAGCTTTGAGTTAAATTTCTCAGTAAACGTTTCAATCAATTGACATAAAATGTGGTTCACCCATTATGATCTACTCTGGAAGAATTGTCACACTGGTCATTTTTCAAATGCTGCCTTATGATAAAACACTTGCAAAACTACATTCCTATCAGCCTGTATTTTTTGCTCAGGACTAATTGACAATATCAGTATGCTAACATACTCCCCTATAATCATAACTACTAAAGTGTCAGCATGTTAGCATCATTGTGAGCCTGTTAGCTTGCTGATTTATGTAGGTGCAACAGCTAAAATGGCAATTATTTAATATGATTTAATTTACATTAAATCAACTCTGTGCACCACCCTTCGAAAAGTGAAAATGATAGCCAGTTAAGTTATGTAGTCTCTTAGTCTAGCAGGCTATATTTAAGAGACTATCTGAATAAAAATGAATGGACAAATTTATTTGTGTAGTTCCAGTGGTCCCTTCAATTATCTACACATCCTCACAGAGACATGCATGATAACTGGTGACTCTAAATTGCCTTGTGGGGTGGCACAGTGTTGCAGTAGTTAGCACTCACATAGCTATTAGTTAGTGATAGTGTGGGTTTTCTCCAGCTTCCTCCCACAATCCAAAGACATGCTGGTTACGTTAATTGGTGGCTTTAAATTGCCAATAGGTGTGAATGTGAGTGTGAATGGTTGTCTGTCTCTATGGGTCAGCCCTATGATAGTCTCGCTCACCAGACCTTTCTCAAGAAAAGAAAGGTCTGGCTGGGCCGACTCTCACTTTAAGATTGGAGGAAAAAACGCCCCGGCTGCTTGTATTTCTTTCAATCAATCACAATCGTTCTGGGCGGTGCCACAGCAATGGTGCGCTTGCAAAAATATTGCCAGGGGGGAAACAGGTTTTGGTGTAACATGCCCACAAAAATATCACCTACAGGACGCGAACCATGGCAGAAAAATGGCTACATCCCCGCAAGATCAAACACCACAAAAGTTAGTAAAGGACATGTTGAAAACAGTTGAAAACTGCTACACAACTGGAGGTGGTAGGGCGGGACTTCAGCGGGTGGCTCGTTCTTCCCAATGAGAGGCTGATCTATGCAGCGAACTACTGCCCACTCAGACTAGCTCTATGATAGTCTAGTGGCCTGTTCAGGGTGAACCCCCAACACATTCTCACTCCAACCTCATCACACATCAATGTGTGGTTGTGGACTTTGCACTTCTACATATGACGTGCAGGGTACCCTGGGTGCATTGGTTGTTGATGTTCTGGGACGTCAACTTCAGCCTGTTACATGCATTGTCTGTTTTCAGTATTTTCTTCGGTTTTCACAAGAAATGTACAGTTTGCATATAGACTTTCAAAATAAACACACCATGTTGGTACAACACTGCAAATTGATGTTTTCTTCCGTAAACAACAAACGCGCATGGTTACATTGAGTCAACACACACAGACATGGTTTAGGCAACAAAAGCATGTGGTTGGGTGTGGAAAAAGAATAAGGTTTGCTTTTACAATCATACGGAAAGTGAACAGTGACCCCATCACTCCTCTCGGCCGCCTCACTCGGACTTTCACCCTATTAACTTTTGTGGTTCTCCCACAGCATTTCCCCGACGCACACAATAACAGCAACCAGCTGGGTGTCATGTTGACGTGAAAGGACGGCTTATTTTGCTGGTGTCTGACCCAATCTGCCCAGTTGCCGGTATTCGACAACTTCGGAGTGAGACCAAGTTGGTAATCCACGTATCGCCCCACCTGTCAAATGGGATGAGCTCCAGCACCCTTGTGACCCTTAAGAGGATAACCGGTCACAGAAAATAAAATAAACGTGTTTAACTCCGGTTGATGTAGGTAAATTTTCAGTCTTTACAATGTGCACCTGGGGGTGAACTGAGAATGCCATGATCAGGTGACTTGGAGCACCTTTCTGGTGCCGCTCTGGTTTAGATGATCCCGCCTGAAAATTAACAAATTCAAAGCTCTACTATATCAGGTTTTGGACTGCCATCAATGCTTTTAAATGCAACCCAGTCTGTGAATTAGCTTGCAGAGACTTAAACTTTTACAGCATTTTAACAAAGATTGTAATGTTGTTGAGCTGTTGAACAATGACGGTTCTTACCTTTGATGGAACAGGGACAACTGGGGAGTACGAAATCTTGGCAGCTCTCATATTTTTTTATTTTATCTTTTTTTTTTTTTTATTATCCAGTGTATGTTACCCTAAACAAAATCAAACAAAGCCTCTTTAAGCACCCCAATAGGTCACCGAGCTTGTACATCTACTTGTTTTGTGAGGAAGGAGACTGGATTTCATTTTCTGGGTTGATCAGGTAATTAGTTTGCAGGATGCAAAAACTCTAGATACTTGGTGTGAAAGCACTCTCTCTAGCTGCAGACTGTTATGCTGGTTTCATTGTTTCACACTCAACTGCCCTCCTTCAATGCTCAAATTTATTGATCTTAACTGACAAAAAGTGTAATAGAACAACAGGCTACAGCCTCAAATGCAGTCAATCACATAGTTTTGAATGGCCTGAAATTGTGCATTTCTATGTTAGCTTTGATTTTAGGGACACTGGCCTTTAACATAAGGAAGTCTTTTATGTTTCTAACGCTGTGTTCAGTCTCTGGTGTATGGAGCAAGTCTCAGCTGCAGAGAGCAGATGTTTGCATGAATTAAATATTTGTTGAGGCTGAAGTAGAGCGGTGTGACGGCAAAGACATGTTTTCTGTCACTGCTTAAAAAATACAATAAAAAGCACAAAACCTGAAATACTGTACATATCCTGGGCATGCTTTACATTATTTATCACATAGTAAAGCATTGCTCCAGGTCATAAGCACCACTGCCAGTGACAACTTAGAGTGGAAACCTCCAGATTCTTGTTACATGTATCATCTGTATAGCAAATGAATGAGAATATGAAATTGCTTCTGCATGCAGCTTCAGTGGAGGACGAGAAAACAGATTCAGAGTGTTATGGCAGACCCCCTGCTGCGGTTGTACATAATTGATGCACCGGAACCCTTAAAACACACTGTGTTTAGGCTCAAAGACACACTGGTGTCATTTAGAGAACTGCAGTTAGCGGTTGTTGGTAATGTAGCGGACAGACCACAATGAGCTCAGTCCAAGGTCGGGACTTCTGAGGGATCAAAAAATCAATAGGTTTGTCTTGTTTCTGGATAGGTGCCACTGTGGGGAACACTGCTGTTTGTGCACCTTGGAAAGGTCTGTTGGTAGTGCAGTATAGTAAAAGATATAATGTCTTCATATATGTATTAGACATGAATAAAACCTGAAAATAAAACACCAAAAATATGGAAAACACACAGTCTTAAGATACAACATTTTATTATTGTCAGTCTTAAATATGAGCACACACTTTTCATCAAGAAAATACATATGAACCAACAATCCTTTACAATGCAGGGAGTCAAATAGCATGATGCCCCCCTCCACTTGGGAAACAATCCAATCTGAAGAGAGCCCTGTGAACTTGTAGCCAGGCAAAGGGCAGAATTTTATATATGTGAATCTTCCAAAATAAATCCCAACAGGTCATGAGACTACTTCATGCGTCTGCTATGATAATCCCCTGGCAGCTGAAGCAAAGGTTTCATTTCTCATGTCTAACCAAAGTTCACATCCAAAAATGTTCTCTTTCAGACTCCAATGCAAATCACACAAATGTCACAAAACACCTAAAATGAATAGTACTATCTGGTAGGTGCAATACAAGCTCAGTCATATTTCCTAAATGGTATCAAATTTTTCTTTAAAGACTGTTCTCTCTTGCACATATGAAGACAAAGGAAAGAAAATATATCCATAGTGTTTTTTTTTGTTTTTGTTTTGTTTTTGTTTTTGTTTTTTTCCCCTCGAACTCAGCCCATCTTCCAACTGGGCCCATGTTTACTTGGGCTGAGAGGGAGAATGAGTCCTGCAATCCTTATGCAGTCTTCAAACAGACAATGGAATTGGTCATATCACCATAAATATGCAGCGCTACTGCCAAAATATAAGCCTTCATGGGCTGTGATTCAGAATTGGCTGACTGGAGTCAGACAGAAACAGGAAAAGTTATGTGTATTCAGGCCCTCTCAGTGCAGTTTCCCAGCTGAACTTTGGGGGTGGATCAGAAATATTTTACTAGAGTACTTCCAAGATCCTCTCCCCGGGCTGGTAGATTTTATCATTATAAGTTTGGCTTGAATGGGACTTGCAGTGTGTCTTGCATATCCTTTTAAAAGTCATGCTTGGTGGGAGTTTGAAGCATTTGCATATGCTCTAATAAGAAAGCACAGACAGGCTTTTTTTAATGCCATGCAGGAAGAAACTGCAGTACGACTGCCTGCTATTTTTTCAGAGATGCAAAATTATTTTCAATTATACAATTGTTCATTTCCCTTTGAAATAGGAATGTCAACACCTGCTGTGTTCACTTTGCCTCACCATAATGCATGTTACAGTATATGTAGCTGTTGGAAGCATACAGCATGGGGAAAAACAATCAATCAATAATTTTTAACTTCTTTAACTCCTGAAGTGACTGGTGGCTTTAACAGGATGTTACTGTATTTAGCAAAGAGCTGCAATCATGTGTGAGACTTATACAATAGAGGATGAGTCCAGTTAACAACAGGACAGTATGAAGGCCAACTGAGATTTTAGTAGTTTTCTCGACTAAATGAGCCATAACATGGCAAATAGCTGGGTTGTGCAACACAAAGCATCACACAGCATCTCACTAAATGTAATGTGATTGTGTTTATTTAGCTGCTCTGCACGCCAGCTTGTCTAACCTTGAGGCCAAGTGCCCATAATACACCGAAAACACTGGTGCTAAGTAACACCAAAGGCCTCAGGTCAGAAAACAATCCAAATTAAGCCTTTAAAGAAGCAGCCTGCATAGGTTTTCTCCACATGGCTTCTTCTTGTTACACGTTTGGAACAGCGGGGATTTGAGAACAAGGAAATGAAGATGATACTTTTTCTGTTAGCTGCACTTGGCTAAGACCAAGGCCAAAACTTTAGGAAAATGATCTAGCAGGATTTCCAGCAGTGATCTGATAGGTGCTGACTGTTTTCCATCTCCAGTGAAAAGACAGAATATCTCATCCTCAGATCACAGATCAGACTGCTCTTTGCCTCGATGCTGCTTCCTCAGCTCAGTGCTTCGCAGTTTACAACATTTTGTCTGTGACCACAGATCTCATCAGAGTTAATAAACATTATGCTTGTTTGTTATTGAGAAATAGCAGGGTTCCTCTTAATGATCGTCTAAAGTCAGGATATTAATGTGCACAGTTTTAGTTTGTAGTCTGTGATGCTCAGTGCAGCCTCAACTCTGAATCGCTGCCATATTGGCCATATGGCATTGCTATTATTAGGTGGATTATTAAGGGAAGTCAGCTATACAATCACCCTCTTACCTTGGGTTATGTGTGATAAAAGCATTCATTTCCATTTAATCTAGACATACATGTTATATTTTGACAGCAGCCCTGCTGGTTTGTACGGATCTGTCTACAATCTAAAGGTAAGTGCTTACATGGGTTTGTCCTCAGTAATAGTGTGCTTGACTTGAGAAATTATACTGTACTTGATATGATATTTTAAAAAAAACCAACAACATCACAATCATTAAGGACAAAGCAATAAACTGCAAACATTTAGCTGTCTGCAATGTCCTTTCAGAAACCTGTGGAGTGCTGTGATACTCCAGGAGAAACAATACTGACAATACAACAGTGTGGAATAAAGACGGTGTGAACAAGCCTCACTGTCATTACAGCCTACACAAATGCACACCCATGACCAGATCTAAATATACTTTAAGGTGGTAATTGCTGTGCAATAATTGGGCAAATTGCTGAACAACTGCTCAGAGGTAGTAAAAAAATAAGATAAATGACCGGTTTTTACAGTGTGTGCTTGGCTGTTCTACAAAAAAATTGTGGGTGGAAATATACAAGGATGTCTCATCTCAGTAGAGTGTGGCATGTGTACATGTATGTGCAATGTATCCTCATGCACTGTTGGTACGTTTTCCTACTAAAAGTAATGCACTGAAATTTGTACATATCCCATGTAATGATGAGCCCTTGATTTGTGGATAACATGTATATTGGAAGGTTGCACGTGACTAATGTCCTGATGGAGTACAGAAGGAAGCAGTCCCGAGTGGTCCATTTAGTAGGCAGGCTGGGGTGGTGGGATGGGTCACTAAACACTTAACTTTCCACCGCAACATTCACCAGGAGAGTGGTGTTTGGATTTTGGAGTTATTTTAAGGTATGTCCTCACCATGTTTCTTTCCCTTAAACTAACCTACGTAGCTTAACATGCCTAAACCTAACCTCCGTAACTTTACATTAATTACGTAACTTTACATAAAAGACGTAACGTCCTTTATGGAATGAGAACAGGCTGGGATATCATATGAACCATTGTATGAGGAAACATCACCTCATACAACAACCTGCATGATATCCTATGAATTAGGATCCTCACGAATGGCATTATGTACTTAACGTGAGGTAACTTAATTTACGTAGGTTAGATTTAGTAAAACAAAAACAAAAACATAGTGGCAGCGCACCTTAAAGTGACTTAAATTTCCCGCAAAGTTCACATGGTTCCAAACACCAGTCTCCATGGCAAAGTCCTGGGTGAAAGTCCTGTATTTTGTGACCCATCCACCACCCCAAACTACCTATTTACGGGATCGCTACCCAAATACATGATACACTAGCCGTCCCAAATATGTGGGTTATAGACAAATTACTGGCTCATGATTACCAAGAATACGTGGAAACGTTGCTGCATTACCTTTTGTAGGAAAATGTATCAACTGTGCATGAGAACTGCCTGGTGTGTTTGAAAGGAGGAGATGAAGTGAGGTGTGTGTATTTGTTAAGTGAAATTTCTGGGCTAATTATTAAGCAAGGTGTGCAGTACATTCCAGTCCTTTTCAAACTTTCAACTGAATTCAAAAAGATGTGGCTGTGATTGTTTGTGCATATTGACAGCAAACCACTTCATGCAAACCCCACTGATGGATCCCAACACAGACCTCCATGGGAGGTGATCTGACTTCAGTTCATCGTACGTGTGGTTAATCTTGTGGCAAAATGACGTGAGATCAGCAGTGCCATCCTTCAAGCCGGGACGGAATAATTACCATGTCATTTCCAAACATCACTGTGCTGGAGATAAATAATAGTCTGCAGTGTCTCTCTCTCTTTGTCTTGTGCGTGAAAACAAACCATGATTAGCCTGTCAGATTCAGCTGATGATTACCCTGATCAATTTCAATAATGGCCCTATCTGTTTCATGCCGCTTTGATTTGGATATTGGCTCTTTTTTCACATCAAGAAGCACAAACCTTGTTATACCCAAAAGCCACAATGGGGCTGAGTTCAAAAGAAAAAAATGAGGTGCACATAAATATGGGACTGCAACCTGACCAGAGCAGTGGCAAGCCAGGGAAAAGGGGAGGAAAGGCTGAATGTGAACACAGCAGAGATCATTGGCTCTGTCTCGCTCATCTCTGTGTCTGCTCAGTATCCACTGAGCTTGCATTAATTTAAAATAACCATATGTGAAAACACACTCGATCAGAGCCGTGGGATCATAAGAAGCGCTTCATTGCCCCACCACTAAACAGACACACACACACACACACACACACGCTAATTTGTTGTAATTCACTGTTCCTGTTTGATGTTGTGTTAATGGAATTCTACAAGTCCTTTAGTGCAGCTCTCATTGAAACCAGCAGTCAGTAGACAGTTGCGTTGTAGGTCCACAAACACAAACTGCTATTTGTTTTGCAAGAGAGGCTTGATGTTTAAAAAATTCCCCTCCACATTACAAAACCAGTAGACTAACACCAATTCTTGCTTTTTTTGTTGTCACTATTTTCCACTACTGGGGGGTGGGGACCTGAGTGTGGTCTGGCAGTTGGTGTGAGTTGTTTGCCAACACAAGAAATGTGAACAAGATAAATGACTGGCTTTAATTCTTGCTGACGTGTTGTGACAGGTTTCTGATTGTTGCATAAAATCGTCACGCTCACAACAAAATAAGGTAATGCAGGTCTGTCCTCTTTTCGCTACCTCTCAAGATGCCAGTGATACTCTGTCTGTGCTGAACCTCTACCATAATATATCACAGAGATATGATTTTCTAGTTTTCTCACATATCCTGTCCTTTCTGACAATGAAAGCTATCTATCAAGTGCAGTGGTTCCCACAGAATCGCCTTTGTCATTTGTATTATTTTGTGTCCCATGTTCTAAATTCAGAGGTTTTTGTGGGTCTGTGAAGACAATGCAGGCAGAGTTCTCCATGAATTCTTTTTGTCCTCTGCAGCAGTTTGTGACTCATAGGGGGGGATAAATGATCTGTCAGTCTTTTCAGAGCTGATCAGATCAGATCGATGGATTAGAGGAGCAGCTACTGTGAGTGAATGCAAACTTTTAGACTAAGTAGAATGGAACAGCTAAGTTTCACTGTCTAACATTCTATTACTTAGTCTCTGGCCCGGGTGCACTCACTTATAACACCATGGTGTTGTATTTTGTATGTTTTCATTGTGGCGGGCCACAAATAAATGTATGTTTGGGAAACTCTGAAGTGATAAGAGAAGTTGTAGATTTTTTTTACTCAAACCTCTGATCAATGTCAGTTATTGCAATTGGCTTACATATTGTAAAGTAAGCCTGCAATTCTTTTCTTTTCAATAAGAGCTGGAAATGTGATGTTCAGATGTGCATTCCACAGTCATAAACCACATACTGTACATTTTGGTTTAAAGGTATCTATCATTTTAGATTTCCAAATGTTATGTGATGTTAAACTCATATTAAAACACAACATATTTGTCCTCTTGTCTGCTAAAAGACAATACTGTGGAAAGGTGTTTGTGTTTGTTGGATGTTGAGACTAGGGAACAGAAACCCTATGAATTATGGAGCTGTGCGAACTGCTAAAGTCTTTGGGTTATTGTTGTCTAAGTACATGCAAGTGTTCTATTAACATGATCTTACTGAGTGGTCTCTAACCCTCCAGTGCTGGTTTGCAACATGAACAGGAACATTTTTCAAATAACTGCCGTGTAGAAATGGCATGATGTTCAAACAAGTAGCAACAGCATTAATAAATTTGCATTATTTAAGTCAGACATCGACTCCACACAAGTGGAGTAAACTCTTCCTCCATTTTTAACTACATAATTATAACATAATTATTCTTGACACCATTTCTGTGTACAATTGTACTGGTAAAGGAAAAAAAAGACAACAAAGACATAAAACTAAGATATTTGTCCTAAATAATTACAACTTCATATTTTCCCTTCTTGAAAATAGTCAAAATTAAAATTGGAAAAAAAAGAAATAAAGATTAGCATAACACAACAGCAAGTATATCACTACAGTGCTGAGAACAAAAATACTTGAAGGTCAAAAACAATTGTGTTTCAACAACCGGACTGAATGATAATTATTATAGATTAAAATATGATAATACCAGGCTTTCTGCCTTAGGGTAACCTAAATTCCTTCTGCTTCAGTGTCTCAGTTTGACTTTGAGGTATTTAACATTCACCTCCCATACTTGCTGTAAATTTGCCTTTTCCTGGAGTTGAGATGAATATGCAATGCAGTTAAAAACAAAGAAAAATCCATTTGAATAACCACACCACAATTAAAAAATCTTATTTTTTCCTCCGAGACATATATGTAAAAAGAGATAATCCAGAATAATATAATTTAGAGAGAAAATTTCCAACATAATACAACTAAAATGTGAAACATTTGTTACATCCTTGAAAATCTAAAAAAACAAAAACAAACAAACAAACTTTTGTTATGTACTTATTTAGTGGGTCAACATCATTACGTAGCAGGATACTTCATGCACTCACTGTGCATCAGTTTATGGTTCCAGTTGAAAAAAGAAAAACACACACCACCACTCTCTCTCTCACTCTCTCTCTCTCTCTCACACACACACACACACACACACACACAGACACACACACACACACACACGCACGCAAACAATACTTGTGTTCACATCCATTCCTCTTCAAAATCTGAGCAGGAACGGCAGGATCACCATGAAGAGCAGACAGGTGTGTGAGTGCACTCCCATTGCGCCACCACTGCCATCTTGAACTGCTCTCGGTCCTGATGGGGAAAGGGAAGGAAAAAACAACAACAAACAAAACACTTTCAGTTTTTACCTTTTAAGGTAAGTTATTAGATGAACTGCCTATCCGCCGATTACAGTTCAGTGGCTTAATATGCTTATAACTTAACCCTCAACTTAATTACTGTAACTTACAGTGCAAACCTGTAGTGTAAGCTGATTATTGTTCTTTTTTTCTTTTTTTTTTAGAATTACTGGGGATAAGGAGCTACCACAGAATTTATAACACTAACTTTGACCCTTGAAAGCTGTTACTTTTTGTCTGTGTATGTTCATTGCAACTACATAATTTTTTTATGGTTAGTTTAAACACTCACTGCGGGCTCAACTGCTAAGGTTAGTAACTTGAACCACAGGACAGGCTGTACTAACTGTATTAACATCTAACCAAAACCATGATCTCTAGGCAAATAAGCAAGTTGCCTAAATTTAACCGCATGTGGGACTCAAGATGCCAACCACAGTCTCTGGTGTCAAAGTCCTGAACTTTACAGGCCCACCATCCAGCCCTGACCTTGACCAAAATGTGAGAAACATATAATAGAAACAAATAATTCAGGGAGGTATTATGTTTTTATGGTGGATAATAATAAGACAATTTTAAGTTAAACTAATGTCAATGCCAAATAGACACTAATTCCGTGGTTTGAAGTACCTCAAGGTTCTATCCTAGGTCCTCCTTTGTTTTCACTCTGTGTCCCTGAAATATATTGTTAACATCATACTTAGCTTATAAGTCAATATCCAGGATATGCAGCTAAATCTCTTTATATCTGACAGCTAAAATAGTTTATTTTAGAAACATAAATTGTGAGTGAATCAATCTTCACTTTGTTCTTGTCAAAGTAATGGCATTTCTCAAACAGTCTGTCCATAATTGACAAACATCATGCTGTTTTCTCAAACAGACGTGACTTAATATGGATGGGTGATTATTTAGATAATAATGGTGGATGGAGGCAGGAAACTAGAGGTGGGAATCAGTCTTTGTTGGGAACTATAAATGAACAGCACATAGAATGGTAATGATACATACATTAAAAGCTTCCATTTATGAGGCAGGAGGTGAACGGGTACAGCAGAAAGCACCTGTTTTTAAGCGTGATGATCAAAATGACATGGTCTGCAGCATCAAATGCAGCACTGAGGATTAAAACTGAACATTGCTCTGCATCTTTTGCTTAAAGGCCATTCTATCTTTAACAATGACATTCTCCGTACTAAGAACCTCTTTTTAAGGGGTTGGGGGTATAGGTGACAGAGGAATCATGTATAATATAGCGAATATGAGTAAATCGAAATTCCTATCTATTTTAGCATATAACACAGGTCTTTGTCACATGTTATATATTATGATGTCCCATTTTTTTTAACTTCAGGTAGCTTTCTCTTTTTTTCACCATACATGTGTTTTCATTCCTGTTTGTTAAAATGATGCTTTGACATCCAGGTTTGCTTTGGTCAGTTGTTGGTGTGAAAATATTCATTATAATATATAGTGGAAGATATGTGGAGCATACACAGTGTGAAAGCATACTTGTAAGTACTTAGCATGTCAAGTTCTTGAGTTTAATTTCTCTACAACCCCAATTCCAAAAAAGTTGGGATACTAAATAAAACATAGATAAAAACAGGATGCAATGATTTGCAAATCTTTTTGACGTATATTCAATTGAATGCAGTGCAAAGATAGGATATTTCATGATGATTTCAACTGATAAACTTTATTGTTCTTTTGTAAAACATAACTTATTCTAAATATGATGGCTGCAACCAGGTCAAAAACGTTGGGACGGGGGCAACAGAAGATTAGGAAAGTTATGGAATGCTAAAAAAAAACCACTTGTTTGAAACATTCCACAGATAAACAAGTTATTTGGTAATAATTATTAGTGTCACTCTAAGTTATGGAACGGTATCCTCAAAAGGCTAAATTGTGCAATTGTTCACAAGCAAGGATGCTTACTTTGTGAAACACTATGTGGGCAAACAGTCCAACAGTTTAAAAACAACAACACCCTCTTCACTCCATAATATCGATTTAGAGAATGCAGGGAAATCTCTGCACATATGGGGCAAGGCTAAATACAAACATTGAATTGAAAGTTGAGACTCTAATATGCAAAGTGAAACCATATATCAACAACATCCAGATACACCACCGATGTCTCTGGGCCTGAGCTCATCTGAAATGAACTGACACAAATTGCAAAAGTGTGTTGTGGTCTGACGAGTCCACATTTCAAATTGTTTTTGGAAATCATGGTGTCCTCTGGGCTAAAGAGAAAAAGGACCATCCAGAATTTTACCAACGCAAAGTTCAAAGCGTGCATTAGTGATGGTATAGGGATGTGTTGGTGTCCATGACATCATGGGTGACTTGCACATTGGTCAGTGCTGAAAGGTACATGCAGACAATGGGACACATTCTGCATGTGTTCCAACAGCATGGCCTCGTAGGAAGAGAGTGCAGGCACTAGACTGGCCTGCCTTCAGTTCAGATCTGTCTCCCATTGACCATGTGTGGCACAGTATGAAACTCAAAAAACAGCAATGGAGACCCCGGAGTGTTGGGCAACTGAAGTCATATATCATGGAAGAATAGGAAAAAAAGTTTACTTCCAAAATCTCAACAATTAGTGTTTCAGTTTCCAAACACTTACTGAATGTTGTTAAAAGGTGATATCACACAGCCGTAAATATGCCCCTGTCCCATCTTCTTTGGAATGTGTTGCAGGCATCAAATTCAGTATGTATGTTATGTTAAAAAAATAAAAAAAAAGTAAAATAAGATCAAAAGGTAAAGTTGCATTCTGTTTTATTTATGTTTTAGACAGTATCCCAACTTTTTTTTTTAAAATTGGAGTTGTAATGAAACCGTTTTTTATGATTCTTATTTATCGAGCTACAACCTTGGTAAATCAGAAAACAAAGTGGATACGAGCTATTTCATTTACCTTAGATTTAATGACGATGCAAGCCAGAGCCTCAGTAAGTTAGTAAAATTTCATCTTTATTCTTTACTATTATACTAATACACCTGAAGTATACTGGGATGACAGTGATTGCACAACCAAAATACAATAGAATTTTATGATGCAAAAACTAAAACACATCATAATTTCATCATGCTCTTTTCAGGGATGAGGCAAGTTCCATCTAAATGAATGCATTGTCTGAGGATTGAGGACAAATTTGAACTTTTTACTTTGAAGCTTGTAACACAATGACTACTCATTTCCCTTGGATTTCCATGAGTTCACCACAGTTTCCTTTGGGGCATCTATCCAATTACCCTGCCACAGTGGATTATCCCTAATCCTGCATATGGCTAATTAGAATAATGACGTTCACTCGTAGTCAAAATCAAAGCCATTAATACAATTATGTTGTGTTAATGGAGTGGGTTTGCTTACAAGATGCTGCAACCACCAGTCACAAGGACACATTAAATGACAAGATGGGTGACGTGTTTATCTCTGCACCATCACCACGACTCCAAATGCTTGTTCTAAAAACACACAGGGCTCATCTACATCATATCTACATCACTATTTACAGATACTAGAAACATTTTAGCTTGCAGCAAGACTCTTTCTGCTGCTTTGTGTGTTTGCTTTCATAATTTTCTGTGTAGGAGTTGAAATACAAAAGCTAGATGTACAAGCACAAGCACAAGCGATGATAATGAAAGGTGACGAATACTTACATTGGGGAAAAAAAGAGCATGCATAAATCAAAATGAAGCCGTGTCACACAGTGTGGCGGTTGGGTTTGCAAAGGAGAAAGATTAAACATGGTTAGCGAAACAGGCTGCAGTGACCATTTTCACAAAGATTCACATGACATCTGTATGGCTGTTTGCTTTGCCATTCCTTTGATTCAAAGATGATGCCTGCCATACAGCTTTAAGATGTCAATTTATAAAGAGAACAAAGAGTTATCAAAAACAGCACAATTTTGACAGGATCAAAGAGCCCAGAAATGATTTGTCTCTCCTTGTCAAACACTGCGAATAACTCCACTGACAGTGCAGCCTAACTTCCAGTTTGTGAAAATGGCTGTTTGTCATGTGCCAGCATGCAGTTAGTACTTTCAATTCACGACAGTTGAAGTGCATGCTGGTGCAGAATACTAACCTTGCAATAGCGTTGAGCTAGTGGGTTCAATTACCACTACACAAGGGGAACAAATGGAACAGAGCAACAAATTGGAAACAGAACAGCAACAAATCATTGACAACACTTGTGAAAAGCATGAAATAAAGGCTGCTAAATAGACTTTTACATCATGGCTGCACAGTTACATACTTGAGTATTCAAAGTGATTCAGTTCAGGTGGTGTCAAAATTCAATTTCAGAGCTGAAACACTTGAGTATTTTAATCCTGACAACAACTCTGTGCTGATAAAATAATAATCCGCAAGACTTATTTTTCGTGACATGTTTGCTGGCACGTGCTTATTTCTTTGGTTTGAAGCAAGCCCTCAGGAACAACACTGGACTATGAGGTAGTGTAGTGGACACAGTAGGAATTGCAGGTCTGTTTAGGTGAAGGCTTTTTGTCATTCCGACAGGGATGTCTTTTATATCAATATTCCTCACAGCCTTATTTATTACAGAAAGCAACACAATATTTGCGGGATATTGGACACCTGGAATGTAAGAGAGAGCAGAGAGTGATTTCCATTTCCTTACTCATCATCGAGGGTTTTAAAACTTATTTTGCCTTTGAAGCCTTAAAGGTATACTATGCAGGATCTTCCTAAAAATTAGAATCGCCACTTTGCAATCATATACCTCTGAAAAACCAGTCAGCTTGCTGTTACAGTTTGCATCCTTATCCGTCCGGATTCATATGTAGCCATGACAGTAGTCAATGCTTTAAATATGGATGTTGCTGCAACAAAGCTAAATACTCTAAAAGTGGCTGCTTCATACACATCTTCAAACCAGCAGCACAGGAGATCTATACAGTCACCACAGTTTCAAGATGGGCACCAAAGATTAGTGTCACCAATTCAGAATCTGTCTCTCCTTCTGCTCCCGAGTTATGGCACTGAATAATGGCCAGAAAAACATTTTTGCAGAAAATTATGATGTCACAGTGAAGTTGACCTTTTGACATAAAAAATTTGGGAAAAATTTTGTCAGAATTTGTTTGTGAATTTTTGAGTTGTGGCCAAAAACACATTTCCTGAGATCAAGGTGACCTTGACCTATGACCAACAAATTCTAATCAGTTCATTCATGAGTCAAGTGGATGTTTCTGCCAAATCTGAGGTAACTCCCTCAAGGCCTTCTTGAGATAATTTGTTCACAGGAATGAGAAGGATGCAAGGTCACAGTGACTTTGACCCTTGACTGCCAATATCTAATCAGTTCATTCTTGAGAAGTAGACATTTGAGCCAAATTTGAAGAAATTACCTCAAGTTGCACTTGAGATATTGTGTAAACGAGAATGACATGGGCGCAAAGCCACCTTGACCTTTGAGCATCAAAATCTAGTCAGTTCATCCTTGAGTACACGTGAACATTTGTGCCAATTTTAAGAAATTTCTGTGAGGCGTTCTTGGGATATCACGATCGCAACAATGGGACATGTACGTACTGATGAACAGACAGCCCAGACAACATAATGCCTCTGGCCACAGCTATCATAATAAAACAATATATAGACCCAAAAAGGTAATCCCTCTCAATTATCACGTATGACTAACTGGTGGTGTGTGGCAGTGTCTGTATCTTTCTGTATGTATTTTCTTATATAGCCTCCAGCCAATAGCTGTGCGAGGTCAGGACTATCTATAAAAATGCAGTGACCAGGTTACACCGCTGTCTCCATCTCTCCTCTCTGCTTGGTGGATGCAAGCTGCAAGTCTGTGTGTCTGTTTGAACATGGGCAAAGTTGAGCCACACAGAGCAGAGAAGCCAAGCGGACAAGTTGAAGCATGTGCTTCAGCGAACTCAGAATCCAGCAATTCACCACCTTCCTGTAGGGCTATGCAGAGGTGTGGGTGTGTTTATTTGTGCTTTAGAACATTAACCGCCATGTAACAATCAGAAAATAACACTTTATTTCTCTGATTCGCGGCTTTGTTCTCGTTAACACCGCCCCCTCTCTCTACCTCTCTCTATCTATTGCTGCTGTCTCATACCCCTTCTCCACCAACCCAGAACTAGTTCTTTTCTGGTTCCTGCACCTACCTAATTGTAAACCATTCAGAGCTTTTCAACCAAAAATAAATTGATTCACAACCAGAAAAGTTGGTTCTGAGTTGGAACCAAAACGTGGCAGGAATTTCTTGACCTAAAGTGGAAATAATATCAGTCGGCATGTCATATTCTGCCTGTTGGAAAGGCAGGATGGAGAAGTAAACAATGGAGAAGCTAAGTGAGAAATGATCAGACAAAAAAGACCATGCAGTGCACTTATCAATACTTGTTTTTTATTTTTATTAAAAAAAAAAAAAAAAAAAATATCTGTAAAAACGGAACCAAAGCTTGCAGGTAATTTGGCAGCTGTTTGACTTCAATTTGACTTGTTTCCAATTTCCACTGTGTACTGTGTAACACCCTCTGTTGATGACACAGCCGTGATTACAATGGCTCTGCTCAGAACTGGTGAAAACGCAGACAGCATCAAAGTTCCAAGATTCCTGAATGGAACCAGTTCAAGAACCAGAGCTAATTTGATGGAAAAGGGAAATCAGTCTCAGGGACCAAGGTTGTTGTGTTGTATTTAAAGACAGTCACAGACAAATCATGCATAGTAAGCCTTTAATTAATTATTATTATTATTAATTAAAAATGAGTTAGCATTTCAGCACTCCCAGTTCCCTCACACTGAAGTCATTGGGTTTTTTAAATGGATTTTCAGTTAGATGCCTGAAATAAGGACTGCGATTAACACAACCTAAGGAGACTTTTAAGTTTTGTTCCAAAAAATAAACTACATCACCACACTCATATATTCTGAAGCCTTTGGTGTCTTAAAAAAGGTGGTTGCTAACAAGTTGCTAAATGAAACCACAGAATATCATCACGCTGAACACAGCTTTACAGCCCTGATAGAGTGGCGATGTTTAAATCATGTGACCATGGTGTAGTGCGTTTATAGCCTAACATTAGCTTTGTACTTATGGTGATTGCATTTAGGCTTAAAAAACTATTATAAAGGTGATGTTCATCTGTGAAGATAATCTTGCTGAATAAAACATGTGAATATGATAAAGTTTTGTTTGTCACAGAGCTTATTTTTTTTCAGTTATCCAAAATCCAATTGAAAAAATCCATTGGTATTTGTCAATGTTAACATCCATGTTGGCCTACAAATAAATGTAATCCCTTGGTGCCGCACTCTATACGGCGCCATCTAGGGACACAATATCCAGTAATCTGAATTCATTAATGGTTTGAACCCAGTGAACTGTAGGCACAGATCTATGTAGGTGTAATAATAAAATCACAAAAATGCGGACTCTGTTTTTATCTTTTCTCTACACAGTATGTGGTTGCCTTCACATGAATGCATCATTTTCTGCACTATACATGACTTTGAGTCATAAATAGAGATGTCTAAAAAATAGTAAATGTAAAAACTTTTAGGAAATATATAAAGGCTGAATCACTCTGATGGTTAGAAGCTGAGTGGGGAGTTGCATTCATGCAGAAAAAAGTTGCAGATTACTACGTTTAATTTTTTTACTTTTATTAAAACATACACCTAGCAGATACACTACAACATTTCACTTACGTCTCCCTCTCTGTGGCACTACACATGTACTGGAATCAGGTACTCACCATACAGAAGGAAGCTTGTGTTTGAGCTCCCAAGTTTGTTGATGGCGACACAAGTGTAGTTGCCGTAATCTCCATCGGACACATTAAAAAACGTCAGCTTCGACAGGGATCCAGTATTCACAATTTCCATGCCATCAAAGCCATTGAAGATCCTAGATGATGGGAGAAAGAAAATGTCCATGGACAAACAATGAATGCAGCTAACAATGTCAATTGTGTTTTTTCTTCAAAGTAATTTGCCATATTACCTATGGACCTGAGAACAGTAATAATAATTTAATCAATAATTCGGACCAGTTTTTAGTAATCTTAGTGCTCATATGACTGAGTGCTGATCAATAACCACCAATAGCAGTGAAAATCAATATCAGTAAGCATGTGCACACACGCTTCTTCCATTTGACTGTGTAAAATGCAAATGTAAAACAAATTACCTTCTGTCATCTTTATACCACTCAAAATCTGCCTCAGGCACTGCATCCGCCTCACACTCCAGCACTCCTCTTTGGCCCAGAGTCACTCCAACATCTCTGCCCTCTGACACAGTTGGAGCGTCTATAAGCAGGCAGCAACACATAAGAGCACTGTGATCAGGACTACAAGGCAGCACAAGTCAAGGATTTGAGGAGACGGGTCACAGCATTCTCTCCTCTCAGCCATGATGGTCTACACCATGACTGCAGGTGAATAGGAATAAGGAGTTCAAGAAATAATAATATTTCTTACGCTGGTGAAAGCGCCAGGATTTGATGAGAAGGAATTAACTGCTCATGTTTTAATTTCATACAATCCATTCTGTTTCTCCTGCAGCAAAGAAACTTCACGTTATTTAATCGATTTTGCTGTAGCTGTTTAAGCAAAATGCAGCCATTGGTGTTCACATGCTACCAAATTCTTACATTTTGGAAGCTGGATTTTGAGCCATAAAAATGTTGGCTATGCAGCCCTGGTTTGACTGTTGATTCATCTACTGATTATTTTTGATTAGTTGACTAATGGCTTGGACTATCAAATGCCAGAAAATAGTCACAAAATAATGGGATCTCCTAAAGCCCACTGTGTCGACAAAATGTCTCTTTTTATCCAACCAACAGTTAAAAATGCCTTAGATTTTCAGTTACTATCAAATAAGCCCTAGAAAAATAGTTCATTATTATAACTGAGAAGTTGTTATGAGGTAATGCTCATCATTTTTGTTCTAAAAAATTAGTTAAAAGATAAAACTATTTTCTTAGATTTTATTTTGATCACACATTTAAAATGGCCAGCTATTTCACATAAAAGAGGCTCAAACTAATTATTTCTCCTTGAGTCCAGGAAGTGCATTTGATTTAGTGTAGCAATTGTTCCACTGGGAAAACAAATGGAAAAAACAGATAATGCAAAATTAGATCAAGATTAAGGGGAAAAAAAAAAAAGAAAAATGAAAAGAAAAAAAAAAGGTCCTCTCAAGGTTCATTGCAGAAGACAATGGTTCGACTCAGGGACAATAAATAAAATGGAGTCAATGAAATGACATAGTTACAGTATTTACATTCTATAAACTAAATCTGCAGAGTTCAACATTTAAATTGTAAACATTTAAATGTCTCACACTAATAGCTCTGCTTATTAGTAGGGCTACAACCATTAACTCTATTTGCAATTAATATATATGCTTCACCAATATAACACCCCCCACCCACACCCCACATATACACTGACTATATATGTTACATG
Organism: Epinephelus awoara; assembly: GCA_035609425.1. Taxonomy (NCBI): domain Eukaryota; kingdom Metazoa; phylum Chordata; class Actinopteri; order Perciformes; family Serranidae; genus Epinephelus; species Epinephelus awoara. Next base: position 6,867,922 of record CM069304.1, read on the forward strand.
AAAACACATCTATTACTATTATCTCCGCACATATTTGCTTTACTGTAAACTTTTACACACCTCCTGCCCAATATCTTTGCACAACCTGCACAAATCTGTACAGCTTTCTTATTCTGAAATAGCTATATTTTATATTATTTTATTTGTGACCAACAGTCTGACTTTGCATTGGCATTCAGTTGACCATGGTATAACACACAAGAGATTAGAGACAGGAAGGCCGAAAGACATATTCAAAAAGGTGGACAATATTCAACACTTTTTCATAATAAATAATTGCAATGATTATATGAATATATGAATATGAAAAGAGTGGATGTCATTTTTTTTTTTTTCTGCCAGGAGACTTTATTCAAATAGAAAATGTTAAAATCCTTTAGCCAAAGCTCTGGACTCACAGTTAACGGTGATGTCTACGGTCTGGACATCTGTGTCAATATCGTTGACAGCTGTGCATTCGTACGTCCCTGCTCTCTGTCTGGAGATAGATGGGATTTCCAGGTACTCATCGTCTGATGCCAGGTCCCCTATGAAAGGTCACACACACAAAGTGGAAAAAAGTGGAGAGAGAGATTCAGTTAATATGACAAGTCAGCAGCTGTGGCCTCAATTGTTGTTTTCACATTTTGTTTGTCTGTGTGGCCTCTGGAAAGCAATCGTCACACTGGTGCACAGAGAGAAAAGAAGGAGGTGTTGATGCTGTCATCTATTTTATTTTATCATAGTTATATTTATATTTATTGATAACGTGATGTAGCACAGTGCATTAAGAATTATTCTGGTATCTGAATAAAAGAGAATATTTTGATATTAACAACACAGAGAAAGACGTTCAGTTCTAATTGCCAGCAAGGAAATCAAAGATCTAAGTTCAGAAGCAGCAGCAGCAGGAGCGAAGACAGGTCCTGTTAATTCCTGTACCTACCTGATCTAGTATGACAAGTTAAATTCACAAAGATCCACGTGTGTCAAAACTTACACCAGTAAATATCATGACATGTGCCCAATTCTATCTCTCATGCTCCTCTCTTGTTCCTTTCAACACCAGTTCTTGAGCTTACTGACATTTTTCTGAGGATGTTACAACACTTGGTGATTAGCGCTTTGTTAAGCTCCCACTCATTATCAATTGTCTGTCAGAACTTTCATATTCTGCTCCTTTTTGTGAGTCTCTTAAGCCTGCAAGCACACCAGGACTACTACTGAGATATGACAATGTGAATGGGGGAAAATGCCAGCCCTGCTACTCCTTCCTGTATCAATTTGACACGCTTGACAGAGATACTTAATACAGCACTCAACGTAAAAAACAAAAGATGTAATTGACTTCAAGCCTCCTCCCTAGATGTTGGTAGGTGACAGTAATAAATTGCACATGGATTCACTCTGCTGGGTTTAGGCACATTACTGAATAGCACCTGGGAAGGTTGTTATGGAGAAAAGTTCTCACTGGCACACTGATCACCTGACGAGAAGTATCGGGAGGACTCATATAGGTGTGCAGGTTCCACTCTGTTCCTCTTCTGCTCAGCTTTCTCCCAAAAGAGGATGCTACATTTTGCCAATAGAGACTGCAGTGTCAGTTAAAGCCACACTGTAATTCTCTGAGGAAAGTTAATCAAGACAAGGCTGCCAGCTGACGCACATTCTCAAAGTCCTTACATCAAGTGTCAGTTTTACGCCATGTGGCTTCACATTAGTAGCATAAGCAGCTGTCCTCCAGACTGACAGACGAAATCAATGCTTGTCCATAGTTAATGGCCTCAAAAATAAATTCATAAAAACAACTGACAGTAACAGCTGTAACAAAGCAATAAGATTTCTCTCAAAAGTAATGATGTGTCTGATATCAGCTTGTGTTTGCATTGCTTTAAAATGCTAATAATAATAATAATAATAATAATAATAATAATAATAATAATAATAATAAATTTCATTTGTATAGAGCTTTAAAAAATACATCCATGTCCATCACACACATCAATTCAATATCTGACCACAGTCTCCCCTTCTGTTTCTGACATTGAGTAATGGCCAGAAAAGTGTTTCATGTAGAACACTATGATGTCACAGTGAGGTTGACCTTTCACCTTTTGGATATAAAATGTCATCGCTTCATCATTTCATTCTATTAGACATTTGTGAGAAATTTGGTCATGTTTAGTGCATGAATTTTTCAGTTACAGCCAAAAACATGTTTTGTGAGGTCACAGTGACCTTGACCTCTGACTACCAAATTATAATTAATCAATTAGTCAATAATCTAGGCCATTATTGAGTTAAAGTGGATGTTTGTGTCAAATTGAAAGCAACTTCCTCGAGGCCTTCTTGACATATCGCAGTCACGGGAATGAGCCCGAAACAAGATCCCACTGACCTTGACCTTTGAATACCAAAATCCAATCAGTTACTTGTTAGGTCCAAGTGGATGTTTGTGCCAAAACTGAAAAAAAAATCCCTCATGGCTTTCTTGAGATATCATGTTCACAAGAACGGGACGGATGAATGGGCAGACCTGAGAACATAATGTCACGGCTATCGCTGGCATAAAAGACAGTAACACAAGACCAAGTACAGTATAAATACAACTACAACAGTGAAAAGGGAATTATTGTGGGGGTAAACTGAAAGATTACAGATTAAAAGTGGATTTAAATGAATGGGTTTTGAGGGAAGGAGATTCTCTGAGGTGTTAGGTGAGAGAGTTCAAGGGGGGAGGGTGGGGCAGTGGAGAGGGACCTGTCCCCTGTGGGTCCAGGTACTTAAACCAAGTGAGGGAGCTGAGGAGGTTGGCATTGGTGGATCTGAGGTTGTGCGGAACAGTTTGTTGTCACACAAGGTCAGTAAGGTAGGAGAGGGCTAGGTTGTGAAGGGATTTGTAGGTGATGAGGAGAATCTTTCATTTCATTTTTCAGGTTGTAGCAATCTAAAATGTTGTTTTTTTTTCTGCCCTCTCAGCCAACAAGCCGTAATTACAGACCCTGAATCTCTGAGCCACTGAATTTGAGTCATTTAAAACTTAAGTTCCATATAAATATGGTGAGTTTAACCTAAATAAATTAGGAATAAAGATTAGGAAGATTCAATGCTTTTGGGTCACAACAATACCAGCAAAAGTTTGAGTTACGCACACAAGGATTATGGCACCTGGCATACTGACACAACACCTTTTTATCCTGTTAAAACAATACTTCATTTTCATAAAGACCCTTTTGATTCTTTTGATCTGAGAACCCTTACAAAATAAAGCAATTTGAATAACCTACAGGGTAATTGAGGAATGGAGATATAATTTGAGGTAGCCAACAACCCCGTTTTATACACCAAAAGAACTTCTATAAAAAAATAAACAATTACTTACTTATTACAACCAGACTGATTGAGACAGGAGTTTATTTGTCAAAATGTGTAGCCACACTGGGCTGGTAAAAGGGACTAGGTGTTTGATTGGGACCAGGCTTTTCATTAAAGTTTTATGGTAATTCTCTAAATATTTTTGGGCCTTTTGTCATCTGCGCTTGCTGCTAAGTCCGCAGCAGTTGAAGCATGGCTAGGCGCATCAGCCTTATGCACTTTCACTGGTTTCACTTTCTGAGGTGGACGGTGTGTCAGCATCTCTTGCTCAAAGAATTACAAAACAATCAACTGCAGCTCACAGAAGGCCTCTAGACATAGAATAACAGTTTATAATTATAATACAGCTAATTGCCCAAAATGTTTCAGTATGTAAATATTAGCTAACTAGTTCACCTTGCTGTTTTGGATAAGTGCAGCACAGTGCAAGGGCACCAAAAGGTGGGTGCTGAGGGTGCTGCAGCACCCCCCTACTGACAAGTGGTGGAACAATACTGTGTCTGTGAATAGTTGGCTATTTTACCATAACTAATTGGCTATCTGAACAGTTGTTTAAATTTTGAACAGCATATGCATTATATTAGTGTCTGTGAGTGAATAAATGAAAGAATAAAGATGTCTTAAATGGGCAAAATTAATTAATTACGTTCTAACAATGCAGCGTCATGTCAGGTCAAAGTGCAGTGGTCGGAGTCAGCTACTGTTGAAGCTGACATTTAACCTGGGGAGAGATTCATGGTATCTGGAGCAACTCAATAGCATAGGCAGGCTGAACAGGCTAAGAACGTTTTGGAGCTGCTTCTTCCACAATGGAAGCATATCCATCAGGATGGAGTTCTACAGCAGCTAATGATGGAGCAGAAGACTAGTGGATGTAACATTACGAGCTGCCTAGGGGACGTGAGTGGCTTCAGCAAACATACAACTGGATGTCTGCCACCATTCAAAAGCAAATATTAGAAATTTTAGCACATGCAGTCCACAGACAAAGTGTGTCTGAAGAGAGAGAGCTCAGAATCGTTGGACTTTTGGAGCCATCAACGTAAGTATATCTGGGCAGGAATCCTGTAGCTCAATCCAAACCCAAGAACAAATGTTTGAATTGTATGTTTCTTCTGTGGTTGACATGTGGCTATATTTAGGCACAAAAAACCCCCAAAACAAAACAAAAAAAAGGTCATGGTTAAGATCATATTTTGGCTCAAAATACCTGCTACAGGTGGCAAAATCACAGCTGGAAATGCCAATGTCTAGTTAAAAACACCTGGTTTTGTTGGCACAATTGCCACTGGAAATGCTGCCAACGTCTCACTAAAAACAACCTGTTATATTGTGTGTTGGTCTGAAAAGTTATCTGCAGCAGGCAGCCATCTTGCCTATGGCATGCACCTACAGAGTCATGCGCGCACACTTATACTGTGCAGTACACTTAAGTGAAAATACATTCCTGCGCACATGGCACAGTGATTTAGTGTTAGTTAGCTCACATTATTGCTCAAGATTCATCTGTAACAGTCAGCCTGTCTTAAATGTTTTTTAAGGAATAGTCCAATTTATCTTTGCTAATAATATGTTGTATTTGTGTGTATTTCAAGGAATATTTACATTTTTGAAAAAAAAAACAAACAAAAAAAAAAAAAACATGTATTAAAACTTAAATTGTCAAACAATAATTTGGCAGCCTCCCCGCAGTAACCCTGAGGACCCAGCCAATCCCATCACTTACATTTTTTCCTGAGGCCATTTGACAGTAAATCACAACATCCCTGTCAAACATAGGCCCTATCACCAACATATCGTTGTCTTTCAGTACACACAGTGCTCCTCCTCTTCCACCAGCTTCCACCAGCTTCCACAACTTTGGTTTGCAAAGCATCAGAGTTCACAGCCCTTCAAAAATAATCACCTTCTTAACACAAACTCACCTGCACCATCACTCAATTAAATTTAAAGTATGTAAGCCACTGCTGGCTCTTCCCCCCCCAAAATGATTCTGCATTATAACGAAAGCAATAAAATAATAAATCATTGTTATCCTGGTGGTCTGTCCTCTCATAGAAGCACTTCTGAGCCTCTTCATGTGCTGCTGCTTTCAGTTTGACCGCCAGTCACCCAACTGTGCAAGTGAAGCCATTGAAAACAACCCGCACCATGTGCCAAAGAATGATGTTCTTCTTTATGTGTACTAGAGAGAGAACAAATGTTGTCTCAGCAGAAACAAAGAGTTCACAGGACACTTCAGTACCCACTACACAGCACTACCCAAGCACTGAAAAATACACAAAGACTCCCTCATTACAGCATTCTTCCATTTTAATGGCTAAGTGTTCACAAAGAACAACATTAACAACAGCATGACAACTAATATTTACTGTTTCTCCCACCTTAACTCTACACGCGGGCTGCCTCTCTAATTTCTCAGTCTTTGTTAAAGAGGAATGCTGGGTTTGTGACCAAATCATTAGTGAGATAGTAGTGTGCACTGCCATCAAGGTGACATGGCAGGACATCAGGGAGAGCAGACAGGAGAAGACGGTGGGGAGAAGAAAGCAAAAAAGAGCCAAGAAGTCTCGGGAGAGGCCTGCAGAAGATAATGTACCCTTCCTGTGTCCCTGAAATGCCATCCTCAAACTCAAGGGCAAAGAAGAAAATGGGGTAGAAAATGGAAAGAGAGAGATATTTGTGTGCAGGGCAAGGGGAACAACTTTGGAGGGGGAAGGAAAAGACAGGAGAGCAGATGCTTGAGGGATATAGGCATTTAAGGAGAGGGAACAAGGGGATATGGTGAGGCAGGATTTAAATTGATGAATCCAAGCAGGGGGAGGGAAAGAAATAGAAGCAGAATGGCAGATAGGAGCTGTTAACAGACAGAAAAGCACACATAACCAAAGAGAGAGTGGGAGTGGAGATGGTGTTAGCAATGTTGTCTTGAGGGAAAGGAAGTCGGAGTGAAATGTGTTGAAAAGAAGCAAGAAAAGCTTTTGTTACTCAAACACTGAGACGTGTTTAAAAGATGTCCGAGAGACAATGAAGGAGTGCAACCAACTGCAGCTGCACTGCAGCTTGAGTCTTAAACTGTGCTTCTATTGCTGCAGCTGTGCAAGGTAAATATACAGATAGTTATTTTTCTACTGATTATAAGCCTTTGGCATATAGAATTTCTTAAAGTGCCTTTGATCCCCTTTGAAGGAAGCAAACATAAAAGGGGTGAGCAGAAAAAAGAATCATAGAAATATAGTTACTGCGATGCAATAATGCAGCTTTACTTCTACTGAAAAGTTTTGCCAGTGAAGAGAATCTGTTGTGACAGTATGGTTTAGGTTTGACCCATCAATAGCATGCATACTTTTTCAAGCAGACAAAGAAATGAAAACCATTTCTGCTTCTAATCTCTCAGGCTATGTCCTTTTGTGTCTGAGTTAGACTATAGGAGAAACAGCAATCTAAGTTAAGGATACAGTATGTGCAGTAAAGCTATAAAGAATGTACAGCATGTCCATGACTGTGAAAGGATGAATCATACTTCTGTTTCTGCCTTTGTATGCTAATTGAAAAAAAAAAAAAAAAAAACATCCGCTGAAGAATACTTTCCTTTTGAGTGTTGTATTTTCATTCCACTCCAACAAATTGAACTGTTCACAGCCCCATCCAATTAGTTGATTCAGTTAGATTGTTCTATGCACCACTGATTAATCTTCTATTATGAAAGCACCTATTGACACTTGTGTTAATGTATTTGTAAGTGGTAGTTGCTGTAAAGTAATAATAATAATGATAAAATAAAATAGAGTTCTGAGGGTAATAAAAATCATCCCTCAGAGTCATATTTCACTGTTTCTTGCCCTACAATTTAGCAGATTATATAAAATGACAAGTCTTCATTGTCAAGTCGTCGTCGTCGTCGTCGTCGTCCTCCGCTTATCCGGGTCCGGGTCGCGGGCGCAGCAGCCTCAGCAAAGAAGCCCAGACAGATCTCTCCCCAGCCACTTCCATCAGCTCTTCCGCGGGAACCCCGAGGCGTTCCCAGGCCAGCCGGGCGATGTAGTCCCTCCAGCGTGTCCTGGGGCGGCCCCGAGGTCTCCTCCCGGTTGGACACGCCCGAAACACCTCCCAAGGGAGGCGTCCGGGTGGCATCCTTACTAGATGCCCGAACCACCTCAACTGGCTCCTCTCGATGTGGAGGAGCAGCGGCTCTACTCCGAGTCCCTCCCGGATGTCTGACCTCCTCACCCTATCTCTAAGGCTGAGCCCAGCCACCCTGCGGAGGAAACTCATTTCGGCCGCTTGCACTCGCGATCTCATTCTTTCGGTCACTACCCAGAGCTCGTGACCATAGGTGAGGATTGTCAAGTTATCATTAATATTACTAACTAGTCCATACCCATTGAGTGCACAGTTACCCACGTACAGTTTCACATGGTGTGTGTGTTTGGGATACAGGTCATAGGACATTGCAGATTAAATAGTCAACTGAACCCATTAAGAAGAGCAATGTATTCAGACAGTTTTTGTGAATTTGATAGCATGATTGCTTACGCGCGTGCACAGTAACTTGTGGGGTGAATGCATAAAATTCAATTAAAAGTGAGTTTGTAAAAGAATATAGTAACAGTGTAATTTTTGGAAAAAGTAGCTTTATCACCTGCTACCTATGCCAATCCTCAATGCCTATGTGCAGTTTCACATTGATTGACCACGTCAGTGAGTAGAAAAATGTGGGACAGACAGAATGACTGACCGACAGAATGACTGACTGATAGTTTCCGTGATTATTAATTACCAAAAATTAGAAAAAAACAAACAAACATTCTGCCACAGGGGGGAGTCACATCAATCGGTCGAATTTTAGTTGTTATAGCGCCACCCAGTTGCCAATTAGAGTTAAATTTCTCCAGTCACCTTGAGGCGCCCTGTTCTACATATCTACCAAGTTTAGTAAAAATCGATATGGCGGTTAGGCCTAGATAAGAAATTAGCTCTCTAGCGCCCCATTTTGTTTGATGGGGTCAGTAATGGAGGGGTCCCCTCAGATTATGTGTGGTCATATGCCTACAAAGTTGCGTGGTGATCGGTGAAACCCTTGAGATGTTATACACCTTTATGTGATGAGCCACGTCCTCCGCAATATTCATTGCCTTATAGAAGCTCAGTTTTAGTAAGTTTTCCAACTTTTGCCAAGAGGGAACTTTAGATATTGGTCCCTAGATTATGTTCACCGAGTTTCATGCAGATCAGTCAAACTTCCTAGAAAGAGATCGATTTTAAGTGTTTTTCAAAAAATTCAAAATGGCGGAAAATCTATATAACCAGAACTTATGGGTTCTTGAGGCAAATTTGTTCCTCATGAGGAGAGGCATCTCTGTGCAAAGTCTCTATGACATGCCCATTCAAAGTTTGCAATTTCAATCTATAGCGCCCCCCTTTGGCCAACTGATGTAATATGCTTCATTTGCATCCTCCCATGACCCTCTACCACTGTGCCAAATTTCACATGGATTGACCAAGTCAGTGAGGAGAAAAACGTGGAACAGACACACACACACCCACAGACAGAGTTTTCGTCATAATATAGTAAGAAGATAAGGCCATTATACAGCCCACATGGCCAGCATGTGGATTGTCTAAAAAGGTAGTGCTGATATAAAACTTTGCCCCCTGTACAGCTGTCGTGAACACAGAAATTAGCTTTAAAGACAAAAATAATTTTGAACCAGGCTGAGAACATGTTTATTTATGTTGTAAAGTTGGACATTTGAGGGTGTCTATGGGAGCCAACCTTAAGTAACCTTAAGGAACTGCAGTCTTTGGCGCCTCCATGTTGACTTCATTTTTCAGCCCCTAAGGTTGCTGCTTGGCATGAATGCATCTATCAAAAACATTTTTGGATCAATTTTCTCTTTAGGTTTCCCTTGTGGTTTGGGGGGTACAACAAAAACAAGACTGAATGCACTTACACAAGGATCACACACTTCTTAATGTAATGCTTATGATATCATCAAAAACACAAGACAAGACAAGATGGACCAACACTTTTTCTCATATTTTTACAACATAAGAAGCCTATAAAACAAACACACTTAAACTGGCAAATTGGCAACACATATACAGACCCAGTTCCAGTACAACATTACAATCAGTTTCCAATCTTGTTTTACCTACATGACCTGTTTATGCAGCATCTTCCATATCAGTGACAATATTTATCTGACTGTAATGTTAGCTAACATTAAGCTACCTGTCAAGCTTACCAGTGCTTGGAAGGAAAAAGTAATAAATAAATAAATTCTAAATTAATCTAAAGTCTCACTGACAATTTGACAATTTGAGGCAGTAACAACTGTCACTTGCTGGGACAAACTATAACAAAGGGCAGGACTAAATATTTATGAAAAGGTAAGCAAATGTTAATAGTACTTTTTTTTTTTTTTTTACAGTGCTGTGGATGTAAAGTTCATGTTACTTTTAGTTGGTGTCCATCTTCCATGTTTATAGGCTATCAGTAAGAGTGGGTGCTTTCCCAAGGTCAGTGAAACCTAGTGCTAGTGCTAGGACAAGGATCCCTCAGTATCCCTGCTCTAGATGGTCACTAAAGGGATACTGAGGTGTGAATGTTATCTGACATTATTCATTTTAGTTTCTTGTCTCAAGCTAAACCCAGACAGTGATCAGTATTTCAGTGAAAAGGTGAGTAAATTCAGGCTGCTCTGCAGTGGAGAGAACAGGTGGCTGCAATAATGATGAGTGAACAAGAACGACAGTGTTCAAACAGCAGAGTTTAGGAAGAACAACTAAGAAGGAGTGTCAGTCATTGTACTGCAGAGCAGAGTTCCCAGATAGCGTCACCACCAACGGAAGGCCCTGAATTTTGAGTCATTTTAAACACATTCTCACTCCAACCTCATCACATATCAATGTTTGGTCATGGACTTTCCACATCGACATATGATGTCCAAGGTACCCTGGCTGCGTGATGTTCTGGGACGCAGTGTCAACTTTAGTCTGTTACAGAAAATATAGAATTTGCATACAGTCTCTCTCAAAGTTAACACAATAAGTTGACCACAAATTTACATGTTCTTTTTTTTCCTTCAACAACAAACGCATGTGATTACATGTGGCCAACACATTCACATAGTTGGGTTTAGGAAACAAAAAAAAGTTTGGCTTTTTTTTTGTCTTTTAAAGTCTTACAGGAAGTGAACACTGGCCTCCCAAGTGAAAGCCCTCTCTACCCAGACTTCCACCATCTTAACTTTTGTGGTTGTCCCGTTGTGTTTCTCCCTGATGCCGCTGGGCATCATTAAGCAATCACAGCAATCAGCTGGGTGTCACACCAACATGAAAGGATGGCTTTTTTCGTCAGTGTCTGACACTGGAAGTCGCTGACCAAGCACCGGTTGTCGATGACTTCAAGGTGAGACTGGGTTGGTTTGGGAAGGGGGTAAATAATGTCAAAAGTTAAGCTAAATTTTGGTGAGGGAACAACGGGCATGGCCATTTTCAAATAGCTCCTTTGAACTCTCATTTTAAGCTGTTTGGATGAAAATGGATTCTTTGAGTACCCATGAGTCCCCAGTAAACGTTTTGCTCCTCACAACTAAGTTAAAGCGGCAAATCAGTCGTTTAAGTAAAAGGACAGTCAACCTAATTCAACAACCACTACTCACCAAATATATATAGACACATTACATATTAAAACAGGATTGTTGGGAAACTCAAAATGTTAACTGTACAGGTATTAGTCTAATCACACCAGATATTTAATAAATATAACTGTAACATAAGAAACCAAAGTATATATGCAATTCCTTAACTCTCCATATCGACATAGTTTTCAGCTAGCATGTATACCTCACTAGCATGATAGAATTCCTGAAATTCAGATATGACTTTTGATTTTAGTTTGCCACCCCAAAATTTTCAGAGGCCCCATCTGGCCACCCCTTTGAAAAACGTCTGGGGGAACCAATGGCCTCACAATGCTTAGAAAAAGTGGAAGTTAAGAATCCATTAGGAGAATGAAAGAGATATTTCACTGACAAAAAATGATCCTGAAGGTCTTACCTTTTATTGACTAAAACTAATACAAATGACTAAAATACATTTTCATTAAAATACTAAGATTAAAGCTAAGCAGGTGCCAAAATTAACACACATGGGCATCTAAAATGGTATTGATATGGTATTAAAGTATTCAGATTGCTTCCACCTTCAAAGGGGTCAAAGAGAGACCAATCTACTGCGTCTACCAACTCCATCAACTCCAACTTCAAATGAATCTTTCCAAGCATCCAGGCCTGTGCAAATCTGGAAAACTTTTATTGCTCCCAGGCCAAATTCAATCATGTGCATGTTCATTTCGGCTGCCTTAATGCACCGCAGCGTCGGCTGGCCGCCTGGGCTGACAAACTTTGCAGTCAGGTTGTGTGGTCTGTGGGAGATACCAAGGATCACTTCTGATCCGCCACAAGCCCCTAAAGCCATCTATCTATCAAAGGTGAGGGGGAGCTGGGTCACGGCTATGTGAGAGCCCCAGCCCCAGCCTGAAATCATCAATCTTTATGCACACACACACACACACACACACACACACACACACACACACACACACACACACACACACAGGATCTTTATTTATTTAATTCACTCTTTTTAACACCCCGGAGTGCTTGCAATAGCTGGGCTCACACTGAATGGCCCCAGGCTGGAGGAGAGTTGCTCTGCAGCTGGGAGATACTGGAACAGAAGTTTGGACTACAGCATGTACTGGGACATTTTCTGCTCTGCTCTATTGCTCTCTCTCTCCGAGTCGGGGTGACAACTGTGCCATGTGACTCTGTGTATCCCTGCCGCGCTTGCTTATCAGGCCCTCAGTCGAATACTGGAGATGAATCTGATAAGAAAAAGGCAACTAAAAAATAGCAGCTCGAATTCAGCACATTGAAAGTGAACAATCTGAGAGAAAAACAACCCCCTAAAAAAAAGACTGAATCACTGTTGTCTTTTATCTTGCATGAGGAAAATCAAAACGACAGCTTCTCAAGCTAACGCTAGTCTATTTACATTTTCATCCCACACTAAGCTAAAAGCCAATAGACATCCTTGAATTGTAGTTTTGTTGGTGCCTGCAAAAAAATCTTCACTATGAATTTCAATGCACTTTCTCAGAAATGGACTTTAAACAGATAAATAAACATAAGCAACCAGTCACTGCATGCATTTAGATCATGAAGAGTGCTGAGATGAGCACTGAATAAAGAATGCCTTTGAACGGGGCTGCCACTCAGAAAAAATGCCTTGTTTGACATAAACATTCTCAATTGGTGTTGGTGTCGCACAAAAACTCAGACTCTGTGGTTGTGCAGCCACATGCCACACACACACACACACACACACACACACACTCACACACACACACACACACACACACACACACTTCCACAGATGCAAAGCTGAGATAAGAGTTTGTGATCTGAACTGTCTCTTTAAAGATAAGTTTTAATGCCTTTGCTTTATTGGAAACACACTGTGAAAAAACATGAAAAATGTGAGCGAGATGCAAAGAAATCTGATTTAACCCACTGATGTCACATACATAGTGTGCACCCCAAAGTAGTAAGCCACCAAGGCATAGTGTATCAGGGTGTTGACAGATACAAACAAGTTAAATATTAGACTTTTTTATAACCGTTTCAATACAACTTTAACTGACATTTAAGACCAAACCTGTGCTGGAAAAACACACCCAAAGTGAAAATATACTCTTTCCAAGTAAACACATTGATGCTAATTGAACTTGCACTTGTATAGTGCCTTTCTAGACCACCATGCCAATCTTCTGATTAGTGTGCTCTACCTCCTGGGCCCATAGCAACCCCATTTCCCATATCATTTCAAAATGAACAGTGAGGTAATTTGACACTGATGATATGCTCTGTGCTTACAACTCTGCACAGAAAAAAACAACAACTAATGAGCAGGCTAGCCTGTTGGCTTTAGTTTAAGAATGCAGACTCATTGCATGATCTTAATGTGTAGAGGGGTGAAAATAGGGGCACTGTGTGCACACAGGTGTTGTATGGAGGTCTGTTCCCCCCATCGAATTCTCACAATGACCTGACTAAAAAGCATTAAAGACCCATCCAATCTGAAGTGAAGACAATTTAATACTATTAAGGCCTTTTGTTTGTAGATGTGTATTTAAGACATTTCAAGACTCGTTTAAGGACCTATGGCCACAGGCTGTTCTCATGCACTGTTAGTAAATGTTCTTACAAAGAGAAATGCACCAAAGTTCGTACATATCCTACATAATCATGAGCCAGTAATTCATGCATAAACCACATATTTGAGAAGACTGTGATCATGTGACCAAGGCGTTGACAGGAATAATAAAGGCAGTGGTCCCTTAAAGCGGGAGGTTGGGGCGGTAGATGGGTCACAAACACGGGTCTTTAAGGAGGCCAGTGTTTGGAACCCTATGAGCTTTCAGTGAACTTTGAGTCAGTTGAAGTTAAGTTGTCACTATGTTTCTTTCCCTTAAACTAACCATGGTAACTTTACTTTTTCTGTTCAGGCTGTTCTCAAAAATTTTTCACGTTTTCCCACGTAAAGCAATGCACCCAAATTGATACATATTTGAAAGGCCATGATCACGTGCCCAGTGTGCTGACAGCAGTAAACAAGAAAGTAGTCCCGGGCACTTGTAAGGAGGCAGGTTGAGGTGACGGATGGGTCACAAAAAACATGGCTTTTGCTCGGGACTTTCCCCTGGACTTGAATGTTTGAATCCCTGTGACTTCTGAGTGAATTTTGAGTCTTTATAAAGTACGATTTCTGTTCCTAAACCTAACCACAGTAACCTTTATTGCCTAATCCTAACCTCTAACTTTACATTAATAACTAAACATAGATTAAGAATGTAACGTCATTCATGTTATTGGTTCATAGGATATCATATGCACCACTGTATGTTTATAGGTTTGCGGGCACCCTCTGTAAAATTGCAGCTTGTAGTCTACATTCATCGAAACCTATAAACAAAAGAAGGACTCTGTCATGGGCTCTTTTCAACTACATGTTGTTGTTTTGTTTTTTTTAATCATCAGAGTGTCACATACACATGAGGCAGTTATTACTTGAGCCTAAAAAAAGTAAGTAATGGGGAAAATTTTTTTTTTTTTTTTTTTTGGGAGACACCCCAAACAGGTTGCCAGTCAACTGCAGGGCTAACACACACAAATCAATCTTGCTCACACAAGCAGTTTTGAGTCACTTATTATTTTACCCTGGATGTTTCTGAACTGCAGGCAGAAACTGAGGGCCTGGGAGAACCAACACAGGGCAGGGAGAGCATGCAAACTCCACCCAGAATATAAAAATAAGAATGTGTATATATATTCCACACAAAAGTTTTCAACCCAGCATCATGAAGTTGAACTAATTTGGCCAATGGTTGACTCAGCTTCCTCGATCTCCTCCCACATCAAAATGTATTTATAGTCAATTAGAATAGATTGCACCTTTAGGAGGTCTAAAAAGCAAACAGCTCTGTTGTTCACATCAGAGCCAGGAAGTTAAAGCAGCAATGAAACCAGCTGTTGGATCCGGTTAATGAGATTTCACAGCAATAGTTCCCAGAGATAGCTGAGTGGTTCAGTCCCACACCTCTGAAACACGTGTCACCCCCTCTAGCCCTGCAGTCAGTTCTGTCACACCCTTCTGTCCTCTGCTTAACTCACTAATTCACTATTTGCCTAATTAAGAGTAAAAATTGCAAATGGGTGCTCTCTCTCCCTTTAAACCTTTTAGGTGCACTTGTTAAATTCAGTTCATGATCATATTGAAATGGAGTGAACATCCTCTGTTGCTTTCATAGGCTATCGATTGGCTGTTCAAGAGAAAGAAAACAAATGAGCAGCTTTTCCTAATTAGGCACTATTTTTACTTTCTTATGCCCTCAGCTAAAACATCTGAGCACTGAGATGGAGGAAAAAAAAACAGTTTTAACTTCAGGCAGCCATTTAAGTATCATTTATGTGTCATTTCCACAAGACATGATGCTGTCAAATAGATACTCATACACTGGCAAATTGATTATGGATTGTACTGTTGAAGTTGTGAGATTTATTTTGATTGGTAACAGTATGATAATAACAGTGCTCACACTTAGCTCCCACTGTTCATTTGGCAGTCATTGCATTTCTAAGTAAGTCAATGGTAATTTGTAAAACTGTCAAAATCCAACTGATAGAAGTGAAACAGAAAGCAGATACAGTCAACCAGCAGGTCACTGTAATCAGTGAACCACTGCTTGGATCATTGATTTGGTCCTCCAGAAATACCAAGTTCAGTCAGTTTCATTACTACACTTGAGATATACATGTGGCAATCTGTATATGTGTATAAACCTCCATTTTTCCAGTTTGAAGGTGTATGAATTCAAAATAGTGACAGATAGAGTAATTGGACCCTAACTGTGTTCAAAACAACTTTGGATCTTGAGGTCTTTTCCAGGCCAAGAAAGTTTGGAGGGATGGAGAACAATGTGGTGTGTGCCTTACTGTGCCAAGGTAACAATAGTCAACTTTTAACCAATGACCACAAACTCATATGATAACAACACAGTGGGAAAATTAACCTGTTCAGCTCCCCTGTCCATTCCAATGGAAGTAACTTTTCTAGGATGTCTAGATCTATGCTTACTGTCTACTGTTTGATGGGATGACTACAGTATAAGCCAATCACTAGGGGTTGGCATATTGGCCCTAAAATAATATCATTATATTTCCGGGTATTTTGCAATAGTAATATTCTTGACCATATGACAATTTAGTAAAAAAAATATTTTAGTAATAATTGAAGAACATAGAATTACAACAAAATAATTGATATAGTCAACCTAACAGTCTGCTTTCAAATACTAGTAAAAACTAAACAAAATGATCTCTCATTTCTTTAGTTTGGAAACAAAAACAGTAACTCAGAGTGAGATTCAGCTTCTATATACAATATTAATAGTTCAACAACATAAACACTACCCCAAATTACACATTTAATCAGCTCTCAAATACAAAAAATGTACCCTGGGATCTATATATATATATATATATATATATATATATATATATATATATATATATATATATATATATAATCAACAGGTAATTTTCTTCTCTTTTAGTAAAATCCTAAATGATTTCCATTTCTCATCTTATCATCACACTGTAACCTGCGACAGGCTGTTATGCTACAATGGCTATTGCACATTCACATACATGTCGTTTTTTGTCGAGTCATGTGAACAGGCAAGAGAAGAGAGGGAGAGATGTTGTGCTGCTGCCAGAGGAGCCGCTGAATCTGAGCGGTAAGTTGCTATAAGAGTCTAAGAAGTCCAGGGCTGTTCATAAAACATTCAGGACGCTCAGGCCACATGACACTACAGTTTATTCCACACTACTGAAGCTGCTCCTCTTTTGGAACCATTACAGAGTCTGTTATAATTCCGCTATCAGCCATGCTTGTTGTTGCTGTGCATGACACTATGACGTCACTATGGGTGCCTTTACACTACCATGTCTTGATGCCCAACTCCAATTTGTTGCCTATATCCGATTTTTCCTGACTGCTGTTTACATGTTATTCACCATATTTTTCACGGAGACCGGAGCCAAAACAGAACGCAGCCAGCTTCCGTTTTTTTATGCGACACTTCCGGTCCAGCACTCTTGACCACTGTGTAAATGTCCCACGGTATTTGCTACAGTGACATTACTGCACGAATGGCTGGATGACTGATGCGTACATGCTGATTCGGGTGCTATCAGAGCCGATCCGCGCATCACTAATGGATTAAAAACAACCCGTCCTGTGTTAGGAGTGTATGTCACTGACAGAAGGAAAGAAAGAAAAATAAAAAAAGATAGACAAGCAGCGTACACCTCACATTTATTTTTCACAGTTGGGAGGATAGATTGTGCTTTTTTTGGTTCATAGTTTTTGATTAACTTGTGATTTATTCAGCTTTCCTTCCTTTCCCTCGTTTATGAGCACGTCATCAAAATGCGCTGTCATCGCATTATTCATGACGTACGTCTGTCTGTTTAGATTACAGACCTATTGGCAGATATCTGATTCATATCCGCTATATTTCCACATATGGAGGCCTGAATCTGATCTGACAATATCCGATATCATGCGTTTTTCTACTGTTTACATGTTCATGTTTCAGATCCGATCTGTGCCACTTGAGAGGAAAAAAACGGAATCATGTAATGTAAAGTAGGCCTATGTCAACAAGTTGAAATACTGCCAGTATCAAAATATGATTTTTTTATGGCACACCCCTAACAATCACAGTGTTCCACATTATCTAAAGTGGACTCCATTAGAGTCATGCCCCCTTTTTAAACAAGCTTTGCAGACTGTGAGGCAAAGAGGAAGGGCAAGGCATGTTTCAGTCTATTAATCTTATTGGTAAAGTGCTTAATTTGTGTTAACTCAACTTGAATAGAAAAACTAATATGTACGTTGTGTAATCCGATCATCTTTGAAGGAAGAAGTGTTAATAGATGTTCTGAATGGCCGCATTCAAAGGCAGTGTAAATGGCTACCTTTATAGAGAGAGGTGGGACGTGATGATGGTACAAATATGGGGATACCAGTACACATTTTACGTACAGTCTTGGCTGGGAGACTTTCATTGTGTTGCACTCATTTGGTCACATGGACAGTGACTGAAAAGGAAATAGAGAGTTTAAATCCTGCCTGCTTTCTCAGCTACACAGACCTGACAAATTGAAGTGGGTGTGAATGTCTGAGTTTTGCAAAGTTAGAGAACGTGACAGATGCAGTCTCCTCAATTTCAACATTGTAAAGATGACAAGCACCTCTGTTAAAGCATACTGATGCCTGTAGGGCCCTGGAGTGGTCCCTAGAGATGACAGCCAGGCTTATTCAAATTGCATAGTGTCTAAGACCAGCTGGGACACAACAGATTGCAGCCTCCTGCAGAAAAGGATGGGGGCTGGTCAAGCTGCTTGCTCAGATTGCTCAATCCAATGCCCTACACCGTGATTAGGTCACATCATCAGAACTGAAGGACGCAAATATCCTTGGTCAGCTCAGCGCACGTGTTATGTGGTTGATAGTGACTTGTTTAACTTTTCAGTCTTTGTTCCAAATGTCTGTCTCAGGAAGGCCAAGAACCAAACATCTGGAAAACACTACACCAACGCACGTAAAGTATAATATCAGCTACAAAATGACCAATGTTCATATAATGTGAGCCATGACATTCAAGCAAACTGGCAGATTATGAAATAATGATAAATCCCATGCCATTTTAAAGTACTGGTGTTCTAAAGGTTACAAGCATACAATAAAAGTGCAAGGTGAAACATAGTAGCTCCAGTTAGAGACGATGCTTTCTAATGCTCAAACTAATGTTATGTTTATCCACATAAAGCAGCAAGCCAGAATTCTCCAGAGAACGCAATGCTTCACTGCCTTTCAATGAGTCTGCGGTCCTCACTCCTCTGACTCCCTGCTGGTGAAGACTTCATCTCTTCATCAAGCCATTCCTACAAATGCCAAATGAGTATACAACAGACTGGGAAAATGAGATAATTGAACAATATCTATCAGTAAAAATCAATGATGTTTTGCACCTTAATGCCACAGTACAGCAGTAGGTGTGTCACACATTCAGTTTCCTTTCATGCAAACTGTCAGCCCCCTGACTTTACTGTCTACCATGCTCACATGCAGTGACTAACAACAGAGGGTTCATATTCCCAGTGTGAGTTATGATTGTTGCCGGACTAAAGGGCAGGAACAAAGCACAGCTGAGCTGACCCTGATCCCTCCCCTTGACAAATATAAGTCAAAAGCCCTATTCACATGGGACTGATATTACCAGGGGATCTCATGTAATTATGACCCCCCCAAAACTTTCATTCATAATCACCTACGCTCCCTAACTCTCAACCAAGAAAGACGCAGAAAGGAGGCTCGGAGAAAAACAGAAATGTAAATACAACTACAAATCAGTGAGATGCTGATATCACAGGACTAATATTATCACATGATCTCCGTGTATGGCGAAATGTGGCTGATCATTTGCAGCAATATTTTTACTTGACAAAGTACAGACATGGGATTAAGATCACAGACAAACTAGACACAGACAAGCAATTATTACAAATTCCTTGAGGTCCCCAGGTAATACTACTCCCATATGAATATAAGCGGGACAGCTTCGACTTAAAGGAAAAAACAAAAAAACATGAAAATACAGAATTTGGTGCTGTCACCTTAACTAGAATGCTCTATTGGTCCTAAAGCATAACTGATCACAGACAACTATATTTTTTGTGCAGTGACTTGGTTACATATCACTGCACAAAAATATAGTTATATATATATATAACCTCAGTTACTTGTTAATTTGCATAGTCAAATTATCAATACGAAATATAAAGAAGTAATTTAATATAATGTAGGGTTCTCTAAAGATGAGTAAAAACATTCATTTTCTATTTTACTGTGGTTCTGTAATGAGTGATGGTAAAAATATGCGGATTCTGCCTTTATATTGCTTTTAAAACACAGAGTAAGGTAGGACTTCATTTCCCAGAATCAGAATTTTTCGGGTTTTCCATAGTCCTGTTGAAGTGAATATTGTTCATATATTAACTCTGTAATTCATGTTTTGTAGTGTTTGAAAGTTTTCTCTGGTTGATAAAAATTATAGAGGTTAGGTTTTGTGTGTTTTAATAAGAAGACTAGAGTTTTCTCCAGGAGGAAGTATCCCAGACTCCACCGGGACAGTGAAGGAGCTGGCTGCACTTTCCTCATCGGCAGAGGCAGAGAGAGCTAAGTCAATGTTTGGAGACACGAACTAAAAGTTGGCCCAGATGTTGCACTGCCCAGAGAGACTTTAACCGGCCACAGTACTCTTTTCACATATCTCAGTCGAGTGTGAGTAGTTTACACAACAGTGATGTTTACGAGCCGCGCTAGCATGGACTCCGCTACTAGCTCGTGCTGAGCGTTAGCTCAGTGACAGAGGACTAGCCGACTTCACCGAACGGACACGAGGAAGTCTACACGGACATTCGTGCGCGCGGGAGGACGGAGCGGACGAGGTGACAGCAGGGAACGAGGACGCGTCGCAGGTAGCTGGAGCTGCGGGACTCGGCGGGAGCTGTCTGGACATCGCTCTGCGGCCTGGCTGGCTGCACCGCCATGTTGCTTCTACAGTGCGAGGTCGCGTGAGTACTTGACATTGGAACGGAGCCGAGTGAAGGATGCAGGCACCGGACTGTGTTAAAGCAGACTGTGTGAACTGTCCCCGGTTTCTAAAGGTTAAGTTCTTTCACTGGATAAAACTTCATGTGCACCAACACTTCAAATGGGCCCCAACGGTTAGAAAGATTAACCAAGCGCTTGGGTTAGACTTTCACTGGTACCATTATCAGTTATGTGAACTGTGAAAAATATTTTTGGGTACAGGTGTGAGTACTGGTTATTGTGTTTGAATACACAAAGCACTGTTTTGATATTTCTATCAGTTGGGTTCTTGAGTGAGCATTCCATAGGTCAATACAGTCAAAAGATTAAAAACACACCTAGGTAGATATTTCATAAGTATTGGTTTATTAAAAATACAACCATAATTTGATTTGGTCTACAAATAAACTAAAAAGAAACTAATTTCATAAGGGTTGCTTTCCATTATAAAGAGCTGAGATTGAGCTCAAATTAAAAACTTTTGTTTCATTGATGTGGGGTTAAAAAAATACTGTTTTGAATTAAAAACTACATTCCATTGTTTGGTTGATGTAAACTAAAAACTGTTTTATTGAACTGAAAGGGTAAAAAAAGTTAAAATACAGGAAGTGTTTTGTTTATTATTTTTTTATTTGTTTATTTCATTCTTGAAGCGTTCATTCATTTAAAGGTACAACTCCAAAGAACTAAAGAGAATGTTTAATAAATAAATGTTTGTGTTTTACCTTTACCTATGGTCGTTTAACATTCTTTGGAGTAAACTGTATTTCTGAGGGCTTACGTATTTTGCTAGTGCTCACGTAGCATAGTAAGTTTTCAGTGGAGGCACCGCGCTAAATATCTTCCTCTTCTCATCCTATTGATATAGTCCCTTTTATTTAAAGCAGTAGAGAAAACCCCCAGCAAATTCACCAACTTTAGCTGAGAACCTAGGACCTGTTTAATCTGTTTGAGTGTGACCTCAGTGTAAATTATAGACACTAAGGGAAAAAGGGGTTACAATAATAAGCTTAAGAAATATCATAAGTAACAAGTAAAACTACCCAGTTCTATGTAACATAATTAAAATGAGCTCAACCTTTGTCAGCTGCAACATTAAAGTGATAAATACATTAATGCATTAATAATTACAATCTAATAATATGTTATATGTTACTCTTAAATGGGCCATTCTGCACAATGAGTACCTTACTTTTGCTTATACTTATGTACCTGCACTTAAGTTAATTTTGAATGCAGGACTTTTACTTGTAACAGAGTATTTCTACACTGTGTTACTTCTACTTTTAAGTAGGCTAAGTAGAATATTTGAGTACATTGTCTGCCACTGTTTCAGTGTAACTTTAGCACAACAATAGTCTTCAGTTAGAACCATGGCCGCAGAGTATGCAGATCTGAATCAATGATAAACTGAGGCCACTGAACCCATCATGAGCTGTTGGAGGGGTTATACAATGGAAGAAACATAGTTACTTGTCAGACTTTCCTTTTGAAGCTTGCCCTTCAAAACATTGCACTTGGATGGGGATTTTAAATCATCACAAATACTGCAGGAGAAAGTTAAATTAAACTCCTTCATCTACCCAAGATATTTTTATATATAGCCAATGAAATATTGCAATGTTTTCATGAAGTGACAGAACAATGAGCAAGTGTCTTCAGCATCTTTTCATGCTGGAAGCCCAGGGTAGAGAAAAGGCAGTATAGTGGGAGAGGCAGTGGTTAGATGTCTATCCCTAGCTGAGATAACAAAGCATAGGAGTAGCCTCCTGTGTTCAGGAGGATGTGCAATGCTACAACAGCATATATGATTTCAGTTGCTGAGAAACTATAGTGACAGATGTGATGCCAGACATTACTGGGATTAATGTTCACCTTGGACTTGCAGATGTAGCACATGTTAAATGTATTTGAGCTCCCTAGTCGAGGAAACTAATAGTTAAAAGGCTGCAAGATGGGTCTGTACTTTCCATTCACCAGGCCAGGCCTAACTGTTATATACTGTGTAACATTCCCTATGGTCAGTGCTGCTGAAGGAACCATTGGGTTGATTGACACAAATAGACATTCATGGTAGACGTTCATGTGGATGAATCCTGATGACTTTGGTGCTCCCCTGAATTCTCCTGTAGTGCCATCAGCAGTTTGACATTTGTGGGTCAGAATGAAACATCTTGTCAACTGTCAGACTGACTACTGTGCAATTTGCAGCTGTCATTTATGGCCTTTGTGAACTTTAGTGATATCTTTATCTTGCGCCAATATCAGGTTGAACATTTAATTTGTCCAATTTTGGTTTTTCAATCAAACAGTTTGGTTTGTTTTACAATAAGAATTATACGCAACACAAACCAGACAATTTGATTGGTCAGCTAGACATTTAGAACATGATCAAATGAGCATTACAGCACATCGTGCTCATCACTAAGAATATTACTCTGCAATTTGCAAAATATCAACAAATTTCTCCTTAAAACAGCTGAATTTATGGATTAACGAAGAATATTTCATTTGATAAAAATGTTGTGAATTTTCTACCTTCTTTTAATACATTTTGAATTTTGGATTGTACAATGCTCTGGAGTTAATTGTTTATGGATGCAGAAGCTTTATCTATCCATGAAAACTTTTTTTTTTCTTTTTAGTAGTTTTGTTGTTCGCAAGATTGAGGTAGCAAGACAGCATTGTGTTTATATGTTGGGTATTTATTCAGTTTGGGCAATCCCACAATCTCTACAAAGCATTTACTTAAGGATGCTGGAAGACTCAACAGGGACTAGAATCATATTTGTAGGTCATTACTAAAGATTGACCTACTTGCTGAAGTAGTAAGTTTGGTTTCATTAAATAGGAGTCTATTGACGTGACTGATGGTTTTCCAGTTATTAGTCATACCCAATGAATTTCCATGGAAACGGAGACAACAGAAAGTGTTTTATTTCGAGAGCGGATTGCCCCATAATATGAGTATATTTTGACTGTGTCTTTGATTTTTTTGGTGATTGTTGTATTAACAGAATATTACACTAATGAATGATCTTTTCCACCATTCCTGGCATGACAGTGATGCGGCAGGACCAAGGCACTCGCGCCTCTTGTGTAATATTGCTTAATTGCAGTCTGTACAGATCCAGTTCCTGCTATAATGTCAGCCAGTGGCAGTTCTAATCATAGTGTGCCCCAGCAGCAGCTCAATAGTCAAAGTTCTGCACGTTTATTACCACAATGCAGATAAACAACCCAAACAACAATACAAAAAATCATAAAAATATGTGTGAATTTGCTTTCAGTAACATGTTGTACATGTGTTATAATAACCATATGAATCAATAATAAGTGAAAAACACACTTACAAATAAACTGGCTCAATAAAAAATAAAATAAAATGACATTGTGAATAATAATAATAATATGTAGACATTAACAAATTACATTTCTGATTGAACTAGGGATGCACCGCTTTTGAAATTCTGGGCCGATACTGATACCACTGTTTAAAATAACAACGTAATAACTCAAAAAGTCATGAACGGATTTTGATGAAATTTTCAGAAAAGGTGGATAGTGGGACAAGGAACAGATGATGAAAAAAAAGCAAAGTGGATAAAATAATAAATAAAGTCTATTATCTGAGAGCCTGAGCAGCAGTTCCAA
This sequence comes from Epinephelus awoara, assembly GCA_035609425.1. Taxonomy (NCBI): domain Eukaryota; kingdom Metazoa; phylum Chordata; class Actinopteri; order Perciformes; family Serranidae; genus Epinephelus; species Epinephelus awoara. The sequence continues at coordinate 6,892,222 of CM069304.1, forward strand.
TTTCTAAAGATGGTGAAAATAGCGCCATCTGGTAGCTGGAAAGCAGGTCTTGTTCTTCTTGCTAAATGTTGTAATTCTTAAGTTGAAATCAATATTCTGTGTTGGAAAAAAATAAAGTTAAAAATACAAAAAAACATATTATATTCTGTGTTGGTACAAAATAAAAACATAATAAATATACCACAGTGTCTCCATGGTGAAGGCATATATAACCGAATAATGATAGTGATGCAAATAACCTAATTGTGATGCAGGCTGCAAAATCTGATGCAGAGGGGGAGGGAATATCACCTACTTGGTGGAGGTCTGCACTCTCTGAGTGCTTTTCTAGTTTAGTAGGATTTCCTGTGCAGTTATGTTGTTGTGGCCTTATGTATCATTTTCTAAATAATAGTAGTAAAAGTATTAGTAAAAAACAGTAAAAGATAAATATTTTGATTTTTTTTTTTTTTTTGTCCTTCCCCCATTTGTGGCACCCCCTATTGATGATCACCCCCTTAGCGTTAGCCTATACTGCCTATGCCAGGCCGGCACTGATGGCAGCTCACCTGTTTTTACAAGTTTACAAACATTAACTTGTTCCTCCCACAAGAGCAGTGATTCTTTCACAGTCTCACTGACAAGTGATTTTGAATGTCAGAAGTCATGTTTATTTGGACACAATACAAACTGACTGACAATCTCAAGACCATCCCCAATATTGATCCACTTCATCACATTCAGTCAGTCATGTAGTTTGACTTCGGATGTCGTTTTGGAAGCACAAGCTCACTTTTGTTTTTCTTTTAGTGATGTAACATGTATGTAGTGTAATATTTTCCCTGATCTCCCATATTTGGAAAGGTTTAACCGCTGGACATTGATACAAGGTAACAGAAGATAAGGAACAAGATGTAGTGAAACAATGCTGTGGTTGTGGTTGTGGTATGTTTGTGGCCAACCATTTATTTTATATGAAACAAGCTTGATTGATTTACACAAAACTGTGGGCCAGGACTAAAAAAACAAAATATATAAAAATGTGCTTTTCTTTTTCTCTCTCTTTCTTCACATTTTAACACTGCTAACATTTATATTGCAATACTTTACACTGAAGATGTGTAGGGGTTAAGACAAGTATTCTGCTGCTGTATGTTTGTATCCTGCAGGAACACTCCCTCTTAGAACTTCCTACCCAGTGTCCAACATGTTTTCCTCCTGTCTAAGGTAATATATACCGGAAGAAGTGCTCTGAGTTCTCATCTTAGTCTGTTAGGCATGCAGCAACAGTGTAGGAACCTGAGAGAGAGCTGAGCATTGTGCTCACTCATTAAATTTAAAGGTTTATTGGTTGCTAGAAATTGTATGTCACTCAAACCAGAGTGGGTACTAAATTGTTGAATACCAAGAATTAAGCGCTGATGCTCATTTGGTGGATTGGACACTAGGGCTGGGGTGATTCATTGACAAAATTGTCGTCACTTGACGAGTATTGCTGCTTCCTCTGCAAGCCACTTTGCAACCTGCCTTCATCCCAGCTCCTCCTTTTCATGCTGTGTCTGACTTATCAATGTCATTTCTGTTTGTCTTTGATGCTTGCTCTGTTCTGTTCCTGGGGAGTCTTTGCTTCTGCTCTCCCTGTCTTAGGCTTTCCATGTAGGCGCATGAAAGGGCAGGGAGGTTTGCACTTTCTGCCTTAAGGCTTTCTGTGTAGGCCTAGGAAAGGCAGAGAGGCTCTAGAACAGAGCCATACTGCCAAACATAATACTGCAAATGGAAATTAAGTTTTCTTTAACTGAAATGGTCCTGACTGAACTAACGTTACAGACTGCTGCTCCAGTCTGTTATTGTTTTAGTTATTTGCATTGATCAACACTGATTAAAAAAAAACTTTTGCCAGTGATTATCTAAACTGCATATTACTACATTGACTGTATATAATAATGCACAAAGCTACCCTGACGCCACCCATTGGTTTGTGGACTCCCGTTATGAAGCCTTGAACTTGGAATTTCGGCCGTCACCATCTTGTTTTTCTGAAATTAGCTGTAGAGACTAAACCATGTTTTGTACCAGGCTGTAAACATGTTTATTTCTGATGTAAAATTAGGCATTTTATCATGACAGTCTACCAGGATTGACTCTGTTTTGGAGCCAGACTCAAGTGGCTATTCAGGGAACTGCAGTTTTTGGCACTTTGCATTGGTTTAATTTTCCAGTCTTGGAGGTTGCCACTTGTATTACTATAGTGATGAAATAAATCCAAGTCATAACCACTTTAAGGTTTAAGTCAAGTACAGTAAAATACTGTAATCACTGTATACAGTGATTAAATTAATGTATGTGTCACAGCAATCCTTTTGAATTTGAGGTCCAGTATTTTTCTGATCAGGCATCATATTATTATTATTATTATTATTATTATTATTATTATTAGTAGTAGTAGTAGTAGTATAACACAGCAGTAACATGGAAATAGGACTAATTTGAAAGTATATCACTTTTATCATTGTTTTTAAGAGAGGATGAGTAAATTCAAGTATTAAACATTTAACATTTAAACATTAATCTGACAATATTTTGTTATTTATCTTTGGTAAATTAATTGTTATATTAATAAAGCAAAAATAATTATCTAATCTCTCTGTGTTTTGTTGTTTATAATGAGACTCTGAGGCTGTGTTACTGATAAATGCTGCACAGATGACAGAGGCGCCTGGGCCATGGGCCCCTAATGACTGAATGTCAACATGAGTCAACAAGAAGATACTCCAATCTGTACAACATCTCGCTCAATGGTGTCACAGTTGTTGTAGATATCTAAGTCCCCAGACCTTTTAACATTTGACCCAGAGGGTGTGACTGGCAGCAGGCAATTGCCTTCTCTCCTTAAAGGTACAGTTCAGATATTTTGAGGTGGGGTTGTTTGGGGTTCTTATCAATAGACAGTGTATTATATACAGTAGATGTCAGTCAACCCCCCTTTTAAAGAGGCAGCAATGTACTGTAATGGAGGGGTCAGCAACGAATCATGTTTTAGCCACCCAAAAAAGTCCTATCAAAAACAATCAATATCAGTGTAAGTGCACACTATATTGAGAGATTTTTCAATGATTTAGCTTTCCATCAGACAGCCTGTTCCCACAGGTAAGCCATTTATGGCTTCAATTCCCAATCTTTTACCCTAAGACACCAGACCCCATTGACAAAAACTGTAATTTTGACTCGTTGAACATTGGAGCTGCTGGTCTCTGGATGCTTTTATCAGTTAGCTAGTTTATGTTACTGTGTGACTTTGGTAAACCTAACCAGCTCTTTCAAACTCAAAGTCACACAATACCACAAACAAAATATAGTCCCAAGCAGCAATGGGAGCCAACAGCAGGAAGCAGCTTCTCTTGCCTCAGCAAGCAGGTTTTTGGCTCTACAAGAGTTAGCAAAGTCACTTCAGTGTGTTTATTTTTGTCCGAAGAGGAATTAAGACCAATCACAAACTTGTCCCACCATTACAATGTATACAGTATTTCTGTTACAGCATACTTAAAGTCAGGACATTTGCCTCCCTTCAGGGAATTGAACAAAACTTGGTCTGTATGTTCAGATGATAGTACTTGAAGTGTCAACCGAGTTTAATCAGGATTGCTTGAAGAAATCTTGAGTTATGGACTATATCCAGCGAAGGCCCACCCTTGGTGAGGTTTTTTCATTTAGGGCGGTTGTGTTTTTTGACCGAATTTGCTCACATATAAAATAAAGTTCAAATATCATATTCATCCAAAATTGCTGTATACTGCGTGTCATGTTAATAAACTCAAAATTCATCAAGTTCTATTCATTTGACTGTTTTTCAAAACTATTCAAAATGGTGGAAAATCCAACAGGCAGATCCTAACAGTTCAAGAGGCAGTTTTGTAGAGCAAATTGAGTTGAAGTTTAAACCATCTGGGCATTTCATATGAGGGGCATAGCCTTTCCAATATTGGCCTAACTCACAGCCCCACCATCTGGCTGAATGGTGTATTTTTTTGTAGGCATGTTCAGAGCATCGCTCAAGATGCCTCATTAGGACTGGTCAAAGTCATCTTGAGGTATGAGTTAAAATGTAATAGACCACGCTCACTTTTACCAATCAATATGACACTTGAACTTTTGATTAATACTTGGCCCCAGAGCATTTAGACCAGCTGTGGTGAAATTCTGACCGCTGTTCTTTAAGGAACACATTTTTGGTATTTTATGGCGTCCTCCCATGGGTCTTGCTCATAATGCATTGGTAGACCTCCTCACGGTCCCTTCTTAATATATCTATTAAACTTTATGATTATAGACATACTCGGGCGGAACGTATGCGGAACGGACTCTGCGGACGTCCACAAGCCCTGTGCGCGCAAAGCTCAAGGCCCGAACATACTCGGGTGTACTATAAGCGGAGCAGACTCCGCGAGGAATGTCCGCACTCATTCGGGCTTCCGTAGTCGAGTGCACTTCAGCGTTGTAGTTTCCTGTAAAAATGTCAGTGAAAAATCCCCCGATGTGAAAAATACATGCCAAGCAGTCACTGGTGCACGGAGCGGAGTCCGCGCGGTCGTAAAATCTGAGCTTAGCTGAGAGCAGCTGAGAGCCAGGCGTTGCAGTCGGTGGAGAGCAACTGCAGCGCCTGGTTCTAAAAACTGCGGCCGCCTTGCTCGGTTTTATCGCCGTCTACTTTTGTAATATGTTGGAGCAAGTCGGGATGAAGTCGGACACAAAACTAACCGGCATGCATTGTGCGCCGATCGCCGGTGATCAAATCTGCGCAGGCCTGACTCATCTCGAACGAACCTAATATCACTGCGTCCACATCACCAGGCTCAGCATTGAATAATAATACACCCACATTCATGTTGTTAAACACCCGCTCCCTTAACAATAAGGTGCCACTTATTCATGACGTCATTACTGACCAGAATATAGACATTGTCTGCCTCACTGAAACATGGCAAAATCAACATGACTATCTCACATTAAACCAGGCTACACCCCCTGGCATGGGCCGTGGAGGGGGTCTGGTGGTAATCCATTGTGCTGACATCCCAATAAAACAACTGCCTGTGCCTAATACCACCTCATTTGAAAGTATTGCCTTCTCCCTGGCCGCTCACTCACTGCTCCAGGTTGTGCTCATTCACCCCAACCCCCCCAAGCCTCCTCCACTGCCTCTACCACCTTCATGTCTGAATTTGCTGAGCTTCTCACCTCAGTCTGCTCCCACTCTCCTCATCCACACTCCTGCTCGGTGACTTCAACATACATGTCAACTCCAGCACCTGCACCATTGCCAGTGAGTTTCTGTCACTGCTGGACCATTTTAGCATCACACAACGTGATGTCCAAGGTCCCACCCACACTAAGGGTCACACACTGGACCTTGTATGCTCAGTTGGCACCACCCCCACCCAACTCTCTGGACCTAGCAGTCGCGGACCATCTTGCCATCCTGTTCTCTGTCCCTGTTCCCCTGCCTTCTCACCACACCAAAGGCATCATCACGTTCAGGAACATCAAGACATTTTGCACACCTTCTCTTAATGACATGGTTGCATCCCACCTTGCCCCCTACCCTCTAACACCCCTGTTGATAGCCTGTCTCCTACACCTGTCCTGCCCTTTGGTTCACTGCAGAACTCCGTACCATGAAAGCTGCTGTTCGCTGGCTGGAGAGACTCTCCAAAAGAACTGGCCTCACTGTCCTCCTTGAGGCCTATAAGGATCATGTACAGACCAGGAGGCTCTCACTTGGACCAGGACTCATTACTATTCAACCTTGATCAATGACAAGAACCAGAACCAACCAAGGAAACTTTTCTTCACCATCAACCGCCTTCTTCCCCCCCTTGACCACCCTCATCCTCCAGGTGCCCACAGCCTCTGCTCTCAGTTCCTGAATTCTTTTCAGGGCAAAGTGGACTCAATCCACCAGCAGCTTCTAGCACCTGTCTCACCTGCACCACCTGCATCACCTACAACCCAAGCTCCTACCATCACTGCTCCTGCTGCACACACCCCCACATGCCACTTCTCCACCTCCTCCCCTGTGGATGCCATCCAGGTTGCTAGGCTGATCTCCAAGGCCAAGTCCTCCACCTGTTCTCTGGACCCCATGTCCAAAGCCCTTATCAAAGCAGCCCTACCTATCATTTCCGCTATCATTGTTGACATTCTGAACTCCTCCCTGTTATCCGGCATCTATCCAGCCACTTTCAAAACTGCCTCAGTCATCCCCTTTTTGAAAAAGCCTGGTCTTGACCCTACTGACCTCAGCAGCTACTGGCCGATCTCCAACCTTCCCTTCCTCAGTAAGATCCTGGAAAGAGCAGTTGCTGATCAACTCCACCAACATATGTCCAACCATGAGCTCTATGAACCCCTACAGTCTGGCTACAGAAAGCACCATAGCACCGAGATCGCCCTCATCAAAATCACCAATGACCTCCTCACATCTCCAGACTCTGGCCATCACACACCGACTCAGTTGCAGAAACACTCATCCACTCCTTCATCACTTCCCGGCTGGACTACTGTAATGGTGTCCTGTTCGGAGTTCCCAACAAAACCCTTGACAGGCTCCAATATGACCAAAACTCAGCTGCCAGGGTCCTCACCCGCACCAAGCCCTGGCAGCACATCACCCCCACCCTCATCCATCTCCACTCTCTCCCGGTCAAGTCCCGCATAATCTACAAAATCCTCCTCCTCACCTACAAGTCCCTCCATGCCCTCGCGCCACAGTACCTGGAGTACCTACCTCCACCCCTACACTCCGTCCAGATCTCTGCACACCTGTGACTCCGGCCTACTCTCCATCGCGCACTCCCGCCTCCGAACTTTTGGTGAATGGGCCTTCAGTGTCGCTGCCCCCACCCTCTGGAACTCTCTCCCCCCTGTAATCCGTGATGCCCCTTCACTGGACATTTTCAAATTCACCCTCAAAACTCATCTGTTCACCATGGCTTTTTAATTCAGTAATCCATGTCATGCCCAGTGTATCATCACACTGCTTTGTTCTGTTGTTTGTTATAGTTTTGTTGCTTTTCTGTACTGCTTGTGTTGTATTGTACTGTCCTGTTGGTGTTATTGTTTCATTACTATGTATTGTAAAGTGACCTTTTTTGAAAGTTATTATTGTTACCATTATTGTTATTATTATTTTAGCTCAGGGCAATTTAAGTCACGGCAGAAGACAGCGAATAAAAATGATAAATTGTCACAAAAACAACAGTACTATAATTAACTGTTCAAGGTAGTGGCAGACTAGCAGCTCCTGTGTTCAGCAATGGTAAATCACTGTATCCATGTTGGTACAGAGCATGCTTCTCCAAAATGGGATGTGCCGACTGACAGCTGCTGTATGTAATGTATACTGTCTATGGGTAAGTACCCCATACAGCCCCACTTCAAAAATCTTAGAACCAATCCTTTAAAACAAAAACAAGAAAACAAAGAAGTCCAACAACAGTCCTTTCTAAATAGCCTGCACACTAATGTATGCACAAGCATGTAGCATTTCACAAATAGGAGCCAATCAGTGTCCTCTCTCTATGCTTATCTCCTTACAGACAGGTCAGTCACTCTTGTGTCATATTAACAATTCAATTCCCAGATCCCTGCTTCAACACAAAGAACAGCACAGATGAAAGCACAAAAGCTCTGGCTTTTAAATGTAACTCATTATGAATGCAAGCATCTTGCCTGATTACGTGAGGCATGGACACAGTGGGATACAGAAACAGCACTGGACACTTGATTTCGTTCATTCTTCACTAAGGAATAATGGCATAAATGCCATTGAGCATGCACAATGCCACTATCCCTGTTTTGGACATACATGGCATGACATGCTTGTAAATGCATAATGCTCCACACTGTGTTAATGTTCTCTGCAATAATCTTGTCATTCAAAGTGCCTCCAGAACATTTACATCCATCCTATTATCCTAATTAATTAGTCCAATAACAACAGGGTCAGTTTACTTTCCTGCGAACAATTATGTTGTAATGATGATCTGGAAACAGGTAATGATGGGTAATAAGTGAAGCGAGAAATCCACCAGGGGTCAAACAAAGTCAAAGACAGGGTGATAAACAGAGAGGGGTGAGGGGAAGAGACATGCAGCCAGAAGGTCGGTGATGTAGGAGCCACAGGAATAGTGATACATTTGAGAGGAAAGTGGGAATACAGTAGTAAATTGGTCTATGGCGTTACAGAACAAACAAGTTACCTGAGGAGGAGATGAGTTTCCAGCTGATGGAGGGATCTGGTTTACCGCTTGCTTGGCACATCAGGGTGACATTGGAGCCTTCATTTACCACAATATCTCTTGACAGGTTGATGATTTTCGGTGGTACTGTGGAAGCAAATGAAATATGTGTACATTTATAAAAGGATGAAGGAGAAAATGGTCAACTCTGCCAAGTTTACACATCAAGTTTGTATTTTTTGTATCTTTTGTAGTTGTTTTTATTTTAACCTGTCTTTTCCAAGTCTCCCTCACTTCAAGGAAGTCTATATAAATTGCTGGGGTAAGTTTGCAAACTCAGCTCGTTCTCATTTCCAGGGTGACAAATACGGCAGCTTGGTCAGTGGTCCTCGTCTGATATCAACACACAATGCACCCCTTTTTTAAAGATAAAATATTTTTGGGGGACATTTTTAGCCTTTATTTGATAGGACAGACAAGTGTGAAAGGGGGAGAGAGAGAGAGAGCATGTCATGTCCTCCAATAACATGACATCATCAGTCAGCCTATAGCTCTCTTTCTTTCTCTCCTCTTCCTACTTAATGCATTGCTCTGTCTCGGCCTCTTTCAGTAGGCTATCTGTCTATGTCAGTAATTCCAAGCAGCATTCCAAAATATATTTTTCAATCAATCAAACCTTAGTAAATAAAACAGTAATATTTAACAATAAAAATAACACACCCAAATGAAAACTTTTCTTTTTGGGGGACATTAGAACATGAACATGTCCTGGAAATAACACGTAGCATCATGTCTCTCTTTCTCCTCTCTCCTTCTTAATACTGTTTTTTGTCTCTCAGTCTCTTGGCCCTTGCTGTGTCTATTTGTCTAATGTCCACTGCAAATCCAGTAAATATATACAGTCTATGGGCAAGACACCTGAGAGATATGTCAAGAAGTGCAATGTAGCCAATCAGAGGCAAAGTAGGGCGGGCCTTACCAAGAAAATGCAACACCAACGCAAAGCAGCAGGCAGAATAAACTGAAGTATTACTATGTGATTTCATACGGAAGTTTTCCCTCATCTACATGCCTTGATGTTAAGTATTTGACAAAAAAAATCTGTTGAAGTCCATTTAAGTCCACATATTTAAATCTCAGTCACCATAATGTCGTGTAAAAATATTTCCCTCTGAGACTATGTAGGCCTAACTCCGTGTCCTAACAGCAAGCATCTGTCTGTCCACACTGAATCCATTAAAAATGCAATTCTGCAATGTCATGTAAACAAACCACTAAGGATATCAGCTGTGCGCTCGAGATCATACTTAAGATGTAACCACTTAAAAGTTCAAGTACTTGTGGTCTTCTTATGTTTGTACTTTTTAAACAGAAAACATACATTTTATATTGTGATATTTACTGCTGGATAAAATAAAAACCCAACTACATAGTCTAATAGTACTCCATCTCTACTGTAGCTGCCGTGTCCTAAAATCCAACAATGCTTCGTGTTGCTCACTACAGGGTTCCTACTGTCATGACATTCCTAAAAAGGTTATGAAATTAGAAAAACTGTTTATTGTATTAGTAATTTAAGATCTCTGTGTGATTGTTGAAATGTTGCTACAGTCACATGACAGACATTGGCATATGCAGCTAGTTGGTGGTAAGAATGTCTATTAGGCGAGTACAGTTAGCAAGGGCTAGTTTGCTCATCCACAAATGCCTGGGAAGTGCTTGTTCAAAAATGAATGGCTTTTGATCAACCAATATAATGCTTGGCTCAAGAGAAAGGCAGATCCTAGCCACACTGGATGTAAACCCTGCAACAAAATGTTTTGATGTTGGCAACATGGGGGAAGTCACAGCTGCGTGACAGCTTAAACTGATACTAAACCAATCCATTTAACAAACATCCATGGTCACCTATTTTACACTACCAAAATAAATTCACATGAATGGGGTAAAATTATAAGGAAAAGTTATAGAAAAATTTTTAAAATTCATTGAAGAAAATGTGTGGGAACCCCGTCACTACAGCTCACGTCATGATCCCAGTCTCTATCTGAACCCAAACCATGATGTGTTTTCTAAACCTACTCACGTAATTTTATTGCCTAAACCTAAAGCCAAAAAATATCAGGCTTGTTTAGATGTTCCTTTGCAAACTTCTGACACTGAATTCTGTGGTGAGGAAAAGGTTTTTTTTTCTGATGACGCTTTCATGAAGATCATATTTGCACAGGTGTCACTGCACAGTAGAACAGTACACCACCACTCCAGAGTCTGATAAATCTTTGAAATTTGCATCACCTGGCCTTTCCTATTGTTAACAAGCCATAGCCCTAACAAGCTAATTATGGTCTGAGACCCTGGTAAAAGTTGCTTGAGAGCTTAAGTGTCTCGGGGTGCCCAAACTTTTACATGGTGCTCCTTTCTTTTTTCACTTTAAATTGTACAAAACAATAAATAATACACTAATTCTGCTTAAAATGTTGAAAAGCATGTTTCATCTTTAACTTCATGCCTTTTTGAGATCAGTTCATCCTCTGCTTACTTTAATATTCCAAGTAAACTAAATTTTGACCAGGGATGCCCAAACTCGCATGCCTCTGTATATAATGACAGTGTCCAAAACCACTATCCTGCTTGCTGCTTTACAATTACTGTTTCATATCTTTAATTGTTTTAAAGCCCTTTTAATGTATTTATCACTACAGAGGTTTGAACATTTAATTTTGGTTGCATTTGTTGAAGCTGCTCTGTCAATATCTCTGTCTACATCAGCTGCCTTCCTGGAACTTTTCAGATAGGTAGAGAGGTAGCTCAAGGGATCCACAAGCTCTGAGAAAACCTTTGCAGCTCGAGCTGGCATTCAGCTGCACATGTTAAAAGCTTCACGTTTATTTAAATGTGCAGACTCATTGATGAGTGCATATGATGTGTAGAGGTGGAAGGATTCACATGTTTGTAGTGCAGTTCAAATTTGGTACAATGAGGGAAAAAGTGTCAGTCACATTTAATGTATGAGACAATCCCCATTCCTTTTCCCACTGACAAATGCAAAACAGTTTCTAATGAATAATGCAAGCACTCCACCAGAGCAGTTGTGTTGGAACATAAAGATATGAATTATACCCTACAACAAAACAGATTTATTTTAAACAGCATAAAGTCAATATCCTCTTTGCAGCACATAAATCAATAAAAGGAAATTATGTTTATATGAAAATGGAATCATCTTTGAATCATGTTTAATTCCCTCTGCTTTGTCACACAGTTTTTAATTCCCTACGGACAAGTAAAGCTTTTTGTTACTGAGCTTTGAATCCAACAAGTAGAGAGAGTGTGTTCCTTCTGCCTTACTCCACTGAAAGTCCATTAAACTGGTTAGCCAGGAGTCCTCATCATTCACAACTGTATACTAAGAAGCCAGGGGCTTACACAGACTTTCTAGGGAGCTGGGGTGAAAAAATGGGCAACTCTACCACATGTGCACACATGGCATGCTCTCCTTCTTCATAGCTGAATACTGCACATCATATACAAATAGTAGTAATTACATTTTCATTATATATTATGGGAGAGAATGAGGTTGGGACAGTGCCTTTTTAGCAAGTTAGAAAGCAACTATGCCTCTGCCTTTCATTATGCTCATACTCAGCCACATGGTCTTCACTTTCAACCTCAAAAAGGAGACCTTCTGACTATTCCTCACATTTTACTCACTGTTTTAAAATCTTTCATGATTGTTCTTCTACCATACTCTCTCTTTTATTATTTTTCTTCTACCATCGTCCTAAGTTTTCCTTGTAAACGTGGGACAGAGACAGTTAGGACAGTTACCCAGGGACAGTATTATTTGCAATTCCTACTTGTTACAGATTAACAAAAAGTAGGCAAAAACAAGACCAAGTATTTTCCTTATTGAATCGAACTCACCGTGAAGTCACTGAGTTAATGTGAGTTAATGAGCATATTTTGAATGTGCAGACTTTAACTTTTTAAACCTCAATTTAACTCAGATCGTGTTGATATTTATGATTATCATAAGTAATAATATCAATAATAATAATAACCATCATAATAATAACAGTAGTAATAATAACAATAATAATAATAATAGTGGTAGTAGTAGTAGTAGTTGTTGTTGTTTAGTATGCTCATATTGTAATATAGTTTATATCCTGTGCTATATTCTGAGCTATATTGTTCACTACATCACTACATTTCACCTTACATATTTTGCTCTACATCTCACTGTGTTATAGTGTACTTGAGCTTGGCCCTCTGCTGGGTTCTTTTGCTTGTCTATTTCTGTGCTTTCTCTTTCTTGGTTGAGTGTAATCAGCGGCACACATGAGCCAGAGCAGCAGCTGTGGGCAGATCTTTGCATTCAGGCTTTTAGATCTATTGTCATTTCTACAACACCCATTGCTCATCCACACCCTACACTTCTGACTGTCCTCACACCCACTTTTTTAAATTTACTTTTCTTTGTTAAGAAATCAATATGCTGTGATCACTTCCTATCACTTCTATCACACCACATCACTTTGCTTGATATGGTATTAGTCTAATACTTCCAGGACAACTAGTCCTGACTACTTTATGTATACTGCTTGCAATGTGATTTTGAGTCTAATTAGTCTTTTAAGGTTTCTATTTTTATTCTATTCTTATTCAATATACTTTTATTCATTTTATTTTTACCTGTCTCTGTGTACCATTATTATTTCTGTCCTTGTGCTGCTGCAACACCTGAATTTCTCTTCAGGGGATCAATGGAGGCTTATCTTATCTTTTGTAGAGTTATGTATGTTAGGATTTATTGTACACAGATGTTACAAGGGCGTGGAAGAGGCACTCCAAGCAGAGCACACACCACTGACCAAGCTATGAATTTACCAACAGTAACTTTGCTAAGTAGTAAACAGATTGCACAATTATCTTCACGGGTGAATGCCTGCTATGTCGAACAACTCAGTTTACATGACAGTGTATACACTACCTGCTCAGCTACTAACAGCAGACAGACACAGATAAAAGACTAGCTGGTGAACATGGAGGAGCACTTAGAAGCTGTAGACAGATATGTTCTTAGGAGTTTTTAAGACCAAAAACAAAGCTTAAAGAGAGTGAATTTTGGAACATTAAAAATGAGTTTTACTGTTGATTTAGTTTACCATAAGTTTACCATATCAACTTAAATGGAATAATGTGTGGCTACAAATCAGTTAAAAGTTTCTATTTTCTTCTGTCAGTTTGTCAGTTTTGTATTTTTTAAATTTCCTGCTTCCTTGCTTCAGCAGCTCTACCAAAATCAAGTGAGGCAAGCTTGCACTTCTTAATTTATCCTCCATACTGTTCCTCATTTTGCCTCAGCAGTTTTTAAAAATAGGGATTTTTCAACAGCAAAGTGGTCATTGCGATATTGTGTGTGACATCTCATTGGTTTGAAGGGACATGGTCGACAGCACTGTTGTCTCGATCTGAAACTTCCCAACACTTAGATTTAATGTAACACTGCCCAGGGCTAAAGTTTAAGTAGGCCCCCGCAACTATATCCAGAAACACACTGCGCCCTATTGAAATATGTTCAGGACCCTTGAACACATTTTCACAGCACAGCACATCTCATTAAGTTCTGATAATGCTTCGTAAGTTGAAAAATCTTGTTTCACTGTAAACTAATACAAAGAATCCCAGAATAGGGTGTCTCCAATACAGTTTCACTTGTTAAGAACTCCCGATGATTACTGCACTGGTAGTAAATCGATTCAAAGTAAATTCTTAAAGTGTGTTGAGACGTATTGTGTTTGCACTTTCTGCTGTATAAACTGGAGCTGCTGCAAAAATGTATTGATTTTTAGCAGCAAGAGAATTTTACGGTTACGGTTAAGTCTTTTTCTCAAGGCAGACTGCTTAATCAAGCTGTCCTCTAAATGAACTATTGGACAGATTCTCTCAGCCACCACCTCACAGGTATACTCTGCAGGTTCTCCTAAAAAACAACGACTAGGCTCATACAAAAGTAATCCCTCGCTTATGACCCACTACAAGTGTGTGGCCAGTTTGTTCTCACTCCCAACTCCTCAAGTACCGCCACTTGGTCAATGATTTCAGCGTCAGATGCTGACATCCACAGGCACCTTTTGTGACAGTATGATACGCACTGGGTGGCAGCTATTACTGATGCTGCCGGCCACAACTGAACTTGTCAATACCACCGTCAGTGGATGTTGGCATCAGACACGGACGCACCACAACACTCTTAGTTGTGGTATGACACCACTGGCGATGACTATAGTATCTGCTCTGGAGCAGGTTAACATCAGGATATCGGATCACAGGCCGTCAACACCCTGACCTCTGATCAATCAGATCACTAAAGAAAAAGTTTCCATGAATGCAAGTCCAGAATGACGGGTTAAAAAGAGAAGCCTATATGCTTTTACAGGTCAGCAGAATCATTTTATTATTCCAGGGCTCTATTTCCACTGGTTTTAAAACAGAGCCTCTAACAAATGGAGAGATCTTTAACACACTTAAGACATGATTTTAGCACTATTAGAAATTATGCAAAGTTTGTCTTAGTCTGCAGTGATAGTATTGCTATTTTACACTCTGATTCCATCACTGCAGCTCAAAATAATGAGACACCTGTATGATGAGAATTCCAAAAAATAAGTTAACATTTTATTAGAAAAATAATTCATACACTGTTAACTGGCTCCTGTTCTTATAAATTCAACATCTGGGTCTACTTTTCCACCCTTTACCTCAGCAGCAGAAACAGTCTGGCAGCACTTTAAAGTGTTTTATGTCACATATTCAGAGTCGTATTATCATCATGCAACTAAACAGCAAACAATACTCTATACTAATGTTACATAGGCCTATAGCTCAGTGATACCTGCATGTAATTAAAGTCTCGGCCAACAGTGAATTTTTGGGTAGTGTATTCAGTGTTTCTGATTACAGAATGTAATGTGTACTAGTGATGTTACGTGCTATGCCGATGCTTTGAAGCGTGTGTTGAGTAATCCAGGAAGTGTTTCCACAATGCACATATTGAGGCTTGTATTGTTTCAGACGAGTGACGTCAGTGATGACGTCCAAAGCTTCGATGCCCGGCTGTACCGCGTGACTGGTTTGGGAAGTGGTTCAGATCTTGGAGCAAGGTTTGGACAGAAGTGACACAGAACATGAATATTACGCCTCCTGCCATTATTATATTATACGACACTACACCACAATACAATTTTTGGCCTTATTGTTATTATTATTGTTATTATTATATTATACTTTTTTTTTTATAGTCACTCCCAACAGCTGTTACTGACACAAAATACGGTGGATCACAGCTGCCTGTTTAACACACATGAATGTGCTCGTGGCTGGATAGGAAAAACCAGAGCTGACTTGTTGATGACTAACTTTGTAGTACCGGTTATCCAGATGGCCAATGTTAGGGTTACTCAAGCCAAATAACGAGAAGATATCCTGGGTAAGATGAACTGGTCTCGTAGTACAGACCTCTAGTCTGGTTTAATCTGGCCCTTGGTCAGTGATTACCAGTGTCAGACACTAACAGAAAAAAACATCAGCACAATATGCAGCTAGTCACTGTTATTGTTTAATGCACCAGGAAGCATCAGGGGGAAACATGACGAGACAACGATGAAAGTTAAGGGGGCGGAAGTCCGAGTGGGGCAGGTGGGAGGGGTGGTGGATGGATCCAACAACCACCGACTTTCAACTAGAAGGCCAGTGTTCAGTTCAGTTCAGTCAGTAAAGCCAAACCCTGTTCTATTTCCTAAACCCAGCCATGTGCGTGTGTTGGCCAAACGTAGCCACATGTGTTTGTTGTTGAAGGAAAAAATAATAATTTGTGGTGTTGTACCGACGTAGTGCGTTTATTTCGAAAGAGACTTTATGCAAACTGTACATTTCCTGTGAAAAATAGAGGTGTATTTTAAAAACAGATATATACATGTAAGTATATAAATATATATGTGTGTGTGTATGTGTGTGTATGTGTGTGTAAAAGCTACCAACTCTATCTTTAAGTAAAACTATCAAAGTTATTTCAAACCTATTTAAAAAAAAAAAAAAAAAAAAAAAAAATCTCACAGCACTAAACTTCATGCAGCAATTTTAAAAGAGCACCGAGCAAATTGCCTCTGAACAAGCAAAGGATATATCCATAATACAGAGCAATCTGTTCAGGAAAGGTATTACCAGCTCCATTGAGAGTGCTGCTCCAAGGTGAAGACAGATGGTTACAATCAGGAGTGTAAACCTGCATGTGTGGATCACAGCCTTCGTCATGCCCTTTACATTTTTATAGATCTTAAAAGAACCACTGGAATGCTGTAATAATAGGATGAAAGAGCTTCTCCTTTTATATGGGAAAAAAACATCCACATAGATGACACCTATGTCTTTGGCAAGAAAAACTGAGAGGTAGTGTAAAACAGTCGATGGCATAATATAATCACTGAGGCAACTAATTACACTTGCAGCGTTAAAATACTTACAAGTTAAATCATTCCTAATATAACAGTGTTTACACATGGTGAGCGAGATTCGAAATACAATTTACAAGTATATTGTTTTATTCCTTTTCAAATGTGTTTAGCTGTTCTGGATACACAGTGAAGCTCCACTGAATTAGACAATACCACTTCACAGAAAGATACTTTGTTTTCATTTGGACATTTTGTTTTCAGTGATCCAAAAGTTGTGATTTCTGCTGCGAGGAGACACTTCATTGCACTTTGTAGTAAAAAAACTCTTCTTGTGCTTAGCTCAGAATACAACATAAAATATGAATAGAAATAAGAAGTTGTCACATGGAATCATTTAAGATACAGTTCCACTTAAATGTATTTCCGGCATATCCTTTAGTTTGTGCTTTTTGAATGACCGTAATAGTAAATAATGTATAAGATTCATAGCGTCTATAAAAAATGGTTATAGCTACTATGATCCATTGGTTTATGGACTGCTGTTTTGAAGGCTTGAGTTCGCCTCTTGTTTTTTTTTGGGCCAGAAATGACCATATCTAGACAAGAGGTTGGAACTGTGGTGGACTGAGGGGTGGATCTGATTCATAAACTGCAGCAACCATTAGCAGTGCCTCACAGACAGCCTGTCAATCAAGCAGCCCTGCCCTAAATTTGTATAACTTCAGGCCTTAATAAAATGTTAACAGGTAAATTATAAAAGAAACTCATCCCCTGTACAGTTGTCATGAATGTTGAAATTAGTGACCAAATTAGTGCCAATAAGAAACCAAAACTATTTTCTGTACCAGGCTGTAAACATGTTTATTTCTGCTGAAAAGTTGGGCATTTTAACATGGGGGTCTAGGGGATTTGACTCTGTTTTGGAGCCAGCCTTAAGTGGCCATTAGAGGAACTACACTTTTTTTGGCACTTCATGTTGGCTTCTTTTCTTAGCCTGAGAGGTTGCTGCTTGGTAGGATTGGGCAGTCTGAGGCAGAGATTTCATTTAGGATCCCTGTGTCCTAAGGGCTCCTCCTCCTCCTGAGCCTCTCATTCCTGGCCTGGTGTTACAGGAAGAAAAGGCTGTTGTCTGGTTGGTTGCGATCTTGATTCTCCTGCCCTTATTTTTGCAGCACCTGGTGTAGGCTACACATCCTGTATGCAGGGTAGAGCAGTGCTAATTGTATGCTCAGCCGAACGAACCACTCTTTGCATGTCCTTGCGATCCTGCTTGTTGCTGTTTTTGCACCAGACAGTGATGTTTCCCATTAGGATGCTCTGTGCCAGGGGCAGAGTTAGGACAGGGCAAGACTAGGGGCTAAGCCTAGAGAAGCCAGAATGTGCGCACTGATATTTGGGGGTGTTTCACGTGCTATAGGTGTTATATGTTTTTTTTTGTTTTTTTTTTACTGCACCGTACGACTACTGTCTACTGCAATCAATACTTTTCATTAACAGTTTAATTTTCAATTACATTTCACTCAGTAACACCAACACAATGTCTTTCTGAAGTTGCCTGCTGTTCCTCCTGTTACCTCTGCTCTCCTTTACTCTTGCGTGCTTCTTTCTTCTCAACACATTTTCCTCCCTTGTCTTCAGTGGCGGTTCTAGGCCAGTTTCAGTGGGGGGTGGGGGGGTGGGGGGGCTAGGGCCAGTCCTTTGGATACAGGGGCACATACAAGTAGGGTCAAATATCTAAGTCTGAACAATATATATGTATATATATATAGGCTGACCAAACATCCTCTTTTGCCCGGACATGTCCACTTTTCACGTCCCGTTCGGGGCGTTTTTTTATAAACTGATTCTAATGTCCGGTTTTCCGTGTGTGTGTGTGTGTGTGTGTGTGTGTGTGTGTGTGTGTGTGTGTGAGTGTGGCATGGGCCGCATATTTCTGTCCGAACCCGAACCGAGCCCGACATTATTTAATGACCAAAGCATTGAGTTTGTGTCACACAGTTGTTACGGTTACAGGCTATTTAACAAGCCGGGTGTGTGCTGTGGGTGCTCAGCAAAGCGTGAGACCTCCGTGTTTGAGACGGGAGCGGAAGGCAGGAGGTCCGACGCTTCCAGCGAGAGGAGAGGGAGACATAAAACAAAATAAGATAAAATAGGAAAAACCTGTCTCCCTCTTTTATTTTATTTTTCAGCGTTTAATGAAGGCAGAGGCGGGCGGTGGAAGGTCCGAGACTTCCAGCGTGGGGAGAGGTAGAAACAAACAGCTAGTGTGTGTCTGTGTGTGTTGTGTTCAGGTGTTGTCACGTAAATAACAGTGCCCAAGCAATAAACAGGACAGACAGTAGGATTTTATTTATTTTTACACTACATTTTCACTGAAAGCTGACCGAATCCGACCCGAGCCCGAAAATAATTTATAGCTACATTTTTGACCAAACCCGGCCCGACCTGTCGGGTACCGTCGAGCTCGGATCGCCACACTCTGGTGTGTGTATGTGTCCCTATTGGGGCCTATCTGAATTTCTGTCTTTGAGAGATATTATTTTGTAATATAACTGAATTTTTTATCCATACATATAAACTTTAAATATATTAAAATGATAAGGCATCTTTGAGTAAACTGCGAGTATCATTTAAGTAGGCTATCTCGTGGCTGGGCCAAGTGTCCTCTTTTTTGGAAATCAAAATATGGTCACCCTATATACAGTCATGGAAAAAATTATTAGACCACCCTTGTTGTCTTCAATTTCTTGTTCATTCTAATATCTGGTACCACTAAACGTATAATACAATGAACACAACAAAAAATGCAGCTGGTCACATAATACTTTATGGCCCATTTGACATTCTTAAGCTTAATTGATTCCCAGGGTATATAAGAGGCCATTTCATGTCACAAGCAGCACTGCACATGCAAAGGCCTAGAGTGGTTTCCTGCTTACATTCAAGCCGTAGCACAACTCAGAAGTTGTCAGCTCTCACATAATGCCTAAAACAAAAGAATTATGTGAAGCCACAAAGGCAGCCATCTTGGCACTGCTGGAAATTGGCATGAGTGAGAGACAGGTAGCGAAAAAACTGAAGATCTCCAAGACAGCCTTTCATTACAACAAAAAAAACAAGCTGAACATGGCACTACCAAATTGCTACCCGGCCGTGGCCACGAGATGACCGTGCACTCATCCGTTCCTGTGTCAGGAATCGTCGTCAGACCTCCAGGGACCTTAAAAATGAGTGGGCACTGTCGAGAAATGTGACTTGTTCGGCAAGGACAGTTCGAAACCGTCTTGTTGAAGCTGGTTTGAAGTCACACAGAGCACGCAAGAAGCCCTTCATCAATGAAAGGCAGAGGAAGGCCCGGTTACTCTTTGCTCGAGACCACAAGGATTGGACTGTTGATGATTGGGCTAAGGTTCTCTTCAGTGATGAATCCAATTTTGAATTGATGCCCACTCCAGCCAACTTACTGGTTAGGAGGAAGCCTGGAGAAGCTTACAACCCAGACTGTCTTGCCCCTACAGTAAAACATGGGAGTGGATCAGTCATGATCTGGGGTTGTTTCAGTCTGAGTGGAACAGGGCAAATGCAATTGTGTGAAGGCCGAATGAACCAGGTCATGTACAGGACTACCCTTGAAAACAGTCTTCTTTCATCAGCTGGAAAACTCTTTCCTGCCTCGAATGACTGGATTTTCCAACAAGACAATGCCCCTTGCCACACGGCAAGGTCAGTTAAAGCCTGGATGGAGAACCACAACATTCGCACCATGCCTTGGCCTGCTCAATCACCAGATCTTAATCCAATTGAAAACCTGTGGAAAATCATCAAACTCAAAATGGAGAACCACAAGCCCAAAAACAAAGAAAATTTGTTTGAATTTGTCCAACAGGAATGGGCTGCTGTGACAGCAGAACAATGTCAGAAGCTGGTGGAGAGCATGCCAAGACGCATGGCTGCAGTCATCAAAAACAATGGTTATGCAATCAAGTATTAACTCTTGTGTGTATCATGTGTTTAAAGCAAACAGAAAAGAAAACATGGAATGCTTAAAAGTAGTGTTTTTGGCGGTACAATGCCATAGCTATTGATGTAAGAATTTAAGTAATTTTGGTTATTATCAAGAAAACCATGGAAAATGAATAGTTCTTAGTTCTTAAATTAAACTCTCATCAGCTATTTTTGTTGTTATCATTATAATTGTCCAAACAAATGTACCTTTAGTTGAGCCAGGCATTAAAATTAACAAGAAATTGAAGAAAACAAGGGTGGTCTAATAATTTTTTCCATGACTGTATATATATATTTGTTCCAAACCCTATAGGGGGTCGGGGGCATGCTCCCCCAGGAGGAAATTTTGTATATATTTGATTTAAAGGCATCAATCTGGTGAATTCTGAGAGCCAAGTTATGATATGCCTAGATTTCAACATCTTTGTGCTTTTTGCATGTGAAAAATGTTCTGTTTTTACTGATAGAAACTCTAGTGGTATATTTTGGTGAAGGGTTACACTTAAAATACGGCTAAGGATTAGTGGTTTAACATTTAAGTAATCAAAAGAAAAATGACTGACGTACTGATGGAGGGCTATTTTATTATTTTAAATCATGTGCAGACAAAATACAAACATGCCCTAGTTTATTTCTGATGGATGCACGTCAGTTTGCACAGGCCAAATGAGTCAAACAGGAAGTCAGGCGCACGTTAGGAGAGCGACGTCTGTGGTGAGGCTGGGGAGCCCGCCACCATCGGCTAATATTGCTTGCTGGCTAGCTAGCTAAGCTAATGTTAGCTGCAGTTAACTTAACTAACGTTAGCCTAAGCCTACAACTTCGTTTTTTTTTCACAAACCTGAAACTGTCCTGGTCCGTTTTTGACAGGCTTCAAGTGAATGTTAATCACTTTCTGTGGATGGCAGCTGCTGCTGGCTTTTCTGGAGAACGTTCTAATATCCATTTTGAGGTTATAGTCACACAGCAACTAGTCACGTCCTGCGTCTCACTTGACTACACACAACAGAAACTGTTGTCTCGCACGTCACTTCAAACAGGCTGCCTACCAGTAGTAGTCTAGTCTCTCGACCAGACTCTTTGCTGCCTATACTTCTCAGGGATTCTGCTGTTGGCCAACGCGTTGCAAACCATGGGTTGGATTGATGGATAGATTGGCTGCGGGAAGTATAAACAACAAAGCACTCACAACTGTTTGCTATTTTACATCTTTGCATTGACTTTATATGTAACTTAATTGTGTGAAATAACACAAAGTTAAACAAACAAACAAACAAAAAAAAAAAAAAACGGGGCTAAAAAACACCAGGGGCTTTGGAGAAAACACCCCTGGCTTAAGCCCCAAAAGCCACCCCCTAGCTCTGTGCAGTAGAAAATCCTCAGCATTTTAGGGGATACTTTGGATCTGTTTGGTGGTGTATCCCTCACAGGGCTCCCTCTGCCTTGGGGCTTACATCAAACCTGGAGAGGAGACCACAAGGTTACCTGACTGTTGGGCTGCAATTCACCCTCATGTTTTTTCTTTTTGTCCCTCTTTTTGTGACCAGAAAGATAGTTATGATTCATCCTCTCATCAAAGTTGTAAACACTGACACCCACATGAACATTACAAGGAGGTGGGGGGCTTGCTTTGTTTGTGGTGCCCTACGAAACCTGCTCCTGCATAAGCTTCCAGTAAGTAAATATGAAATTCTATATCTTCATATGAGCTTGACAGAAATACACTGTGGGAAACATTATGGAGACTAGTCTGTTACCGCCCGCCATCCAACAAAGAACTGTTCAGATCTGGACTGTATGAACAAGTCGCCCAAGCTCACATAAAAAAAAAAAAGAAAAAGCAACAACAAAACAACAAGCAGCATTCTCCTGCATGAAAGACTCTTTCACTCTTTCAGTTAAATCCAAAGCAAGGCCATACACAGAAAGGCAATTAAACCAGTAACCGTACAGGCAAGGAGCAGGCAGTGAGGGAAAAACCAAGGAAACAGTCCAAAAGACTGGGCAAGCAACAAAACTTGCAGGGAACACGCAGAAATCCTTTGTAAAAAAACCAAAAAAACAACAACAACAAAAACAAACAAACAAAAACAGACTGGAGTCATACATGTAGGAAAAAAACGTGAAAGTGAATGCATGACATCTAGCACATGACAAACTGGTTGCAGGTGGGTGAACAGGCAGGGTTTAAATAGGCATGACAGGTGATTGAAAGCAGATGGTACAGAACAAAGAGAGGAAGTAACAGTAACAGACAAGGAAACCCCAGGGTTAACAAAATAAAACAGGAAGTGACAGAGTCCTAGGTGGACTGTTACACATTGCATGAGGTGTAGCATCCTCCAATATGCAAATTATTCTCAAAGTGTGTTCAGACATGAAGAAAAGTGAATTTCCGTCTTGCATCATCCATACAAATTTGATGTGTGGGCAATTTGTGTTTTTTTGCCCGGAACAGCCATTGTACTGACTGATTGTACAGACATTAGCTGTAACCATGTCTGTGGGAGCGTGCCTGTTTCTATGTGTTCGGCTCAGCCCCTGACTGATCTAAGAACTCAGCAGAAACTCCAGCTCTTTCTGTATCTTCAGCCTCTTTTCTTTATTCTTCTCGTCTCGTACGTATATTTTTGAAGCAGATTGATAAAGCCCCAGGATTAGGCAAATATTTCGGAGAAGTTGAAATATTTTCTCCTTGCGAGGGGATTACACAACTTCTCGTTCTGTCTGAACACACAGGATACTGAGCTGCGGAGAGGTGGAATAATACAGTAATGACCAATAACTCTCCCAATATAAATTTCGGCTTTTGAGTATTAAATCAGAACCTAGCTTTACGAAAAAATCATTACCCTGGTGTAAAACTTATCTACAGTGAAAGAAAGGAGGATTTTTTATTTTCATTTTTATATGACCCATATACATTGATTGACCTATCCATTAACCAATATGTGTATTTAACATGTCCACATATAGTGTGTTTTCCATAGCCATAAGCATTGTGATGTGACTGTCTTTATGGGCGCATTCAAATGGTAGCTGTTTTTGAGTGGTGTGTTAAGACTCACGTTCAGACACTAAAAAACACATCTGAAGATATCTCTGGGTGTCTCAAGACATAAATAACACATGTCTCAGGACATCTGAAGATGTAGTTGATGGCTGCATATGACTAGAATGATTTCGGATGCCTCACGCTTATTAGATTTTCCTGAATAAATATTGTTTTATTCTCTTTTCTTAATTCCTGACAGATCTGTCCAAACTATCTTTTTGTCATTTCCATTTCAAAGTAACAAGGACACATCTCTGTTTTGACATTCGAGGATCATCAACTAAAAGCCTATGAATAGAGCGTCACCAGTGCTTTAACTTGTTTCAGTCACATCAGACTTGTTTGTAAGACAAAATCTCTATGAATAATTTATTGGATGTCAGCTTAATCCCTATTTACCCTTCATGAATGACAAAAGCATACAGCAAGCGTTTCAGCGTTGCTACTGTTTAGCTGTGGGGCAAGAGGCCAAGGCTGAACTACTGTTTGTGGAATGAAAACAAAAGGTTGAGTTTCAGATTTAGTCAGTACTGTCAGGTTATGAAATTATTGAATAGTTCTGGGCTGATATTGCTAATCATAAAAGTCTGTGAATAAAGTAGAATTCTGTTCATAATTCTTGTTTGCTCTGATAGTGGGATGTTTTTAAGTCAAATGTGTCTACTGGAAAACCAAGACCAGAATGCCATGTAACATAAGACTTAAGGCTAGCCCTTTCATACATGAGTTATGACTACCTCAGTCAAGACATTTCTCTTTAGTGTTTGTATTTTGATAAACATTTATATTATGTGAAACTATAGTGAAATTATTACTAGGAAATTTTAACAACTGTTATTACTGTAAAGCTTCAATTAATAGTCTGTGCTATTATTTGCATAAATTACTGTAATCATTGGGCCTATATTTGGGACAGGCGTCTATATGAGACAGGCCTGTAATTCCTTTCATACAAAACTGTTGCTTGGCAAAGATCTGGAAATACAATCAAATTGTTTATATAAACCAGTATGAAAACTACTTGTTTAGGCTTCAGATAATGTATCAGTTATGAAGAGTGAATTAAGGCACTCTAGGATTGCGGCACCTGGCATGCACAACACCACTTTATCCTGTTAATTAATACTCACAACTTGGATTAATTTTAATGAACAACACTTTCAATGTTGTTGTTTTTTTTTAATCTAGGACCCTTACGGACTAAATTAATATGAATAACTTACAGGGTAATTGAGGAATGAACACATGATTTGAGTTAGCCACCAACCCACTTTTACACATCCAAAGAAGACAAAAAGAAGTGCTTGGCAACCTGACCAGGCGTCTAATTGAGAAAGCCGTTATTTGTCAAAATGTGTAGTCACAGGGACTGTTTAATTGGGACTAGGCTTTTAATTCAGGTTTTACAGTACTTCTTAGATGTAACTTCATGTTACTAGATTTTATTTAGCTGCAAGGGCCTCCTATTATAGAAGGACTGGAAAGGTATATTCCTGAGCTGCACAACATTTCTTGCATTCTGCTGGCCATGCTGGTTTTAAAAGTTTTGTGCTGCACTTACAACACTTGGCCAGTGGGTCGCAGTGTAGGACATGTTGCACTGGGGGCAACTGCAGTGGCTTATATGCAACTATAACATTAACATACATGCACATTCAAGAAAATGGCTTTTAACTAGCTGCCAACTGTTGTGTCGACTATGAGTCAAAGGGTGATAGTGGAAATATAAGAAGTCTATTTCAGCCATGTCACTATTGCTATGCTGAATGTTTTTCAAAATACTCTTGTATTTTCACAGGAAATGTACAGTTTGCGTACAGTCTCTCAAAATAAACACAATACGCTGGTACAACACTGCAAATGAACATTTTTATCCTTCAGCAACCAATGCAAGTGGTTACGTCATGCAAACACATGCAAGTTGTTGGGTTTAGGAAAAAAGAACAGGGTTTGGCTTCACAATATTATGGGAAGCGAACACCGGCCTCCTGGTTGAAAGTCAGTGGTTGTTGTTCTCATGGACTCTACACACCCTACGGTTCAGTATTGAGTCTAACCAGTCCAGCCTCTGCAGCAGCTGCTCCTCTTACGCGAGATTTCCACTGGATGCGTGTCCGTTGCGGAACGGCAGCGCTGGTTATTCGCTGCGTGCTCAGCCGTCCGTCAATACCCACCGGCTGTGTTTGCTGTGCGGAGGGGTGCAGCTCCGCCGGAAGACATTTTGGTGCACTGCCATGATGAATATCTCCTCGCCCACGGTGTCAACGGGGTGAAATGACGTCTGAAAACCTCTGACCTGTTGACCTCAGACCTGCCTCTGCCCATTATGTAGTTTTCAAGGTGTAGTGCAGGGAAATATGATCCGCCATGAACACGGTGTATCTTATTTTGAAAATTAACTTGATGTTTTATTGTATTTCTCTGCACGACTTCCTGCCCCGCATGATCTGCTCTGTGCTGAATTGCTGTGTTGTGCTCCGGCGTCCGGCAAAAATAGAAGTCCTGTGTATCTGTTGCGGAGGGCTCCGGAGTGCCAGAGCTGAGACGGAGCCGGAACGCAGCACAGCCGGAGCCGGTGGAAACACACACATTGACTAGAATTGAATCTAATCGGCTCCACTGCCGTGCCGGACCGCAGACGCAACCAACACGCATCTGGTGGAAATTGGGGGTAATTCATTGATCTGGTCTGATCAGCTCTGAATGATCTGACTCCAAACTGATCAAAAGTATTAAGAGTGATGATAAAACAGTTCGTTCCTCAAATCTTCACCCTGAAAATCAAACTCAACAAAATGCTGCTTGGTAAAACAGTCAACAGGAGTTCTGCCTGTGCTGCATTCATGGACCCACAGAAACAGGGGGCATGCACGCACAATAAGAAAAGAACGTTCTTGCTGCTGCTCTCCCTGGCTTTCCAAGTAGGTGCATGGAAGGGTGGAGAGGTGTGCTCTCTCCGCCTTAGGCTTTCTATGTAGGCCTAGGAAAGGCAGAGAGGCTCCAGAACAGAGCCATACTGCCAAATATAATGCTGCAAATGGAAGTTTTCTTTGACTAAAGTGGTCCTGACTGAAATGTGAAACTAATGGCGACACTACAGGAAATGTCAAGGGATGACTTAAGTCATTAGGGTTCATTCTCTGGGAAACATAAATGCCAGTCCATTCAGTAGATGGTGAAATATTTCACAGTATAAGAGGAAACTCTGTCCTGCTGGAGGCATTACATTAAATATTGGGGAATCACAAAAGCCACCAGGATTTGTCCTTTAGACACCATGGTTATCTGTACCAAATTCCATAGAAATGTGTTATTTTGAATTTTAATCTGAACCAAAGCAGTGGACCGACTGACCAACACAGCAACCTGTTCAGTGGTCTGTTGATTTATCTTGCTCTGAGTCACAGTTCTGGATGAACAGACAGACTGACATCATCATTCTTCTTGGCAATAACTGTTTTTGGAAGGCCACATTCTACAATACAGTAAGTCTTTTGATAAACAAGCTTTCTGTGTGGGCTGTAAAATAAGAAAACTTGTGATAGACTCTCCTGAAGTGCCTTTCTTTCT
The DNA here is from genome assembly GCA_035609425.1 of Epinephelus awoara. NCBI lineage: Eukaryota > Metazoa > Chordata > Actinopteri > Perciformes > Serranidae > Epinephelus > Epinephelus awoara. The sequence goes on from CM069304.1 coordinate 6,919,524, forward strand.
ACATCGCCTGCTACAAGACTGAAGAACTGGAAGATGAGCTTCAGTCAGGTTTATTCCCTGTGTTGTTTGGTAGAGTGGCAGCAGCAGCAGCAAACACATCACATACAGTTACTCCACACATTGTATTGTGACCTTTACTGCATTTCTAGGCTGCCTCACTTTTCTCCTGCTTTTGCTGTCACCAAGGCAACAGCAAGTTAAGACTATATTAAAGTTTTAGTTTTCACCCAAAGTTTAACTTTTTTTTATTGTATATAGTTGGAAGATGTTTTCACATGGGTTATATGCACATGGCAGTTGTTACGGAGAGCCTTTAACATTTGTCATAAAGCTACTCAGTTATGCAGTATTGCAGTCTCTGGCATCAAAAGCTATTATACATTTATGAGAAGAAAACCAGCATACACCCTCTTCACAATGCAATGGCAAGTTCTGTAAAAGTAAAACCCCAATACATTTATTGTTGTGCATTTTTAAAAAGTGTTGCACCCTAATGTAATTTGAAAGGATGGTAACAAAATGCTTGAGAATTCTGTACACCAGCATTATTCTTTCCCAAGACAAAAATCTGTATCCTAAATCAAGGTATGTAGTGTGTTTTTTATAGTCCATCCATGAAAAACTATGACCTGTTTCTTTGAAGGCTTTTACTCTAGTTTTGAGCGAAATAAGTAACCACTTCATTGTTTACCAATAGTTGGCTAACAAGATTAGGTTCATATAGCCCTAACATACCAAACCCAGCCTTTCTGCTCATTCAGTGCAGCTGATACTTTACTTTCCATTATGTTCACAACAGCGCTCTTTACTTGAAGAAATTGTAACAACAGTCTGTAGTTAGACAATCAGAAAAGTGACCTTGAGATCATGACTTTAGTTTTGTTAACTGGTCAGACAAATCTGTGGGCAGAATGCAAATGAGCGCATACGAGTTTTGGGTGCACAGACTGTGTGGGTGTCTCCCAATGCACCTGCTATTTTAGTTCACGTAGGTGCAGCAAACACATTCTCACTCCAACCTTGTCACATATGTTTGGTCATGGACGTTCCACATCAACAAATGACATGCAAGGTACCCTGGGTGCGTTATTTAAAGTTCTGAGACACCATGTCGACAGCCTGTTACGTGCATTGTCTATTTTCAAAATACACTTCTGTTTTCACAGGAAATGCACAGTTTCCCTACAGTATCTTTCAAAATAAATGCACCATGTCAGTACAACACAATCAACCTTTTTTCCTTCAACAACAAATGCACATAGCTACATTTTGCCAACACATGAACGTGGTTGGGTTTAGGAAAAAAAGCACAGGGTTTGGTTATACAATCTTACAGTAAGTGAACACCAGCCTCTTGGGTGAAAGTTGGTGGTTGTTGGACCCATCCACCACCCTACATGTCTTCCACCGCCTTAACTTTCTCTGTGGTCTTGTTGCGGTTCCCCCTGATGCCGCCGGGCACCGTCATGTATCATGCCAACAATACCAACAGTGTGCAGAGACAGTGGCAGGCCAGGTACCTGAGTTCTTAGAGGACTAGAAATGCAGTGCCAAAATGGCCAAGTGTTACAATGGAATCACAGTCATGGCCTCTGGTCTGAATGGAGTACAAGTCAAAGTTAAAGAAAAAGTATCACAAGATCTTGTTATTCACTGTTATGCCCACTCTCTAAACCTTATCATGTCGCAAAGTACTGCCAAAATAAAGGAATGCAAGACCTTTTCTTTAGTTTCAGTGGCCAAGAAATGTGCAAAACTGCAGGATAGGATATGCCAGCAAAGACTGCTGAGAGTGGCTCCAACACTGTGTAACCTGTTATCATGTCTGGTTTACACTGTGCTGAGCTAAGAGAGGAACTCCTGGAGCTCTTTGAATTTGTTGTGGACCACCACAATGACTTTGCTGAAGATGCAGTTCACAGTGCAAATGGATACGTGACACTGCTGACAAGCTTTGAATTCTGCTTTTTACTATATATATTTTTCATTTTCACGCTCTATTACTGAGAATTTTGACTTCATCTGTGAGGATTCTTGAAATTGGGGCTCCTAGCAGACCAAGCCAAAAAGACAATGTGAATGCTGTATACAAACAGCTGCAGAGTGAGATCCTGGACAACATTCTCACTCAACGTGGGAACAGGTTTAAGGACCACAAAAGCTCCTGTTCCTTGCCCTTCTGGACCCAAAGAAGTTTTAGACATACAGAGAGAACTTCACCGACTGAGTTTTAAAGTCTTGGGGTAAACAATGGCTTGCACTTCGATCTCCCCAGGCTCAAGACTGAACTGACAGTCATGTACAACATGTCAAACTTTGATGGAAGGAGCCCAGTGGACCTGCTTCAGAGAGCAGGCAGCAGCTTTATCACCTTGACTGTCTGGTGTTCACCAGCACTAGAGCTCCTTCTCAGCCCTGAAGTGCATCAAGACTCACGCCAGGAACACAACAGGATCAGCTTGGAGCCTTGGCACTGATGTCAATAGAGAAAGGACTTCTGTTGAAGCTTAAATCTAACAATGCTACCAGTGCCCATTTTGCAAAGAATGACTCCTTTGCAGAAGTACTTTCTTTCAGTGAACCTAATTGAGGTAAGCTGCCCAAGTATATTTTACTCCAAATCTGGTTTGTTCATTTTGCGTGAGACTAATTGTGATTGCACTTTTAATGCAACATGAACTTTGTTCATTTCCTTTTCCCAACATTAGGGCATAAAGTTTTGCATAGTTTACATGTGAAGGTTGATTTTATTGTGACTTTTGAATGAATATCTTTGACTCAGTCAAGAGGAAGTTTTTGATGCTCCATGACAGTGGTGTCTATGGTGATGTGATAGCATTAGCAGAGGCCATGTTATTTGCATTGTCATTATTTTCCAGGTATGGAAAAAGACAAAGGCTATTTTGATATCCATTGACAAGGATGATATATATCCTGGGTGGTCAGTTTTATTTTTTTTTTATTTCCTTCGGGAGATCATATTGTATGAGAGTTACATGACAAACAACATATAAAACATATGAAAGAAAGGGGAAAAAAGATGTAAAGGAGTCTATGACACAGGATTAATGAACCTGATAATCTGATGTTTCATGCATAATAAGAATACTGAGTGTGTGTAGAGGTGTGTGGGTTTATTTTGTAGCAAGCTGGTGATTTAATCAAGGTAAACACAGTGGACGGACGTGTCTCATGACACTGCACTCTTACGCTGCACTTATCGTATCAGAGGCTGCAGATTTTATCAACATGTGTCCTGCTGCTTTCAATCGGCTGCAGGGAATCAATGAACTGAAAGGAGAAGCTTTTCACAAAGCAGCTGTGGCTAGTAGTGGCTCCTCCCACCTGTGTACTCTGTGCTGGACACTGAAATACCACACAGAAGGACAAAGAGAATTCATGGTCATTGCCAGAGCGCTGCTTGAGCTGCATGTTGTGCCACCAAAAAAATCAGGCCAGAAAGATTAAAACACTTGTGTAACCCCTGGTTGAAAACCCCAGAGTTAATACATGCATAGCAGTAGATATCCTATTGTTATTACAATAAAAGTTTGTCATTTTAAGGATGAAAATTCTATAAAAGTTCATGTCACTTCAAAACACAACTTTTCTATAGTTTGTTTGAAGTATACATCTCTCAGCAGGGAACGAGGTGTGACAGACCAACATGCATGTGTTTTTTGTTTGTCTGCCTTAGATTGGTCCGTTCAGAGAGACATCAATGTTTCGAGCATTGTGATAGGTTAAGGGGCTGGACTAACTGGTGAGCATAGGAGAGGGGAGCAGGATAAGTAAGACGTCATTTATACCGCAACCACACCTGAACAGTAGGTGGCAGTAGTGCAACCCAGAAGGCTTTGCTATGTAGTTATGTTGTTGTGGCCTTGCGTAATATTTCAAAATAGGCCTAGTAGTAATATTATTATTAAAAATTGGTAAAAGATAAACATTTAGATTTTTTTTCTTTCACCATTTGTAGCCAGAGTCTTCTACTTTGTCAAATCAGCATATGGAAAAAGAGTCGCCTAATATCCAGTTTGTCATCTACCATCTCCCTGATTCCATGTGCATGCAACATTAATCCCCCTAAATCTAACACACTGGATTTTAAACACATTTAATGAAAATAGAATGAAAAAAATATCCAACAAAGCATTCATGAAAGAGGCCCATAATTAGGCAAAATAGACAGCCTGTCATAAGATAAACTGATTCGTGTTTATTGTTCCCTCACAGAAAATCCAGGGTCTGGGTCTAATCTGATTACACTCTAGTTCAAGGTTCTCTAGACTACTGTGGGTAACTCTCCACTGAGATCTCTTGTCTTGTAAATAATCTATGAAGTCATCTGAATCAGACAGCGCTGTCTGACATCAGATGAGTTATTGTGATCGGGCACGGTTCCAGGGACTGACTGCACATGCTGGAGAGCTATCAAGACCCTCTGATCAAATATTCTAAAAGACAGGGAGGAGAGCCAGTTCTATATAATGAGCTCCCTTTAAAGCCACAAACAAGTGCTCATCTCCTTCACAAAACTTGACATCACTGTGCTTATGAAGCTGATTTCAATGATCATGTCATTAGAGCTGCTGGTTAATTTACACTTGGTTACGGCAAAATGTTTCTGCAGAGAGCACTGACAGCAGAGTGAGCATATGGCTTTAAATGACTGTTTATCACTAAGTAGAGTAATCTAGTTTCTGAGTTTGAAGAAAATTAAATCACACTGCATACACATCACAAAAAAATCTAAGTAAGTTTGTCTGTCTTGTTTTTGTGAATTTTGAATTAACTGCCATGTTAAAATGACCCCACAGTGCATTTTAAATGAACAAAATCAATTCTCAACTTCCCAGGTGCAGGGATAAATAACCCTTTACTCAATATTGCAAAGGTGTTGTCTTATTGGACGCAATGTCACACAAACAATGTCCATACACATCCTGAGACAGATCACTGAGCCTGATGGCACTTCATAGACAGATTTCAGATTGAATAAATGAAGTTGCTCTTCAAATGAGATAATCTATAAAGATCAGCTCCCATACATAATCAGCAGAGTATCTTCAAGTGTCAGTTTGTTAGCGGTCCAATTGTTAAGATTTTGGTTCCTTAGTTTACAGGTTTCTGAGCCTAAAGCCCCAGCAGTCCGAAAATATACATTTTGAGATAACAACTTGTTATTTTCAGTGTACAACCCCACATACCAGCTCCTGTGGCAGAGCTTTTTCTCACCTCCTATGGCAGCTCGACTCCTCACCTCACCATTCATGTATAAAGAGAACTCTGTAGTAGAGCCCTGCGAGGGACTGTTTTCTTCATCCTGCTCTTGCCCGCTCCCACTGAATTTCTGACCATTACCGCCTGCAACCGCAACGTGTGTGTTACACTCCCGCCCACTCCCGCAAAACTCTGTGAATTTATGCCCGCACAATAATAGAAATGCATTGATTGATTTGTGTCTTCTCCCGTCCCGCAGGAGAAAACGCGTCATTTTATAGGCTATTAATAAAGAGATTCATGGTTTTTTTTTGTTTTTTTTTAATTATACTTTATTAATTTGTTTCGTTCCCCTGGTCTGCATGTCTTTTGACGCACTGGTCAGAAATAGCGCACCTATTTCGTTGTTTTCATTTAGTTTTTAATGAAATAAAGGCTGTTTCATATTCTATTCTCCTCCTCTGTATTTATTTATTTTTCTACCTTTATATAATCACACAGTGATTGAGGTTAAGGTCTCTTTTCTAAGAGAGACCTGAATAAGAAACAACGAGAGTAGGCTGTGAGTAGGGATGTCACGATTATAGATTTTCTTGGTACGATTATTGTCAGAGAAATAATCACGGTTTTACGATTATGCATTATATAATTTTACACTATAAATGTGAAAACTCACATGAACACTCCTTTTAGATCTTTAAGTTTCATTTATTTCCATGCCAACATAACAAATATAATATAGCAACAAAGAAAAATAACCAAAAAGTAGTGTGCAGACTCTACTTTTATTACATGCCTCTTTCTCAACACAGATGGGAGGCATTTAAAATCGCAGTTAAAAGTGAAATCAAGTAATCGTGACATCCCTAGCTGTGAGTGGCTCAAATAACACTAATAAATAACATAAAATAAACAAAGTTAATGAATGAAACGAAAGAATTTAACAAATGAATCACTTGGCCATAATATTGCTGTGGAGGAAGAGAATGTTGCTGACCGACTGCGGCCCCAGTCCCGTGTGTCTCTCTTCCAAGATGCGCCCACAGACACTAAAGGCCCGCTCTGAAGGTGCACTGGATGCGGGGATACTGAAGATGAAACGTGCCAGCTTTGAGAGCGCTGGGAAGTAGAGGGCTCCGTGCGCCTTCAGACCTTGTTTGAGCTTCTTTTCCACATCATTTGTTACTTCCATCCTGTCGCTATAGGCTACATCCCGATCCCGCAGTGGTTTTTTTTAGCTGCCCGTTCCCAACCGCAGCAAAGTTCAAACCGCCTGCTCCCACAAGATTTGGGTTGGGCGGGACCCAATCCCAATGCAGCCCTCTACTCTGTAGTTGTTGCTGTGTCTTGTGTGTGACGAAGACTGGATGAGGAGACTCGCTGTTGACGACGAGAAATATCGAGAGCTAAACAACCCACAATTCTGTCATTATAAAGACTATGGCCAAAAAGATATTGCCTGGCAGATTATATCCAGAGATTAGCGTTTTAGGTGTGAAATAAACCTTATTTAGTGGGTGTACACATGATTTTAAGCTACTGCATAAGTGGAAGAAGTACATATTGTAATAATAACTTTGTGTGGTCGTCTGTTGACAAGCTGCAGCGTGTCCAGTCCACTGTGTTCACTAAAGCTGTAAGCACACTGTGCTTACAGCTTTAGTGGGCCAAATGTGATGAAGATTTTGGTTCCTCATATGTACATTTTAAAATAAAAACTTGTGGGCAGAGGAAAGAAAAATATCTTTTAAGACTTTTGGGGTACCGTTAGGGATGCATGATATATATCAGGCACAACAACAACTGCAGCACGCTGTCTAGAGGGCAAAACATATTAGTTAGCTGTTATTCGTATTGTTACCTAACAAGCAAGTCTGGAGCACATCTCTCTCTCTGGATGTGTGAGTGTTTATGAGACAGAGGTGCTTGTTTGTCTGAGTTGAGTGTAATGTGTGAGGTGAATCAATAGCGCTTTGCTATTCTACTTGGTAGCTGTAGGCTAGTCTATCGTGGGATGGTTGAACAGAGCCTGGGTGTGGTGATAAAAATGCAGCGTGACAATATAAACATTTCATACACCAGATGTAACGCGGACCTGCTGATGCACATTCAGCTTGTTCATGAGTCAGTTGTCGCTGTCTGTCTCTGTAGTGTAGTTTATACACTTTACTGATATATCAGAGAATTACACAGTAACACTGGGCTTCATATTTTCCCTCTCTCTTACCTTAACTATAAATTTAATACTGATTAAAAGTCATTTTACTTTCACATCCTTGTATTTATTATTTTCATCTGTAGTGTATTGTTATATGGGGCAGGGGCATTGAGGGTAGGCCATTTGACAATACACCAGAAAATCTCCCTCTTTTTCACAGCCAAATGTTGGCAGGTATGGGTCAGAACTAGGAATGTAACGGTATTTGACGGTACGGGGGTCACGGGTCGGTACACACAGTCACACGACGAATACATGAGTGAGTAAAAAACAAAACAAAAGGCGAGTCCTGACTCCAATCTAGGGGCGGTAATGAGCCTAAAAGCTGCCAGCGACCGCCATTACCACAGAAGAAGAAGAAGAAGCAGGTACAAACAAAAACAAACGAAGAAGATATTGCAAACGATGAGAGATGCAGCGTGTGGAGTTGGAAGACCCGCCAGCTTCGTATAAATTGGTTGTGTGGGAAAACTTTGGATTCCCGGTACAATACAGCAACGATGGCAAAAGAGTGGTGGACCGGACAAAGACTGTCTGCCGGCGATGATCGCGGAGGTGGGGTACGTTGCGGGAAATACATCTAACATGCTGACACACATGAGGCGACATCATCCCAACAATGCAATACAATACTGTGCAATACAACAGTGAAAGTGTTAGTTTCCTTTTAATAAAGTTACCAAAGTTGCCAGTTGCTACTTGACTACCTCAGTATAGCAATACTGTATGTTTTTTTTTCCTCTGTATGAACATAATGAATGTTAAGAGAACCCTCCTAATACATTTCTTTTATGTTTTATTCTATTTATGTTTTTACTTTTATAACAAGAGATGGTGTAAAGTTTTGCAGTTAGTTGTGGTCTGCTCAAAATAAATGAAAAAAAAGATGATAGTCTTGTACATGTGTGAGCTTTTGTTACTTTTTCCCCACTGTACCGAAAACGTACCGAACCGTGACCCCCACACCAAGGTATGTACCGAACCGTGACTTTTGTGTACCGTTACACCCCTAGACAGAACTGTTCTTTGACATCACTATTGCTAACACAACAAAAACAGTTTGATTTGGTTAGGTCAGAGTTCTGGACTTAAATATTTCCTCACTACATCTACAGGCCATTTCAGAACAAGAATGTTGCAGAGGAGAAGTTGCAGCGGTGTGAACTGGCCGGTTTGAGCTTGACTCAAGCCAGCTGATGGCGTCACCGGCAACTCAGGTTTTAGAACATAAAGCATGTCACCTGTTTCAACAGCCAATCAGCTTGTAGTAAAGTCAGCTAGTCAAGTCAAAATGACCGCCTATGGAAAAAATCATAATCACGATTATTTTGGTCAAAACTGAAATCACGATTATGCAAACGATTATGCAGCGCACGTGATGACTTATATTGTTTACACGACGGCATGTCATTTCTATCTCTACATGGTCGCGCGTTTACAATTCTCCTCTCTTCTCTGTACAAATTATATTCAGCCACAAAATAAGTCTGAAACCTGGAAATCAGAACAGAAATACAGAGAGTTGTTGCATCGAGATGATACACAGTCTCATCTAGTTGCATTGGTGTGAACCGTCAGGTTTTTAGAACGTTGCAGAATGGCGCGTTGCAAGTAGTTCCCTGTTTCACCGTGTCTCGTGGTGAATCTTTGGTTTGACCTGGACTTAAGCCTTTCTTACCCAGGTGTATATAAACTACAGGTTATACACTTTCTATAAAACAAAAATGTGAAATTATCGGTTATCATATCAGTTATTGGCCATGAGAAGCAGGTAATTATCAGTTATTGGTATTGGTTGAAAAGTAGGTTTTCATGACAATAATAATAATGATAATTAACAATAATAATAATAGTAATATACAAAACAAAATATTCAACTGTTCTTAGCCTTAACATATTGTGACTCATCCCCTCTAATGTAGAGAAAAGTATAGCTGGTGGTTAAAGATATCTCTGTTCTGAACTGCAGTGACCCCTGTGTCCACACCAGTCAACATGCTCTTCAGCAAGATGCTCAGAGCCTGTAGGGATATGCATCAGCTCACTCCTGCCCTGTGACCTGACCTTGCTTGCATATGTATGTGCATGGCTTAAAGGAATACACACAGAAACTAATAAGACACTGAGGTGGAATTAAGAATGGCAAATGGCTCTCGATATGTGTGTTCAGTGATATTTTTCTTTTGAGGATAAAGCAGCTCTTCTTTTCCATCTAATTGAAAATGACAGACAGGGGAGGTGGTTCAAATAATATCAGTAATCAGATGAGAACAGGAGATAATAGGTGACCCCACTTGTGTGTCGGACCCTGAGTAGCAGCTGTTCCTCTCACGTAGACTCTCCAGATTCCCTCTCCTCATCCAAGCAATCCCTAGACTGCTGGGCCATTAAAGTCTAAACCTGCAGCCTGTATGGGGTCTAAGGTAGGTCTTACATCCTTGTTGTGCATCTTTAAGTGCACAAATAAAGATAAAGCGAATAATGCTTTGCAGCAGAACAAGAAATCACCCAAATGCTTTGATGTTGGGTAAAGACTCATTATGTCCGTGCTTAAACACGCTTACTGCTTCATTGAAAGCTCTGCCCTCAGCTCTGTGATGGTATCCCCTGGTGTCATGTAGACCTGAGGGCTGTGCCACGGAGCACGTTCAATAGAGTCAGGCTTCTTTGCCTGAGATGGCTCGGCAAACCCTAAAGCCTCAGTCTGAGGTAACAGGTACCACGAGGATGGTTATCAACTGGCTCAGGCTTTCTTCTCCAGGCTCTGCACACATCACAAGTTTATATATGCTATATTCATTTTACAATTCAGTTTGTTTCCAGTGTGACAGCTGTACATTTTTACAGCTGCTAAACTTCAGAATTGATGCAGCGGATTTAAACATTATATTCAAGAACTACATTTAAGCCTGACACTGACCCATAATGAAGGAGACTTATAAATCACTTTAGTTTTCAGACAAGTCAAACTTAAATGATTTCTATTGACTGAATATTATCTGTGATAAATACCAATAGACTAATCAATTTTTTGATCTGTGTTTTATTAGCTGTAATATACCAGCAGTGTAAAATGGACTTCAGCAAATCAGTAATAAGCATATAAATATAACCCAAAGTGGTAACGTTAGGTATGATTTGAGAGAATTATAAAACATTTCATATGCAAGTAAATATCATCCTGATTAGGAGGCTTTTTTTGTCGTCAGCATGGCCAGATGGAGCAGAGAACAGTGCAGACACATTCAGTGGATCAGTATGAACAACCTGGTAACAACAACAAGACAACATTCTTGCTTATATTTTCTCTATCACTGACATGCTGTAGGTTCCCATGTTAAAAGGACGAAACAAACATGTTGCCTGTGGTAACCACATTGAGCTGACAGGTGCCACTGAAATGAAGACTAAGCACACAGGCAAATATATATATATATATATATATATATGAATATATCAAATATATTAATTTTACAAACTTATTTTTCTCAAGGAAATGTGTGGACAAGATGCATTGTGGATATAAGATGATCAAATTTAGACTAATTTATTTATTTCTATTATTATTATTATTATTTTTTTTTAATCTTTTTTTTTTTTTTTTTTGTTAAGTATATATTTGAGCCCAAATTTGTCATTGTCTCAACTGTCCCAGAGAGGTAGAATTTTTGGGAAAATGTTTCATGTTTGGATTGGCCTTTAAAATGTTTGATAAATTGTTAGCAGACAAGTGTATCTGTTGTTTTATCTGTCACCATCATCATTAATCTCATAATGTTATATACTAATAATAGTAATACTACTACTTGGTAGGGCTGCGCGATTATGGAAAAAATCATAATCACGATTATTTTGGTCAAAATTGAAATAGAGGGGAGGGGACGGTATTGCGCATGCGCGGCTTCCGTAGGAAACAAAATAACATCTGAAGGTGTCCATGACCAAAAATCGTTTACCCTCGATTTCATTAATTTTGAAATCGTTTGACCTCAAAATCGTAATTGTGATCACCAGACGATTAATTACACAGCCTTACTTCTTGGGTTAAGGACAATTAATGAACATATTTTATTCACCGATCAATTTGTCATGTCATGTTACCTTCAGTTCATGGGGAAAACTTTTCTTGCATGCCTCCAAAGAAAATGGCAAATATATTGGTTTATTGATTGACTGATTAAAAACCAGTTTACCAACTGAAAACTAAATCAAGGCATCCATTGACAAACCCTCATACAATTTTTGAAGTATAATCCAAATCTCATTAATCAATTTTTAGTGAAAAATGCACGTTTGGGAAGCACTGAGCATATGACTGGATAAATGAGAACATATTATACTGCACTTGTTATGTGAGTAGTTTGGTTGTTGTTAAACATGATTCCCCAATAAATCCATAGATAAATATGTTTACGGTTTTCTGCTAGGGTTAGGGTAACATGGCACCACTGTTTTACAAACGCTCATTCTGTGAGTGAAGTATTCCTTTCAAAGTAGATATGGGCATATAAAATGAAGAAATTCCTTCTTTACCTAATGATATGAGTTGCAGTGTGTCTTACTAGATATTGTACATAGCATGTATGTACATACATAGAATGGTCATGATGCTGGCAGAAAAAAAAGGAGTTGAAAATGACAGTTTGTCATTTTATTTGCATTATTTCATGGTAAAAACTAAGGTAAGTCTTTTTAATTTTAAACAGAATATGTGCAGAATCATGTACTGTCTAACATAATGTGAGAAACACATGTTCTCCTGTTTACTGTGTCCTTATTGTTGCATTTTGATTGTTTGGCATAATGTTTCAGAGAAAATTGAGAGCTTAAGAAATCCAAACTTATTTAACAACATTATCTTTCTCCCTTATGACATTTAGGATGGCCTCTTATGAGCACCACTTTATGCTACACAGATCACCTGCATATCAAATTGGGAGCATTATGCTGTGCCATTATGCTATGTGTACACTGCACAGTGCACCTCACTGTGCCTCGCATCTTCATGAGAGCACTATCGCAACCCCACACATCATTTTAGCCAAAGGAACTTAACATCTGGTATTCCCCATTAACCTCATCTAATGTAGTGAGTGAGGAACACACTCCCCTCCCTCTCCTTGAGCAAGGCATTTAGCCTGCAATTGCTCCAGTGGAGCAATGAATGAGGAAATGAGATTCAAGAAAGGGAGCACACGTCTGTTTTGACTCTCTGGTTTGTTCACTTATGCCCTCATGTGCTGGTGCTCAGGAAAAACATTAATCATGCTGTGTAAAAAAAAGATTTAAAATTAAATATGAAAGTGTGTGATGTGATGATTGTGTATATTCACAGACTGGCATGTTCAACAAGCTGAAAGTCAACGGGAAGTGTTTTTTTTGCAACGCTGCATAAGGTACTTCCCAATTGGATACTACAAAATACAGATTCATTGCTGGTAGACATTTTATACGCTTTTTAAAATAGAAACTCACACAGACAGTTACACTAGATTCTTATTAATGCTATTATTATTGCCATTTATTGGCATAATGGTAGTGCCGCAGCTGCAGCAGGAGTAGTATAGTAGTAGTATATGTATATTACCTTGGACAAGGATGTGCACTGAGGTGGTTCTCGGTCGACTGCTTGTCTGGACTGCGCACACATACTGCCCCTCATCTGTCATGTCCACGTTTTCAATCTTGATGGTAAACTCCTCTTGATTAAGGGTCACCAGACTCACTCTGGGGTCCACCGACCATTTGTCTTCTCCAGCATACAGTATACTCGACCGGTTTAGCCATGCTGTGTGTGTGACAACATCCCCCTGCGCGCACCTGTAAGGCAATAAAAATAGCACTGAAAATAGGTCTTTTACCAAAGTGGACAAGAAGTTGTTTTGAAATAACTTGAAGTACTCATAGAATCAACGAATATGTAAAATGTATATCCAGTATTCTTGCTTCACATAATGTATACAATCAAGCCAAGCAACAATTTATATGCCATGTTTGTCTCACACAGCACTTCTCTCCCGTACAGTACATAAGGACTCTTTATTATTCATTGCAAATTCCTGAATGATTTGTTTCTGTCAGGCTGAGGTGGACAATCATCCCACTGATTAGCAAACCTTTAAGCAGAGAGGAGGAACTAATCAGTGCAGCCAGCTGGTATAGTGTTTGGTTGAGATGAAAACATCTCCATTACACACAGCTTTCACCACTGCAGTGAAGGCTCACTGATACTTCTGAAGGCTGAAACTGTCATGTAAGACAGTGTAATGAAGAGGGAGTGGGTCAGCTGGATTGTACAGATTCATTCTAAGTAAGGATAGTCGTCATAAAACAGATACAATTATTAGATACTAGTTGATTCATTATAATCAAGTTAAAGAATGTATAATAAAGATGGACGACATGATAGCTCCCCAAAAATGAAGCAAAAACATCTCAAACACCTCATGATGGCTGGCTGCAATATAAGTAATACACCCCACCCCCTCCATGTTAGCGAATGGGACATAGTCTGAACTAAAATCTCAAAGTACACACCAAGTAAATTTTTGCCAAAGACAGTTTCTGTCATTTTAGGTGTTTCTTAGCATGCTGATGACTGACAGCTGTGTGTGCTAATCGGTGCTAATCGGTGTGTGCTAATCGGTTTTAATCAATGCCACGGCTTGCAGTTGGTTGGACGGGTGTTTGGGCGGGAACTTGACACTGTTGAGAACACTACTGCACAAGCTCTAACCCCTTTTACACTGCCTCAAGGCATTCCGCGTCGTTATGCTGCCTTGCCGTTCTCTATTAAAGGTTCAGTTGCAGAATGGGGGGAAAGGGCTGTTTCTCCTTGAAGGTGGCATCAGAGGTAGTAACAGTGTGGAAACAATGTCTGTATAAAGGAGACAGTTATGCATGTTTTACCCACTGCGAGAGAGTTAAAAAGTAGCTAATAGCAGTTAGCAACTGACTCGGAGAAAAAGAACAGCAGCTGATAATGTCTGTAAATTGGGGGGGGACAATGAGGTCCAGGAGCTCATGAGCAGCCATCTAGAAATGATCATAATAATTGTAATTGCCATGTTAATGCCACTATTACTGTTTTGAACAGGACAGCACCAGAGCAAGATGACAGTGGTTGTGTTTGGGACATTTTGGCTTTTTGTACAGTGAGGATGCGTCATCTATCTTTATACAGTCTATGATTCAAATACATTTCCCATCATGTTTTTTTTTTGTTTTTTTTTTAAATCAATGTCCAATACCCGGGGGTACTATCAGACACACCATCATTATCTTTTACTTAACTGCCAAATCATCTTTATTAGAATTGTGTGACTTTTGGAAAGTAATATTTGAAGACATAATATGATATTGGCAACATAGGGAGGAATTTTTTATGCATAATAATGTTCTAATATACGACATCAAAATGGAAATAATAATATAATTCATGCTTTTAGCAATCATGTTAACAGCTTGCCTGGAAAATTGACAATTTTTCAATAAGCTTGGTAACAAGACACATTGTACATATGCAAATGCAACTCTCGAGCCATCATCAGGTTTCTTTTGTTAATCTGCCCACACACTTGGTTTGTGACATTCAATAGTGATTGAAACAATGAGGTGAAAACTGTGCCGCTGTGCTCCTCTGCAAACACAACAGAATGGTTGCACTAGTCGCAAAATGCTGCTTTGATACAGGAGCTGGGTCACTGATCTTTGACTGTTTCCACAGAGAAACACATCTGCTGTTTTTTCATGGCAAATCTTTGGATCCCACTGAGAAAACACTGTCAGGGCTGCAGGAGGAAAAAAAAGTCTTCCTTATGGAAAGTGTGCCAAAAGCAACTTCAGCAAACTGTGCTTTTGGCTGCCAAATGCCTGTTCATCATCTGGGTTTATTTAACTTTCTGTAGCCTAATTTTCTGACCTACAGAGGAGCGGGGAATTTGAACAATTTGAACAACACTGTTTAAAATGGTGACAGGCTAACATGAGCTCAGCACGTTGCAGCTGAAAGGCTCTCAGCTTCATTTACGCTGTCACAGCTTTTGTTACAGCATCAGTCACTTCCACTTCAGTGGCAGCAGTAGGGTCAATGGCATCCTTGGGGCATCTGTGGTGCTATGGCGGGGAAAGAGGGGAAAAAACTGTGTGTGTGTGATCAATACACAGGAGGAAAGACTTTCAAAAATAATGGATTGCAGTATGCGAGATGGCAAGGGATCAATTTACTATGACAAAGTGGATTCAAAGTGGGGTTTTCATTTCTAGTGGCTACAGTAAATTAATTTCTTGGAGC
The DNA here is from genome assembly GCA_035609425.1 of Epinephelus awoara. Taxonomy (NCBI): domain Eukaryota; kingdom Metazoa; phylum Chordata; class Actinopteri; order Perciformes; family Serranidae; genus Epinephelus; species Epinephelus awoara. Next base: position 6,935,258 of record CM069304.1, read on the forward strand.
TGCAAATGTATTTCGCACTGTTAAATGTTAACCTTTATAAATAACACCAGCAACAGCTGAGTTTGAACTGTGCTTGCCCTGTAACATTCCTTTACAATGATCAGCTCTCTGGTATGCCTGATAAAATCACTATATGAAAAGAAGAGTGATTTAAAAGAGTGATATAATATCTCCTGGCAATCTCTCTTCGCTGACCTCCAGTGGTTTAACTTCTCACCTTGGCTGCAGTGATGTGCAGGAAGACTCAGGGAACTGGTGATATCACTGCTGTGTGTGTGTACATGTTTTACACAGCACACTTCTGACAACACCTTTCAGGGATGCTGGGTGGAGTTGGGGGTGAACAGAAAGACTTGAAACTTTAAACCAGAGAGGGCAGCAAAACACTGCTGCTCAGCCTGGTGTTCAGTTACTCTTTGAGGTGACCTACAGACTTACAAGGACACATGCTTCCATGTACATGGATGCTCAGTCAAGTGTAAAAACAGAAAGCTGGAACTTTTCTTGGAGGTGGTCCAACACACAACCTCTTTGGTGAGTGGCATATCTACTGTCATTCTCAATGTCCATGTTAACGCCATGAAGAGACATGGTCTCGTAGCACAGAGGGGGATACAGTTTGATTCTTGATAGGTACTTGATTTTGGATGGAACTTGTCAACAGGAAACAGGGTACAGAATCATTGTGTTTGTGTGAGATTATATCTACATAGGAAGTTGGTCCTCTTGCACAGAGTCTGACATTTTACATTGTGATGTTTTTACAATAGCCCAGAAAGGACAAACCAAACACTGGCTCTAAGGACGGTCTTGAAGGGAGGGTTTAGCAGAGGGTAATCTGTTGGTTGCAATCTGCAACCAAAAACCTGCAACCAATCAAACCTGCAATCTGCAACCCTCTGAGGCTGAAAAATGAAGCCAACACCGAAGTGCCACAAACTGTGTTTCCTCAAATGGCCACTTGAGGCTGGCTCCTAAGCATATTAGTATTCATGATGAAATGCTAAACTTTACAGCAAACATGTTTGTTTCCTTTACTGACTTCGATTTATTAAGACTTAAGTTTATGCAGAATTAAGGGTGGGGCTGCCTTGAGTGACAGACTGTTTGTGAGTCACATCTACTCCTCGCTCCTCCCCAGCTCCATCCTGTTATTATGGTCACTTCTGGCTCCAAAAAATCACAATGAGGATGGCCAAAATGCCAAACTTAAAAACGGGAGTCAACAAACCAATGGGTGACATCATGGTAGATACATTATGTCTGCAACCTCACTGCTATTCCATCAAATCCCACACACTGTTCCTTTAACAAAAAATCCTAATCATGTGACTTCTACGGAATTCATTAAACCTCCTGTTTACTTATCGGTCTTTAAGGTCGAGGCTGTTGTCAGTACCTCCTTCAGAACCACAGCCTTCAGTGGTTTGTGTTTAATTGAGGAGGGTCAGTGACACAGTTGACGGTATCCTGGCACAGTGTTTACACTGCCTTCCAATTTCCAATTTATGAGGAACTCTGTGCAGTCATATTATGTGAGTGGGAGTGCTGCCTCTTTGAGTGCGATGAAAGAGTATAGAACAAGCCATAAGATATGAGATCGCAGATGCTGGTCTTTCGATAGTCATTAAATGAGGAGAAACTTGGGGGAAAGAGAGGAAAAGCAGCTCCAGTGCCTCTTGTGTTGAGTTTTGCAGTAGATTCGACATTAGCAATGTTTCTACATGTGCAAAAATTCTTATTCATATCTTTGCATGCATGTTTATTCAGCACTATACTTAAATCCCCTGGTGTCAAAATGTTCAGCAGCTAATTGGAATGATCTTCTTGAATATATATTTTTAGAACTTTATTGAAAAGAAAATCTGGTTTGACGTAGGTTGTTATTGTTATAAAAACTATATGCCTCACCAACTAAATCCCCCTAGAGAGCAGTGAGAAGAAAAAACGAAAGGATAAATATTTTACATACCATATATTCTCCTTATCGCTTCTGCACAGATGGCAAACAAAATTTAATCCCAAAAAAATTGTCAATCCCTTCAAAAGCATGAAAGGAGGAAGGGAAGGGGAGATGTGAGATTGGGGGGTGAAACTGTAACCGTAAGCAAACAGCTTCTCCAGTCTTCTCCTTGTGTGCTTTCTGACAGTAATGTGTGGATCATTAAAAATACATGACACTTGTTGCTCCACAATTAGATGTCACCACTAGACTTTGTTTACGCTGCGGATCAATTGAGTTAATCTTTAATGCTATGTCATCAGTAGCTTTGCTTCCAGGAGTACAACCCTCATCTCTTTCAACATTCAGTCATTGTTGAGATTATCATTACCATCTAATGACTCAGATGCATGTGAATTTAAAGAAGAAAGTGTGCTTTTTAAATACGACAACAAAAGAAATGTTTCCCTTTTAATATCTTGGGATGTGGACTTGGGTTCACAAAAGGCTTAGTTTACAAAACCTAAAGAATGTGATAGAAGGTGTTTTCAAGAATTTCACAAGATAAAACTTAAATGATGTCAATTTCGGTTAATTTAGCTTTTGACAGCCTGACACCCATTAACAAGTAACTAACTGCTTCATTAAAAATAAAAGAATAAAAAATAGGCAAATGGCATGGACTATAAGAGGCCTTTCTTTTTAGTCCAGTGCTCAGTGTGAGCCTTAGTACTGCATTTCAAAGCATTAACCATGTAGAGGTGGTGAAATTGTAATGCTTTGTGATGTTATGCCTTATATTTTGGAAACCAGCAGCTGGTCGCCATTATAGGTTAAAGGCGACTGGCTTCGTCAGGGGGAAACACGGCGGGACAAGGACGGAAGTTAAAATGGCAGAAGTCCAAGTAGGGTGGGTGGGAGCAATTGTGGATGGGTCCGCCGACCTTCACCCAGGGGGCTGGTGTTCGCTTCCCGTATGACTGTAAAGCCTCTGAAGTTACCTCACTAAGACATTAATCCTGCTTCGTGATACAGGCCCCAGGGTACATGGAAAGTTCATGACCAAACGTTGATATATGATTAGGTTGAAGTGAGGATGTGTTGTTTTGTGTTGGCTTTGCTGACAGACAGCTGGCCAGCACTGCTAACTGCCCACCTTCTGATATTTACTGGTTAGCTAATGTTAGCCTTGGCTGCTTTGCACTGTGCACCAGGCCGGTCCAGCGGGAGCTAGCTGGCTGGCAAGCTGGTAACATAGTCCATGTGGCTGTATGATTTTGCTGCAGAAATATGGTGACCGCCTTCCAGTCTTCCTTCAGGTTGCCCCCGGGAGTAAGTGGCCTCATTTCTAGCCACAAAACCCCTTTAGCATTGTTACCAAGTTAGCACCACTGCTAATGGTGGTAACTGAGCTAACAGAAGCAATGTACAGAGTGGCCACACACTGCGCAGTGGGCACCAGCCTATGTTTTCACATGTTAAAGGGAAATTTCAGTTTATTTCAACCTGTCTCCTGTCGTCCTAAATTTGTTTCAAGTGACTAGTGACATAAAAATAATAGTTAGCATGTTAGCTGTTAGCCTAGATACAGCCGGGGCGCATAGTAGTGTCAGATCTGTTAAAACATAAGTGAACGGGCATACTTCAAGTGCAAAGTTAGTCCACTAAACAAGCTTTTTTTCCACAAAGACCACCTCATATCATTAGGATAAATGTCAGAGAACATATAGAAAACGACATTGTCTTACCTTACCAGTGTGGTGCCATGTTTGTTTAGCATTTAGCTCTGCTTTCCAAAGCGTGGCCGAAATATCGCGACAACAAGCAGCAATCTCATACCGTGCCTGACCCTAAATGGAGCAGTAACCCTATGGGAATCATGACTGAAAAAAATGTCCAGCATTTCAAAAGAAAGATTTACAAAAATACAACTGCGATCTAATGAAACTGATTGGTGATACTTCGGGTCCATGTCATTGGTCCGACAGCCCATTAGTTCGACATCCCGTTAGTCCGACTGTCCGCAACCGGCTCTGGGTCAGGTGGGAAAGGCTTGAGGCGGAGCAGGCTCACGGCTTATGTGTTTGACACTTTCTTTTTCATTTTAACCCACACCATAATCTTTTCCTGACCCTAACCAAGTGGTTTTTATGCCTAAACCTAACCAGACCTTAACCACAGGGCATCATGATGATTTCGGAACAGACTTTGGAACAGTGGGTTTAATATAGTTGGACCAATGGGCTGTCGGACCAATGGGCAGTTCCCAATACTTCTAGGGGTAAAAGTAAGGGTTTATAATAAGTGATAATTCAAGAATGTGTGAAGTCAGCAAACACTGTTTATCCAATCTACACACTGAATTAGTGTAGTCCTTTATAATAAGCAAGGTTTTAGAGGTTTGAAATGCTTCCTACGCAAGCCATTGACTTTCTAACAGATAGGTCGGGAAATTAAACACTACATACAAGCAAGATTAATCGACAAGTTTGTGATCATATATTAAAACACTTCAGCAGCACAGTTCTCTGTCTGTGTTAGAGGTTTTTCTAAAGTTTGCAGACATTCACTTTGTCATATATGTGATGGCAATTAACATGTCGGTCTTATGCAGTGGTGTAGTAAATCGTAAATGGACTTGCACTTGTATAGTGCCTTTCTAGTCTTCCCGCCACTTAAAGCACTTTTACACTACTTACCACATTCGGCCATTCACACACATTCATACAAAGCTGGGCAAGGCTACCAAACAAAGGCATCACTTAGTTTAGACTTTGATAGGTAATCACACACCAATGGCACAGCCATCAGGATACTTAGACGTGCGGACTGGCAGAGCCAGAGATCAAACAGCTGATCCTGCGATTGGTGGACGAACTCTACTTCCTGAGCTGCAGCCAAAGGCACCACTTTTTCTGGCCATAGATATCAGGCTCCTTCTCACAATGTAAATATAAATATGTATAAAAAGAAAATCACATAAACAATGACAATTTAATTCACAAAACAGTGAATTTAATATCGTTAAAATATAGAGATTAAAATATACTTCTATAAAATATTAAATAAAATTATACATATTTATGACAAAATTAATGAACTGTATTTTTTACAGGAATGCAGTAAATGTATATGCACAACATGTAATATACATACATACACCCACTCGCCCCTTTATTAGCTACACCGTAGGCACCCCATTAACTGCTCATTAACACATATATCTACTCAGCCAGCCATGTAGCAGCAACTCGATGCATTTAGACATGTTGACATGGTCAAGAGAGTGACTTTGAACATGGCTGGTTTGAGTATTCAGAAATTGCGGATCTATTAGGATTTTCATGCACAACTATCTCTATGGTTTCCTCAGGATGGTCTGAAAATATATCCAGTGAGCAGGACTCTCAGTGGGCGGAAATGCCTTGTTGATGGCAGAGGTCAGATGGCAATGGTTAGACTGGTTCGAGCTGATAGAAAGGGTATGCAGAAGAGAATCTTTGAATGCACAACATGTCAAACCTTGAAGCAGATGGGCTACAGCAGCAGAATACCACACCAAGTACCACTTCTGTCAGATAAGAATAGGAAACTCAAGCTACAATTGGCACTAGCTCACCAAAATTGGAATACAGAGGATTGGAAAAAACATTGCCTGGTCCGATGGCATAAATCCATCCTGCCCTCAATCATCGTGATAAGAATATTGGTCGTGTTATGGTGTGGGTGATACTACTGATGCAGGCCATGTCCATATTTATATGATCACAGTGTAGCTTTCCTCTAATGGCAATTAATGGCTGAATTTCAATAATTGATCGTGATTAATCACATTTTTAATTGCATGTTTAAAATTCCATTATTTTGTATTTCAAAACAGTTTTGAAGTCCATATTAACAAGTTGAAGCAATTCATTCATTCATTATCACAGTATGATGGCTGGGAACCAGATGAATGCAAAAAAATGTATTTCATGAACTTGACTTTTAGATTTATGCATTTCAAATCAGTGCTGCACTGCTACTACAGTGTGGTCTTGAAACCATGACTTTGAGGTAGGAGACAATGTCAAAGTGCTTATTGTGTGGAATTCATTTTTTAACAAAGGATTACACTGTTCCAGTTTAGAAAGTGCAGTTACGATGATATAATTTTGATAGCTCACTGTCGTCAAATGATCCCTTGTTAATGCGACAGTATGAGGACTTTTTAGGAGTTCCAATTTAGTTGCTTTCTCTGATTCATACAAGCCCTGTACAAGTAAGACATATGTCATAACATGCAAACCTGAGGACATCCCTTTTATACATTATACACTTGTGCGGTGGTGTGATTGTGTTGCTCTGCAGTTATGTATACCTCCAAAACACAAGTCACTTAGTACTTGTCCATGTGCTTTCTATACTGAAAACTACATATAACAGCAGGCAAGCAGTGCTCGGTCTCAATCATTGTGGCTTGAGAGTCCTGTAGGTTTCATTTTTATAACTTAATCGGAAGTGTTTTATAGTCAGGCTGTCAATGGCATTAACCTCAAATTGGGTTAGGCCTCTATCCAGACTCTGGATCATGAGGAAAAGGACTGAGTTTTACTGACGGACAACACAACAAGGTTACCGCTTGCAACTCAAGCTTTGGTGCCTGATGTCATAAAAATGTCAGAAGCCTCATAGTCTGTTTCCATTTGAATGACCTGTCAAAGCACATCAGACAATGTTTTTGAGCTTCTGGATGTAAAGTCATGAAGTGGTATGGCACTGAAAAATGAAATATGATGGGGTGGTATGTGTTTATCTTTATTGTCTCCTTTATAAATTAACTTTACTATGGCTATAAAGATAAAATACAGATTTAAATGTTAGAAGCAATCATCTCTAAATGATTGTGGCAGCAGCTGGAAAGAATTTAACTCTATTTCATGCAAGAGTAAACTCAGACACAATGTTGCAATGCAGTGCGATCAGAATAAAATGAGGAATATACAATATAAGGAAATATAAAGAAGAAACTGACAGAATTTTTTGCTGGAATTGTAAAAGCTGTGATTTTTAACCAAATGTTACACTGCATTCAATGAGATGATTTAATAAGTGTTCTCCAGTATCATTTAAAATTTACTTATCGCTAATTTGCATGAGTGGTTGTTTATCAATTTATCTAGCTCTCAGCTGCTATTGACATTACTTATGTACCATTGTGATGAGTGCAACTTGGCTTTAAAAGCCTTGAATCAAGCTTAATGTTGTTAATACTACAAACATTTTACCAACCAGTGTATTATAATTTCCATATAACAGTAACATTGATCTATAACAAATGTCCACTTGTAACAGGGGTATCCCAACTCCTGTATTATTTTGAATTTCAAAATACAAAACAAAAGATGATGGTTGATAAAAGGTGGTCTAGAAGCAAAATTAATTTCAGGTCCATAACCCACAATAAACATACCCCTCAATTGAATGACTATGGCATTTTTTTTAATTATTGTATTTTTCATAGGCAGCAAAGTAAATAAAACTGTTTTGATTCAAATAACTAATTCTACAATAAGCTAAGTGCAAATATTGCCACATAGAGGACAGAAAAACATTGATATGAGAAATTAATACTTGTATGCCCCTATGCTGAAGGAAGTATTCATGTTTTCCATCTCTGTGTTGAACAAAGCAGATAAACAAGCGCTGTCACAACCTGATGAAAAAAGAGCCACTTGAGTTCCCTAATGTCTCGCCATAATCACAATGATATATTAGGCCTCATCAGTTATGGTGATAGGGCCATTAATTAACCCAATCCATGCATTCATTAGGAAACATTTCTGTGTCAACATACTTGTCTCCATGTAACATGTGGGTGGAATAAATCTGCTCTCTGCATCTTGAGGCACTACCGTGTATTTCCACTAGGAAGGTTCTAATACAGTACCTGACAGTCAGACAGCATTGGTGACATCTCTGTTTGACTGTGATTTTTAGGAACTCAGCAGTTTAAAAGACAGTTTTAAAGCATTCTGAAGCAAAAATCATAGATTAGGGATTCTCAAAGTTTTGATGACTGAGTCAGCATATGATTTTTTATGACATACTTTACTATGACTTTTTAATGACTTTTTTATGACATTTTTATCACTTGCTTTTACTTCTTTATGGCATTTTTATGCCCTGCACTGGCAATAGCTGTGGCCGGAGGCGTTACCTTTTTGGGTTGACCATCAGACCGTCTGTCTGTCCATCTGTTCATAAATTCCATTTTCATGAAGGCAATATCTAAGGAACACCTTGAGGGAATTTGTTCAAGTTTGGCACAAACATCCACTTGGACTAAATGACGAATTGATTAGAATCTGGTGGTCGAAGGTCAGTGGTCAAGGTCACTGTGACCTTGCATCCGTCTCATTCTCGTAAATGCGATATATTTTAAGAAGGCCTTGAGAGAGTGTCCTCAAATTTGGCACAATAGTCCACTTGAACTCAAGGATAAACTGATTAGAATCTGGTGGTCAAAGGTCAAGGTCACAGTGACCTCACAAAACATGTTTTTGGCCATAACTCAAAAATTGATATAATGGGATAAAATCATAAAGTAATGACATTTCATTTCCCAAGGTCAAAGGTCAGCTTCATTGTGACATCCTAGTGTTCTGCAAAAAAAACACTTTTCTGGCCATTATTTAACATTACAACTCTGTGCTAAACTGTGCTTTGTTGTTTAAATGTGTGGGAATTACTTTTTTTTAAAGACAAAATTAATCACATCTTTATGGCATATCATGCTATGATTCTTAACGACGTACTATACTATTACTATATCAGTTGACAGAGATATTCATAACACTAATATTACATTCTAGTTTTACACTATAATATACATTTGAGAGCAATGAAAAGCAGAGACAGTGTAGTGTTGACATTGACCATGCCTACCCACAACAGTTGAGCAATGGCTTCTGCTTGGGTATGGCAAAACCACATGGACAAACCACACATAGAACTGCAGTATACGGTAATATTAGAACCAGGAGTAATAATAATATTGGCATTTTGGTAGGTAAACAGACTAGAGCAGTGGTGTGGTGGCACATGGGTATTCAGTTATTTGGGGGTGATACCGCTAAAATGTTTTTGACATAATCTGGGTGGCATTATAAAGAAGGTGGCTGATTAAACTATCTGTCAACGATGACATCATGTTTCATTTGTTTTCTACCAAAATACAGTCTCTGCTCAGTGCCTAAAGCATAATATCTTTTCTTTTTAATAGTTGTTTTTGGTTATTTTTCGGCATTCATGGCACTTGGTTTAAGTTAGGCAAAGGTGATGTTTATATCACATAAACGAAGCATCACTTCAAGTAATAAAATGATGTCCTTTATGGTACAGTATAAAGCAGTGGAGCTAAAGTGAATTGTATCACGGCACTGTGTGAAGGACATGCAGTGTGAGATACATTATAAAGATTGCTTATACTGTCACTGGCTTATCGCCAGTCTCTTTAGCAGAGCGTTGGCTCAAGGAATGAATGACGAGTTTGTTTTAAAGTGCGGACATCTGAACTGCCTTCCAAAAGACAGCACTGCTAAGTCATGGTCGAGAATGACAAATGACAATCAATTCAACCTTTCCTTTGTCTTCTTGATCTTTATTTCAGCCATTGAGTTTATTTAAATAAATTAAGAGAAAACCTGCTCCAAAGTGCAAAAGAATAAATCAATGTCAGGGCAGATTGTAGCAATTGCTCAAAAGATGGAGACTTACTACACCTACCCTTCTTTATGATAAATGAACAATGTAAAAAAAAAAAAAAGGTTTCCATGCTGCATCACACATTTTTAAATTATCAGCAAGCTTATTCCCGAGATTTACTCCTTTTACCATAATATGTTTCTTTTTATTCATTTATCCTAACTTTTTGTTATTGAGAGCTACTGTGTGCATACCTTTGAAGGACCAGTTTGTAGGATTTAAGGGGATATATTTGCAGCAATATACTAAATGTTTTAAAAAAAAAAAGTGTATAATCACCTGAAAGTAAGAATTGTTGTGATTTTGTTACCTTAGAATGAACTGTTTATATCTATGTAGGGAACAGATCCTCATCCATAGAGCTCTTTATGTTGCCCCGCCATGTTCCTACAGTTCGTAGTTAGCAGCCCCTCCCAGTGAAAAACACAGATTTTTAAAAATGTTAAACTGCTTTATTCAGTGCTTTTACCCGTTTGAATCACTTGGTCCGTTTATTTTGGCAATGAAGAGACGTCCGCGGATAATTCAGCTCTGGGTAAAAAGCTTAAATTATCAAAAAAAAAAAAGAAAGGTGAACACACATCAGCAGGCCGTCTCAAACATACTGAACAGCCTTGGAGAAACACTGATTTGTAATGTGAAACTTCCTTTTTTAGTGTTTTCACCAGTTTTTGTCACCTGGTCCATTTGTTTTGGAGAGAAAGTGATCTCTGCTGCTCAGTGGACTCCCAGTCAATACCTTCTGAACAATAAACACTGAACGAATTCTAACTGGGAAAAGTTTCAGCTGGTTGCAATCTGCAGTCCTCTGCGAGGTACCACAAAATCCCCTTAAACCTTAAACACCTTTAAAACAAGACCTGCTATGTCTGTTTGTAGACATGTTGAGTATATTTATAGGTAAGGAATTCTTCTGTGTCATGCATTAAATACACAAAAATCTCTACATGTTAAAAAAAGCATTTCTCAGTACCAGTGAGGTAAACCTCCTCCACATTCTTTGTACTACACTATGAATCATTGGCATTTTCACAAACATTCATGGTGGGTTGCTTATCTATGTCTTTGGCTAATTTACCACACATATTTGGCCTCTGCTCAGGGACTCCAGATGGAAATTTTATTTTTGCTATATCTGGTCCGATACATGAATTGTGCATTGTCCCTGCTCATTGAAAAATAACATCAAATAAAATTTAATCTGCTGCAAGTTCATCACAGAAACACACAGAAGGTAAATTTCTTTCCTCACTAAAATATTTCTGTCAGCAGTAGTTATGCTCTGAAGAAACCTTGACAGTTAGTTTATGCAGAGATAGCCGCCATGGCTAAATAGATGGAGAGACTTAAAGAAACTTAGTCTTTACAGAAGAAAATAAAGGGAACACACAGTACTGGACAAGCTCTGATTTATAAATTAACCTGGGAGGTGGACTCTACCTCCCACAGCAACGACACAGACAAAATCATAAATTACTACTTTCGTTCACTGTCAAGTGTTTCAAAATCCAAAGCCAAGAGCCTCCCCCTCATATCTAAGAGCTGCTTCATACTTTGCATTTCTATGATATAATGGCATCCTAATGTGTAAAAAAAAATGATTGAGTTAACCATCATAGCCCACAGGAATAACGTATGCAAACCCTTTAAGTAATTCCACTTAAAAAGCAGCTGTGGCTGCCTTGCAAGCAGTAAGTCTACTCTTTATATATTTATTTGGTCCAGGCTGGCCTGATTAAGCACTGCAACACTTGAGAGTAATAAATAGTTGTAATATATAAGCTTGGACATCTTCCAGGGAGCATTTCTCTCTCAAACAGTCAACTCATCATTGCTGCATTGCATCGTTGTAGTGTAACCGCTGAGCCGTTTGTACGATTGCTGTGCCGCCCCCATGTTGCCAGTTACCACAGATTTGTAGTTAGTTACCTGTGTCAGTTCAGCTCAAAGCAGTGATTGAGCAAAGAGGCAGAATGTGAAAGAGACTATTGTGTTGAACAAGGCTACAAGCTGTATTACCTTTGGCTTGCATTGTGTATTGGAGCCTCCGTCATGAATTTTCCAGTGTGCAGGCATTAGAGAGGCTGACTGTGAAGAGATCCTGACCGTGTCTAAGAAGATGATATTGTGGCAGCACAGCAATATAAAGGGTCATCTTTCTTGTTTCATGCTGTTTGTTGAGGTATTTTGACAAGGTCTATTGTCGTTTTTTACAAAGTCTGGTTTTGTGTTGTGGATAGGCACAGCTGTAACAGTGACAAGACGTCCCTGTGCATTTTCAAATGGCTTTTACCTGACCACTGATAAATTGTCAAATTGACCATCTGGACCATCTAAATATGAACAACTAAATAATGCTAAATTAAACTAACCCCTACTTGCAGTGATTGTTATTACATAAACACTGTTGGTGCTTTCTTATACTGTGTGCCTAAAGGTGAGCTTGCCCGCATCTTCTCTGTAACCAGCAACTCTCCTGGAGTCTTCTTTTTTTACTCTGATCCTTCCTCTGAATGCCAAGTCTCTTTTTGGCTGGACCGCAGAGACTAGGCTAGCACTGTAAACACTAATTGGCTGTTTGTTTGTTTTTTGTTTGTTTTTTAAAAAGGTGCTGACAGGGTGACAGAGCCTTGGACGCTGTCGATCTTGTGATACTGTGTTGTCTGTTATCACTGTGACATGATAGCATGGTGGAATTAGCAAGCTAGATAGCTATCTAGCCAGCTGTCGTTGAAGTGGACGCTTTTGGATCGAGGAAAGCAACCTGGTCTCACTCCAAAGTCGTTAAAGAATGGCGCTTGGACAGTGAGTTTCTGCGTCAAACAATGGCCATAAAAGCCATCTTTTCACGTCAACATGATGCGCGGCCAGTCGTCTTTATTGTTAAACAGCGCCCCGCGGCATCAGGGGGAAACGCAGTGGGACGACAACCAAAGTTAAGACAGCAGCGGAAGTTCAACAGGTCAGGTAGAATGGGTGATGGACGGGTCTAACAACCACTGACTTTCACACACTGACTACGTAATAAGAACTCATTTTACACGGGACATGAACAGCGGTCCCCTGGGTCAAAGTCTTTTGTACTTTGCCACTGCAGTGGATGATTTTAAGCTGGAGTTAGTTGAAAGCTTCTTACAGGCAATAAAGAGTGCCTTGTGCATCAGAATCAGACACTGACAGCCACTGAGCAAGCTACTGTATCTGTTGCCCTGGAAATGAGAATGAACTGACCCTGTTGACAGTGGAAGGAGGAAGATGAGTTATTGTGTCAATGCAAAGTGTACCAGGAGTTCAGCAATCAGAGCCCTTATATGAAACAAAGGCAAAAGCACCAGCTAAACTCTCAGAAACAATTAACGTGTGAATGTCCAACCTTGGAGAATCGGTCAAGCTCCAGAAACTCTGGATCATACATTTACACTGATAAAACTGGATGGCATTTTTCAGTAGCTCATCTCTGCCTTGTAAAAAAAAAAAAAACTCACATTTTCAACTCCACACACCTTCAGTTTATTTTCTGTTGAAAACAATGACATCACTATTGCATCATCTGGGTTACTTTCTCAAGCTTAAAAAAGACTCCATCTGAGCCACAGAAGGCATTTAAACAACAAGTTACTACTCCTCATAACTGTAAGTAAACTGACCCACATGTGTAAAATCCCTGGAGTGGCCCTTTAACACAATTTTCAGAACAGTAAATATTTTCCTTTGAGGTGTATTGACAATGATTCATACTAGCATATAGTAGCAGACAGAACCAAACAAACTGTCCCTACCTAATTCCACCCACTTCTAAAATACATGAATCATTTGTCAGATTTGTTGTGGTGCATGTGTGGACTTTCTCCTGTGGATGCTGTATTTTGTTAAAATCATGGTGATTTATGTGAACAAATGGCTACATTGGAATATGGCTACATTATGCAATAGCCTATGAGCTCTGAGACAAAAAAATGTCTACACTTGACCAGACAGTCATTTGACCAAAACGTTGATTTTCATGTCACGTTGCTGACAGTCCTGCACATTCAATTACTGAATGCATGAGAGATTATAACCTTTTTTGTCTTGTAGTGTTGTAGTGTGTCTCTTGCACCCCCACACTGTATGTCTTGAGCTGAAAAACATACCATCTCTTCCACAGCACATGGGTATTCAGATTCAGGCCCGCCCTTTGAACAAATAAAGACATGCCCTTTTAATTGCAGATGATGCTGCAGAGCAGGCCTGTTATCATCTTGCAAGATAAGCTTGTGCGAGCTAATTTCCATTTTTAACCTTTATTTATACAGAGTGAATTGGCTCGGTATACATGATCTTTCACAGCAATGCCCTATTTAATGGTTACACTAAATAAACAACTTTAAAAAAGGTTAACTCAAAGAGAGCAGAAGACAGAATAATAAACAATGGAGGCAAAGTTTAAGGAAAATAATTGGGCAATTATTGAAAATACTCCAAGTATGTTTAGGTGTTTCTACCAACTATTTCATGACAGCAACAGAAGCAGTTGTTCGTAAATGTGTTACGATACTTTCTTCTTATTAGAGCGAGGGAACTAGTTTCCATTTTGTACATGTCAGAGCCTCTCAAATTACTATTGCTGTTGTTACTATTAATATTGGTAATAGCAATAGGAACAGTAGTAGTAATAGTAGTCTTTTTTTTAGGCACACGCTTTTAGTTAATTTCTGCTGTTGGCTGTTGGTGGCTGTTGGTGAGCATCTGTTGGCTTAATTTTTGCGGCCCCGCACCGTTGGAACAAGTTGGCCTTTGTCGGCTATTTTTTTATCAAAGCTGGTGGAGCCTGTTGGTGAAAGAAATTACTCTGATTGACAGTTTAATTTAGCGCACAAAAAGATAAAGAGAGTGAGGAAAGCAAACTAAAGTCAAAAGGGCATGAGATCAAAACAAATTTTATATTCGGCAAGATTTATGTTTAAGGTAGGTTAAGGGGGTAGAGTGCAATTACAGCGGGTGGAAGGGTGGTGGATGGGTCCAACAACCTCCGACTTTCACCCTGGAGGCTGGTGTTTGCTTCCAGAGAAATGTTCTTTTGTCCTTAACCCAACCATGTGCTTTTGTTGTCCATACCCAACCCCATGTGTGTGTCGGCTCAACACAACCAGGTGTGTTTGTTGTTGAAGGGGTAAAAAAATCAATTTGCTGACATGGGGTAATTATTTTAGAGAAATGAGAAGGTGTTGTTGTTTTGGCCATTGAGCTCTTCAGCAAAAGAGGTTAATAAAACTATCCATAAGCTGCAGTCTTTGTGGAGTGTTCAAGTGCAACTTTCTGGCCAAAAGTAATCAAAATCCATTATCTTTCAAACATCTCATGCCAAAGTCATTTTGATGTAGAATAAGGACATGAAGTCGTAAAACCTTTGTACACTGAGTCCATTTTTTTTCAGATATGTTATTTTAATCTGTCATCCAAAAAAAACCAGTTACGCACAGAAACCCTGCACACTGAGTAAAATGCATTTTTTTTTGTTCTCTGCATTGCAAAAACAACAAAATGAAAAGACACATTTGCCATCTTCCTTCTATCCACCGGAGTTACTTCACCAGTCTGTCTCCACTCTCTGTCTTGGATTTTGCACTGCAGCTGCATGAAGGGGGTGAGTTGTCCTCAGTCTCTGTCTCCACACTGTCTCCCTCTCTCTGTCTGTGTGTGGTTCACATCCTCCTTGTCACTATCATCCACCTGAATATTATTGTCTGACCTGTTATAATGAGCTATGTGAGTTATGAAAGGATACTATGTCCTGTTCCTCTGTCTTGTCACAGATGTGTCCCACTGCCACATTTTCTTCACAGATTTTGTGGTCAAACAATTCTGTAAAGGCTTCTAACAGATGTAAAAATGCAGAAAATCAAACCTGTTTCAAGACCTTTAATGACGGACGAATGTTTTGGACTCAGTGTGCAAACATGATTGAAATAAATACAACATGAGGTTGTATTTATTTTTAGACATTTAACAATTTTAGACAAAAAAATAACTCAGTGTGCAAAGGCCTTTAATTATGGAGTACAAAACCCAATGTCTGTAAAATTTTCATTCTAACCAGACTTAAAGGACATCACGATGACAGAGTCCAGTGTCTCTCTGACGTCATATTGATGTTCAGCTGGGAGGCAATGTAAGGCAACAGTCTGCTTCTGACGCCAGTAATTCTTTGATGTCTGTTTGGTGTGTCTGGACCTTGAAGGTCAACAAAAGCTTTCACAACGTTAATAAGAGGTCAAATATACAGTGTGAAACGTAGTAAAACATCACAGAGACTATCACAAAGAAATGCAACAGAATGTAAACAGATCAAGAACTCATGTGGTTCAGTCATAGTGAATAAAATGAGGGTTGAAAGTAGAGCCTAACTTGTATACTTTTCATGATCTTGACAGCAAGCAAACTTAAGTATCTAGGGATGCATGATAACATTGGCACATCATCGGTATAGGCCGATACTGGCTTTAAAATGAATGATTAAAATCGGCCAATGTGCTCTTTCTTAATTTGCATAATGAATGAAAATGACCTTCACTGAAAAGCATTCTTTTTCATGTCTCCATCTGCTGGTGGGCCATTACGGTAAGACTATGCATGCATATTTGATTCCATTAAAGAGGACACTTGATGATCACTAAAATTAGGTGGGGAAAAGGGTAGATATATATCGATATCGCTATGGGGTTATCGGCCAAATAAGTTGTTATATAGCAGCATATTGATCTTGAACTTAAATTGATTTACAGTTTACTGGGGATGGCAGGAAAACAACAGGATGGGGGTTGTGAGGGACACAGCTTTTAGGCATTCATTCATGCCCAGGGGCCCATTGTCTCATAATTCACCCATGACACATCACTGCTCCAGATAGCTTTGGGTGGTCACTCATGGGTCATGTGGCAGAGTCATATTTTGCTTGTTCTTGTTCTCGGGGGGGCTAAAATAAGAGGAGGAAACACTTGTTCGTTGTACATGATTTGTCCCAGAAGGAGCTTCAGCAGGCTCAGAGCAATTGACATGGCCAAGAAATATCCTTGCACAGGCACCCTAGTGTTTCCCACTGTGTCCTGAACCGACACATGAAAATAGGCCAGTTAGACAGCCCCATCCCCACCACCACCACCACCATCACCCTCCCACCCTCTGTTTTCACAAAGCTAAAAGAGAGCGAGGACACAAGCTGGTGGGACGTGGCCAGCAGCTCCTCTGATGATAATCGAGGCTCAGTGTCTGAGAAAGTGTATGAGCTTTGCTTAATTGAGCTGGACACAAAGCTAAGCCAGGGATAAAAGTACCCCTGTGAATAATATTAACACACTCACAGCTCTACACATCAGGCCAAATTTGCTGGAGCACTCACTTCCACTTGTCTTGTATAAACGTTTTTGCACAGCGTACAGTGAATGCAATAAATCAGATGCCACAGACCAGAGTCCCGCACTTTCATCTCCCCTCCGCAACAAAACCACAGAAAATTAAAGGGGCTCATTTAAAGTATTAAGTTTGCTAACAGCTTGAACGTCAGAGACATTTTTCAGTCTTGGGAGATTCAGCGAGTAGCGAGCCCATATGCAGGAATCACTCGGTTCATTTATCAGCCCACACTGGCCAAATTCCATTAAAGCCTGTGATGCTTATCTCTTGGATAGCTTGGTCTCGTCTGATGAAAAAGAACAAAACTTTCAAATGTGAGACGTGAGACAAGACCCACAATGTCATCAAGAAAAACATCCTCCTGCTGCAAAGACAGTTAATAGAATTTACAGTATATGCCCAATAGGATTTCATAACTTCTAAAAGACCTTTCATGCATTCTTTGAGTTCACAACTCCAAAGTATTGACAGGGAAACTTTTGTCTTCTGACAATATCCCAGAAACAAAGGACTTTGTAGCTTTGGTTTGTAGCTTTGGGAGGCAAAGTCATGTTTACTTATACATACTGACTGAACTGCCTACACAGTGATCTGTAATCAAAAGAATAACATGCAGAATATGAATAGTTTGGTTTTGTTTGTTGTTTTATAGAGCCTCCAATCAAATGTATCTTTAAAAAATTCTGCTTCAATGTTTGGCTTTCTTTATTTCGATCTTTTATCTTACATTTTTTATTTTATACGAAACTTTAGCTTTTTTTTCCATATCTGTTGGCGTTCATACAGACTTTTCACATGACAGCATGGTATGGGTGAGATGAGAACTAAAGATCATCTTGAGGTGGGATCCCTCCAGCTGTGTTACAGTGATCTGTGACTTAAAGCAAATGTGACAATGGCCCCTTCCATAACCCTTCCCCACATGCTCAGACCACATCCATCTCTCAACTCGCCCCTCAGTTTGATTTCAACTACACAGATGTTAAGATGCAAGACTGCACCTTGCTTGGTTGCAACACTATCACACTGACAAAGTCTGTCGACAGACAGACATACAGACAGACATGTTAACATCTGACAAAATAAAAAAAAAAAAATCTGCCATAGAAACATATCGGTGCATATATGGGTACTTTCTGATATTGCAATGTAACTTTTGGAATATTTTCAAATGCTTCATAAGCAGTTATGGAAGTCAATAGGCCATTATAGTTGATAAAAGTATTGAAATTATGTCAGAAATTGGTGGTACTTCCTGCTAGAATTGGTCTCTCAGGACCAGATTTAGCCATGATCACAAACACACACACACATACACACACACACACACACTCTAACACACACTCTAACACACACTAACAAAAGTGAAAACAATACCAGCTGTCACATCGTTGTCGCAGCCGGTAATCAGTGACAACCATAGGAACAACATAACCACTTGGCATGGGTTGCTATGGTAATAGCTGCTGCATGTGAGTATAGTGAGTATACAAGCAGCCAGTTAGTGCTCAGATTTCCACCCTGCCCCTGAACATATTTTGAAATCATGACGCACTCACTTTAATCATACTAACAGAAGATGCTGCTTCCTGTGTGTGTGTTTGTGTGTGTGTGTGTGTGTGTGTGTGTGTGTGTGTGTGTGTGTGTGTGTGTGTGCGCGCGTGCGCGCATCATTGTGTGTCCTAGCAGACTGACAGCTCATAGAGAGGGTAGGACAGGCAGAGAGAATGGAGCTCTTCCTCACAGCTCTTCCTCAAGTCTCTAAATTTTACAATTGTCAAGGATCCAGCTGTGGAACCTGAGTTATTCAGACTTCTAGAGTCGACTTTGTGTCAGTTCACTTTGGATAAAATACTGCGAGGACACGTAGCTCCATGTAATTATGTCTCCTTTCATTCAGCCACTCCGCTGTTACTTTCCCTGTCGGAAGTCCTGCACATGCGCACTTGTAAATAGCAAATTAGAAACCAGTTATCTGTAGACTCTGTAGACACGATGCATCACACCCTGCACTAAACTGTTTACTAGTTCGTTTTGTACCCAGTTCTGCTGAAATCACAAACACAAATATCCTTGTTGTTTGTCAGCTTAAATAAACTCCATGAAAATATGTATTTTTAACCTGTAATAGCCCTGCAGTGTCCAACACGTCACAAGAGAGCAGAGGTTGCTCCCTGTTAACACTAATTAGGTTATACTGTCATTCACACTTCAAACGAGATGCACAGGTGAGGGAACATTTCCATATTTAGACCTTTTTGTGTGACTGCACAGTGCTCAGAGCTAAATCCAACAAGAAACAAAGATTGTATGAATGGAATGTAAGTGAAAGGACAACATAGGAGCAATTAACAGCAATTTCAGATGTGACAGCAAGACAAGATATACACTGATTTAGCTACAGTTATTTACATTATGTTTTTTTTTCTTATCTTTCATGGCAAAAAGCAAAATTAAAAAAGTCTTATATTGATCACAGGCCTCTGAACTGAATCAAAATCATATTGTAGCAGACTTTTGATGTTGGCAAATATTCTATCATTGTTTAAAGGTTGTGACAAAGCTAGTGATTTACACCCCTGCTAACAATGTTCATGGAGATTAGCTCACACTGTGTGGACCAAAGACAGGATAGCCATCACATTATGTTGGCAGCGGTAATCCGGGAGCTTGCACATCCAATAACACAGCGGCATCCTGTAAATGCAAACTAGCTTGTAGTTCCTGTACACTGGTTGAACTGGTAGATTTTATTGTCATGGGGGATGGACCTAACACTCAAGGAAAGCATTTCAGTGTTTCCCCTCAAAAAAATTTCAGGCCCGGTGGCAAGCTCCAGTTGGGGGACAAATTTAGTGTGGGGTCTGGGGGTCCTCCCCCAGGAAATTTTGAGCGTAAAACATTTCACAGACAACAAAAGAGGCACAATCTGGGACCAATTACAGTAGGTAATTAAACAAAGTGCTCCCCAGTTCATGATCGAGCGAGCATTTCAAAAGAGAGAAAACCCTTAGGTTTCCTCAGTTCACACCTCCGCAGATACAAATCCAGGATGCTGGTGTTGTTTGCTCTCGTGCAGGCTCTAAACGTACTTTTCATTGATTTCCAAATGAATGGATATTTGGCATTATTTATTTTATATTTATTTTTCTTTTTGGCCGATGAGAGCCTCCGTCTGTTTATGATTTTTTGCCTGGCATAGGCTCAGCAGGGGGTCTCGTAGGCAAGGCGGCCCCTGGGCCTGTAGCATTGTAGGGGAAACTGCATTTAATTGGCCATAAAATTAGTGTATATCCCCAAGTACAGGATGAGCCGTCAGGATATTTTATTTTGTCCAGGAAAAGACAAACTCTTAAATACCATCGAACATTGCTGCAAACCCATTTTTTTTTTATCACTGTCAGGCCAAATATTGGTGTATAGGTGGCGATCAGTTTTTGATTAAAAATAAGATGTACTTTATTAATCTACCAGGGGGAACTGGATTTTTTCACTCTGTTGTTATATACACACAGGCCTGTACTTAACTAAATATTTGCCATTGCTGTAAATAAACCATACATATCTGAAACCATGATCCAGATATCTATCTTTCTTGCCATATGAGCCATGTCCCACATTGGCAACTACTAACACAGCATACACAATTATATAGATGTACAGCTTGTTACAAAGAAGGGAAAAGTTCACGCACAGAGTGCAAAGACTAAAACTACCTCAAGCAGCAGACCACTCGCTTTCATACCATCACATGTCGAAATAAAGTCATTTCTGTCTCTTTTCCTCCTGGAACAGATCTGTTGATAACAGCCAAACATGCATATTTAACGTCGCACAACTATGTTCATTAAAAACCTTAAAATAACTCAACACAAACTGGTTTGAAAACTCTAAAGCTGTTTCTAAAAAAAATGCTATTGTCTGAATCTGAACAGTTTTACTTCACCAGAGGAAATCCAGTCAGATTAATGTTTCAGCTCCAAATCATCAGACTCACAACAGCTGCACAGACATACAAATGAAGGTGCCTTTTGCAAATAATACCCACTAGCCCTCTCATCATGTATAAAGTCACAGAGTTCAAGGAGGGTTGTGGGGCTGGAAAAAAACATGAAGCATAGTGCAGCTCACTTGTCATGCTGCGGCATTTTAGACCTCCTGTTTCCCTCATGGCCCAGGTCATCTGTCAAGAGCATGTGCCAAATATCATCCAGCTCATCTGTGACTGCTGATAACTGTATAGTTTTTGTCCTCAGCTCTATGTGCATTTAAGTTCTGAAAGACATGGACTTTATTGAATTATTTATAGGAGAATGTTTTTTATAGGAGTTGAAGTACGAGTGGTGTCGGAACAATAGAAAGAAATTGGAACTGAATGTTCTTACAAACTATTTAGCTTCAGAACATTATGCCCTATGGGGGGGGAGTATAGATATTCCTGACAAGTAATTTTCCTTAATTTGAATTAATAAGAATCAAAAAGCAATGGCATAAGACTCACACTAACCATGGCAACAAATTCACACGCTCAATAATAGGCTGATGTGCAGAGGGGCAAAGGCTATCTGAAAGACAACAAGTTAGTGTAATAAAACATTTAGATGCTGGGATTAAACCATGGGAAACATTTAGAGCATGTTTTGTCATTTTGAAATCAAATGAACAAGACAGTTTGGGCAGTTGTGGGCGCCGCTCACCCCACATGATCAGTGCTCCACAGATACAGAAGAAAATCAAACCAAACTTTATTCCAGTGTGTGACATCATCTTGCACTCAAAAGACATATTGATCCTGTCTGGTGGTCTAAGCAGCAAAGATCCTACAAACAAATAGCTGGATATGAGCTTCAGTTGAGACTGCAGCTTGAATTCAATCATCATAAATAATTAAATGGGGCCATTAGAAGCACAGAAACACACAAGAAGGAGATGATGCATCTGCTTACAAATAACAATCTTTTTCTAGGATGTAAGGGGAAGAGTGGGGCTCACTAATAGCTTAAATGTGCCCCTTTAGCAAGCCATTCTCACTCCCAACTCATCACATACTAAAGCTTGGTAAGTGGTCCTACACATCAAACTATGAGGCTTTTAGTAGCCCTTTAGTGTCTATTTTAGATGCTCAGGGAATGCATGTCAGTTTCTGTTCATTACATGTATTGTGTCTTCTCAAAATAAACGTACATTTTCACAGGAAATGTACAACTTCCTAACCCTATAGCCCTACATGCATGTAGTTTCTCTCCAAAAATAAACCCAACCCATAGGCTTACTTTGCTTTTAGGCTCAGGCAACAACAGTACTTGGTTAGGTTATGTAGCTAAAACTCAGCACTGACTTGTGGTTTTACATTTGACATGAACAGTGGTCTCCTGGAGTTTAATCACAGAACTGCTTATAATGAAAAATAATGACAATATTTTCTCACAGACTGACAACTGTCTTATACTCCTTTCTCAGGATATGACCAAAAATGTGAATAATTCAGAGAATATTGTGGAATGAAGAAAAATATGTATAATGCATTAAACTGGTTTGAGGAACACAAGCATATTTACTAGATGTTTAGTTGTAACATTAGAGCTATCTGTACATGCAATGGCCCACTTATTTAATGCCACTTTGCACCCTGAATTGCATGTTTGTTTTGGGGTTGGCTTTTCAAGTAGAGATGCAGCGATTTATTAGCCAAACATTGGTATCAGCCTAAATTTCGCCTCATTGACTGCCATGGGATTACCTGCAATAAGATAACATTTACAGGTCAAAGTGGCCGATGTTTTTCTGTTGTGTCACATCAACTTTGTGCAGGCTACAAAGCAGGGCTCAAAAGTAACAGAACCCTGTCATCCTGGGGACAATAGAAAATGTGTTGGGGACAAACACAGATCTTTCCGATTATGAAAGGATGCAGTAAATTAACTATCAACGCATCAGGGGACACACCCTAATTGTTTCCCCGATAATGCTACATTGTAAACAACAAATCTGTGTAGATATCAGGTAGAGGAGACCTAGTTAATGCTCGCTGTTAGCAACAAAACAGAAAAATATTTTGGTGAGAAAGGGAATACCTGGCTCCCAATTTCCATAGTTCGTACAGGTGCCCGTCAGTGGTTAGATACAAACAATAGAAAAGAAAACTGCAAGTTTTTCATTTTAAAACATTTTTTTTTTACCCTTAATGAATTTAATCTTTTACACAGATACTCACACACACAGACACACATACGCACACTGCCCTCACATAGAATTTTGTCATCCAGAATGAGAGGAAAGCTTCCTTACACAGGTCATTGGAAGTTCCTATATTAGGAGATGATTCATAAAGGCCCTCAGCAATGTCCTACATTGGTCACAATGTCACTACATTTTGTATGCATGTCTACTTCCTGAACAAATGCCTCTACTAATGGGATGGTATAACATTTCATTCTACAGTTAGTCGTCACTCTATTTCACTACTGCAGTAGTACAGCAACAACCAAATACTGTTCTATAATGCATGTTTATTTCTGCTTACTTGAGTCCACATTTCATCTAGCTTCCCAACCTTTTTTTTATGACAACAAACAGACTGTTTTGAAAAATACCCAATTTGCAAGCATACCCAACATGTGTGTTACATTTTTGCTGTACAAAAAAAAAAAATACTGGTTCTACATGACTGAGCGTGATTTGTAAGTAGTGTGCTATTGCCTGCCTCAAAATGCAGGTGGGTTCGCTGTATCATAGACACTGGAGCCCAGAGTAAATTTAGTGTGGATGGAGATAAATGAAAAGAATGATTCCTACAATATGGGCTGGCTAGCCATCCTCAATCTCCAATTCTCTCTAGTCTGGCACACAGAAACAGTCAGTGGCAAAGGCTAAGTGGATAGTTGGGTCTAATGGCCTGGTGATCCTATAAATAATAGCTACACAGTTTCCTCCCCATTGATCACACAGCCTTGGCTGACTGATAGTGGGGGTTGGTGTATGTTGGATGGAGCTGACCTAAGACCATGCTTGGCTGCCTTTCCCTCCACATGCTTCTGGTGCATGATCTATCAAACTGGGGGCCTGTACACCTCGAGAAATGACACAGCCTAATTGGCTGCTATGAGAGGCCCATCACTTAAGGCTAGCGTGGAAGTGGGGGAAAGGACTGACTCTGGACAAGGTTAACTAACTCCACTGCTAAATCTCTGGCCTTGAAAAGTTTCTTGGCTTCAAAACAGACTATAATGCGTGAACAAAGTCTATTTCAGAGGGAAGACTTTAACACAAGAAGTTAAGACCAGATACATTTGGAGCAACACAGAGAATCCCCTCAGATCATTACTGGCTGACTTCCATTGAACTGGTTTGAAGATTTGTTCATCAAAAGTAGATTTAATTTTTTTTTTTTCTGTTTTTTTCAGATCGGACATCTTAATTTGCTCACATGGGTCAGGTGTCAGGGTCAAAGGCCCATGCACAAATCTATCTGAGGTCTGCTGATTTCCATTTAAAAATCACTGGGGTTGAGGAGACAGAAGGGCAAAGGCCGCAAACTCATCTTAAGTACCACAGTGTGTGTCCTTCACAGTGGGGAGAACGCAGCAGGGCATGACTGTCGGTAGGATTTCACACTGAAAGGAAGTGGAATATTAATATGATTTATCTACTTATCTGTGTCACACATCACAGAGGAAGAAAAAAAATGACATAAATTATTTTTTGGGGGGGATCTTTTTTTATGCTGGGTCTTCCAGCAAGATTCACTTTGGAGGAGGCGGATTTGTTTATTTCAATTACTTTCTTAGTCTCCGTATATTCCCCTTTCCCCTCTCACTGCTGACATAATGTTAAAAGCAATGCTTTTTCACAGCACTGCAATTTACTAGGAGTCATAGCTAAACTAGCTCATACCAAACTGAACTCAAGGGTGTGAAGATGATCTGATACATACTGGAAAACCTACAAAGAGAGATAAAGTAGGGTTATGTCACTAAACAGAGTTTAACCAAAATATGTGTAAAATTGGTCAAAAACTAAAATGTCTGTCAATCTAGGTCAAACAGTCATTTCCTTCCTGTTGTTCTTCATGCACTGGCATGCACCTGCCTCTTTTACATCACACATCTTATCTTAGCATCATGCCTCTCCACCCACTTAATGTGAACATTAATATATGCAAATCTGGCTAATTTGTTTCTGATTGTCATGTTATATTTGAAAATGAGCATCCACGTACCAGTGCTACATGTAGAGTCACTCCAGGTTGATCGATCCAGCTAGAAACTTTATCTTGATGCAAGCTTGCTAATAGAATACTTCACAGACAAAACGATTGTTTGTATATCAATCACTCACACCATGTTATGCTGAATTTGTTAAGAAAACTTTTTATCGCTTGCCACCATGGTGAACGAAGAAAACAAAGAAAATTCTTGATGAATTGGAGTAAAGGAGGGCTGTGTTTAACAAAATCAAAACTATATTAAAACATCTGTTTACAAACTCTCATACAAGTTGTGCAGTGTAATCCAAGTCTCATTTATCTAGCCTTATGCTCAGTTTGGCCCCCACGCATGCATTTTCACTAAAACTTTACTTAAATCACTTCTGCATACAAGTAGTGTTCCTGACTAAGCGTGTGCGTTTAGTCTCTGCACGTGCCTTTCATTCCATCCCAGTTAGTTTCAACACGCCTGCCCAGGTGTGTTACTCATCCCTGTGTGTGACTGTTTGTGCCGACCACAAGAAGCACCACCAACGCTTGGAAAGTAGACACAAGACAAGAACTTTTGCAGAAGTCCAGCGGAGCTGACTGAGAGGCTATGGAGAACGTCTGTAGAGTGCAGAGCTCCACCAGAAAGCAGTGTGGCTACTTACTTACTAATGGTAGAAACACAAACATCAAGGAAAGATGACCAAATCAACAAACTCTACAGGTCTACAAGATTTGTGAAATGCTTTTGGTTTGGTTTGATGCTGTGCAGCAGCTGGAACAACACTTGGTCGCAGCAATGAGAGCCAGGACATGGCAGAACTGCACTCCCTTACAGTCCAGATAACAGCAAAGATAAAAAAAACGGGGACTAATTTATCTCGTAATGTTCCTAATTTTAGTGGATCATAACAATTTAGGTATGGAATTAGTCTGCAGATGCTCAATTCAAAGACAAAACTTTTCTATGGATGTTACTTTCTGATCCTCAACAAAGGCAAAAATGTGGCCTGCGACAGAGATTAAGGCTTGGTGTTTATAGCTGAGCCAAATTCAGGATAACTTGCAGCCCCTACCAGCCGGTTAAGCAATGAGCAAGGGCATGCTTGGAGAAAAAAGGGTACAGAATTTCATGAAAAGAACACCTGAACCAACTGTTAAACACGGGGGTGGATCGATCATGCTTTGAGCTTGTGTTGCAGCCAGTGGCATGGGGAACATTTCACAGATCGAGGAAAGAATGGATTCAATTAAATTCCAGGAAATTCTGGAAGCAAACACCACACCGTCTGTAAAACAGATGAAGATGAAGTTGGCTTCTACAACAGGACAATGATCCTGAACACATCCCAAAATCCACAATGGACTACCTAAACAGGGACAAGCTGAAGGTTTTGCCATGGCCCTCACAGTCCCCTGACCTAAACATCATCAGAAATCTGTGGATAGACCTCAGAAGAGCAGTGCATGCAAGACGGCCCAAGAATCTCACAGAACTAGAAGCATTTTGCAATGAAGAATGAGTGAAAATCCCCCAATCAAGAATTGAAATACTCAAAAAGCTTTCAAAGGCTGTGATACTTCACAAAGGGGGCGCTACTACGTACTGACCATGCAGGGTGCCCACACATTTACTTTCCCTTTTTTGCTATTGTGAAACTGTAAAAGATTGACAGATTAAAGATTAAGAAGGTTTTTTTTAAAAAAAGGAAAGAAAGAAATGAAATATCTTCAACTTAATGCCCTTGGAAATCAGTACATATTCTCCTTAGTTTATTACTCTACTTTTTTTCTTTTACATTATTTAGGCTCATAATGTCCCATCTACATTAAGACTTGCTCTGAGAGGGATATGCACACTACACACTGAATTAAAGCATTACTCTAATGGAACAAAGCATGACATATGATCTTTGCTATAATAGCAGCACCATTTAATGGAGCCTGATTGTACTGATGTAAGGTAAAAGCTGCATTCCAGTGATCTGGGGTTATTAAGTTCTGATATAAGTTCATCTTTGGAGGGCACATTCTTCTTCATGTGTGGAGAATGTGAACTTGAAAAATGTGAACTGAACAATAGGCTTCAGTACAGTTACAGTTGAATAGAAAAGTAGCCTGTTGTGCGCAGTCATTTCATGTCCATAATAAAAAAAAAACACTGCTGGTTTCCTGCTGATTTAACAGTGATATGCGTAGGCTTTGCTTTCACCTACAGTACATCTGTTTATAAGGGAGGCAGTTTAAAAAACAAAATGTTCCACCAAACATGCACCAGAAGGCATCCTTAGGACTGGTGTTTCTAGCTCACACACAACAGATAAGAGTGAAAGCCTGTGTTGATAAGTCCTTTTTAAATAATATAACATGCTACTTGAGGAGCAAGCAGTCATGGCAGGAGGTGAGTCAAAACTTTTTGTGTTTATGTGTGGAGAATACCAAATCACATTAAGAAAGATGGTTCAACATGTCTGTTTTCTTCCTCCTATTTTAGCCACATAAAGAAATGAGGACTTCACAGCGTGGTTTGATATTGACAAAAGTATTTTAAAAAATGCTTGCAAAAGGGTAGGGAGTCAAGGGTATAGTCTGATATATGAAGAAAGCCAGAGACATGTGACATATTTCAAGCAGTGTATTAACATTTGAAAACAATATGTTGCAGTGATGATTTTCATCACCTGGCTATGTTACCTCAGTACCTCTGACTTAGTGATAGTGCACTTGCAAACAATACTGTAGCATTCACATGATGGCCAGGAGCTGAGTTTCCAGTCCACATTTTTGTCCACAGTTTTATCCCATTATTTAAAGGTTCAATGTGTGAGTATTACAGGGATATATTGGCAGAAATGGAACATGTTTACTGCCGTCAGCACATTGGTCACATGATTGCAGCCTTTAAAATATGTGGGATGGTGTACAAATTTGGGTTCATTGCTTTTTGTAAAGAAACATACATACAGAAAAACATATTTCAGGCTGCTCCCACATTTATGAGAACTTTTGTGGAGACATTACTCTTGTATCTCCTTGGTGCTTTGTTAAACAAGCTTTACATTCTGGGGTTGCAGAAAGCAAAAACTATAGCTAGAAGTAGCAGCTGGAACAGAACAAAACAAAAAAATCATATTCATGTGGAGCATTTGTAGAGATTTACTTGCAGTAATGCTACATTACAACACAAACTGATCTGAGTCAGTGGTGTGAAGAGTCTAATGGGTTAGCCTGAGAGTAAGCCACACTCTGGTGTGTTTCTGAGAGTGAGTGATTGCAATGTGTCAAAAAAACACAATATCTCCATCGACTGACACAAATGCTTTGTCATTTCTGAGGTCAGCTCATAGTGAAAACCTCCAGAACATCTGGATCAGAAATAAAGTGAGCACACATTTGCAGGTAGGATGTGCCGAACAGGATAGGAAAAGCACTTATTTGTAACAGGTTTAAATCACCTGGTCTGTGCTGGAGAGGACGAGACCTCCACAAATAATTCAGCTCTGAGTAAAAACCTCCTTAACAATTAACACTGAAGGAATTCTAACTGGAAGAAGTTTCAGCTTGTTGCAATCTGCAATTCTCACAGCTAGAGGTCACTAAATCCCACTAATGTCATTTGCAAACTGTAAGTATGAGCCCAGTCATGTAATTATTTATTCATTCATTGATTTTCTGTAACCACTTATCCCGTTGGGGGTCGCGAGCTGACTTTGGCCAAGAGGTGTGGTACACCCTGGACAGGTCCCCAGACTATCACAGGGCTGACAAGTAGAGACGGAAAACCAATCATGCTCACATTCACACCTACAGCTTATTTAGAATCATGAATCAACCTAGCATGCATGTCTTTGGACTGTGGGATGAAGCCAGGAAGTACCCGGAGAAAACCAACGCAGACATGCAAACTCATGCGCATAGAAGGGCTTCCCAATCCCAGGGTTTGAACCAGAAACCCTTTTGTGGTGAGGCGACAATGGGTAATTGTTTAACAAACAAAAAAAGAAGGCATCATTTCATCTTCTTTCTTTGGCTAGCAGATCCAACTGCTCAATGTAATGAACAGATTCATATGTGCAGCTTCTGTGGAGGACACATACTGTTTCTTTGTAATTTCTTACATAAGTAACACATATTCCCTGTCGGTGAGTGAAGCTATACCTCTGGATGCACTGTGGGAGGTGAGAGCATCTCTCAATCACTGTACAGCAATAAATAATGTATCCAGTAATTGCTAAAACCATAAATGTATTTTCAATTCCGCTTGAGATCTCAACGTTTCATGGAGAGTACCAATTCTGTCAGGCTGAATTTGGGGAAATGTGTATGAAAGGATGCTCTTGGCATCTAGAACTTTCTTTGAGGTTAGTGTAGCCATAAAAACAGGGATTCTTTTGGTTTGAATATTTCACTGAGTGTATACATCATATAGCCATGATGAGGAGGTGGAACAGTCTGATGCAATTCTACATTATATGTTATACTGTCAGATGATGTGGAAGAAGATGAATTTAACAACCCTGAAACTACTTAAAGGGAATTCAAAGGGGAAACCCGGATGTCAGTCAGAGATATAATCTTACAAAAGTTAATTAAGATTGTACTGCATGTCTACTACTTCTAAGTTCTTCTCTGAAATACACTCTGGGATATGAACTCACAGTTTTTCATCTCTGATTTTTACAAATATTAAAAGCACATCTAAAGAAAGCTAAAGGCATTTCATCTCTTGCTGTTCAAGGAGGAAACAAACCTAGGGCAGCAGACCTTATATTGGTCGCTGAATATTGAATAAATTCATAAATACATGAATAAATAACATGCAGCGCATGTTCAGATCGTCTGTTCTCTCAAAATGTAGAATGAAAGGGATTCATCAAGCTTAATGTATGAACTGTTGCTGTTCTGACCCAGACAAAAAAAATACAAGGGTGTTTTCACAGTGTGATAACCTTAACTTCTTAGATGTAAAGGGCAAATGACAAGGTTACTAGGATATTTGAAGCATTCATACAATTTTTAACAACCTCAAAAATGTTGAAGAAATGTACAACAGCTTGCACTTAATAACTGCAAACTTCTCATACTACCACTGAAACATTTATGGAAGTTACAAGAACTTTCTAAATCGAGTGAGCAAAATAGCATAGAAGGTATTGACACAGTGGAGGCGTTATTATAGGTGGAATCTCCTCAGAAGTCATTAGCATTGAGTTATCACTTCTGTGACCTCGTAATAATTTTCACCTTTCCAAGTTTAAACCAGCCAGGAAAAACGTGGCAGAGAGTAAAAAATAAAAGATGAGAGAAGCATTAAAGTTAGCACAATAGGCCACTGCACAAGTGGTGGTGGAGCATTTAAAGAGGATTATGAGCAGTGTAAAGCCTTTGGATCTAAAAAATCAGTCTGATAATTGCCCAAGATTCTGCTCAGACTAACACTTCACCATAGGGGAAGAACTGTGCTTCTGCAGTCAACCTTGAATTTAGATAAGAGTGGTAGGCTTTTTTAAATCTAAAAAAAAAAAAGTCTAAAAAAAACCTTGTCAATGGCTCAGAAGCGTTGTGGCATAATTCACGGCAAATGCTCTGAACAGTTCAAAATTAGGTATGTGAAGCAGAACAGAATCGTTCCATGTTGGTGGAGGAGGGGTAATTACGAACAAAGCTAACAGGGTATTTGTGCATGTCATGGTTTGCTAGCCTTTGCTAACCTTTGGATGGGTGCTTGTTAGTGGTGCAGCTCATTTGGCAATTAGGTCTACAGTTGGTTACAGTATTGCTTTCTCCGCCACCATGGATCGGAACGGCTTAGCTGCAGAAACATTGTGCCCATTCTCTGGTCCACCCCACAGTGGACCTGGTGGGTAAGGGTCTTAATTTTAAGCCGCAAAACCCCTTTAGCATCGCTAACTCTCGCTAAACTCGCTAAAAGTTTTTTTTCTGTTGAAAATGAAGCTGCTTACTCACCGGAGCTACCTGGAGGGAGAACGGAAAGTGGCCACCATGTTTCCACAGCGATGCTACCTGCTATGATGGGTTGGGATGGCTTTAGTAATCACCAAGTGAGTGGTGTTGCTACCTAGCTCCCACTCAACCTATGTTATGTGCAGTACAGCGTGGCCAAGGCTAGCTAGCCAACAGAGACCAGAGGGTGGGCAGTGAGCATCATGTTTCTGTATGTTAACAGGGCAAGTTGCCTGTCTGTGGTTGAAACCTCCAAAAAATAAAATGTAAGACATTTACAACACAAAACATTAAAATGTCACCACCTCTAGGATAGGATAGTGCTTTAAAATGTGGCTGTACAGCACAATGACCCAGTGGAGGGGCCCGCATTAAAGGAAAGCACCTTTTGTATTTAACATGATTGGTATCAGGATTACAAAAACCAAAACTGACATCCCTAAAATGAACCATTGTATGAGGCAACACATTCTCACTCCAACTTCATCACATATCGACGTTTGGTCATAAACTTTCCACATATAACGTGTATGGAACCCTGGTTGCGTTGCTCTTTCAAAGTGGATGCACTACGTAGGTACAACACTGTAAACAGAAGTTTTTTCTCTTCAACATGGTGTGGTTTAGAGAAAAAGAACAGTTTTGGCTTTACAGTCATATGGTAGGGGAACACCGGCCTCCCAGGTGAAAGTTGGTGGTTAGTGGACACACCCACCATCCTTACTCAGACATTCGCCCTCTTAACTTACGTTATTGTCTGACTGCGTTTCCCCCTGACGCCGCGGGGTGCCATTACACAGAAATAGTGACCTGTTGCATATCATGCCAATGTGTAAGAACGCCTTTCTTGTCTGTATCTGGCGTCAAAAGTTACTGCCCAAGCGCTGGAGGACATGTTGCCCACTTGGTTGTGTTGAGGACCAACAACAATATATCTATAATTGAAAAAAACACGTTAAAAAAAAAAAAACAAATCTCAAAAATGTCTCCAGCTCTCAAAAAGTCAAAATATGAATCACTTTATTATCACCAAAAGCCTAAGAATGGCAATATAGAGACACAAAGAAAAATAAATGCTGCTGCTCTACATTCATCCTTATGTTTTACATCAAGACCTCATTACTGAGAAGTCCATTATAGAGAGAGAGAGTTCAAACAAACAAGCAAACAAACAAAAGGGCTGCTGGCAAATCGTATCATTCCACAGCTCGTTGTTGTAATTACCCAGCATTCAGCTGTCTCTCACACACTGCTCCACCCATCCACTTCCCCAGATAAACGCTTACTGAATAGCAATACAGAATCTGGGTCAGTACCACGTATTGATAATGCCATATGCAGTTTAAATTAGTCTGGGTGGGTACTAATCAATAGTGCACAATTGTCAGGCCTTTACAGTCACCCCTGGCCTCTGCTGATGAACATCGATTCAGACTTAAGTGGACCTAAAAGCCAAGGGAGAAGAGCAATGGTATCTGGGGCAGGTAAACAAAACTCTGAGAGAATAAACATGGCAGTTTGTGGAAGAGTGTGTGTATTTATCTGTCTTACACCACAATGCTCCATTATTACGAGAATCAAAGGAAAGCAGACAGCTCGGGGGACGGGCAGCAGGCAGCTTTCTAGGCATACACACAAAAGAAGTGGGTGGCTTTGTTTAGTGTTTTTATAACTTCAGTTTATTTGTTACCTTATCTTGCAGATATGGATACAAACGCAGTGACAACTGGTGCACGTCAGTGGTGACAGCCAGAAAAACATGAGTGACACACAATGGGAGTAAGTAATAGCTTTAGTAAATCTTATCATGTCTGTTGATGCCACATCACAGAGCTGAGGGCTGTCCATGTGCCACTAATCATTTCTTCACATTCCACATTCATGAAGATGCAAGCTAATACTACCAACAATTTGGGCCTTTTTAATTAGAAGTTGCTTCACCCATATCACTCCAAAGAAATAATATTTTCTGCTATCTAGCCAAGCAAATAGTTTCAGTTTATTTGAGATTTCATGATATAATTTTTTTATTATATTGTGGTCGTAACGTAATTGCTGCCTGGATTTTATGCAGATTTATTTCTTTGAGTTGATAAACAGACAGTCTATTTGCACCAAGGTAAGCCTAATCACACTGCAACTTTTCAGCTATTTACACCCATCCCTACGACACGTTATTATGGATCCCACTGTGATTGGCTTGTACTGCTCATGCTGACGTGTTGAGGTCAGTGGTGGTTAGAATTAGGACAAAGAGGTCATGGTTAGGGCTAGTATTAGCCAATGTCAGACATTTTGTGAGATTAAAGTGGTAAATTTACCAGAGAAAATTAACAAATGTACTGCCAAAAACTCAGGTGACATAATAAAAAGAGCGGCACAGTCCACAGGAAGCTAGATGTGGTGGGTCAAGCACAAGATCTTCACACAAGAGTGAAAATAGCATTATTAGATAGGCGTTTGCCTCCACCATGATGCTATACATAACCAGATGTAAATAGCTACATTGGCTATTCCACCCCAGGTGCAAATGTTGTTGTTAGCTGCGGACACCAGGTTGCAAATAGCATCAACTGGTAATGAATCACTATATTTATGTGCTGCACAGGTTTTGCGAGAAGGTGTTTGGGGTGGACAGCAGACATGCAAAGGGCAGGACTGTGACATCAGAATCCTGAGTTAGCATCAGGACACCTATCTGTGTCAACAAAAGCACTTTGGTTAAGGTTAGGGAAAAATTGTGATTTTGGTCAAATGTTAAAAGCTACATTTCTTCATTATCTTCATAGAAAATGTAATTTGCTCTGAATTCATTTTACCTCAAAAACGTCTGTGCTGTTTTATGTAAATGTAATTTCTGGGAGACAGATCTTGCGATGATCATTTTTCACTGGATCTACTCTCTAAGGAAAAATAGCCCCTGTAAAAACTGTTTCCAGTGTATTCTGCGGATCATTGTGATAAACATGGCTGTTGCATTTCTTAAATATCCTTTTTCAGCGCTGTGAGCAACACTAATGCAACACATCCTTTTTTTTTTTTTTTTGCAGACCTCTCAGATTGTTTTTGTCCAGTGTATCCCTATATCCCACTCAGATGGGCTCAGGTATCTCTTTATCGTCTCCCTTACATAAATGAGATGGCTTCATGGAATTGTATGGTAGTACCACGGAGAAACCACAGTGGCCGTGATGGGACATGTAAATCGATAAAAGACACTGTGACCCTAGAAGCAAATTTATTTTCCCTAGGACCCACCATATTCTGCCTGACCCTGACATTCTCTCCCTTACGCTGACCAATCTCACTCCACTTGCCAAAACCTAACCAACCCAACCAACGGAGGCAACGAGTACTGGCCAACAGAGGGAGAGTAGGGCAGGTTATGCCTTTGTCATCCTTAGAAAAGAAAATTTGCATGCTGGAATTGTCAATGCTTAGGCTTAGTTTCTTTTTTCTTTTGGTAATTGACCGAGTTTGCATACTTTTTACAACCACATCTGCCACTGCAAATGCAAAACATTTCAACCATTCATCCATAACTTTGAGATGTGCTTTCTGACTTCCTCCTCTCTTGTTAACTATTAACAGTCTTTTCAGATACCCTTTGGTAAATGTGTAATCTCAGCAGGGGACGCCCCCCAGTGTCTGACTGAACCGTCTGACTGTTTGCCCTGCCCTTATCAGTGTTTTGGGTCTACAAGAAAAATAAATGATTGATTTTGTGAGTCTGAGTGTGCAAACTGGTTGACACATGAACCTACTGTGGAAGGAAAAGAGCAGACTTTGGCTTTGTAGCTAAACCAGAGACAGAATAACGTATGAAACATGAACAGAATTAGTGATTGCAATTATTTTATGCAACATGCCAATATGCCATCACCACGCAATATAATGACCAATGATTATTTGTGCGTACAGTTTGCATACCATCATACTGTACACTGGTAGTTATTCAGTTCTTGGCCTCAGGTCCGTGCTTTTCTCAGGGTGAGGAGTTTCTTTGATCGCGAGACGTGACTTATTTTAAGCAAGTTCTTAGTTCTTTTCTGTTCATTAATGCCACTCTTTCTTTCATACATATTCATTAGAATGGATGTAGAAAAGTCTCCTGCCAGATGTTGACCCAATTATGCAAAATAACTGTGGGCACTCAAGTATTGTAGTTTATTGAACCCTGCAATTTGATGCATGCATCTCTGCAACGCTTTGTAAAACCAATCCAGAGTGGTTGTTTGATTGCTAGCTGCTGGTGTTACTCATTTAACCAGAGCAACAGAGGAGCAGCTGTTGTTTCATGAATCACTTTGGCAAGCCGAAGCTTGACAATTGGCAGCACCATTTATATTGTAAACATGGCTAATTTCTTGATCTGTTTTCAATATGCCAAAGCTTTGCCCTTTGAGAGGTGAATAATTTGTTATTGTGGTTTTTTTTTTTTTCTTCTTCCACTAAGTAAAAGCCAACATTTATCTGAACTCCATATCCCTCGTGTCCTGGGGCACCACTATCACCGTGAAGGATTGATTATAATATGGCGGCAAGTTACACTCAGTGCCTTAGGGTCATTGGATCCACCCATGAAGAGAAAGCTGTTGTTCTGGCCATTGAGATTGGAGACAGGGATGGTCCAGAGGGCCAAAGTGTGCAGACAGCTGATAGTGTGCAGCAGAGTGAGGAGAGGAAAGACTAAATAATGTCATCAGAGGACTAAATCTCCTGCAAGGTCCAGAATTGATTCTACATGTTGAATTTTAGACTAAAAATTAATTTTACAAATTACTGACTGTTGATGCCATATACTGTACATGCATTTCTGAACAAATTATAGAGCTGACGGATCAAATAGCCGACTATTATAAATAATTGTTCTGAAACACAAGACTACATTTCCGATAAACCTTTATCAGTATTTTTCATTTTATCATCATGTTTTTTAACATTTTATTAACTTTTTTTTTGGACAATAATTTGATAATAATATTTTTGGGACATTATGTCAACATTTTTTGGACGTTTTATTAATATTTTTCTGACAATTACCTGATTACTGTCTCACAAGTGCTAGGGAGACTGGGCATCCAACACCATAAAATTTTGAGCATCAAACATAAATTTCCTGTATTCTCTCTCATTAATTTTATGCAGCAGTTTGTGCCTTTTCTGCATCACTTTATGGTGTAGCCTATATGTCTTTAATTTTGTCAAATTAAAAGTCTGCTGTTACTTAAATATACTCCAGTAAAAGCAGATCTTCAGCTATCTATCACACACATCTACCATGCAATAAAGCTATATCATCTTTATCTCTGTTTGTGCTGAAGAAATAGCAAAGAAAAACCAACAGCAGCAACCTGCCATTGTTTCTGTGCTGTCAACCAATCCAGCTGATCCTGGTGCTGTCAAATTTGAGTTCATGGTTCATGATATAAAACACACATGAAGCCTGCCAGCGATGGTCCTGTTTGTTTATGGTAATGACAGTGCTGTCTGAGTTATGTAACATTGATTTATTGCTCTCTATAATCTCCATATAGTACTTTTCCAGTGAGGCTATGTTTTTTTTCCTTGTTTGTTGAAGAGAATATTGTTTTGTTTTTTCTCTTACACAAACTTAAGTAAGAGAATATAATTTACATCAGTAACAAATAATGAAACAATATGTTATTAAATACACCTGGGCACAATACTATATGCACGGGATTATTTGTTCTGACAAATCAACAGCAAATTAGTTATTTTGACTCTGAGTAACATTTATTAAACATATTCAGTAGTTAAACTGGTCTCTGTTACCCGTCTCTCGACAATCTCAACAGTATAACAAATAAATCTTAACAGCACCAGACTTCCGTTAATTCCATCAGCAGAATGCTTTTGTGAATGCAGTGATATAGCTTGTGTGAAAGAATACTGCAACTGCACGTTGTTTACTGTTCCTATTTCTGCCTAAAGACTGTGGTCAGGAAGCACAGCAGAGACTCATACTTATCCGAAGATGTTTGCAGCCAGGACTTTGGGGCTAACCTGTCACTGGACCTGAGTGTTGGTAAACAAATCTTGCTTCTCTTGGTTGTTGAGCTGGAGCATTTGTTTTATGACGAGCTGTAACTCACACTGAACATTCACTGATATATTCATGGCTTACTACTAACCTAGCTCACTCTCCTGCACTCTCATATGGACAGGAGTTGAGCTACTCTTATAACAGTAGACCATTTTCCTACACTGTATCCATTTAGCATCATTTTTTTGTGTTACTGACACCAAAGTGTGCCCACGACCGACATGGCATGTTGATTTTTTTTTCCGTCTTCATCTAAACTTGCCCCCGGGCCGATATTTCTCCAACACTTGATTTGCTTTCTCCGTCCATGTTAACAATATTTTCTGGTTTCCAGCAATGTTCAAACCCAGACAAATCTGTTATTATAATCATGGACATGATCTGTGTCGCCATCACCTATCATTACCTTTGCACATCTAGTTTATTTAGTTTGAAGATAAATTTTACAATACACTTTTTGGATCTTTATGGTTTTTAAAATGTTTTAACTGGATTAAAGATTTTTAAGTCATTCGACATATGAAGACACATGAAGTTATCAGAGACACAAGCTGAGTAAACATTAGCAGCAGTGTGACTTCAGTCTCTGCCATGCCAAAAACCATTGGAGAAACATTTATTTTTAACAAGATATTACTTTATACAGTGCTCCTACAGGTTTTAATCACCCGGTCCATTTGTTTTTGAAGAGAAGCAGACCTCTGCGAATAATTCGGCGTTGGGTAAAAACCTCTGGAATATCTGGATCTTAAGTTATCAGAGGAAAGAAGGTGAGCACACATTAGCGAAAGCTGGGCTAGAGCATCTTCACAACAAGTCAAACAGTGTTGAAGAAAAGCTGATTTTTAACATGAAACTGCATTATTTAGTGTTTTTAGTTTTCATCACCTAGTCTGTTTGTTTTGAAGAGGAAGAGACCTCTGTGGATAATTCAGCTCACAGTAAAAACCTCCTGAACAATGAACACTGAAGGAATCATCCAACTCAGGGAAAAACTGACTGCAATGAGAGCAGTGCTCCGTCTTTTGTTATGGTTTTGACTGAGAGAGACCTAACAGAAGAAAAGTACATGTTGTATGTTTAAAATCAATTTTAGGTGGGTGAGAGAGTCAGTGTCAGTTTCACTAAATATTTAATTATTTTGCCAAACCCTGGCCTGCCCTAACATGTATGCTACAAAATCAATAAAATCATGATTTTGAATGTTCGAGTATATTTCAGACATGTTCTTTACACATCGATTCCATCTAAATCTTTACTCCAGAATTGTTTTCCGGAGCTTTAGTTGCATCATCAGTTACATCGTGCAGCGAGTGATGAAGTACTCCTCACTTCACTCTGCTCTGTTTTCAGATGGAATGATAGCTGACCACAGAGCAGCTGACAAGAAGTGCTTTAACGTTTCGCTTCCAGTGACAGCTAACTTTGCTAAATGCAAAGCATGTGGAAAAATGACTTCCTGAAAGGCAGACGATACCTTAAAAACGACAAAGCATTTGTTTCAGTCGAGAAGGATGCTGTGCTTTTTGACACATTGCAGTCACTCACTCTCAGAAACACACCAGAGTGTGGCTTACTCCCAGGTAAACCCATCAGACGCTTCACATCACTGACTCAAATCAGTTTGTGCTGTAATGTAGCATTACTGCAAGTAAATCACTACAAATGTTCCACATGGACATGATTTATTTTTTTTTATTTTCGTTCCAGCTGCTACTGCCAGCTATAGTTTCCCATCTCTGCACGC
This sequence comes from Epinephelus awoara, assembly GCA_035609425.1. Taxonomy (NCBI): domain Eukaryota; kingdom Metazoa; phylum Chordata; class Actinopteri; order Perciformes; family Serranidae; genus Epinephelus; species Epinephelus awoara. The sequence goes on from CM069304.1 coordinate 6,974,310, forward strand.
TCACAATGTAAAGCCAGTTTAACAAAGCACCAAGGAGACATGCGAGTAAAGGAATGTCTCCACATTGAAGAGGAAAGATGATTGTGATTCATCCATTACGTGCAGATGAATCATTCATTACTGATCCTTTTTATCATAATTTATTGAGGGCAACTTGGTGTAGAGAGTTGAACCATCCACAGAGGTCTCTTCCTCCCCAAAACAACTGGACCGGGTGATTAAAACTGGTAAAAACACTGAATAATGCCTGGTACACACTACACTTTCTGTCTGTTCCGACAGTCACTATGTCCCATTAGGCAATTGTGGAGTCATAAAATCGTGCCATGACTTGGCCGACAGCATGACACACTACATGATGGTCTACACTAATCATCCCCGGTCGCCTTTCACAATGTATGTGATTTCATCGGGTTATTCTTGTCCTATTTTATCACTTTTACTATTATTTCAGTCACTGTGTGTGTTCATGTGCCAGCCGACAAGTTGTAGTAATGTAAAAACGTGCCACCAGATGGCAGGAGCTACATTTGAAGTACCGTACGCAAACATGCAAGTCACTGAAAACAAGTTCTTGCAGATATTTCACAATAAAAGCCTATTTAGAAAATGCTCAACTGAAGATATAATGGGCTTTTAATTTGAAACAGATACAAGAAGAGTTGAGTTTGAAATGATGGCACGATGCATTGACTTTATCAAGGCAAACAGGAGCAGATAAAAAGGACAAATATAAAAACACAGAGGGAATAATAAATAACGGCCCATTTATAATATAGTTTGTTTCAAATGAAGCTGGGAGTCTTTGCAGCTGTGGTGAGTAGAAGACCCGCCACATTTTCTTATTTTATGTCTGTCTCCATTATGAAAAAATAAGACTGTTTGCTAGCTTGATGCTAATGGCAGTACTCAGCGGGTTGACAAAGTGCCTCTGCTGTTTCACACTATAGTTTTTCCCTTTTTCACTCTGTGTGGTAACGTCCCTAGAGGAAATATCTAAAAGCCTGGGGTGGTGTTGTCGTATAGTTATCTACGGCAGCAGATTGTTCTGTGCTCCTATTGGTCAAAGTGACGGCTGTGACGGGAACAGTCGTTATTGACAAAAAGCCAACAAGCACTGTCTTTCATCTGGGAGAGCCGTGTTGGTGTCCTGTTAGATTAAAAAGCCAAACCTGTTCTTTTTTCGCCTAAACACAACCACATGTGTTTGGTGTTGGAGGAAAGTAAACGTTGCAGTGTTGTACTGATGTAATGTGTTTATTTTGAAAGAGACTGTATGTAAACGAAAAATTTCCTGTGGAAACCAAAGTGTATTTTGAAAGAAGACAATGCATGTAACAGGGAGAATTTGACAGGACGTCCCAGAACGTCAACAACCAACGCACCCAGGGTACCTTGCACGTTGTATCTGGACACGGAAAGTCCATGACCAGGCATCAATATGTGACAAGGTCAGAGTGAGAATGTGTCAATATAAACAGTTCATTCTAAGGTAACGAAAAACAATGATTCTTATTTTCAGGTGATTCTACACCAAGGAAAAAAAATAAATAAATAAAAATACTTTATTATATCCCATTTCTGCCAATGTATCCCCCTAAATCCTTCAAACTGGACATTTGAAAGATACAATTTTTATGTATAGTACATCTGATACTAAAGAAGAGAAAACACTGGAAATCTGACAATGTTTGGAATATATCTTCTTATAAGGACAGAAATGTATAGCAGGTATGGTGACTTTCCAACCTTTTCACAGAATTTGCCTCAGTGCAATTTAAAAAGGTAATGGTCTCTGCAGTGGTTTCCACATTATGGTGGGTGGGGAAGCTTTCACCTAGTGTGAACCTCTGTAGTAGGCAGATTTGTCCTGTGGGTCAAAAAAACAAAAACAAACACTCAACAGTTTAGGATTTAGTACGGCTACTAAACATTGTGTTACAATGTTTCAATTTATCAAGTGATATAAAAATAAAGATGTCAACTTTAATAACTTCCCCAGGACTCCTCTGGCAATGTGTTGGAGCAGGTGGATCCATCTGAATGAACGGCTATTCACAACAACCACAAATTAAAATGAAGGTCGAACACATGGGGTGATGTCTTGTTTTATTTTTATGATTTTATATTAATCTACATCACACTGATCAAAGTATTTATGCTGTCTGGAGGAGCTCTTTAAAGAATCCTGAATGTCAACATAATACACAACTGCCCCTGTCACTGAAATGACTGTTATTAAATCCTCTCAGACAAGGGTAAACTCCACCAACAAATTTACATTCACTGCCACACTGACACCCTCGTATCTCCACACATGGAGTTTCTTCAACAAGTAGCAAAAAGCAGCCTTGACAGCTTGACAGCCATTAATTTCCAGTCAATCCACAGGGTTTTTGAAGGTGTTTATAAACTCAAGAGGTCGGAGAACTTCCTGAGCCCACAGAGGTTCTGCACTCCTGGAAGCCTGAGTCATGATCTCTGCTGGCAGCAACAGTGAAGTATTCTTAGTTTGTAGAGAGATAACAATAGACAATAGTGGTGAAAGCCAGAGCACCAGGTTTCAAATTCTATATTTACAATGACATTATTATCAGCCAGCTGTTGTCCCAGTCATCCAATCAGGAAACAAGTCGAGTCACTACAGACCTTTTTCCATGTTAAATTGTGCCCTAAACCCTAACCAAGGTGAGTCCTGAAACAGCCATGGAAGATGTTCATGGTTAAACTATGAACACATATTGCAACAATGTGTATTGTAGGAAAACACATGAAATACATCATCAGTGAAAATGTCGCTGATATGTTAAGTACCTTCAGCAAGATATATTAAATGTGTCCTCATTATACAAAAAAACCAAAACATAATCTATGCAGCACTACAAAAACTATGTGCTGTTGCAAATCAGTATGTGGGAATGTATGGCGTTGTGCGGGATGATAACATAATGATTGGCAGGACTGACAGCACTGAAGATGATGGGAAACTCTCTTCTCCAGCAGAATGACAAACATCTACAACTATTTAACCTAGATCAATTATTCTACACAGCTCTGGGATCAGCTGGTCATGTCATTGTTATAATAGTGACTGGTCAGAATGTCTTGGTATCTATGTTTTATTGTGTGTTCATAACAGTGTGATATCACAACAAAGTTTTGTGGGCCCTTCAGAACCTGCTTTAATTCAATATTTCACTGACACAAATGAGACACATATAGTTAAATTTCTACTTGAAAAAATCTTTCTGCTTTGCATCAACATATTTCTTTATCCTGGCTTAAGCCAAACTCTTACACATCTAGATTTTTTTTTTCACTTCCAGAAAAACTAATCACATTGTGCCAACTGTGTTACAAGTACCCCCAAGTTAAAAAAATAAGTTTGTTGAAATTCTTTAAAGAAATGAAGAAAAAGAAAATTGAAAAAAATAAATAAAAATTGACAACTATTTACATAACAGCTAAGCAAACAGTTCAGCTTCTTATTGGTGTGTTCTCTGCAAACTATTTAAGACACCAAGTCATTTTCTGGTAAGATGCTCTATATCCCAACAGCCATCACTGACACAGAACATTTAGTCAGTATTATTAGTACTCTACAGTGGAGACTCTGGTTAGTTACACTCTTACGTACAGTACAGTTTTTCTATGACATGGACTTATTGTTGTGTAACCAGCTAATTATTCTGAATAATAGTAAAATAAATCTCACATAGTTGTTTCAATTGATGCTGATAAACAACATGCAAGTATTCAAGACACTCTAAATCATCTTGTCTAGTGATTATTTATTAAGATTATGAATAATGTTAACTTAATTATCAGCATCATCACACAGATAAGTTACCACAGACTTCTTGAGAGAGATCCTTTATTTGTTTTTACTATGTTCTGCAATAGCAACCAGAAGTTGAAAGACAAAACCAGAATGGACAAAGGTGAAGGGGCGAACCGCATCAGGTCAATCGCGGAAATTAAAGTGACACTTACCTTTCTGCAAATTTTACACTTTTCTTTGTTTAGGTTAAAATGCTATTAATAAGCTGATGGCACACTAAAATGTAAGTGAATTCCACCAGAGACGAAAACTCATAATTATACCATTCTCATATGGTTGTAAGAAACCAATGGTTGCATTTGGACTGAATGCAGTGATTGGTCGGAGTTTTCTCCTGTCCTGTCTGTCTTCCCTATGTGGAGGCCTCTGACAGACGTAACCGCTCGCGTAACATCCCCCCCACACCCTCCACCCCTGAGTCTGTGAGACAACAAATATGCCAGTAACAGGGATGATTGTGGATATAAACTAGTAACATGAGATTACCATGGTTTCGCCTGGAGCTGTCCCAAAGGGAAGACGCCGGCAGCGCTGTGACAGGACGCAGAAGCGGGGGAAGTGCGTAGGGGTTAGCTCTATGCTAACAGCTAACCCCATCAAACCAGCTGTTCCCAGCGGCCTTCTGGCAAATGTCTGCCTGCTGGACACAAAATGGATTACATCGGACTGTGGAGATCCACTCACTGAGGAGTGAGGGACTGCTGCATCCTTGTGTTCACTGAGACATGGATGAATGGTAACATATCAGACTCCGGTGTTGAGCTAACCAGGCTAACACTACACAGAGCAGACGGGGAGGCTGCATCATCTGGTAAGCTCCGTGGTGTATACACAAACAATTCATGGTGCTGTGATGTGAAGAGGATCTCCCAGTTCTGCTCTCAGGATGTGGAGTTTTTGACTGTGATATGTCGACCCTTTTCATCTTACTATTGCACTATATGTTCTTTCTTATATGTTGCACAAATTGTTTTGAAATGTTTTGTTTCTTTTTGCTTGCCAGTTTGTTTTTTTTGTGCTGTGCATAAAAATGACATAAAGAAGTTCAGTTCAGTTCATAACGTTATATGACAACACAGCATCCAGTTGCTAATGGCTAACGTTAGCCTACTGTAGCGTAGCCTCTGAAACATTAACGTTATCTTCCTTTTGTGTTTCCACTTACTAGTAACGTTAACACTACTATCTAACGTTAGCACTGTAACCTTATTCTAAAACTCATCAGTCATCACTGACTCCGGCTGAGTTTTAAAACTCCGGGGTTGCATTTGTCACGTTGGAGGGAGTTGTGGATGTTCAAATTTTTTCTAAGTGCTGTGTGAAATGCAAGAAAGGTAAGTAAGGTAAGTTGCTTTAAGAGACAAAAGAGGAAGAGGAATAAACAAAAATGGGCAGGTCCATGTACATTTTAATCTTTTTTCCTTTGGCAAACTTGGGCACATTTGAGGATTTACCACTTGACAACTATCTTTTTGAACCCCCCAGTTAGTGGCTGCTGTCATGTACAACCTGAGAATATTTAACCATTATCCCCTGCGAGAAAGGTATTTATATTGTTAACCACATATACATCTCAAAAGGTATTTTAACCTTTGAGAACCTAGGAGCTTGTTTTGACATCCGAAATACCTCGTTTTTCTTTTACCTGCTTTTACACTCTGCCCTCAAATGTTATGGAGCCCCATGGGAAAAAAGTCTTGAGGCACACCATGTCATTAATTGGATCCCCCCTCCAGAGGACTGGTGTATAGGAGATATGCCAATCTAACAGATGCTCTTGTGGGAGAGCTCCCAAAAGTTAAAAAACAAGAAAATTTGACCTCTGAGGAAAATACAATTGATTGGAGTACAGTTTGGAGCAATATTTCTAAATGTTCAAAGAATCCAAACCACCAGTTGATCCATTGCATCATATGCCATTGGATTCCTCAGAGGAAATACATCACCAAAGCCATTCCTAACTCTTACTGCTCCTCCTGCCATCCTGACCAAATTAAAACTTTCTTACACATGGCCATGGGGTGTGAAAAAGTGTATGAGTTTTGGGTGAAAACAGTCTCAGTAATACCTAACATAATTGGACATCAAATCCCTTTTGACCCAATTGTTTTCTTAGTTAAAAAAGATTGTAAACAGAACTTGTTTGAAAAGCAGAGGAAATTTTGGCTTGCTGGCTGAACCGCAACAAAGAAAACGATAGCCCAATGCTGACTCCCTCCTAACTCACTCAGCATTCACTAGTGGTTGGCTTTTTTTCGTGATACAGCAATGGTTGAACTTTCCACAGCAAGGATCATCAAAGCAAAGTTCTCAACTCTCAGCCTTTGGAGAGATGCAGCATCACAGATTTCCAACCTAATGATCTCAGTGCCTCCAGAACCAGTGCTCCAGTAGTAAAGTGTGATCTGTTAATATGAATAGAGACAGTGAGGACTGGAGTGAGGGGTTTCAGGGGTTGTGGTGAGCACATTAGGGACTGTTCACACTATCATCACAAAAATATAAGGGCTGTCAAACAATAGTCTTCCTCTCAATTTCAATAGTTTATCATGATTAATTGCATTTTATTGCAGGTTTAAAATTCCATTGTTTTGCATTTCAAAACTGTTCTGAAGTCCATATTAACATGGTGAAGCAATTCTTACCAGTGTTTTGACTGGGAATCAAATTAATGCAATGAAATTTACTTCATGCTCTTGACTTTTAGATTTATTTATTTCAAATCAGTGCTGCACTGCTACAACAGTGTGGTCAAAGAGACAAAAAGCAGCACCAAATTAACACTCTGAGACCCATATACTATTTTTTTTGGGGGGGGGGGGGGGGGGGGGGGGGGTGTCTTTTTGGGGGCAACAGAGGTAACAGTCAACAGTATATGCTACATAGAAGTGGTATGTATCATCTGAAAGCTGGTAATCTAAAGATTAATTTGAAATGCAACTCTTTCTAGTCATGAATCTGTAATAAACATTGCATGCAAAAAGTGCATAGTTTGTGCATAATATTTTTATACCTGTCTTAGTGTATTTTAACATTTTAATTTTTTTATTCTCTAGTTTTTTAAAGAATTGCTTTTCAATGTCCTCTTACGTGTTTCTTTTGCACCTTGTCTTGATGCTTTTGATGTTTTATGTAGAGCCTTCTGAATTGCTTTGCTGAAATGAGCCATATAAATAAGCTTGCCTTGCCATGCTTTGCCTGTGAAAATGGCCATGCTGTTTTCCCACGCCAAATTTCACTTAAAGATAGATAGATAGATAGATAGATAGATAGATAGATAGATAGATAGTGCCCAAAACCTTATTAACTCATGATCACATATATTGGAGGAAACTGTGATATCATTTAATAATGAACTGTGTTGCACTGCACTAAGCTCAAGATTATATAATATTTTCATCCTTAAATGATTTCACAGACTCAGTCAGGTATCTTTGAGAATGATACAGTCATGGAACACTGATGTCAATTGATTTATCAGGATGTCAGGTAAACTGCAGCGTCTTACTGTAGAGAAAACAGAGTGCGCAGCTTGGGTGCCAACATGAACTCAGTCGACACTGATATTTCTATGCTAGTGTAGTTATATGAGAAAAGCCTGCTTTATTCTTTTATGAGGTGGTTGTGTAACTACAGCATGACAGCTGACAGCAGCTGTAAAATAAGATAAAGAGAGCGAGGAGAACTTGTGGGTAGAGACAGCCAAAGAAAGACATTTTACAACCTGCACTTAAAATATTACATTACCGATGCCCTTATTGATATGCAATACTGAGTCTCGTACATTCTCCTATCCAGGGGTTTTTGGTGCTGTGTACTGTAAAAGCACATTGTTCTCTTTGACCTAGCACTGTCAGCCACATATTTGTCTCTTTGAACCATCACCACACTCTGTGCCCTATATCTGCATGATTGTACTGAATATCTGTTCATGTTCTTCATTACATGTAGCTATCTACCACTTAATTTCAGGCAAAGTGTGATGCAAAACAAAAACAGCTGTCAAACACTGATGCGAGAGCTGTGGGGTTTTCTGTTTCCCTGGCAATGGTAAAGATTAAGGAAGATGGAAATGATGCTCATAAATTGTCATGTTTATGAGCTCCTGAATTGCTTTTACCATTCAGTCTCCCCCACTATGGTCATAATTGAATTGCTACCCTTTAGTCATGTGCATGGTTTATTTGCCTGTGGGGGAAACTCAGCCCTGACATCCATTTTGCTACATCCCACTTGCCACTGCATGATTGTGGGATTAAATTAGGGTATAATTAAATTATGATCGCGGGTGTACTAAACTCACAAACCTCAGCAAAACATGCTCTGTGGACACACAGGGAAGGTGGCACTGCTGAGTGATGTCACTTGTCTGCTGACTTTTTCCCCAAAAGTATTTAAAAAGAATATAAATCTTGCCTTCAAGTGGCAGCATGACAGGTTGTGGTAATTCGGGCTATAGACTGGGCTGTAAGGGGTAAGGCAGGCATGTCAAAAGTCTGGCCAGTCATTGCCAGCAGATGGATTTTAAACAGCTAGCTGCCTGTCTTTCAAAATACACTGAATGTGGCCTGCCACATAATATTGGTTAATCAGGCGAGTTCATTTTGAATGTTATATATTCACCTCACAATGGCAAGACATACAGTCTTAGGCATGCACCAATTAGCAGCCTAAACTGTGTTTTCCTTAGTAGAGAGTAAACATCCAACCAAATGGTTACCTAGCAGCAGACATTTCTGCAAGGACGGAGACATGACCAGATTTCTTTTGTTTTCTTTTGTTTTTTTCTGAACCAGTTTGAACCCAGAGTAAATCAGTAAATCAAAAGAGCTGACTCCACAAAAAAGAAACATAGCATTGGTTTGTGGACTCAGAGCCTTGAGTTCCACATTTCAGCTGTCACCATCATGGTGACCATATTTGGGCAGGAGGCTGGAGCTGTGGAGAAGCAAGGGGTGGATCTGCCTGAGAAGCCAAGGACACTATCAGCAGACAGGTTGTCACTCAGAGTGGCCCCACCCTTAAATATGCATAACGTCAAGCCTTAATAAAAAACAGTTAAGGTATATAAAAATTCACCCTCTGTACAGCTGTCATAAATAGGGAGATTAGCTTTAGAAACTGTAACTTGGTCTCACTCTAAAGTCGTTGAAAACTGGCATTTGGTTAGTAATTCTGGCATTAGACACAGACGAAAAAGCCGTCCCTTCACATCAACATGATAACGGCCCATCGCCGCTATTGTTTAACGCTGCCTGATGGCGTAAGGGGGAGAGGCAGCGGGACAACAACAAAGTTAAGGCGGCGAAAGTCTGAGTAGGGTGGGCAGGAGGGGTGGTGGAAGGGTCCAATAACCACTGGCTTTCACCCTGGAGGCCAGTGTTTGCCTAACGGGTCACTGGAAACCCAAACCCTGTTCTTTTTTCCTAATCTCAACCACATGCTTTTGTTGCCTAAACCCCAGTAGGTGCATGTGTAGGCAAAACATAACCACGTGCGTTAGTTCTTGAAGGAGAAAAAAAATGTCAGTTTGCAGTGTGTAGTGTATTTTTAAATAAGACAATGCATGTAACAGGCTGAAGTTGACACAGCATCCCAGAACATTAACAACACACCCAGGGTACCTGGCACGCAATATCTCAACATGCAAAGTTCATGAGCAAATGTTGATATGTGACAAGGTAGTGGAATGTGTTGTTTTTGGTGCTTTCATGTTGGCTTCATTTTTCAGCAACGGAGGTAGCCACTTAGCTAAGTCGGAAGGCAAAGCTCTTGATTTACTGGTCCATCTATGTTCCGACCCCTCACCTATGGTCATGAGCTTTGGGTAGTGACTGAAGAATGACATTGGGGATACAAGCGGCAACAACAAGTTTTCTCCATAGGGTGGCTGGGCTCAGACTTAGAGATCAGATGAGGCACTCATACATCAGTTGCTGCTTCTTTGCATTGAAAGGGGCTTTTTGAGTTGGTTTGGGCATCTAATTGGGATGCCTCCTGTTAGAGGTTTTTTGAGCATGTCCAACTTGTAGTAGATGTGAGGGGCACACCCAGAACACACTGGAGGGATTATATATCTCATCTGGCCTGGAAACGCCTTGAGTTCCCCAAGTAGGAGCTAGAAAGCATTGCTGGAAAGAGGGATGGATCCCCAGGTATTTTAAGTTATCTAATCTGGCCTCAATTCAGAAAAAGTTTGGACACTCCTGAATTAAGGTAGGCAGCATTTATGATGATAGGTGATTTTAACATTCACATATCCACTTTATTTAACCATATGACCCCTAGTCAAATAAAGTGCAGTTCACAGCTTGTGATTTACAGTGAGGACTGCACAGAGTAAACAGGGGCATCGCTCCTGTTCTTCTCCTCGACCCCAAAGCGCAGTGTTCTGTGTCCCAACAGTTCAAATTCAGTCATCCACTACTAATGTGTCATAATATTTGATTGCATGAGCACTTACAGTTTTGATTGACTTAAAATTCACACACAATTCATATTTATGGTTCAGGACACAAATTGAAAAACATTTTAGACTGTGTTCTGGTATTGTTGTGAACATGTAGCTGTTTAATTCAGTGAAAGTGACTAAATGAGATTTTTAAAATGATGCATGACAAAATAACTTGGTTGTGGTCCAGCATGTAACACAAGCGCAATGTGGAACCTTCAAAGCTTTTACTGCACATACACCGAGAATGAACTTTCAGTGACATTGGAGACGTTTATTTTTTAGCAAATCAAAATTTGAAAAGGAAAAATAACTGCATGTTCCAGGATAATTATGTCTGAAGCCTTGCTAGAAAAAATAAAGGAAAGGTCTATGTTGCAGAGTTAGTATTAAGTTTCTGTAATGCTTCTGGATACATCATCTTAGAATCCTTTATTGAGCTGTGCATGTCGATGGTGTATTTGACCTCACTGCCTAAGCCCTTAAAAGCATGGTACATCATCAAATCAATGGCCATTAACTATTAGGAGTTTGACATTTTCCTTCCATAATATTATCACTATGAAAGTGGAATAACAGTCACAGTGAGGCAATGCGCGCAAGGCCGTCAGCTTTCATTTGATGTTCTTAAGTGGCACAAAGTATGAACAGAACTACAGAGAGTTTTGCTCATTGTCCCTCAGGGACTACGCAAAGCATTTCAAAAGATTAACATCATATTCAATGAACTAGTCATTTTTCAATGAACTAGTCATTTTTCATATGTAGTTGTAAAGCAGCGAATAATTAACTGTCCAAAATCACACAGCTCACCTGGGTTGATATCCACTTGTCTGAATTAAGGGATGGAGGTAGTTGTGAAATCTAAAAAGATGTTCATCATTTAAAATTCTCAATATTCTACGCTGGACAATAAAAGAATATTTTAAAATTCCACGTGTCCTCCAAACTCTGTATAGAGTTTATTATATTGTATGTCATGAGCTTCACGATTTTTTAACGTGAATAAACCCCTCTATTATAAACAACGTCAATCTAATTGTCACAGATCAGCGCTTTCTTATTTCAGGTCACTGCTATGATTAAAATACTGTGCTTCAAGGTTTCAGTACTGCTATTATTATTTTGGCTCACACCTTTTTCAGATTAGGAATGTATAACCGATGCAGAAATTGGTATTGTCTGACTCACTGTGTTTGGCAAAACCTTAAATTAATAAAGGGAACAATTTCGAGTGAAACAACGTTTATCATATATCACATTGAACATGCGAGGGATCTTTCTCTGGGTCTATTGACATTTACAATAGATTTCACAATGTCAGTATCAAAAAAGATCAAAGCAGTAACTGCTTTTTTGGATACAGAATCAACACCCAAATTAAAGTCTCTCTTTCTCTGTCTGTCTGTCTGTCTGTCTGTCTGTCTCTCTCTCCATATATATATATATATATATATATATATATATATATGTATATATATATATATATATATATATATATATATGTATATATACTGTATATTTTATTTTCATATTTATTTGTAACAGATTGTGTTTGTTAGACATTGTCCGTTCTTATTCACATGTTGTCATATACCTACACTTTGTCATGCCCCCTTGGTGTGTGATATTGACACCAAAGACGTGTTTATGAGAAGCACCACACTTCTAAACTAACTCTCAATGTAAACTCATCTGCAACAATGATGAGATGCTGAGAGCAACTAATGTAGCATTAATAGTGAGAAAGTCTGCACAGGGTGGGTGGGAGGAGTAGTGGATGGATCAAAGGTGGACTTCTACCCAGGAGATTGATGTTCATGTCCTCTCTGAAACCAGAAGTCAACCCTAATGTAGTGTGACCAAACTTGCGTAGGTATGTGACATAATTTTTTGTTAACCCCAACCATTATCTTCTATTTTTAAACCTAACCAAATAGTTTTGTTGCATAGACCTACTGCAACTATTTGACAATGTTAACCACGTGCTACGTGTTTTACCCAGGAGACAGGCAAAGGATGCCTTGAGCGTTGGTATGAGACACTGGTGTGACAAAGCGTTTTTATTTAATCTCCTGGGAATGGAAACCGATTGACCAGAAAAGCTACCCAGTTTAAACATCAAACCAAACCTATCACCATCAACATTTTCACTATCAAGTCAGTTCAACAAAGCATTACAAGTACCAAATTTACTTTAAATGTTGACTAAACAGTGGGGGCTTTTTGTGACAGAGGGTTACGTTAACTACCAAAGCATTTGACATCTACAGTGTTAAATCCTGTTATTATTTTTTGGGGATGTATGATCAGCACTGATCTGACACCAGTATTCTTTCTTTTCCTAAATTTTAAGTTCCTAAAGAGGTTTTCTGTGTGAAAGGGAGTGATATAGTTATTTAATGTGTGAGGTAACGTGAGACTAACTGCATGAGCTGCTATTATTAAGCTGTGAATAGTGGTGTGTTGCATAATCCTCATAACAATATAGACAATCACAATCACATAACTGCTGCAGTGATTTTAACCTTCAGTTGCTAAATTGCTGTTGTCAGTAAGCTGTAGCCTTATGTCAGTCTGTTTGAGTCCTTTTATTATGCCTTGTTAAAAATGTAATACAACCATTTTTTTCATGTTTCAAAAAGTGCAAAAATCCAGTTCTAGAAAAACTACAACTAGCCAAATTGTGACATTCAGTATGTTTACATGTACAGTTAACCCTGTAAGATCCACTGTTGTAAAATTACATCATTTTTAGCTGTCCCAAAAACACACCTGCAAAAGTTTTTTAAAGACCATATTTACATAGTCATTAGGTCCTGTTGTTTAGTCTTGCAATGCCATTGGATGGTAAATGTGTAAATAGGTCTGGCCATCTGGCCATGAACTCATGCAACTTGCGAACATTCCTGGATGCACATCCCCCTTTTTCACTAAAGGTAAGTAAGTAAAATCCCTGAAATATTGTTTTTTGTGATTATTAGAATGTCTAGAACAGGTAAATAGTAAATTATTGTTGAATGCATGCATCAAATTAGATTTTCAGCTTGTTATGTCTTTGTTGAAATTTTACAATGTTGGGTGAGGATGGTAGTCAAAATAGCATATACCCCTTGCACATTACATGGGGACACTGCACTTCTCAAATGTTCACATATGGTAAAATACGTACTTATTAGTACTAGAATATATAATGGATTTGATGATTTACATTTTTTAAATTAGTTTTATCTATTTAGACCAGATTTGAGTAATTCTGGATGAATAGAGGATTTATTGTTGTGGTATTTCAAGCCCTTTCAGTAGCAGTATTTGAAACTGTGGCTACATTTTATCAGTAAAAATACATATACAACTGGGCTTTGTTTGTTTGCTCAAATATCTAAAGCCAGACACTGGTTGTGTAGGATGGTTACTGTGTGGGTGTAGGGACAGGTGTGAATGTTTTTGAATGTGGGGATGTAAGTGGTCTGGGGGGTTGTATATATGGTGCATTGTTCTGGACTCGGGAGGGTGTAAGTGGTCTGGGGGATCCTTTTAGTATGTTAACTAGAGAGTACATAAGGCTAACTGTAACTCTAACCACTATTATTTCCATTTCAGAATGCTACCAGCAAGGGAACGTGTTTACACTGTGAAAGACGTCATTGAAGGTGTCTAAAACGGTGAGAGTGATTTTGAAATGTAATCAGACACCAGCGAATCAAGTGACGAGGAGGTGGATGAGAATGCAGGTCCAGTGGACAAACAGAATCAGACACCCATTGATTGCCCAGCTGATGATGATGACAACGTCGAGCCAACCAAACCAAGCCAACCAACTCATCAGACTATGCCCCGAGACTGGTATCGCTGGGTTAAAGAACGATTTCAGTAGTCCATGTACTGATTTCTCCGGTCCAGTTGTCACCAGTGGTGCTGTCTCCCTTCACACACCACTAGAGTACTTCCAAAGGTTTGTGTCAGAAGACATGATCCAGGCTCTGACAAAACACAAATGAGTACAGCTTTCAAAAGGATGCAACATGTCTAAACACCAATACCAAGGAAATTGAGCAAATGATTGGCATGTACCTGAAGATGGGCCTGATGCAAATGTCTGGAGTCCGTATGTACTGGGAGACAGACACGCGGTACACCCCCGTTTCGGATGTGATGTCACACAACAGATTCCAATCTCTGTTGACATCATTGCATTTTGTCAACAACCTCACAGTGTCAGAGACAGAAAAGAAAGACAAACTCTGGAAACTCAGACCATGGTTTGATTCATTCAGAGAAAAATGCCTGCTGGTGGCACCCGAATAAAAACCCGGTTAATGAGATGATGATTCCATTCAAGGGGAAATTCAGCAGCTTTAAACAGTATATGAGAGGTAGATTCCACCTATGGGGCTTTAAATTGTGGGTGAGAACTGGGGTCTCTGGCATCCTCCGACTTTGATGTGTGCCAAGGCAGCATCGATGGAAGACAAGCCAAATCTGAACTTGGAATGTTGGGTGATGTTGTAATGAAGCTTGCCTCCACGCTTCCAGAAGGTCAGAATTACAAAATCTATGCTGACAACTACTTCACCTGTGTCCCATTAGTAGCTCAGCTCCTTGATCGTGGAATTCATTATGTGGGAACAGTCAGGCAAGTGTGCTTACCCAACTGTGTGCTTGAAGATGAGAAGAGCTTGAAGAAAAGGGGGAGTGGAAGCTATGATGTCAGAGTGGAGGCAAACCACAAAATCTGTGCTGTGAATTTGGTACGACAACAGGGCAGTCACACTTGTGTCATCCTTTGCTGGCCCAGAACCTGTTTTCATTCTGTTTTTTTGTAGCCCAATAAATTATGATTCATAAAAATATGACTGTTGCATGATTATTATTTATGATATTTACTGTTTTTCAGTATATTTGTTCTGGCAGTGAGTGCATATACACAAATTCTGTACCCATACCAACATTTCGGTAAACACTTAGTAAAAAAAAACAACAACTTTTCAATTTCCTCCTTTAACAACGTCTGAGACATGAAAAAAATGTTTGCTCTTATTTTCTATTATTGACCTTTACAGGGTTAAGTCAAACTATGGTTACAAACTGGTACCATGGCAGACAACTTTACAACATCTTGACATTTTGTCCATCCAAAAATGCACGGCACTGGATGTAGATGTTGCCATGTTGTTACCGGCTTCTTCATTCGTTACGCATTAAATGTAATTTGACTTCCTGGTCAAAGCCGGGCGGAAACTGTGGAGCATGCACAGAGCACCTTGGCCAGTGACTGTATACATGCAGTAATTCGACTCCCACTTGAATTATCAGGGTGTGTTAGTCCGACTTTAAGAAATTGGATTTATTATGATTTCAGTCAGACTAACATGCTTACATGTATTTTAAAAGTCTGGTTGAAGTCAGACTAACAAAAAATCGATTTTCTTTAATGTCTTCTAAATGTACTGATTGTTTTCATAGTTTTCATAGTGTGACAGTGAAGGTCTACCACTGCTTATATTCTTAAATGCACGTATTGGGAAGCGCATGTAAAGGTGGCATCAGTGGCATTAGGCATAATTTATTCATTAAAGCATTAGTTATCAATGATTAATAGCCAACTAATTTGATAATCAATCAGTTTGAGTAATTTGTAGAGATAAAAATGTCCAGCTTCTTAAATGTGAATATTTTTTGGTTTCTTTCCTCCTCAATAACAGGTTCACAAACAAAACAAGACATGTGAGGACGTCATCTTGGGCATTTTGGAAACACTTATTGACATTTATCACAATTTCCTGACACAATCACTTTCATTTATAGACCAAACATCTAGTGTGTCTCATCCAAAGAAGTCTGATGATCACAGCACCTGCAACCCACCAAAAATCAACCCGGCCTCACTCTCAAGTCATCGCTTGGACAGGGCCTTCTGGTGTCAGATAGCGATGATAAAAGCTGTCCTTTCACATCAGCATGATACGCCGCACGTCACTGCTATTGTTTAACAGCACCCGGCAGTGACAGGGAATAACACAGCAAAAAAAGCAGTTTAGTGTATGGTGTTATCTGAGACTCTTAATGACTTTTGGGGCTTCTAATCGCTTATTTGAAAGACAACTGGCAACATTTTGTACAGGGTGCATCTGTTGTTGTTAATCATCTACACACATACTGTAATGTACATTCATGTGATGCTCATGATGGCAGACTTTTTGTTTGGTGGAATAAATTGTTACGGTAAACACTGCCAGGCTGTCACCCTGCATCAGGGTGGTCAGACATTTTCATGATGGAGAGAATAATGCAGAGGTGTTAGAATATTAATTAATATGGTGACCAATTCCTTAGCGTGCAAGAAGAGCCTGACAGAACCAGCAGCAGAGCTCAGGGGGAGTTTGACTAAAGGAGGAGGATATCCAGCAGCCAGTCCTTCTTGAACTTATCCTTCCTATGTACCACAGTTCATATCTGTGGGGGCGCTACTACGCTGAGCGACTCCAGACAGGCTCCGGTTTTGCACCCATCCTTCCAACTACTACCATCAGGTTGCCGGTACAAAGTCCCACTTTCCCGGAAGAACACATACAAAAAAAAAAACTTTTGTACCCACTGCCATCACCACCCTCAACAGTTCAAAATAACAACTGAAGTCCCACCCAGATACGCTGCTTTGTCGTATATCTTGAATAATGTCTATTGTGTTTTGTGTATCCTTTTCTGTTACTTGTGACAGACAATAAAAGTTTATGTTATCTTATCTTATCTTATAATGAAGATTCTCTGGTGGAGGACAACCAGTCAAAGTGTTTTAGTTACAAAAAAAATATTGGAATTTTACTTGCTTGAAGGATTCATATCAAACATTAATTGCCAACATATCATCTGCAATAAAGGTTGGCAAGCTTTTGAAAATGATCATATCATGCGCACACCACATAATGAGTCACTTGAGCAAAGTGAAATTTAAACAGTCATTAAAGCATCAAACATGCAGGAGAATAATAAAAACAGTGTGTGTACAACATGCCCCGAGGCTGGCATTAAGTCTCTCCATTCACCATCCTGAAAGTAGAGCCCATAGCACAGCTCTTCTGCAAGCAGTTTGCCAAGTGCATTAGCAAGCACAGCTGGTAGTGTGATGTTTTCTGCCTGTGAGCTTGGAAGAGGAATAGATTTCCCTCCATTTCAAAATTATACAAATCACTTTATTTAGAAATATGATATGGTAGATTTAGTGCTCGCGTTGCCCCTTTAACTCTTTTCAGAATAATCGGCTAGCCTAAATTAAATGATTTTTCACAATTACACATGAGAATTGATGGTTTGTCTGATTTTGCAATGATTAAAAGGTGGTTGAGAAGTGAGTGATGGGTTAATTAAGCCTCTGGGGAAACAGGTAAACACAGTGAATCTGCCTGACACGGTGCACGTTGGAAGGTAACTTCAGCTGCCCTCATATGCAGTAATTTCACAGAGGATTGTCTCCACATGCTAATTCTACCCTTTAATACTTCTCCTTCAGTTTCATTTCTCTCTTTTAATAAGCTTGAAATTAAAACGGCAGCACATGCTGGCCCATTTTACAGCAGGAATGATAAGGCCCAACAATGCCAAGAAAAACGGGTCAGGGGGTTACATCAAACAACAGCCATATCAAAGCAGAAGGTATAAAGGCACTGTGGCTGTGAGAACTGAACCAGAGGTTAATGCTGCTTTCATCACACCCTGTTCTAAATACATGTTTTTATGTTTCTCTCTGGCTAAAGCACCTTTACTTGCAGAGTATACCACCACATCTCCCTGGGACTCATTCATTTTTAAAACCTGCACAATTTGTGTGAAAATTGCAGAGATATGTCTGAATACAAGTATAGTTAGGTCAATTTCTGTTTTTTTTCCCAGTTCAGTCTGGTGTAGAGATTAAACCAGTTGGATTTTATGCAAACTGGCTGAACCAGCGTTTATCATTATGACAAGTTCTGGCAAATTAAAAAGCAGCCTATATCAGCAGTCTACTGATGGCATCACAGCACTAAATCCAACTTGCACTGCAGTAGGAGCCATACACATGCCACATTTTTTGCACCCACATATTTATTGTACCCTGAGATAAACGGAGTTCAACTTTTGGAATGCAGCAGCGCTCACCACATGTCATGGATGTCATGTTACAGATAAATAATCACAGAAGACATATAGTGTTGTATTTATTACTATGGATTCATTTTTATAAGTCTCCAAAAACACACTGCAGTTCCAACCCATTGTCATTACAAATCGTCAAATACTGTGGCTTGGTCAGTGATTTCTGTACCAACGCAAAAAGACACATTATTGCAGAAGTATGATACACCATTGGGTGGTGTAAGTGCACAACGTTGCTGGACGGCATAACATGATTTAAGGAGCTGGAAAGTCTCTATAGGGCGGGCAGAAAGGTTGGTCGATGGCTCCAACACTGGACTTTCACCCGGGAGCCCAGTGTTCAATTCCGTTATGAATGCTTAGCCAAACCATGATGCTGTTTTGTTTTTTTCTAAACTGAACCACATGCTTATGTTGCACAAGGAAATAAATGTAAATATGACGAATTTTACCAACATTGTATTTTTTTTTTTAAGATGTGTGCATCTAACAAGCAATAACGGTACATTTCCTGTTAAAACTGAAGTGTATTTTGAAAAGCAACATGTAACAAGTTTAAATTGACACATTGTACCAGAATGTCAACAACAAATGCAGGAGGATATCTGGCACGTAATATGCAGACGTGAAAGTCCACTGACCAAACTATGATATTTGATAGGTTGGTAGTGTGAACGAATTGGCAGTTCAAGGGTGGATTATAAAGCTTAATAAGAAACAGGATCACACTGGAGCCCTTGCTGGAGAGGCAGAACAGAAAACAAACAGAAAATTTCCCTTGCATGCAGCGTTCGAGAGATAGTAATTTTATGTTGTATATGACATCTGTGCATGCAGCTCAGCTGGATGCTCCCAGTGTCACAGTGCACATTTTTTTTTTCATTTAGTATTACAGTTGACATCGCATCGATTTTTCACTTGAGGCATTCCACTTGCCTGAACAGAGTTAACTTGCCCTAGGCCAGTGTAAATGGCGAGCTCTGTGACAGGAAAAAAATGCTTTAGTGGACACACAATGCCACCAGGCAGAGTGCACGCCATGCAACGTGGCTTATTTAGTTGACCTAGGGTGTAGAATTTTTTTTTTTCCCATTAATTAATCCACTGGTGAATGATTGAATTTCTCTTGACCAACATTTTCTTTGGTTGATTACAGCCCAATTACAATAGTAATGAGTAGGGCATTAACGACTTTGATTTTTTTCACGTCGACTTATCTGTCCGTAAAGTCGAAGTCGAGTTGACACGTCATCACATTGATACAGCGGAGATAAGTGAAGTATCTCCACACATCTGATGCGTGTCTGTGAAGGCCCGAACATACGAACGTATGCGGAACGGACTCTGCGGACGTCTGCAAGTCCTGTGCGCTCAAAGCTCAAGGCCCGAACATACTCGGGCGTACTATAAGCGGAGCAGACTCCGCGAGGAATGTCCGCAGTCATTTGGGCTTCCATAGTTGAGCGCACTTCCACGTCGTAGTTTCCTGTAAAAATGTCTGTGAAAAATCCCCTGATGTGAAAAATACATGCCGAGCGCGGTCGTAAAATTTGGGCTTTGCGTGCACAGGGCTTACGGACTTCCGCTTTCAGTCCACGCAGACCTCCGCGGACTCGGCTCCGCGCACCAGTGATGTCATAGTGACATTATGATGTCATAGTGAAGCTGAAGTCATTGGGAAGTTTTGTCATTATCAGCTTATGAATTCTTCAGTTAGGCTAAGGCCAAAAGTACATTTTGTGAGGTCACACTGACTTTGACCTAGGACCTTCAACACCAAAATTCTAATCAGTTTATTCTTCAGTCAAAATCCCTAAAATAAATGTCACACAAATAAATGTCTTTGCAAAGTCCTGAGCAGGAAAGTTTATCTGTATTCTTATCATTAAGAGTAAAATGTGGCTCATTTATTTCCCATTATATTTATCATTTTCTGTAGCTTGAAAATTTCAAACCATTGCAACTGTTCTGTTCTAAATAAAGAAATTCCCTGAAGGTGTTCTAGAGATATCTCATTCACAACAATGAGATGGACGCAAGGTCAGAGTGACCTTGACCCTTGACCACCAAAATCTAATCACTACATCCTTGAGTCCAAATGCACATTTGTGCCAAATCTGAAGAAATTCTCTTAGGGTGTTCATGAGATACCGTTTTCACAAGGTTTTCACAGACAAGGTCACAGTGACCTTGACCTTTGACCACCAAAAACAAATTATTCCAGTGTTGAGTCCAAGTGGACATTTGTGCCAAATTTGAAGAAATTCCCTTGAGTTGTTCTTGAAATATTGGATTTACAAGGATGGGATGGACAGATAGACTAACAGAGGGACAGATGGATGGACAGACAACCTCAAAATATAATGGGCTCTAGTTTCCCGGTGCAGCGCAGGGTGGCGCAGGGTGGCGAACCCCGTGCAGAGCTAGTTTCGAGTAGTGCAACCTGAGGCGTGCTCAGTTTGGTAGTTTGGCAGACCGAGTCGCGCTGAGATGGGTGTGGCGGCGCAGCAAGGGGAGGTGTCGACAGATCCATCTTGGCGCAGTGACAGTTTTGTGCCAAAAGACTTCACCGAAGGTGCGCTAAAAGCTTGCCAGCTGAAACCAGGTCTACTGTCAGCGCAGGTGGAGCGCAGCAGGTGTAAGCCGAAGTTTGGCTGACCAGCGGACAGTGCGCACACGTCACCAAACCCTCACAGGCAGGTTTACAGAATGTCAGGCACATTAACAAAGCAAAAAATACCCACAAACACCACTATTCAATGCAACTATCTGCAATCAGCACATAAATGTATCTCTATATCGATATCCCGTCACATCTGATGTCAGATCAAAGGGGATTGGCACCGTTTGGCACGTTTGGCACGCGTAATGGAAACCCAACCTGATTTGATTAACACAGCTGCAAACTAATGAGTTCACATCCCTCTCAGCCAACCACAAACAGCCACAGCATCAGATAGGGAGTATATATTCAGCACCTGTCATCTTAGAAAAGTCAAAAGAAAAGAAACAGAGTGAGACTGCGAGAGAGAAAGAGAGAGAGAGCACGCGCGCATGAGAGAAACGCAACATTGGTTTACAGTTGTGGTGACCTCCTCCCAGGCTACCTTTGCATCATCAGCCCGTGGAGTTCTGCTTGCAGTTCTGTATATTTGGACACTGCGAGCTTGGACCTCCCGGACCAAAACATCAGTTTCCTCCTGGGAGGAGTTTGGCCGTCTGACGCTGCTGCTCTCTTCTGCCATGGCGAATTGAGTAAACTCTCATTACGCCTTCGCGCGGTGCGTTTAAGGGCGAGGAGAGGGGCTCATTTGATTGGTGTGACGTGTGTAAAACCCACTCCACGCCTTCTCTCCTCCCTCTCTTTCTCTCTTTCTGACTTTCCGGAAAGAGGAGTAGCTGCGCCAGGCCACACCCAGTTGAGCGAAGCGCAGGTGCGCTGCGCCCCCGCCTCGCCTGGTCTACGAAACTAGAGGCCATTGTCTCCGGCCACAGCATAGATGCATTAATAAAGAAAATCTAACCTGTAAGAATATAGGATGTTAATTGTCCCCCTTTACATTGAACATCACTAATTCTTTGCAAAAAAACTTAGCAGGAAAGTTTTTCTGTATTCTTATCATCAAGAGTAAAATGTGGCTCATTTGTTTCCCATTATATTTATCATTTTCTGTAGCTTGACATTTTAAAAACACTGCAACTGTTCTGTTCCAGATAATTCTGTCTGACTTGTGCATTCTGTGTTAACGCAGATAATGCTCAACTGTAATTTGATAGCCTCGTTTTCTGAGGCTATTTGGACTTTTTGTGCTGTGCTCAAATTTATTTCAAGTTTTACTGAGTCCTTTATTTTTTTTCCAACTCTCTACTGACTGCTGCCGAGATTAAATACAGTTCAAGGCTGCTGCTAAAAATTGACCACACAACTCTGCAAATTATGATAACAGCTGTAAAACATTTTGAGCATTGTAAAGCTGTCTTCAATCCCGCTGCAGCTCTCCTATATAGTTCACTGTCCACACACTATCAGAGTACATGTGGAGCCTTATCAACATGTTTTCATCCAGTATACTAGTGATAACGGTGGGATAATGACCTGTCATTACTACCATGAAATAATAATAATGGATGCTGCTGTGTTGTGATTCAGTGAAAATATGTATTGTGATAAGAGCTCAGGCTAGCCCCTGAAATTTTGTTCAGAAGACAGAATATCAAAACCACCAAAAGGCATATCATCCTAAGTTGTACTTCAATCAGTAATTCTAGGTATTTCATGAGAAATCAATTTCTTAGGGCTGTGACATTTATTTTAGGTATTTGAAAGCACCAAGATACCTGAGACTGAGCCAATTAGACAAACTCTAATTGCTGAATCACAGTTAGGATTTAGCTTTCTAGTCCACCATGGAAGCTGTGTTACAGGAATATTACTAAGGGACCAAAAAAAAGCAAACACAGAGTGACAGGCAGCACAGGAGGCTGCTGATAAAATTATTTGTAATGGATGGGTGTGCATTTCATGCATGGCACAGTGATGTGTATTTATTAAGCACAAAAGATGAGACTCGACGGGTCATAATATTACAGACAGTAGAGTAGAGAGTGGTTTCTAAATCAGGACTAATCAGTTTTCTGAATACTGAAGGAATGATCAGGGTGTAATGATTGGCAGAGGCAATCCAGTAGTATAATAAGCAGCAGCTGAAAACAGGATTTGCAGCTCCTAGGAAAAAATTGAGCAAGACGGCTATCAGGGATAATTTTTATAATTTTGTGTGACCGCTCCAAAACTTATTTTCTATGTAAGGGAGACAGAAGGTTAATGAAAAAGTCCTAATCTTTTCCCTATATAATTGAAAGAGCGGAAGGTATCACTTCTAATAAAGTATGATAATGGAGACCCGGACATGCAGCTGAGTCCCAGATGACCTTCTCACCACTCTGTTTTTATCATCTGCACTGTGGTTAAGGTTACAACATGTGTGCACCAGAGAGAGCAGCTAAACCCTGCACTGTTATTGGCCTTTCAGCACAGCCTGTCAGCGGCAGGCTGTCGCTGTCTGAGAAATATGTGACCCACCCCAGGCTGCGCTGTGTATTACTGTCATGAACTCACAAGAAATTAAAATGTTAATACTCTTTTTATCCTTCATATTCCAGTTCTCTGTCTCCACGTATTGAGATCGAGGCGCCATCAGACTTAGAATAACCAGACTCATAAGGCTGGCATCCAGCAGTGCCACAGTGTGTCCTGTGAAGGAGGGACCTATTTATTTCAAAAAGGCCAAAGAATTCTGATGATATAAACATATCACTGCAGAGTAGCTTCACACTGATTCCTTTTTTTTAAGGACTGATGAAAATGTATGTTTTACTACCTACAAGGCACTATTTGGCAAAGCCTTGAAGTGCATTACGGATATTTTATAATGATTTAGCCTTGATGATTTCTGCAGTCATCAGACCAGACTAGTGCCTCCTAAATACCAGGCTTTGGCAGATGCCCCCTGAAACTCCGTTTATCATGTCCTGTTAATAATATTCTTTAATCTTGTTTTAAGACTCATATGTGCAGCTGGGCACTCTGGTCATAATCCATATTTACTGTCCCCTTGTGTATCATTGTCAGGGTTTGATCCAGAGTGTGCCACTGTGACAATCACTCCTTTAAAACATAAAATGTTCTGTCACTGTGGCCTTCCTGCACCCCGACTGTGTGACATTAAATCAAAAGGCGGGATCCATGCTGATAGCTGGCTTCTCAATTTTTTAGATTCCAAAGGCTGAACTAACATTAATTTTGTTAATAAGCCAAACTACATAATTGACTGTGATCAGTACTGACTGTTACGTGGTAGAGGTTCACATAAAGCGGGATACTGCTTAAAATCAGGGATGCTCCTATTTACTGGCTGACCATTGATATCAGTTTATATTTGCCCCACTGGCCTATCAGCAAATAACATGACATTTACCAATGGCAGTGGGCGATATTTTTCTATTCTGTCTTGTTCTGTTGCATCAGTTTTGCACAAGCTAAAAAGCAGGACTCCAGACTAACATCATTACATCATCCCAGTAAAGCACAACATGTGTTTGGGACTTACAGAGATCTTCCTGGGATGCTTTCATGTCAAAAGCACGCACTAGACTCATTTTTGACGTGTCAGGGGACACACCTTATCGTTTCCCTGATAATGCTACATTGTGAAAATAATCAGCAGGAGGAGAGCTAGCTGTTCGCTGTTAGCAACCCCTGGCCGGAACGAACAGCAAATAGAAGTTGCATTGTTGCACATTACAGTCCGTTCAAGCTTTATTCAGTAAAAATGAGTACTGGGCTAAGGAAAATTATACCATTATCATGATGTGGTAATGTAATATGTAAAATTCAGTGTTTGGTGAGAGACTTGAACAAATACAGCTGTTTGAAGAAGAGATGTATTCATGTTTTCATAGCAATATAAAATAGATAATAGAGAGGAAATTATGATGTATTATACTGTATGTAGTACAAAGGCTTTTGAAGCAGTTCTTTCAAAAGATGTTTTTAATGTGAAAGGTTAAATTGAAGGTTGTTTTAATACATTTGTACAGTTATGTTTTTGTGCTTATTCAAAGATAGTGTAATGAAAGGCTGAAGGATTTTTGTTATCATTATTATTATTTTTTTTTTTTTAATGAAGATTTATTTTTCCCCCCTGCTGGCAAAGATGGGTAAAAAGAATTTCACAATTGGTACATCCACTAAAATCCCAGACTCTAATACCACCCAGATGTGGCACTGTGGATCAAATAGAATTCACCACAGTCTTTTTTCTGTCAAATCCACCACCCACTAATCATATGACTTATAATATATTTTGGTATCGGTATCAGCTATCAACAAAATTGTTGTTTTAAACAGCGGTATCTGCCCAGAATTTCACAGCTGGTGCTTCCCTTCTTAAAACATTTATCAGTGGCACAGTTAAGACTTACATGACTTACAATTTCCTGAAAAAAAGTAATTCATGACGTGTCAAAGAAAACTAAAGTGGTTGTATCTTAAATATAACATGTTTAATATCAAATCTCATATCATTTTAATACTGTATTGTAGCCCTAAATGGATGTTTCACAGTGTTGCTTATTGCCTGAACCCATCATTTGTTTTCACGGTCTTTTCAGCACAGTTTTAACCTTTGTTGTTGAAAAGGGTTATTACTACTAATACCATTAACAGTATCAAGAATAGTGATAATAATAATATGTAATGAGGTCTGATATATTATTTTAAGAGCAGGTGCTATATGTCTTTACATGTTCTCAGACGCTTTCTCTTAACGGGAAAAGTGCTTACGTTAGATTAAATGTCCTAGACTCCATCTCCATTAAATAGAAAGGACTACAGCCCTACTGGCATTGTGTTGGAGATACTATAACTTGCAGCCTCTCATTTATTCTTGTTGGCCAAGTTGACAAATAAAGTTTGGAGATATCTGCCCTCCCTCAGTGTTCTTTTCTGTGCCGGTGGTAAATGTCAAATGCGGACACACTTTTAAGAAATACTCTGTCTTTGTCCCTACACAATAAGAGTCTGAATTCAAATCAGAGTAGTGGCTCATGTCTGTGCAGGAAATTGAATTGTAAACTCATGTACCATTCTCCGCACAGTGTTAATCAAAGCTAAATATACATGAAACAACCTGTAGCCTTGGATAGAACGTAATCTACATTTGTCATGGAAAAAATGAGGCAGTACATTTTTCAAAGGGAAGCATAACGAAGCATAACGTTTCTCATTTATAATTATTTGATTATCTCTCTGTCTGCTTCATCTGTTATGCACCGCTGGGCTTTTACACAGCTGCCACGGCAGAAAATGCTGGAATTCAGATAGGACGGAAAACTAATGTTCAATCAATGATATTGCTCTAAAAATATAAAAGTCCTTCAGACTTAACCAGACACCAAAGTTTGATAACAATATCAAGAGCAATTTGTTTCAATGGTTGTGTGGCTGAGAAATATACTTTCATTGTCTGTTCTGTTGGTGTCTGAGATGTGACCTGGGGAGTGTGCTTCTAAAATTGGCTCTGAGGCTGAGTCATTGAAGGGAACAGAAGAGCTGCTGTTGTCAAACTGCTCTTGAGAATGCTGAACTTCAAAACAAGTGTTAGGCTACAGTACACTTCAAATGCATTCAGACTCCTGGTGAAGAAGAAACAAGCCGTGTGTAAAAGCATAGGCTGAAAGAGAGCATTATTTTCCTAAAATAATACACAAAAAACACTTTAACCTGCCCAGTGGGTGTTAATCAGGTGCTTTAAATGAGGTGCTGTCTAAAATTCAAGTTGAAGGAATCATCGGAGTGTGTTTGGAGTTGTGTGTTTAGGAAAATGCTCTGGCATCTGCTTCTCTGTTGTCGCAGTCAGCCCTGTTAAGGAAGCCAACTGCTCTGAATAAGCACTTCTGTTAACTTTCTAAGTGTTCACTTAAGAAATAGAGATACACTTTTTCATGTTGACAGTTACTTTTGACTTGAATTAGGTCAAGTAATTGAAGTACTTGATTTCTGATTTGATTTTTATTAGGAATTTAAAAGCACAACAAAACAGAGGTGTATTATGACACATATATCCCAGAGGATAGCACTAAAAAAGCACAACTAAAAAACACTTCTTTCCAAAATGGTCCTTGAGGGAAACAACAAACAATACATGGAAAGATACAAATGGATGGACACAAACAAATTACAATACTTTGCCCCATTATAACTCAATGGTTCAAATTTCTTCCCTCAACACTACCTACAAATCCTCCTTCATTTTTGCTTGCAAAAACTGCCTTCGTTTAGCTTGGTTTCATATGCAGGGGCAGGCTCCCAAGTTCCGGGGCTTAAAAATGTAGCCAGCATGAAGGTGTCAAAAACCTGCAATTCCTCTAATGGCCACGTGAGGCTGGCTCCAAGAGCGAGTCAGTCCCCAAAGACCCCCATGTTTACATGCCCAACTTCACAGCAGAAATACACATGTTGGTGGTACAAAAAATTATTTTGGTCTACATCGTTCATTTTTCCGTTCATAAGAACTGTATGGGGGGTGAATTTTTATATAACTCAGCTGTTTACATCTTATTCAGGCTTAAAGTTATGCATAATTAATTGTGTGGCCGCTTTAAGTGATAGGTGCCTGCCATCATTTGACAAGACAGCTGAGTCCCCAGAAAGAGCGCCGACTTCGAAGCCAATTTTACATAGTGGTCAAAGGTGGAACTACATCATCCCGGTCCATCGCATAATGCCATAGGTCCCAGAAAGACCTTTTCCCTTTTTGATGCATTTTTTAGTGTTACAACCTCTACACAATGACCCGTTTCACTATAAGGATTTGATCCATCTGGTCTGATAACATTTGAAAGTCTAGAGGAGCTGCCCAATGACATTGTTTAATCTTCATTCAAGTTAGCAAAGTGTAAACCAGACGTTCCGCCATTTAGTTAGCAGAAGTTGGGTGCCTGGCTGCACTCAGCCACACTCAGCTGCCGTCAGTCTCTACAGCAATTGCTCTATGGGCTCCATGATGCAGAAGATCTGGGTAATTTCATGCCACTGAGCAGCGTTAATAGGAATGAACAGGGCCCCACCTCCAATGCTGTATCCACTTCTCCTCATACATCCATGCTGCAAATGCACTGTGCTAACCAAGCTAGCAACTAGCATTAGGGTTATCTCCACCCTCTTGTCCAAAAATGGACACTTCTGGCTCCAAAAATCAAAGCTGGAGACAGCCTAAATGCCAAACTTGAGGCTTCAAAACAGGAAGTCCACAAATCAATGGGTGATGTCACTGTGTCTATGTCCATGACTTTATACATTGTATAGTTGTTTCATAAGGACACTGGGGAACACTGCATGACATAATGCTTGCCCTTGTGCTGCAATTATGTTGACTTCTGGCCATGGCTCAATACTAATCGATGAAGCTGCTTTGTAACAGTTAACACCTGTTAAAAGATTGTAGGTAGTGCGTATGATTTCTTCAGCAAATACAATAAAACAGCACAGAAGAATAGGAATAAAGTTAAAACTAAGATTAAATGTAATAAAAAGAAACTTTTAGTAAGATACGTACTCAAAAGCAACAATATAAAGATGAGGTGCTTCTTAGATGAAGTTACAGAAGTTGCAGGGCAGATATTTATGGACACTGTTCCACACGTTTGATCCACACTAAGAGAAAGAAGCCTCTACATATAAATCATCCAGAGCCTCATACGGTAGTAATATTATTTTACGATCAATCCTAAACATGACCGGAAGCCAATGCAAAGGTGCTATAATAGGATTAATGTGCTCTCTTTTATTTGTTCTTGTTTGCAGCTGTATTTTGAAAAAAACTGAAGTCTTTCCACAGATTTATTGCATTGCAGTAAAAAGAGCATTAAAATAGTCCAGACGAGAGAACACCAAATGATGAATCTATTTCTCTGCATCAGGTATAGTTAGTTATGAACTTTTGCGATAGTTCTCAGTTCTGAAATGCAATCTTTCTGATGTTAAAGGTGAGAAATGTCTGGTTGTGCATAATATGTGCACTGTAATAGGCTTGATACTGTGTGTGATGGTTTTAAATAGCTTGCAGAACAAAAGAGGGCGTCATACTAAAGGTGTTAATTTTCACATTTTCCATTTTGCAAAATTAAGAACTCCTGCTACAGTCCTCCCACGCAAAAAGAAACTTGTGTAGTAGCAAAACAATAAATAAAAATCTTCCTGTAAGGATATAAACCTTAAACAAGACATTTGTTTTACAATGCGCACTTTGTGCAATAATGTAATTTTGTAGTTTGGGATATGATAAAATCCTCAAGTTGCCCCTGAGCCAAATAGAGCGACTTTGTGAGTCAGATATGGATGCAGCAGTCCAGCTGTGAGTCATGTGTGAGGACGTGAACCGCATGAAATGTGACGTCGTAGTGCCTTCATTAACTGCCTGGACAATTGTAGTGAGATTATTTTTGTTTGCTGCAGGACTTGGAGACCTAATTCACAAATTATGACAGAAACATTCCTGAGGTCATGATGAGTTCAAGAACTATGAGTGCCAAGACAGCAGATCAACAGCTCCACACAGAGAACATGAAAGAAGTCTTTACCTCATAGAACCTTTAGTACCTCAGCAGGAGACAGGAGGTGGTGCTTCAGAAATGGCAGGTGGAACAAGTTGTGTGATTATCATTGTTACAGTTAATTAATCTAAGTTAGTACTTGAATCATTGCTTTGCCGCATTAGGGAATGAAGGACCAATGAAGGATATACAGTGTTAATTGTGATCAAATACAAAATGTATGACCTGTGATTTTTCAGGTGGTTTAATGTGTGTGTGTGTGTGTGTGTGCGTGCGTGTGTGTGTGTGTGTGTGTGTGTGTGTGTGTGTCAGCACATAACATATTTAACAATCAGATAAAAGGAGGAAGAGGGAGGCAGGCAATCACAAATACATGAACACCTTCATTTTTTTTTTGTAAACAGGGACACGCTTTGATCTCTGGTGTCAAAAGTCTGGCCACCAATTTAGCAGCATTTGTTAGATCTGAAAGCAGCTGTAAAGAACATAGATAGATAATATCACATAGCTACTTAATTCAGAATCATATTAAAAATCATATATTACCATACTATATATTACTATATATTACTCACTTATATTTAACACAGCCTAAAATGTCTTAATACAACCAGAGGTATTGAAGAGATAGTTATAGTACCATGGTATAAATAGTAGGCTAGGTCAATAAAATCAATAGTCGATCTTATCTTTGCAGGGTGGGAGTCATTTCACTATTCTTCATGTGACCGGGACAGGACAGGAAAAAAGGTCAATGGGAGCTCAGAAAATATATGTAAGTATGAGCATACATGCTGTTTTATGTAAAGCATGTGAAGTAAGATGGATTGTTCGTTCGGATATTATTATTACTACTGCAATGCTAATTCCTGCAAGCATGTTCACTGAAATTCCCATTATGTGTTAGCATTAAGCTAAAAGGCCAAGCACTAGTTATTATCGCATGGTTGAAGCAGAATGAGAACAAAGTTCATTACCATGACGGTTTTCACTATCATCATCACGGTTTTAATGACTTTGCTTTGGTGTTTGGTGCATACAATAAACATATGACATAGGGAGTACAGCAACAGTCAAGAACAAAAAATATAGAAAAGAAAAATTAGATTAAAAAATATACTAGAAGAATATTGAAGAAGAAGAAGATACATTTTATTAATCCCGAGGGGAAATTCAATTTTTTTCATGTTAAATGCTACAGGCCCAACATACTCACACATGCACAGACAGGACTGACACATACGCATTACATGGAGAGATATCAGAGTGAGGGGGCTGTCCATGGTCAGACACTCCAAGCAGTAGGGGGTTTGGTGCTTTGCTCAAGGGCACCAAACCCTGTGCTGTGCCTGGGAGGTGAGCTAGCACCTCTCTAGCCACCAGTTGACACTTGGTCTGGACAGGCTTCTAGGTTCCTAAGCCAAGTCCTTATGGACTGAGCTACTGCCGCCCTCATATAATTACATAACAAGTATGTAGAATATAGCTGTTTCAGCTGTTTTATTTCAGCATTATGCTACACTGTATAGTTGATTAAATATGCTCAGTTTTTATATATTATTATGCAGTTCTGCTATGAGCAAGTACTACAGGCAAACGGGATTGGACATGAGTTTTTTGTGTGAGTGGTATGTAATAGGAGTGAAAACTGCTATCACCCTTTCTGTGGACTCAAGTTAAAAGTAGAAACAGACAACTTTCCCCCCTGATAATTTCAAATGGAACTGCTGTGCTCCTGTCACAAAGACAACTGGACTGCTTTCTGATTTCTCAAAGTACCATCTACCTTCAATACAGAATGCAAGTGTGAGTTTATTCATCCATTTATAATGGAGGCATAAAAGCAGATGGCCACAAACCTGACTGAATTGCCAGGCAACCTTCATTTTGCCAGGAGATCATATCCTATGGCAGACAGAACTGCATAGTGAAAGTGGGCTTTACTTTAGACACAGATGGTGTTATTACTCTATAACCATCAAATTGTGCCATTAATATGTACAGTGGTTGCAAAGGTTTCTGGTCAAAATGTATTTTACTGTGAATAGTTAAGTGAGTAGAAGATGAATTTATCTCCAAAAAGTATGACATTAAAGATGGAACATGCTTTTCAACATTTTAAGCAAGCTTACTGTATTATTTGGGGTATTGTTTTACTTTTATATCTATTTATTTTTTACAATTTTTGAGAGAAAAAGAGCACAAGTTTGTGCACCCAAGGCATTTGAGGTCTCAGACTACTTTTAACAGGGTCCATGATTAGCTTGTGAGGGCTATGGCTTGTTCACAGTCACCCTTAGGAAAGGCCAGGTGATGGAAATTTTAAAGCTTATGTAAATTTTAGCTTTATAGTCTGACTCATGAAACCCTGTCCCAACAATCAGCAGTCCTGTGCTCCTCTAAACAGCTGCCTTGCACTCTGAAAACTAAAATAATCAATGGCCACAAAGCAGGAGAAGGCTATAAGAAGATTGCAAAGCTTTTTCAAGCAGCTGTTTTCTCACTTCATAATGTCATTAAAATATGGCAGTTAACAGGAACTGTGGAGGTCAAGTTTATGTCTGGAAGGCCAAGAAAACTTCCAAAGAGAGCTGCTTGGATTGTTAGAAAAGCAAATCAAAACCCCTGTCTGACTGCAAAAGACCTGCAGGAAGATTTATCAGAATCTGGAGGGGTGCTGTACTGTTCTACCGAGCAGTGACACCTGTACAAATATGACCTTCATGTTAGAGTCATCAGAAGAAAACCTTTCCTGTGTCCTCACCACAAAATTCAGTGTCAGAAGTTTGCAAAGGAAACAAGCCTGATATTTTTTTGAAACAAGTCCTGTGGAGTAATGAAGTTAAAATATAACTTTTCGGACGTAATGAGCAAAGGTATGTTTGGAGAAAAAAGGGTGGAGAATTTCATAAAAAGAACACCTGCCAAACTGTTAATCTGGAAGCAAACATCACAGCATCTGTAAAAGAACGTGAAGAGACAATGGCCTCTATAACAGGAAAATGATCCTAAACATACCTCAAAATCCACAATGGACTACCTCAAGAGGTATAAGCTGAAGGTTTTGCCAAGGCCCTAACAGTCCCTTAACCTAAACATCATTAACAATCTGTGACCTTAAAAGAGCAGTGCATGCAAGACAGCCCAAGAATCTCACAGAATTAGAAGCATTTTGCTGGAAGAATAGGTAAAAATCCCCAAAACAGGAAAGACTCTTAGCTCGTTATAAAAAGCATACAGAAGCTGTGATACTTGCCAAAGGGGGCGCTATTCAGTATTGACCATGCAGGTTGCCCAAACTTTTGCCTGCTTCAGGCCCTTTTCCTTTTTTGTTATTATAAAACTTTTGGAAATCAGGTCATCTTTTTCTTGCTTAGCTATTCACAGTAAGAGAAATGTTGACCAGGAGTGCCCAAACCTTTGCATAAAACTGTACTTCTAAATATGTTAAAGCAAAAAACAAACAAACAAAAAAAAGAAACCTTGTCTCTTACTCGTTAGTTTAAGAGCAATGAGCCTTAGCATACTGCAGTTGATTTCTATATTTCTGAAGTGCTGGCTGTGACTCTTTTACAAGCTGTATGGGCTGCTTTAATGGTCCCATTGTTATGGTTTGTCAACCCTGAAGAACCGACTATTTCACTCAAATTAAGACTTCAATTTCAGACAGAATTACGTGAATAAACATCTTAGAAGGAGAGACAAAGTTTCAACATTTTTTCACTTCTTTTATTTTTCAACAGACCATTTTATGTATACTTCTAATCTTAACAGGTCTAACAACTTTTCATGATTGCGATAGCATTACTTTTAAGTAGACGACCTACGAGAAAGAAAAACAAAGAGGAAAGAAAGAAAATGCTCAGTTAAATGAAGTAATCTATAGGGTAATTCTAGAGAATTGCTACAGAGGAGACAATGGCTGACAGGAAAATCCCTGAACCTGATGTCAGCTTACATTTCAATACACACATGCAGAGGCTCTAA
The DNA here is from genome assembly GCA_035609425.1 of Epinephelus awoara. Lineage (NCBI taxonomy): Eukaryota > Metazoa > Chordata > Actinopteri > Perciformes > Serranidae > Epinephelus > Epinephelus awoara. Next base: position 7,007,837 of record CM069304.1, read on the forward strand.
ATAACTTCAAAGAGAAGAGAAATACATAATGGTGATGGAATAACACTGAGTTAATTCCTCACTTAGTCAACGTCTGCTCCAACTAACAAAAGCTCTCATAAGACATCAAGAGCAATAAAGAACTCTTTCTTTCAACACGTCACCTGAAAAGACTCTCAAAGAAAAGAAAGAGAGAAATGAGTCAGAGCCGGCACTCTTAATGCTTTCTTACACTTATTTAAAGATAATGACCCATGAATGCGTCGTGCTAAATTATTTATTTTTCTGTCACGTCCTTGCCTTGTGCCTACTGAAATTCAACTATGGTCTTATAAGTGTAGAACATTCTGTTTGGCAGAAGGCCCTAAGATTTAAAAGAAGAATTTCAAAGTATTAAACTTAGCTTTACAGAGAGAAAAAAAAGATGTTTTATTTCAATGTCAGTGAACTTCTCTTTTATTTAAGTTTTGGCCTCAGTAGAATGTTAATACAAAGTGGAGTGGCCATGCCATCCATTTCATTCGGAGCTCAACACTCATTGCTCAAGTCAATGATGAGATTTCCATCAGGAACAAAAAGGTGCCATATCAGATGAATAGAGAAACTGACTCAAGAGTGAATAGCTGAACAAGTAAAAATAAAAGTTAAAACAAAAACACTAAATTCTGAACTGTGGTCACACTGAACAAGTAGACAGCAGCTCTTACAATAGATGCATGGATGGATGGATGGATGGATGGATGGACAGAGGTCTGATAATAATATCTATTTCACATTGCTCTGAAAATTTATTTTTCAAACAACTATATTTATTCAAGTTTCTCACCAAAATCTAAATTTTTCAGGATTATGTTTCAACACATCATAAAAACATTATGATTCCCCTTTTGCCCAAATGCTCATTTTCACTGAGTAGATCTTGAATACATCACTATGTAACTTAATGCAACCTACGTCAGCAGTTAGTTCTGGCCACTGGTTGCTAACAGCTAACAGCTGATGTGTTGATAGTGAGTTTACTGCATCCTTTCATCCCAAAGGCATATCAGAATAGCTCTCTATTCATCCCAAATCTGTTTTCTATTGTATCAGGACAATGGGATGCCATTAGCCTAGAGCTCTGCTTTTTAGCCTCCGCAAAATTGATGTGACACAAGGAAAAAACACCAGCCACTGCCATCTGTAAATGTCATCTTATTTGCCGATAGGACAATGGCAGTCAGATATCTGCTGACACAAATTTGCCGATAAATCAGTGGATCTCTGTGAGGAACAGGTGAAAACACACCTTGGTGGGGCACACCATCACACAGATGGGAAATAACACAAAGTCAGGAAGTGAAACCAGACATCACACATAAGGTGACTATGACAAAATGAAGAAACAGAAACATGACCTAAAAATAATAAATAACCTAAAAATATATACATACTGTACACATACATGTATATGTATTATATGTATATATACCAGCCATTGGGTGATACATTGAATTAAAGGCTAGGCTCATATTTTCCAAGTCCTTGTATACTTCTATACAACACTTACATGCCAATAAATACTGTATATACACAGGTTTTTCTTGCTGTACTCATTCCTTCTGTTCATCCTGTGTTCACAGATCCCTTCCTAACATGATTCCAAAGGAATGAAGAGGGACAAAATTCACAGTCTGCAAATTGTGCAAAAATGTATTTCAACGTTTATCTGAAGGTAATTTGAGGCTTCAACAGTCTTGAATGTATCAAATTACCCGGACAGTGTTTGCAAGGGAATTCTAAAAGACTTTGCTTGATTTGTTTAACTCTGGTGAAGCCCCGTATTAGCTGCAGATACACTTTAGAATGTATATTTATTCAGAATGAGAAAAGTGGATTTGTCCTCCATCACCTACATTGGAAGCACACAGGAAGGTGTCTCAAAATACACACCCAGCAGAAACAAAGTATAATAAAAATACCCTGAGTCAACATGCAGTAACACAGCAGCAGTACAAATAGACCTCAGTAGTATTGCTAGCAAAATGGCAAATATGCAAGATAGCACAAAAAACTGAATGTAGCACAGGTATGAAGGAGCGTTATAGCATGATTTGAAAGTGATGTAAAGCTGACAATGTGAATAAAATGCAAGAAAGTGAGGGTAGAAGCAGAGTTTAGGAGATTCAGAATTCAGTTGGATGATGGCTCTGTAAGAGAAAGACACTGGGCCCGATCTTGCGGACTCACACACCTCTATCACAGGTGAGGAAAGCAAAGGCAGCTTTATTTGTCACACATATTTATATTGTGTAAGTGTGTAATATGAGATAAAATAAATAAAATAAAACAAAATTAAGACAAAAAAAATTGTGCAAAAGAATTAAATTTAAAGCAAACCAAAACTGAGTTAAAAGCAGTGTCTGAAAACTAAGCTTAAAAACAGCTTCACCACATTTGGATCAACAGATCGGAGTCAGCCTACACCAAGCTAGCAATATGGCGTTGTGTGTGTGTCTGTGAGCAGCTTCTCTGCCCCCTTGTGGCCTTCAGTGACCTAAGTTTAAGGCAGAAGTAGCATTGCATTGTGCCACTAAGACAAATGTCTTAGAAGGAGGGTGGTTATTAATGAGATAAAGCCTTCATACAACAGATCTGCAGCAAAGATTTACAGAGTACAGCTGGATTGTTGTGACAGATCACAATTCAATACCAACAAACAACAAAACCTGTTGTGTTTTAGCAAACGGTTGCTGTTTTTCCAGTGTGTTTCAGCCACCAAACATGGCTGTTTGTTAGCAACCCATCACTGTTTAATCAGTGGTAACAGTGCCACAAACAGCAGTTGTTTGTTTTGATCAAGACATTGCTTCTTTGCTTCTTATTTTAAGACAAAACATAACCATAACCAAGGTTTGTTTTTGTTTCTCAACCTAACCACACTTTCACCACTGCTTTGTTAAAATGTAAAGAAATGTACAGTATCATAATAATGCAACAATGTAATGTGTCCATGGTTTGCAGAAAGGTTAGATTCCAATAGGATGTACCTCCAGAATGTTTTACTGCACGGCGAGCATTGGGTGTTGTGTTTAGAGTAGCTGTTAGCAAAGTTATCTTTAGTTGCTTTGACCATGTGAGACCTACATCTGATGCATTGGGTTCTCATTGTCATGGGATACAACCTCAGTCAGGTAGGTTTTACATAATAACGAAAGTCATTGCCCACTGTGCATTTTATTGTCTCTCATCGGAGAGCTATTAAACAAAACAAAAAAAACTTGCAATGGTGGAAAAAAACTGTTCTGAGGAGGTGTCACTTTCAAATCTTGCTAGCTCTCCAACATTACCAACTATAGCTTTAATTAGCTATGTGGTGATAAAAAAGGGGCTTTGACGTCATGATTGACAGTGGTGTGTGTCATTGTGCTCATGATTAATGGTGCTGCCAGCGACAGGTGTTTGGGGGAACAAGGTGGCAGCAGCTGTATCTGGGATATTTTGGCTTCACTTTTGTACAGTGGTAGGAAGTGGAGACCCATTGTCCATCTTTGTATGCAGTTACTGGTGCATGACTACAGTGCTTTCCCACCCCCCACCCTCAAAAAAATAAGCCATGGTGTCATTTGAACACATTCTTTCTCACTGCAATCACCAGTGGAATTTGGCATCTGGAAGCAGCAGTTCAAAGTAGCTGAACAAACCCATGGAGACGCAGTGTCAGTGGACACTGATGGATCTATTAATGAATTCATCTCAGGGAAGTACCAAGAGGAGAAACATTAGCCATGTCAAAGCAGTTTCAAAGATAAAGACACCTTTGTCATTGTAAATATTTGAGTCTAAATGATAACAGGCTCATGTATTCCTCAGTGTTAGATATACTCACTAGATACTGGTGTGATGAGATGAGCTCTCTTGTTTGTTTAAGTGCATATAAGCATAATATGTGTGTAACACTTTGTTTGCCACAAGGTTGTTTAAAGACAGACACATAGACAGTATGTTCTACAACAGAGTGTCATTACTGATGATGTGGATGATGTTACTGATGATGGTTTAGTTTAAAGTAAAACAAAACAAAAATTGGAAGTGGCAGTGCAGCATAAGGATAACTGTTAACTCCAATCACAGATGCAGAGCATATACACATTGGAGGTGTATGAGCATGTTTTACAGCTGGGGTCCCAAATAGAGGTGTATGATGACGTAGGTGTAGACTACAGTCACCTCTCTGTCAGCTTCGCTCTTATGTGTATTTTGTAAGTTTTGGTGGTTCTTTTTGTGGTGGCTAATACTTGCGAGTCACTCATTGGGATCAAGATATCAACTAACCAGTCTGTAAACTCTACTCCTGCTACTTCTGCTAGCTACCTAGCTGCTAGCATCAGGTTGAGATTTTCAAATGTAAACATCAAGGAAAAGATGGAGAAAAAATTAACACCAGCTGAACAAGCATCCTGCTAAACATTGTACAGGTGTTGGAAATAAACTGGTCGACCTTTATCAGTTTTCAACGGAATATCAGAAACTGTATATCCTTTGTTTGACCGGAACTTGGCTAAATCCTGGACAGTGCCATTTAGTCAGGAGGCTGTTCTCTGTATGCTGATCTGAAAGAGTAAAGGACTCTAGTGAGAGAAGGAGAGGAGGGATGTGCTTTACAGTGAATAAGAACTGGTGTGATGGTGGGAATGTGAGGTGCTGTCCTGTTCCTGCTGTGGATCACTGCTATATGCTGTTCAGAGGGGGCTGCAGTATGGCGCCTCCTGTGTTATGGAGACACGACCAAACAGTTATCTTGTTGAGGTCGGAAAGTGTGGACACTTCAATCATGCCACAACCGGAAACTTTGGATTACCAGAACCATCCAGAAACATAAGAACTAATTTACAGTACACCCGTTAAAGGAGCTGATGGAATCCCATTTCATTGGGGTTGTACCTTGTATAATTCCATGTGACAATAAAATTCTGATTGATTGATTGAGTGAACTATTCCACAATCCTGCACATCTTGTTGAACTGTAGGAAATTATCATCCATATGAAAAACAACTTGTTTTCATGTCGTTTAGCTATATTGCCTGTAAAAAAAAATGTGTGATTCAACAATGGGGGTAAAAAAGGAAGTTCTACAAGAGCACATCCCGTTGATATACAGACACTTAGCATGAAGCTAACACTTGACCTTGAGGATGAGATCAGATTATCGCTCACATGAAAATGGCAACGTGTTTGAATTTGCTGCCCTGCAACCACAGTCCTGCTGACGATAAATAATTCTCAGCAGGGGTTCCAGATGTACACTTGGACCTCGCCTGCCTGAATTCAGCTGATAAATGGTTCCAATGTGAACAACTGCAGGCTGCACCTTAGTGAAGCAGGAGGAGAAAAGATGATTCTCTACAAAGACAGATGCCTCATACATATTTAAATACAGGTAGAATGAGGAGAACAAGAGGTGAGAGCTAACCCTCTAGTGGATCCCAAATTATACCAGCTAATATAAAGCTCCTTCTCAGAAAATATTTAGATAATGAATCATGAAGAGAATGGAGCAATGTGTTATAGAGCAGCAACAAAACCAGTGAATGGCCTTCCCTTTATTTTAATTTAATTTCTATTTATGCACTTTGTTTAACTTATTTTATTTTATGTCTGTTTTAATACCACTGTGTCGTTGTTGATGAAGGGAAGTGTGGTTGTTGCTTTTTGTTTTTATGAGCTGCTGGACTGCTGAATTTCTTTCTATTCTATTCTATTCTATTCTATTCTATTCTATTCTTAATGGACTACAAAGATGTTTGCAGGGTATATTCCCCAACAGCCTGTGATATTTAACACGAGGAGCACACTATATATAAACGCACTATTGCTATCCATTTATTTTGCGATGATCTGAGATGATTTATTCATTTTCATTATCAATAGACATGGTGAAATGCACCAAACATTAGGTGAGTACTTCTGTAGAAGTGAGAATCAGGCTGTGCCATCATGAATTTACTGGACCCTGGGACAGGTGCCACCTTTCTCCAGCCCTGAACTCATGTACTGCTAAGCTGCCTAAATCCTACTTCTACCCAAGCAAAGAGCAGATATTTGGCTGTCTGGCCTGACCTTATATCTACATTGTATCAGCTTAGGCTACACTGCATTGGCTGGTCCCACCGGTTTTACAGACAGTTTCATCTGAATGCCATGGTCCGCTCAGTAGTCCAGCCATCATCCCTGCTTTTCTGCACTGGTCTTAAAAATAGTTACTAGAAAACATCTCCACACCTTTCTCAGCCAAAATGCACCTTTCAACCATCCATGAATCCATGCCTTACCCAAGCACAGAGCAGATACTCTGTGGCTTGACCTATGCTTATATCTACACTCAGCAGGGTTCCTACACATTTTCATGGAGAACATTCCAAAACTTTGCATGAATTTTGAAGGACCCACAAAATTTCCATAACCATTCACAATGTATAATGCAAACAATGCTACATCTTTAAAATGCGATATCATTTAAAAGTAGAAGTGGGGCATAGCATAGGTATCCAAACTTTGGGATTCATCACCCTACACGCTATGTAACTGTTGTATTTTTCTCTCATTCAGTCATATCAGATTCAAACTCCATTAAAACACAATTCCAGCTAGCTGGCATACATGAAGGGAGAGATGGAACACGGGAAGACAAGGAAGAAATGTATGAGATTGTGAACAAATGGTAGTCAAACATTATCGCATGTAGAGCTACGTTATGTGACCAGCTACTGAAAATAAATTTGCCAAGGTGTTACCTTACGTGGAGGGTTATTCAAGAAGATTTCACGACTTTTCCAGGTTTTCCATGACTGTGGGAAGCCTGACTCAGTGGCCACTGTCTTTGGTAGACATGTACACTTTATTGCAATCTGGTAGAACTGCTCTGTCTATGTTGTCTGAGAGGTCATAGTGATGGTGTTGTACTGGTATGCATTACATTGATAATGTAGTTTTTTTCTAATATTCTGACCCTTTTAGGAATGTAAATTGGGAGGTTTATAATGCATTTAACGACAACACAATTTTGGTGTCGGAGTGACTTTGTTGGAACCGTTTAACAGCTCAGTGTTGGATGTAAGATGCTGTATTAGCTCACGCTAACCCAACAGACTTTGAACAGACCATTGGCGAGGAGGAGAGCGGCTCCAGAGATGCTGGTTCAGTGCTCAGTGTAATCTGTGTGACAGAGACACTGACTTATATATCTCCAGTTTTAAATCTGTTAGAGCTAGTTTGCTGTTTTTGCGCTTCTGTTTCATAATGCTTTGGCAGGTGTTGCCTTTGATTCAGAGCCTGTTAATATGAGCATTTCTGAAGGTCTATAATTTATCCATAATAAGAACGATTGTCACATACTGTTATTATGCCAAAAAAAATGAACAAATGGAAACCCATTCAACCAAACCTCCCGTGATTAACAACATGCACAAAACACTAAAAAACCTTCTTAATTACAAATTAACTATTGCTCTTTTTTTAATTTTTTTTTTTTTTTAAATTGCTGTTGCTTAGTATCAAAACTTCAGAGCCCAAAAAATGTCTTCGGGGCAGGCCTACATTATTTAGTGAATTGGGACAAAGCATCTGAGACACATAATACCTGTTCTTGCAAAACCTCCCCTAAGTCATCGGGCTTCCCTGCTATCAAACACGCATTGTCAGCAGCACATTATCCAGTGACCAGGCGTTGTGGCCACAAATGAATACAACAAGTTCTTATCAATTTACCACTGTATTTGAAAACAGAGCTGTAGAATGTGATCCTTGAAGTGATGTTAAATTGCCTGTTGATTTATAATTTAAAGTACATTTCTCCTCAGAGAGCAGAGAGAGACAGCAGCAGATGATGGAGAGGTGAACAGTGCATGACCTGAATCTGGAAGTTTTGTGTGAGTGTGTGTGTGTATTTATGTTTGTGTGTGTTTCAATGATCTAAGACCTACATAAATGTATTTACCTGCTTTTCTAACTCTAATTAGTAAATGTTTCATGATAGCAGTTTACTCAATACTAATACTAATTAGTAACAACTGCTAAGACATTTTAGGGATTCCAGCCTAAAGCACTAAAATCCTTTTGTTTTTGATTGAATTTATTATTATTTTTTCTTTTTTTCTTCAGAGATAATTTCACCAATTCCTGTAAAATGGTACACCGATGACAAATTTTCACCAATAACTGGAAGCTGTGTGCACAAGCTGCTCAACAAGTCTGACGCCAATGGGCAAGCTGGATGTGCAATAATTAAGGGCCAAAAATTCTGTTATTGAAAGGCCACACCCCTTGCACCATGAGTTTGATTGACTTGAAAACTTGAAAAGTGAAGCTCAGTGTATTCTAAACAAAAAGCCTAAAGAACCATTAAGGTCCCCTCCTACACCGGTTTGATTTGTACCAAATATTCTGTGGGTAATTGTTGATTGGAGCTTATCAAAAGTTTGTTGATATCCAATTGCATTTGGAAGATTGTGACTTTGGAAGGGGGCATGGCTCAGTAAATAAATAGAGCTAATTTCACAACCGTTGAGCCAATCATCACAAATCTTGCAGGGAATGTCCACATATGTATTAGCTATGTACCCTAAAAGCGTCATTCAAATTGACCACTAGGGGGTGCCACAAATGCAAGAAATGGGCACGGCATAACACAAATTAAACTATAAATAAGAAATCGACTCTTCAATGATTATAAAATTTACAGGATATGTTGAATAATAATGCTGTGTAAACACATACATGTGTAAAAAAAAAAAAAATTTAATTACTCAACAGGGGGAACCACCAGTTCTAAATACATGCGCAAAACTTGGCCACCAATCAGTGACAATTTGTCCAAACATTACCAAACTCAATAGACTCTCTAGTTAAACTATAGAAATATGTCCTCAAAATGTGTCTGCAATTAAACAATAGGGGTGAACAGTGTTGCCAAAGAAGAGCATGGCCAAGCACAGATTTGGACAAGGATGAAGGAGCATGTCGACTGTCAACGTTCTTGATCCTTCGTAGTTTTCAACTTCAAACAGTTAATGTTGGCTTGAAACCCTGGAACTGTGGCTATATTTAACATTATACAACAGTTAGTTCTGACCCTGCAATCTGATTGGTCGAGAGACAGTAAAACCGTGATGATATTGGAGTACAACATCACGGTTATTTCATTGTGTATGTATCACTCGCCTCACAGCTGATTGCAATCAACAATCAAATCAAAACTGACGGTTAGTGTCAAATAGGTCAGCAGTTGCGTTGCATCCCTGGAAAAGTATTTAAACAAACTTCCACCAGATGCAAATGGCCTTTATCTGAAGCCCAGGATGACAGCAGCTCACACAGACAGTATCTGGTACACTAAAGCTCTGCTGGGAATAAACTCACTCGCACAGATGCTGCCGAAGATGTGTAAAGAGGCGGGGACAACAGCTATCTACACCAATCACAGCCTCAGGGTGACTGCCATACAGAAGCTGTCAGATGCGGGTCTTGAAGCGAGGGAGATCATGACAGTGAGTGGGCACAGGTATGATGTTGTTTTAACGTAGCCTGTAAAGATATTCTTCTAATTAGGAGTCGGGCCCTACAATATACCTTTTGTCTTGCAGGTCTGAGAGCTTGTTAAAAAGCTACTGGAAGCCATCCATGGAGAGCAGGAAACGATGGAGCAACATACTGTCAGATCAGAAGGCAGAGTCGGCTGTGCCTGTGAAGCGACAGTCCACCATGCACTTGCCAGAGACTTATTTCACCGGCTGCACAATTAATGGAAATGTGCAGATAAATGTGTATAAAGAGTAAGTGCCTGGCGCACAATGTCTGTGTTACATAGCAAGGGTGACAGCGGAGTCCTGAAGGAACTATTTTTGTTGGCAGAAGAGGAAATAAAATGCTTAAATTATCTAAAAGCAATATCACACTCGAGCTTGTGATGTTATACTCGTATATCGTCACGGCCTCGTGCCCATCAGCTGTTTACTGGAATTGGCTGCAATGTCTGCCTTGTTTGTTACTGCCTTCTTCAGGCTCTGCCCTCTTATACCAGGATCACTTCACAGGGACAAAAGTGATCCCCAAACAAAACCCTGGCAGCCAACCTCCCCGATGTGGACCTCAGGTTTTCAGCCACACTCCTCTGACTCTGCTTCCTCTGATTTATTTGTAAATTTTCCCATAAAACATCTGTGATGTCAAACTGAAATACTGCAAGGTCAGCAGTTTGTTTTTGATGAACCTCCCCAGAAGAGGTAAGTAGTTGGAAAAACTCATGTAATGAAGAGATAATGCAGCAAATGAGAGCAGTGAGTAAAGAGTGAGCATGTCCTTACAATGATAAGAGGACAAAATGGCCTTTTATCACAAGGTAATAAGGAGCAGTGGAGAATGCTTCACCAGTGAGGGCATCAATGATCTAGACATTCTGTTGGGGCATCTGGGCCCTCATCATCTTCATCTTCATCTGACGCTCAGTGTGTTAAATTGCTGTCTCAAGAGCACCTGTGATGTGGAAATGCTTGAATTGATTTTTTCACTTGTCAACCCTCCCTTTTCGCTGCCACCGTCTTGAAAGATGCTTGACTCAACAAAAGACTTGCATGGCACTATGATCTGAGGGCCTCATTTGCACTGTGTGTCAATAAAGATGTTCTTCACTAATTGTGCTGAGGATCATACTGAGGTGTCCCAGCTCTAAACAAACTATGAAACTGTATGTATGTTAGTGAAATTTTCCACATAAGCTGGCCAAAAACAATTTCATCTTACACACAGAAGCTGTTGAATAGATGTAAATGGTAAAGGGCACCTAATTTAAATTTTTACAGTTTGGTTGTTTACTACGTAGTAAGTTTGTCAGTTTAATCACATTCTACAGGTGGTACAGCACCACAAAGAGAATACTGAATTTAATCCTTTATTTTTAATTGAAAATATGCGCCAGGTCCTAAGCAGATTCACAAAGCCCAAGTGAATAGGGGGTATTTACTAACAGTCAAATTGCATTTGTCCTTATTTACTAAAGTCCTTCACCAAGGTTTTGCACAGGTAAAATTGTAGCAGCACCACTGATAGTTGAGTCTCTGTGTTCACTTAAAGGCCCTATCACACCAAGCCAACAGTCAATCGGCCAACGGTCAATTTTAGGCTGTCTGTAAGCATCTGTTGTCCTAGTCTTTGCGGTGTGTCTCTCACTGTTGGCCGTCATCGGCCCTTGTTGGATTTTGCACAATGCAGGAGGAGACAAACAAAAGTGAGGGAAGTAAACAAAGAGCTAAAGTCAAGAGGAAGTAAGACCAAAGCAAAATTAGGTAAGGTAAGATTATTTTTCTTTAGCCATTGAGCTTTTTAGCAGAAACATTTCCTGATGGTTTGTGTTATTGTTCACTGGTGCACAGTATATATGCTCTGTTCTTTCAACATTGGATTGTGTTGTTAATGTGTTAACTGAGATGCACAAAGTACCTCAGTGATAACTGTTAAATCATTTTTTTTTAAGGAAAGCAGACACCAGTGGAACTCAATATAGGTCCACAAAAATACATGCTTGGCACTGTAGCGGATCTTCCTGTAGGCAACCACCTAGGGCACCAAACAGAAGAGGGGCAATGAAATTGATTCAAAGCTGCAGTCTGGGATTCTGAACTGATATACTTTTTTTGTCAAATTTAGCAAATACCTCCTCATGCTCTGTCCATTCTATATGAGAAAGGAAAAGAAGAAGAAAAAAACGCCTTCATGCACAGTCCTGACTCTGTAAATGGAGAACAAACCAAGTAACCCGACTGAGCCACACGACAGTGCCAGCTACACTCCCTCTTTCAGTTCCTCACACATGAGGAACGGGAGCAACACCACGATGGTAATGAAACATAAATAACATCCAAGATATCATCAGAGCTTCTGATGGTGCATTGATGGGGGGGGGGGTGTAGTAGTTGTAGTTGTTGGTGTAGGTGTTGAGTTCAAATATCAACAATCTTTCTCCACAATCACTGACCACCTTTAAATGATCCACTCGGCAACACAACACCAGACAAGAGCAGCAATGTGACTGCATCTCCTTTTGTCCACAGAACTGAACTGTTTTGCCTGAATTTGTATTTTACCATACTGTTACCAGCCCAGAGCAGCTCCAGTTCAGTGCATTGTAGATTTTATCAGATCAAGATATGGCCATGGACGGGAGCCTCCATGTTGCGCTCTCTGGTACTTTGACTGTTTTGTTTACTTGTTCAGTTTTCAGCGCTCCCTTTCTGATTACATTCACCACAAAGGAACTTTTGAACATTTGACAAATCAAGTTTTTCACCACTTTTCCCATAAGTTTTTCAGAGACTTCTGTTAGAGGAGCTGCAGCTCTCTATGGGACTTGCAGGAGACATGCTCCTGTCAATACATCTGGCAAATGTCTGCTCTCTGGCCAATAATATGGATGAAGTGCTGTTTCTCAACAGAGCAAACAGACATATCCAGATCTGCTGCCCTGTGCTTCACTGAGATCTGGCTTGGAGAGCTCATCCCGGATAGCTCACTCCATCTGCCGGCCTTCCAATTTCTGCTCCAGAATATCTCTCTATATTACCAAAAGTTGGTGTGCAGATGTGACAGGTTAAAGAAATCATGCAGTCCTAACTTAGAGGCTATTTTCATTAACAGTAAATAGTACACAGGAAATAGTTTACATCACACCTCAGGCCTGTGTTAATGAGGCGTTACATCACCTGGCTGACCAGCTAACTTTGATGAAGTACAAACATCCAGGCTCCCTGCTTGATGTCCTTGGAGGCTTTAACAGAGAAAACCTCAACCGTGAACTGCCAAAATACAGATAGCAAATTATATGTCCCACCAGGGATAATAACACATTGGACCAATGCTTCACCACAATAAAGAAAACCTATCGCTCTGTACCCAGTGCAGCTTCAGGACTCTCTGATCACTGTCTGATTCATCTTCTCCCAACATGCAGGCAGAAACTAAAATCTGTTAAACCTGCAGTCAAGTGAAGAGATGGACCAACACATTTACAGATCAGCTGCACTGCAAAAACTGCTCTGAAATGCCATCAGGGAGTATTGTTGTCATGAGGGGTTGTATTTGGTCTGCAGCCATGTTTTGGTGGGTGCTGTATGTTAAGTGGTGTTCATGTGAATGTCAAGATCCAAGGTTTCCCAGCAAAACATTGGATTGTAATGAGATGATCAAATAATTGCCAAATAATTACAGAATTTCATATTTAAAATCTATATCCTGAAGAAAACCATGCAAATTACAAAGCTACTGGAAATAACTTTACTCAACCTTTTACACATTTTTCCATAATTCAAGTGACTCATCACCTTCAGATCCACCACTGATACTGACAGAAATAAGCAAGGATCTTTCTAGACATGAATTAATTTGAAATCTTGTAACAGTAAGCTGGATATGCTGCAATCAAGTTCAGAATGTAACAATAAATTGTACGTTGCCATGAGAAAAAAACAAATCGCTCACTCAAAATGATGTTCTGTTCGATTTCAAATGAAATAATGTAAAAAAAAATAAAAAAAAAGCCTGCTATTCTGACTGCTACAGGGTAATTGTAGAACCCAACATTTTCTTAAGTGCAAAATGACAACCCTGACTTAGGCAAAAAAAATACATATTTTCCTGGCTTCTTAAACAAATTATAATAGCACTCACAACCGGCATTCAAGAGGAGTGCAAAACCACAAGAAACAACATTTTAAAGTCTAAAAGCTTTTTTAGGCTCTTCTGTCTATCTCTTTCTCTCTCTCTTTCTCTCGCACACGCACACACACACACACACACACACACACACACACACACACACGCTGACAGACAGGTACAGCCATCAGAGACATGCTTCCACTCCATTGACATTGACAGCTTGTCAAACTGTGGACTGGGTCTGAGAGGACACACCTTGCAATCAGCCCAGCATGCAAAAGTGGTGCATCAGAATGCATTATGGGAGGCAGCACTGACAGAGACACTGAGCCGGTCCCTGATCTACCCTGCGGATGTTATCAATTATTAATATATTAATTATAAATATGAAGAACTGCATGCCACAGTGCCTTTATCAACATGTATCAGCCCTGCACTTTGGTTTTCATGTCTGTTCCTGTGTGATGCACTGAATCACAGTCACCTTTTATACTACCAAATCAAAAGTGTATTGATTTACAACATGTTTTGTTGAATCTATCAAAGCTACAGAGCTGAGCAGGAATCAGGGGTATATTTTTGGATACATTCGTGAGCAGAGGATTATTGGAGCATTGAGAACTGATGACACAGGTTAGTTGCAGGGAGTGGAATAAAGCTTGACTGATGGTCCACAGGTTTATTTTTACCTCTTGATCAGCTATTAAATGCCTTGCTCAAGGACACTTTGTCACCTGAACATGAGGAGCCAACGGTCAAACTGCCAACCTTGTGGCGACTGATGCCTGGCACTTTAGGTCCTGTTTAGACCTGATATGAGCATGCATCTTGGGTGATGGGATCACGTGTGGGCAGCTCTAAGTACCAGTGTAAATGCACCCAATGTGTCCTCAGTGAGTCTTGAGAGCTGATCACTCAGACCACATTCAGTGGTTGTCTGGACCACATATGGCCACATTCTTTCAGCTGTGTGTATGCAAATGTGTCCTGGAGGACCACCTTCTCAGCTGACATGCTTGCTTATCTGACACACCACCTGATAAGAAAACTAACTATTGCTTCAGTTACGCTCCTATTCTGGGCCTGTGAAAAGTGAGTACAACATCTGCCGGGTCAACATTAGCTAGCTGGCTGTTGAACAGTCTCAACAAACTCATCAAAAACAAAACAGCTTTAAGTATTAGGTAATGTTGTGTGTGTGATGTTAATGGCCCCAGAAACACCAAGCCAGTGGTCAGCCGTCGGTCAATGTTGGGCTGTCGGTGAGCGCCATTGCCCTAGACTTTGTGATGTGGCCCACACTGTCTGCCCTTGTCAGATTTTTTTTCAGCCAATTCAGCATGTTGAATCGGCATTGCTGATGCTGTGTGCTGGTTGGATTTTATGTCAGTTTGGTGTATCTGAACCTTAACTGTTAGCCCTGTTAACTGAGCGTGCGGGCGTACTTTCACCCACTGTACCTGGCACGAAGCTCACACTCACAGAGCAGTAGTCTCAATGTGTCAAGGAGGTGGTGGGACTGCTGGGTGACCTTGGCTCATGATAAACAGAGAGGGAAAATAAACATGCTGTGCACAGCTCTACAATTAAATAAAATGTTACCTATTTTAAGTGTGCGTAGGGCACAACAAACCTCCCATCGGTTAAAACAACAGCACATTTGGTCTTTGAAAACAGAAATTATGTACGTGTTTATGTGCATATAGAGTGGGGAAGAGAGATCTGTTTACAAGTGGTTACTCGAGAAACGTGTGGAGATGCACTCTAATGCCAGGTGTGAACAGACAGACGGAGCCTCTTGGCGACTTAAAGTTGGTGAATGTAAGTTAGGAAGTCTCAAAGTAATCATTATATGTGACCCTGGTCCAAATACATCTATTATTAGGAAATAGATGATGGCGTCTTTGCTTTACACTCATACACCACCCTCTATGCCTCATATAGTTTTGATGGTAGCTACACTGGCAGTGTCACTGTCTTCTGTTTTGTAGGTCAGCTTTGGCTGTTTGGTGCACATAAACAGCTGAGCCCTGCAGTTCAAAATAAACCGTTACAGCTGGCTGGTCATGGACAGTCTGAATGAACCACAAAGGTTCAATACAATTTCGCTTCTTCTTTTTCTGATTGTTTTTGATCTATTATTTGTGTCCACAGATGGGGGTACACATTACCTATTGATGGATTAATCAAGAAAATAATCATCTGTTTAACCGATAATGACAATAATCGGTAATTGCAGCCCTCTCAGTGAACTGAAAGCAACTGAACCGTCACGTTCTCCGGGAAGGGACAGTCTACAGAGGAATCACCACACTAGCATTGCAAATTCTCACACATGCACCTATGTGATGCTGACATCAGATATCGGGCCAATACTGATTCAGTAGTTCGGATATTGTGATGATGTCTTTTCAATTTAATTAGAAGGCTATTTTCATGCTATTCAACAAGGGTTCTGCTGCGATCGTATGCCTTTCAGACAATGTATTCTCATAGAACAATTTCTATCATATCCTTTAAAAGATGCAGTTTGTATGATATCCCATGAATCTGCGCCCCACAAATGACATTATGCCCCAAACGTACAGTTATGTAATTAATGTTAAGTTACAGCGCTTAGATTTAGGCAATCAAAGTTACTGAGGTTAGGTTTAGGAAAAGAATCATGATGAGGACATACCCTAAAATGACTCAAAGTTCACTCAAAGTTCACATGGATCCATACATGCAACTCCAGGGAAAAGTCCTATGCCAAAGTCAATTTTTTTGTGACCCATCCACCACCCCAACCTGCCTCCTCACAAGCATTGTTTCCTTGTTTACTGCTGTCAGAGCATTGATCACATGATCGCAGCCTTTCAGAATATGTAAGATATGTACGAATTTGGGTGCATTGCTTTTTGGAGGAAAGCATACAAAAAACTGTGAGAACAGCGTGTTGCAACCTTAAACTTAAAGTGCTGTCTGACTACTCTCTTTTTTGAAACTGTAAAATAAATCTATAATGAAAGATCTGACACTGAATGTTGTCTGTGATTATCTATACATTTTTCCATGTTAAAAAAAAGTTGTTGCCTTTGTTGGGTCTGTTGACCAATCAGAGACAATGTTTGTTACTTGTTGACCAATCAGAGGCTGGGTTTCATACTGGATGGCAGCTCTGATCTCAAATGCACTGGATTAACAAGCAACTGTCTTGTTGTGGCTTAAAATAATTCTCCAGCGACCTAAATTTGGCCAAATGCAGGTACAATAGGCAATAAAACCAAATGGGGTGATGTTTAAGTTTAAGAAAAAGCTTGATGACTGTGTCATGCATCAGCAGCACACTGACCAACCACATTTGTTCTAATTCTGTGCAACTGTATTGTTTTAAACTCATCACACCATAAAAAGAAGTTTAAAATTGCAATTTGCTCCATTTCTAAGATTTACACTTGGATTCTAGATCTTATTAATTTTTCACATAGTTTTTACCAAGTTGCTAGTGCACAATTTATTATTTTAAATAACAAATTAATAACTTTATATCTTTGCAAGTATTTGTTGTTGGGATTTTTTCTAAAAAAGTTAGTAAAAAATGTTTAACTCACGACTGCCTTACACATAAAAGAATGATCCCAGTCACTTTCACACTGTAAGGCATACAGCTTATTAAATAAACACTGGAATTATTAATATGGACTTTATGGACTTATTTGGCTGCACATGAAATGGGACACAGCTTATGTATAACCTGGACACAATGGAAAGAACAGATGTGCCCATTGTGAGCACCATTATAAGTCAACAAGCTATACATGTCTAAACTACTATGTCTTCATTTGTGAAACTTTGGTTTAATTTGATTGATGAGCCTTCATCTGTAGCCCATAAGGTTTGTGTAAAGATTCAAACAAATGTCTGGACAGAGATTTGTTGAAAACTAACCCTTTTTTAAATGCTGTTCAGAGAAGTATCAGAGAACATACTGCATTATTTGCCATGCTGTTGTTTCCTGCTCATTGCTGCCATGTTTTCACTTTGGCTGTTTTTCCACAATAACATAACAGTAGAAACTTTTCAAAGAAGCAAGCTCAACTAAATGCTGCACTCTAGGAATTTCTGTATTTCATTTCATACTATATTACAGGGTTGAATAGAGACACCAGGAGTGAATCTTCTCTGTGAATGAACAGAAAGCTTCAGCAGTATAGTGTTACACTGTGATGCAGACGCTTTCAGACATGAGGGAAAAGTCTGTGAAGAAAAGCAGTGGTGAGCAGGAGCATCCCTGCCTTACTTCCCCTTTAACGCTCCCTTGTGCATTAACGAAGAATTCCCTAATCTCTAGTACAGTGGATCTCTGCTTCCCCTATAGAATCAGACATCTGAGCGCTTTAGGTAAGTGAGGTGAAATGCTGCTCAGGGGAAGATAATCTGCTTTGAATACAACCTGATTTCACTTTATCCTCAGAAAGATACCTAGCATTGCCTCTCTATTTGGTTAATGGAGCAGGGATGCCCAGGAGGAATAAAACATATTCTTGTTGCAGACTGAGTTGCAGCTTGGAAACAAATCATCAACTTGTGAACTGCCCAAGATGTAATAAGGCACCCAAGGCATTGTGCATAAATGTGACTTGTTCTATTACTTTCAGTCACACTGACCCTGAAACACATTATGAATTTTATACAGTGTAGGAAAGAGGAGCTTTTTAGCTTTCTATTAATATATATAAATCTATATATATAAATATTGTAATCCAAATATTAAGCAAAATACATCACATACATAATGACTGTCACCAAGCTGTGATTTAAGGCCTTGCAGTACTGTGGCCACAAAGATACATCACAGGGCCTTCTAAACTTGGAGGACACACACTGTGCTCCAGGGGCTGTCTCAGAGTGAAGCAAACACACAGAAAAGCTTGAGGGCACTTATATTTTGTAGCCTGTAGGGTAACGAAAACAAGGATACCAGGGCTAGGCAACATGGCTTAAAACAATTGCAGTATTTTAAGGCTACATAATAATAACATATATATATATATATATATATATATATATATATATATGTTCTGAAATTTCCTCTAAAGTGCTGAAGACTACTAAAATACAAAATTATTCAATGCACTTCAGTTGCAATAAAATTTAATACACATTTTTTGACAAACAGTGTGAGCATACAGTTAGCAGGAACATCACATCACAATTTTCACAACTCTGATTAATTGTATGAAACCCTTTTGATTCTTTTGATCGGTTGATGAATGGACTATAGAAAAAATAATCGAGGAAGTGACACTTTATGACTGCTTCAAAGGAAGTCACCACTTTTTGTTTGTTTGTTTGTTTTTTCACCTCTCTTGTTTACCATACCGGTAAGTCTAAATGGATAACACTTTGGTGGCCATGATTTCCATGAACTGAATTAAACGATTGAATTGTAGAGAATCTAACAGAGGTAATGATATGTAGCATGTTACTATTGACATAAATTTAAACATTTAATGTTAAAATGTGATGTGCGATGCTGAAGTGGTTCACTGGGGATGACCTGGTGGGTTTTAAGAGGTTAACATGTTATAAAAAGACTTTGTTTAATTGAAATCAGACAAAAAGCCACTGTCCCTGCTTTGTTATTTTAAGCCTTTCATAGCTACATAATTTCAGGGAGGGAGGGAGAGCTGGGCTGAGGAGGATTGGATAGCATTTGATGTGTTCGTTGCTACCTTGTCATCATGCCTGTACAAGCTTCAAAACTGTATTTGTCATTTGAATTTGCAATAAGAGTTTCACACTGTGAAAGCCAAGACATTGTTTATTTGAAATTAATCAAAACCCCAAAATTACCAAAAATCAAGATGTTGACAAAATAAACAATTGACTTATTTTGATAGGACACTCCACATATAGTAGCCTTTGTGTGCATGTACAAGTTACAGCTGTGACCAGCTTGGCTTTTGGGTACCATCAATTATAAAGAAAAGAATAGGAAAGGTATATTTTTGTTGTTAATTTTCACTGAGCATTGATTAACATACAACACATGCTGCACTCATACTCCTATCTACTCTTCCTATTACCCAAGTTCATTGTTATCTTGTTGATATTCATTGAAGACACAACTACTCATATTTGAGGCAAAACAGAAAAGCATTGCAACTAATATAAGAGGAGCAAGTTGTTAAAAACACCTTATAAAAATGGATTTTGTAAAAAAAAAATAAATAAATAAATAAAATTGCAAACAATTCTCTATTCAGACTACATTTTCAGAATAATATGTCTAGACAGAACACAGAGTAAAAGAAAAGAAGTCTGCGGCCCTGTCTGTGCAATGAACATCACACCACAATTACTATGAATACATATTGGTGTTATACATTTTCCTCTCAGGTTGGCGCTACAGGAAAGACCATGGGGTCAATACAATCAAAGGCACCAAAATTAAAATGTAACACACTCAATCATGCTTAGAAAATGTAATGACGATTTATAATCTTGTGTTTGGGATATTTTCGTTGCAAGGCTGACATTTTGACCCGATTGCTGAGCAAGAGGAAAGCACATGGAGTGTTTATTTCATTGCAATCTACTACAATCTAGATCCCTTGTACTGGTCTGATAAAGAAAGGATGTGACCATGAGTGTCCATGGTTACATGCCAGTTCCCTTGTTTGATCGTACACTGTTCCTCACTTGACCTGGAAAATGGGTATCCTGCACAACATAATAAATAATAATCCTTTAATGAGGCTTTAGTGAAGATACACAAGACCAGCTGAAGAAAAATCTATACCATGCGGATGCCAAGAAATCTGTTTTTGGAGGCAACAGGTGATCTGGCACCTTTGAAGCTACAACAACACACCTTTATAACAACACAAAAAACAACTTGTTTAATACTGCTGTTGCGTGTTTCTTTGGTTTTTAATCTTCAGTATCAGAGTAATTTCCATTCAGTTACATGTGAAGCTGAAAATTCATGTCCACTGGGTAGAAAGTATATTTTGATATGCGATACTTAGATAACTCTCATTAACACCGTGGTTTCCAACCTTTTTTTGAAGGGACCCCTCTTCTATCGTTGAGTAAATGGAGGAACCGTGACTAAGTGACATATTTTATGGATATTTCATATTGTATTCAATGCATAGCAATTACTGTACAGAACAACTAATAAACTGCACAATACACCAAATAGTGAACGCAGTGCCCTAGGCACATTTATGCATCAGTCAGGAGGACGAGCGCCGAAGAAGAACGCCTGTTCTCCATCATCTTTGCTAGAAACAATGGCTTTTACAAGTGCTGCTGGAGCCACAACACCTCAGCTTGTTGAAAAGTCAGGTAATAGGAGTCGTGTGTGGAGAGCGTTAGGCCTCATTTACACCGCAAGCGATGTGTTCGCATAGCGCTTGCGAACGGTCGCTGTTTACTCACGTTTTCATTTCGGTGAGCATGTTAACAGGTTAGAGCATTCACACCGCATCCGTTCTACACACTGCTCGAGTCGCGCTGCGTTTGCTAGCAAGCTCGAAAATAGGATGCTGATTTTTTGCGCGAGTCGTGAGTGAATGGTCGCTCTCGGCCACTATAGACATCTCCATCTTGATTTTTATCGTGGTATTGAATGAGTATCGAGAATTGTGGAAATTCACTGGTACTGGTATCGACTACTGAAATTCTGGTATCATGACAAGCCTAGTTTAGTATGTACTGAAAAATATGATATCAATAAACGTAAATAATTACATATTGCTGTCAAAATGACTGATCTTCCAATTTCTGAGCAGTTCACTTACTGTGGTTTGACTGATCTGTACACAGTATATATGCAGGATTCTTTTTTTAATTGCATTACTGATGCACATGCATTAAGAAGCTAAGAAACAAGGGAGATGTGGATGCAATTAAGGCTACTCGGGTATAGAATCTCGTTACGGACGCAAGGTTTTGGATCAGCAGATATTTTGAGCCAATGGTGGTGACACAAAAAACAAAAAGTCTCACACTGACTGACATCCTCCCCTTCCCCCCTCCCACCAGCAGTATAAAAACATTTTTTTGTGATAGAGATAAAACCCCCTACATCCATGTTTCCTAGCCTTCATCCAACACCTGAATAAATGTGATTTACTACACTGAGTGTATTACATATTTATGCACCCATAGTTAAATTGCCTGTCAAATAAATCTTGCTGTTTTATGATGGTAAATAACACTTTGTACCTGTTGTTGACCTTGCCCCCTTCCCCCAGTACATGCACACACTCCTGCCCACTCATCCCATCACCCATAACCCTCAACAGAGTGCAGTGACTTCATCACATCCAATTTCTCCATTGACCTCTGCAGTGAAATTACACAGAAAAACTCTCACAGTGTGGTGGTAGCACTCAGTTTTGTCACAGATGGACACCACACCTTACAGTACAACCCTGGAAGGATGCGTATGAGGGGGCATGCTGATAGGAAAAACAAAATTATTCTTAAGATGAAGTACTTACTGAGAGATCAGGGAGCTACTGGTACAATTTACTCTACCAAAGTGGTATAATCAAATTGTCATCATGAGATATTATAGTTATTACAGTCCAAGTGCTAAATCATTCCTGTAACCTTAAATGCAGGTCGTCATGCCAGAATATTCCAGCTGCTCTCCTCATGTCGCTTCAAATCACAACCTTAAACCTGAGTCCTAACTCTAAAATTACCTTCAGAACCACATCTTAATCCCAAACTCTAACTAACCACTTGTGCTGTTACTACTTAAGCGAGATATAACCACCACCAGCACACTCTCTCTCTCTCTCTCTCTCTCTCTCTCTCACACACACACACACACACACAAACAGGCAGACAGTTTCTGATCAGCCATGAAGGGTGTGTTGGAGTTTTAGCCCGGAGCCCTGCCTGTTCTAACTCCACTCTGCCCATCTCTCCACTTTGAAGTGTAAAGTCAGTAAAAACTTATTTTAGCCAGAGGAGAAGTTTGTTGGGCACAATTACGGCTGAAAAATAAATAAAGCTGTTTGTTTTCCACCTAAATGCCAGCTGGCTTTTGAGTGAAAGCAGAGGTAAGGTATTCACATTGATCGGATGTGCTCATTCGATCACTCATTTCTTCTCACCAATCGCTCATGGGAGAGAGATGCCAGATCCTGCAGCTACAGTGTATGTTTACTACTGATGCTGCAGTTTATCATCCAATGACAGGTTTTATGGAACCCTTCACAGATGCAAGGACATATGCATCTGGAAGAGCAGCCCTCTTTCTCTTTTTTTTTCTTCTTTACAGTGTGTCTGCCAGACGTTTCATTTTCTGAACTTGCATTACTTTTGGCATCAAACCCAGTCTTATGCAAGCTTGAACCATGTGTGAAAGTCAGCGAGGTGAATACTTTTAACATAGTGTGACTGCAGTATAGGTATTTATAGGTGTGTGTGTTCATGTGTGTATATATATATATATATATATATATATGTATATATATATATATATAGATATATATATACAATATATATATATATATATAGAGACACACACACACACACACAGTATATATACAACACCTTATATAAGTGTACACATTCTGTGCATGAACAGAACCATTTTCGATCAAGGATAGCAGGTTTTTGGGGGAGGGCAAGGGGCGGCAGCTAACTCACTCACCAAGAGGCCACATAAAGTTCATCAGTTTTCCTTTTCTTTTTTTTGTTACCTTAAATATATTGTAACTTTTTATACCAGGCCCCTGGAAAGCAGCTCAGAATTGCTTCCAATTTATTTTCTAGTGGCTACTCGGGGTATTGCAGAGGAAAATTCCGAAAAGGCTTAGGCCACTGCTTTGAAAGCCACATCTGTAAAACTGTTTACAGGACACCTTAAACTGCAAACGCGGTCAAATATGCCTCCTTCTATTATGAATCTCTGATCCATGGAGGTTTATATTTGTAAAACTTTCCTTGAGCCGAGAAAAGCAATTCAAAACCCCATGAGATCATCATAATGTTAAGTCTATGAACTGAGTGAGAACTCGCGGAAACACTACTGCACGATTCAGTGGGCTGCATAAACCCGGAAGCTAGAAACATTTTTTATGGCATACACGCCGGGTGAGCAACTCCATTGAACTCAACAGGCGCCACCTTGGAGTCTGGTATCTAGATAGTATTATACATCTTTGTTTTATACTGATTTAAAACTGCTTACTTGAACCAGCTACAAAGAGCTTTTAACTGGTTATGAAATTTTAATAACAGTGCCTCTGTATAAATTTTATCAGCAAACAAGCCCATCATAAAGAAGATTGGTGTTTATCTTATTGCCTGTCCCCAGGTCCTGCCAAATCAGACAAAATGAGAGCCTATTTTTACATTTACCCAGGCCAATATGGCAATATTTTTACAGCCAGTTAAAAGAAAGCAAAAGTAGTTTTTTTTTTAATGGAAAATTTTATTTTTGATGTTCTATTTCATGGCTGATAATGACAAGATCAGTAAAGAGAGGAAGGAAGGAATTGACCAAGGAATCAAAAAAATAAAAGAAAGTGATAGAGCACGGGCGAAAACACGAGTCAACCTTAGTTGGTCATTGAACAGATGGAGAGAATTGCAAGCTAATTGAGTTGAGAAGGTTAAACTGGATGGATGAAAAATGAAGAAGAACCCCCTTGCCTGCAGTTAGTTTGCATCTCAGCATAAAATGCAAATGCTGTGTACCATCCATGCAGGTGTAGGTCACGGTGGACTTCACTGTAAGACAACTGGCTTTTAACATAACATTGAATGTTGGCATTGCTACTGAGCTATATCTTGCTGTATCATTATTATTAACAGTTTACTTTGTTTCACCATCATATTATTACTGTTACTAATATCTAGGATGTTGCATCTTTCACTCACTCACACACAAACTTGCCAGTTTAAAAATTCTCAGGAGGTGGACTTTTGAATTTTGAAAATGTGAATTTAATTGCATTTATAAACCAGCAGGACATTAAGCAACATTTGACTGCAGGCTGAATTAAAGGGTTCTGATGGGAAAGTAGCAAAAAGAGAAAATATAAAAAACAAGCCCTGCAATAAGGCTTGTAGAAAAGAAACATGTTTGCAGGAAGCTGAATTTAATGTAAATGATCTACACTTTCTCCCAAAAGACTGTTATTCTCTTCAGCACTCTGAATTTCACATCTACTTGCAGAACCATAAGGTAGAAATCATCCTCAGTGTGTGTCTGTGTGTCAGAGCAGCTTCTACTCTGTACATCCACAACCATTTCAACCTCACTGCAGAACATGGTCCCTCATTTTTACACAGTAAAACGTGTGTTGACTCAGCAGGGATGACAGTAAATGACAAAATTTGATCTACAGAATACATATCCAAAGGAATACAGAATAGCTATGAGTCTCAGCCTGCTGCGTTATATTCCATTCTATTTTTATTTTGAATTGTCACCTGCAGCCTGAATTTTGTGTTTTCCTTCACATGAATTAAGACATTTCCACCCTAAATTGAAGGAGAAAACATTACCAGAATGCAGGAAATAATGTGTTTGAGGCTCAGGGGTGGGGGCCCTGTGACCTTTGTTTTGTTTTGCTGTTTTGCTGGACTTGGTAATTTAATCTTAGAAAAGTATTTTCAAATCACTGAGTGAAAATATTTCTATCAAAAATGCTTAATCGAATTACTTAAGTTTGACATAAATGAGTCTGCTTCATAAGTTGACAAAAAACCTTTGACGTGATTCTGTGTTCTATGGTTTTTCATAGATACTGTGTGAGTTTACAAGGGCAAAACAGCAAATGAACAAAAACAAAAATCTGGTGCACAGATGTGTTGCTTATCTGTCATTGGGTTGCTGCTTTAAAACACAGACTGGATGGACATCTAAAACTAGACATTAACTTGGTTTGTTCAGAATTAAGGAAATAATTTATCATCTTTGAGTTGAACCATATATCTTTGAGAGACAAAGTTGGGCACATAAAAATATATATATTTGTCAGCATTTGTGGCTGAAAACCTGCTAGTCTCAGTGTACTGGACAAGTAAATTTTATTCATGCTGTAGAGAGATTGTTGACAGTGAGGATGGTATTTTGTAATACTGGTTTTACAGAGTAAAATCTTGTTTATTGATGAAGTCAGATCTGTGGCGAGCACTCTCCCTGGTGCTGCAGTGATGCTGATGTTGATGTTTGGCAGATTACTGTGTGGATTACCGCCTCACGTGGCCCGTCTGTGACATTTCACAGTGGTAAACCAGTAGTGAAGGCCAGTAACATCGGGACCTTATGTGGATGTTTTCTGAATATTCTGCCTGCTCTGTTGAAGTTTGGCTGCTACAGACTGCAGCAGCACCTGGCTTACAAATCTTCCTTTGTCTGGAGACTCCACCATACATTACACAGATTAGGGATGTAACAGTACCAAAAACTTACTCCACAATATCAACGCGATAAAAAGTCCATGATACGACATTTAAAACAATATAAAAAAATTTAAAAAGATGACTTGAAACTCTGTCCTTTTTTGAATAATGAATCTGATGCGTACATTCACCATTTTCTCATTTCGCTAATGATTGCACCCCCTGTTTTTCTAACAAAAACAATACGATCAGGGCTTGACCTGAGGCTATTCCTATTTTTTTTTTTAATAAAATAAAATCAACAGGGATCTGGACAATTATTATTCTAATTTATTGCCTGGCACCCAGCCAGTCTTAGGTGGGTGGAGGAACAGTTCGAGCTGAAAACAAGAAAGTTACTCGGTACTCCACTGCCTGGTGCGTTTGAGAGCAGAACACGCTGCCAGAAACACAGCCTCTGATTGGTGAACAAGTCAGGAGCACAGCCTCTGATTGATCAACAGATTCAACCCAGGCATCATGGACAGCTAGTGAACCGTAACAACAATAGCTGTTTTTAACACAGGAAAAATGATACACAATTACATGAGACATTCAGTGTCAGATTTATCAGTATTGAATTATTTTATAAAGTCTCTGACTGCAACTGCATTGCTGTGACTCATTCATGTTCACCTCTAGATCAATTAATACAACTTGATGATTTTCTGATTTCTCATTAAACGCCAGCACCAGTTCAAAATTTTGATCAACACTTTGGTTTGGTAATTAGCCAATGTTACCATGCTGATGTTAGCTCAAAGCACTGCTATGCCAACGTACAGCCTCACAAAATAGTCTTGTTATGAAACTGGTGTCAATATAACACCTATGGTTCAGTAAGTAACTAATTTAAACATTTATACATGTTTTTTTGTTTGTTTGTTTGTTAACAAAATCTTCAAATACCTCAAGCTTTTGTTTGGTATGCATTTTTAATTTCCCCATACTATCTGGAATAACTAAGACTTGATAGGTATAAAAAACTAAGCACTGTATTTGAACAGTAAGTAGACTTTGAAAAAAGATGTCCTTGTTTGGGGACATTGGGTTTATTTTTAAGAGTCACAAGGGTGTAATGGAGTATAAAGCTGTTTATTTCAATGTCTGAACATTGTTGTGCAAAAACAAAGAAAGATAAATAATGCAAAATTTTTAAGGCCTTATAATTGGTTCATTTTTATACTCTGTGAGAATTTTACCTGCTCCATACTCCACGTTAGGAATGACCTTTTTGTCTGCAGAAACAGTCTGTCACACCTCATTGGTGTGAAGTGATAATACAATAACAAAGTCCCTGTGTCCCCAAACCAGTACTCTCTAATAACAGGGTCTCAGCTTGTTACTATTGCTAAAATTGGTCAAATTTGCATCATATATCAAACTATATTTGACATAAATAAATTGTTTCAACATGAAAATGTGATCAGATTTTGAACCTTGTCATCTTTGTGTCCAGACAAGATGTAGACTGACTTGGCAGAGATGGCTGTCATCTTTTTTTTTATACATGGGCTGGTATATTGTCCTTTTGAACTATAAGGACATACAAAATGCAATGTCCTCATATCAGGACACAGGGTCACAGGAGGTTAATTTGTCTGAAATTAAAATGCTTAAAATTAATAAAATGCAGATGGAAATAAGCTAAATGATTATCAATAAATATCTGATCAAAAAACAAGTGAATAAGATTAAGAATCTGACCAGGCCTTAAACGCAAGCTTTCAGAATCTTACAGTTTTTCAATACTCAATCATGTCTCAGTTGATACTGATAGTGTATTGAACTTTGATATCCAGCCCCGTCTGTGAGTGGTATGAAATGTATATTTAATGTGAAATATCAGCTGGGGATAATGGATTCACCTGATTTCACCTCATCCCTGATGACTGAGTGTAATACTATATGTGTAGTGGAACAGAAGCACAACCTGCAGCCATCATGATCATTTTCTTGATTGATTGTCTAATTGTTTGGTCCATAGAATCTCAAATAAATGAAAAATGTTGGTTTTAATTCCCTACAGCTAAAGGTGATGTATTCAAATAACTTTTATTCAATATATTATCATACAAGACAAAGAAAAGCTGAAAATTCTCATATATTTGATATTTTGCTTGATAAACAACTTAAAGATTATTACTTTATTATGATAATAAATTATACATTTTCTGATCAAATAAATGTGTATATTCAGTATCCTTACTGAAATCCATACTTATCATCACCAAACTGTCCTCCATGTGTACAGCTGATAGCTGTACTTATTACTGTGTCTCTGGTGGAGTTAATATGGATTCTGTTACAGTGTTTTCTGACTATTGCTCAAACTCTGCACATCTTTTCCCAAAAGAACTTTTTGTTTGTTTATACTTTAAAAGACATGGATTTTTTCCCCCAATCATCTTTCATACCTTTGCAGATTTTATGACCTCTATGGGAGCTCTGTATATTGCACTATGTCTGGTCCGCTAAAGCAATGGTGAGATATATCCATAACTAATCCCCGTGTTGGTAAACAGTGTGCATGTGTGTGTGTGAGTGTTCCTATGTGTGCGTGCATGAGCACAGTGCCCTGCAGTATTGATATCTTGGCGCTAAAGGGGAGGTGGAGTTGAGAATCTTTTAAGTACATAATCCTTAGCACTCCACCTCTCTCCCACCCATCTCCTCTGCTAATACCTAGACAGGACTGGGGCCCTCCCTAAATCGACGAGATGCTGCAGCAAAGCTTTGCTCGTGCTGCCCATGGGTCAGTCTGTTTACTACAATCACACGGCAGAGGTAGAAGTATTAGTTTAACCATGCTGGTGGCTGGTGGCACAAGCAAAGGGAGCCCCACAGTGGTCAATATATATGTATATATATTTAATTATACATACAGATATAAATACATAAAATCAAATACATGAAATGTTATTTCATCTCTTAGTTTTGTTGGAGTTAATTCTTATTTTGTAACAACATTCTATAGAGATTTTTGGAAGAGAAATTAAAAATATACTGTATTCAAATCATAACCACATTTCTCACCAAAACAACCTAATATCATGGTATATGTTTATATGAAAGTTGCTCAGTGGTGCATGAAACCAAAAACGTTCAACTGCCCATATTAAATTACTTAGATGATTGGCACTGCTTCCGCATCACTGGGCCCATAAAGTAAGTGCACAAGGGACTTCTGCTGGTCGAGCCAACTACTTCCAGTCTATTGAATGGAGATAAAATGATTCCCAATACACCCCCCTTGTCCACTACCCCTTAGCCCTTGGCCCTACCCCTAGACTTTGCCCACTACCCCTTGGCCCTCGAAATGAAGCAAGGAGGGGTAGGGGTTGAAATTTTTCCCTAGGAATTGGGACACCACTCTCTACGTCATTGCGTCGGTTACGTTCACACATATGTAACTAATTTAAACAAGAAGCCGTGAGTCATCCTACCGATCGCGTTTGCTGTATTCATCATGCTTCGTTTGATGAACGACAGATCATGAAATGATATGTATGACAGTGGACTTCTGCTAGCTAGCTAATCAGCTAACATTACGAGGCAGCATAGTTACTAACTGGCGTTTTATCGTAATGTGAAAAATCTGACAATTTTGCAGAACAGGACAGATGACAGAAGCCAGATAGTGCGAGCTAGCTAGCTAGCTAACAAGCAACCTGACGATGGTAACGATAGCTAGCTGGCTTTCTGTCAACTCTGATCTAGACATCGTGAATAGCAATAAAAAATTGCTATACCGTTCTCTACACAAATACAGTTATTGAAAAACGTTTTTTACAAAAGTTCCATGTTCAGTTGCGAAATTACACGTACATGTATGAACTTGTATTAGGGGGTATTGGGATGGGCCCTAAATCATGTGGCTCTTTAAGACTTTCCAAATATTATCAGATTAGGGTTGCAGCAACATACTGGTTTTAAGACATACCGTCATATAAAAATTGACAGTTATTATGCTGCGTGCATTATGTTATCTATAATATTGGGGGAAAAAAATGCAACTGGACATTGAATCTCCCCTTTATGTAAGTTTTTTTCTAGGGGGAGACTTTTTACATATACCTCCAATAACAACGTGGTTTCAAGTTTAAATAATAGTAATAATATGTTTGTCCAACCAAAAATAACCCCTCTGTTTTCATTCATTTAAGGCTCATCCTGACTGATAATAATATAGCCTAAATTCTGTAATACAGTGATACCATGAATCCATGATACCGTGAAACCGTGATATTTATTTTCTGAGATGGTTATCATACCATGAAAACCTCTATATCAGACCTGATGAAATAAATCCTGATAGTGAAACAAGTCTTTCACAAGGTTTGTTGACTTACATAGGTCTCTTTCACAATGTAACTCTATGGAAAAAAGTGTTTATGCGCCCCGTGGCATCATGTGGTGGACTCAGAAGTTGTAATTCCACTGTCTGGCCACTATGAAAATTGGTTTCAAAGCCCAGCGCACTTCCTGGGGGGGGGGGGGGCTGCTTTCAACCACCACCCCACTCTCAGCCAATCACATGCCACTTGCTTTCCAGCAGGCTCAAAAAATAAAGCTCTAGCAAAAGTTAGACAGGAAGACAATACTTTTCATGTTTAGGCTGTAATTTTTCTTTCTCAACCTGCCACTCACTCCTCGGACACATGCTCACTCACAGTCTCTAGCTGTTATTGACCAGGGCTGTCAATTGAGTCATCAGCTGTAAATCAACCAATACCACAGAGACACACCTGCTCCATTAGCTTATCATCTCACTGCTTCTCGTTTTAATATGGTTCTTTTTCTGCCCGTAGTTCTTTCATGTGGCAGCTATGCGCACCCTCCACCTCTCCATCACCACCTAGTCTTCTCGGATTCATCAGCTTCATCAACCTCATCAGCTACCAGGTCAGAGTCATCAACCACCACCACCTCCACCAGTGTCTGGACTCCACAGGGCAATTTTTCTTGCTGCTGCTCAGATGTCTCTCAATCACAAAAAAATCTCCCTCTGGTGTCCAAGCACCAAAGACTGTTCTTCTCTTAATCTGCTCAAATCATCTGTTAATCTGTCAACTCATATTCTGTATTATATATTATCTTTACTTTTGTCTCTCCTGATTGAACTGCCAACTAGCTAGCTGAGGAACATGTTTAGAGTTAAGACAATGCTGCGGTAACTCTAAATTTACCCACTAGCTGCTGTTGCTAACACTGGCTCTTCTATTTCATTCTGACTAATAAACCAAAACCACAAGTCAAGCCAGCTAGTTGGCATGTGTAGCCTTTCAATGCATAGCCTAATATACAAAAGGAGAATGAGCTACTGCATCTGCATACTTTGTTTATTCAAAGCAGCAGCCTCTGTCTGGCTGATTTGGAATTACTTTGGTATTTTCTCCGGCAAAGAAGCTAGGTAAAAAGTTGCAGTCGTTGAGCACATGCCACTGGCTTAAAAGTAAGGGGGTAGACACTGCTGAAACCACCATGTTATGAAAAACCAGCATGATGAAATAATACATGGCATTATGCAATGTTCCATTATTTATTATATGAAATGCAAAATGACATTAATGTTTTATTGGGAAAAGAACATCATGAAATTGTCCTTTGATCAAGGACATTTGAAACAAAGAAACAAATATCTACAGTCAAATGAAATATATATAATTTCATAAACATTGCTTAGGTTTTTGTAATAATGACTTTTTGATACTTTGTAATACTGTTTTCATAATTAACTAGCCCTTTTTTATATTTCTACTTTGGGGCTCATGCCTGGACAGGCTTTATTGCAGAATGGCTGAAATAATTGGAACCTAACAGCACTAACTCTCTACACGGGATTGTTTTTGGTGTTGGAGTTACAAGCTTGAGTTGTTTGAAATGACTGAAAATCTTGGTTATTTGGGCACCAGCCCTATCAGGAGATTATCAACTTTACAGAATTGGTACCAGAAACCGTCAAATTGCTGGAGGTTAAGGCTATAAAAATCAATCCAACCTTCCCAGTACTCAATTCAAAATTCTTGGATAGCTGAAAAATGAATGTTCACACAAGGGCACTTGTCCAATCAGCCACACTTCATTACAGTGGCTTTGTAATTTCCTGGACAGCATTCAAGGCGGAATTAAATCACTTCAAAGCAAGACAAGTGTGAGAGGGGAGACACAGAGAGAATAGAAAAAAAAAGATATCTTCCAGAAATGACTAACGATGAACTGCCACTGTTCCACAGTTCCACAGTTCAGCAAGTCCTCACTCTGTAATCCACTGGAGATGAGATTATTCTCATCAACAATACAGAAAGCCTGTAAATGTAGGCCAAGCTCTTTCCCAGAGCATCTGCAAAAGTTTATGTCATGAAAAACACCAGCAGACAACTACACAGTCCTTTTCCATTAAGATTTGTTGATAAGATGTGTGATTGCAGCACCTGACATGACCCAACAGTTGCTGCTGCCTTTTAGCTGTTGAATGCCTAATTACCGTATACAAGTCTGATTTGCTACTTCAGATCACACTGAAATGAATCACCTTTTCAACTTGCTTCAGTTTGCTTTAACTTGCTTAAAGTAACAGAACGTTATCCTTAACGATGGTCACATTATAAACCAGCTCCAAATAAGTATAGCATCAAACATCAAACATCTTACTGTATCCCTCACCAAATAAAAACATTTTTCTCTCACTAACTGATGTTCCACTGGTTTCAAATAGATTATCTTCAAAATCCTGTTTTAACCTGAAATAATTAAAGAAGAAATATTGTATCAAAATGCAACTTAATTTTGGGCTCTGAAGAACAGAAAAATAGTTCTATAAATGGATTTCTTGCCAATGAATTGTTCTACTTTTATCCATCCACCATTTTCAACAAATGATTGCAAATAAAGACTAAATGATAAATTAAAGGACAAACCCAAAATTAAGTGCAGATTACTCATGGATTACAGTGTCCGTGGGGTGACTTCACCGCGTGACTGACTCATCTCTTATGTCATGTCTTAGAAAAATGATCTTGAACCCAGTTAAACGTGTGGAATAAACACAGATTACCTGTCAGCTGTCTGTATTTTTACAATCTGCATGTCCAAAAAGATATGTGCTATTTCGCCTACGACATAAGCCAGAAATGTCTCTATAACTTTACCACACCTAATCATGGTGAAATCCACGCTATGCATGAACACACAGAGCCATATTACACTCTGCTACAGGGAAGGAATTTATGATTGATGGATTGTGCAACTTTATGCTAATTTTACTGTCAACACAGACCAACTTCAGTCACTTTTTGCCACTTAAGCTATGTGATAAACACTAAGAGAAAAAGCAAAAAATCCATCTACCTGTGCTTAATTAAATGAGATAAATGCTTTCAGCTATATTACAACTCCATTAGAAAGCACTTCATAACTGATGAAATCGTAAAGCGATCCTATTCTGCTGCCATCCTCGCTATCAGAGCCTCTTTATTTTGACGGTGAAAAGCTCTTTTTGGGACCGTAACATTGAAGACAATAAGTGAAAACGTGGGACTGATGGATGGCAGCCTGGCAAGACGATGCAAGGTGAAAGAAAATGGAATTACAGAGAGAATCGTTAGCATCCCTCTGTGAAATCAAATTATCAGCTTTCCAATCTTGGCCCATGGCATATAAGGAATAAAATGAATGTCCCCTTAAAAAAAAAGCTGCTTTAGCTCCAAACATGGAATGGATGGAGAAATCTTCATCGCTGACAGCAAGGCTTTGGACATTAATAGTTCCATTCACAACATCGATGCACCAAGCAAGCTGGAGATGTGTCCTAGATGTGTCAAGCATACATTCTTTTGCATACAAGCTAAATATCAGGGCAATTAAAATCTTCTCCCACTTTGGAACAAATCGTCATTCCAGAATCATTCCTGAATTTTGAATGTGTTCTTCAGGCAACTAGGAGAGAGAGGAATAAACGTTAACATGATGTGGTTATGAGACCAGCCTGACCTATGCAGGTACAGCAGATAAGCGTCTCAGGAGGTTTGCAGCTCACCGCAGCACAGTGGTGACTTTCATTAGTGGCAGTCTCTGGTGGCAACATGTCTCTTTATAAGTCCACTTGAGTGGGGGTCTTGGGAAATTAATGTGCTACTCATTTAGTCCAGTTATAGTCTCTTTTATGTAAAGCCCCGTGCTGTACATTTAGAGCAGACAATTTATTATGAATGGAGATTTACACTCACTCATTTAAAATAGTGCATAATTTGCTTTCGCAGTGGTGATGTGGTCTGCTCAATCAATCAGACAGAAGCACTTCCATCATCTAGCTCTGGGTGCAATCAAACTGCATCACAGATTGGTAAAAACAGTCTTCTCCAGATGAAGATGGTCTGCTTCTGCTGGCGCTGTATGTAATCAACAAAAAGGAATGGGTTTTTTTTTTTTTTGTTTTTTTCAAATTTTGCTGTACTCTCTCCACAGAAGGTTTTAGCAGCAGATCAACAAGTAAGTCAGAGCTCAATTCACATAGAGATAAACTGATAATTTGTGTTATTTATTCATCATCTCCATAAATTAGTCCACGGCACTGAAAACAACACAAACACAAAGAAAATTGCATTTCTGACCTTTTTTTTATGTGATACCACCCTCAGCTTTGGCAGTTGTCAAAAAGAGCAATGGGAGCTTGTTAGCACAGAGCACAGCAGGAGTGGAGAGTCCCACGTCTATAACATCATTTGTGCCAGAGGAATGCAATACATCTAAATTTCTCAGGGACTATAAAGGTAATACAAATTGGCTCTGCTAGCTAATGGAGGGTGGCCTATCTGTATCATGTATTCTGCTGCTAATACTTTGGGCTTTTAACCTCACATGTGCTTCAAATGTGCTGTTGAATTTTCATGCTTTGTCTCCCTTTTATGTAGCCCTGGTACGCTGTAAAATAGTTAAGTACTCACAGTTTTCTGTGCGCTACATAAATAAAGCAGACTTACACGTCATTGTGGTTGTCTCCGAGGATGTCAGTTGATTATTTATTAACACGGTGAAAAGGAGTCTGCAGTGAATGCTGAAGTAAGGCTTATTAGATGCTGTCCTGGGTGGGAGCAGAAACAGAACCCAGTTTTGACAGTCTGGCAGGCAGCCTGATCACACCGACTGAATTGTCCGCTGTCCCATTTACAAAACTGGCCTCAGTACATCTCAGGAGCATAAGAATGGAATAGTACAGGGAAAAGGAAAAAAATCTTTGAAAATCTTAAAGTTTGGTAGAAATAAATCCACTCAATCTATCAGTGCTGCCAAAATGCCAAAAATCTTAAACGTAATAGTCCCTGCAGTCAAAAGCCATGTAAAATGATTCTGTGCAACTGATCAGGGGTGGAAGAGAAAAGCAATACAGCAGTCTCGACATAATTAGTGTGGCAATATTGTACACTGACACCAAGTATGTTTTTTTTCATATATCATATAGATTATTAATATTACAAATACAAATTAAACTTTTGGTAGCCTACTAGAATATTTAAATCAATTGCTTTTCAGATAACTTGATACATTTTGGTGCAAAACAAATAACTGAAGTGAGAAACTCTATCTTTAGAACTTTCTCTTATTAGATAAAACAAATGTTTACCTTTTACAGTTAAAAAAGGTTAGGTTAATAATAAGGTTAATAAGTCGCAAAATATCACAATATATATGTTACCCCTACACTCGGGATATTGCAAAACATTAAACGCTTTGAACTCTGCCATAGAAACAGTCCGCCAATGCATATGTTGGTATTTTTGCTACTTGTGATGTCATTTCTTGGGAGTATTTTCAAATGCTTCATATCCCTACAATGTGTACAACCCAAAAGCTAAACAATTATGTAAGTCAATAAAACCATAATAATTTGTAAATGTATTGAAATTATGTCATAAATTAAAAAAACAAAAACAAAAATCTGACATGTTTTTTCATTGAATTTTAAAAAATAAACACGAAACACATATTTATCCAAAAGATTTCTAAATACAGAAACATAGTATAAATATTTCGTATCACTACATAAGTTATATGAACTATGTAACTAACTATGTCTTTTAGTTTTTGAGATACCCTCATTTTTATGAGCAGAGTGCAAAACCTTTGTGATAGTTTCATCTCCAGTAATAATATCTCCCCAGTGCCTACAGTGGTATTCTTAGTCATTTATATCCCTAAAACCTGTACAACCTGAAAGCTTATGTAAGTCAATAAACCATAACAATTGATAACAGTATTGAAATTCCTACATTTAGAAAATACAAGACATTCCTATCATCCTGCTTCTCTGCCTCTCTGGCACCACTGCACTTTTTCTCCGTCTTTTGGACCAGTACCACAAGTTAATGATGCCATCGCAAGTGGTCAATGTCAGGGTGCAAAAGACAGAAGTCTTAGCTTTCTGCTGCAAAAAAATGAAAATAAAATAAAATAAACGCTCTAGCTATAACAGTTTTTATTTCAGATCAATTTTAAACAGAATCATGTAAACAACGATCTCCTGCAGCCATGAAAGGACAATTCTGTGGCGTGACCACGGGTCGTCACTGCCTTTTAGACGGCTTGTAGCATAACATAATGATGTCATCACACAGAGACATCGTGACGGAGTGAAAGAAAGACGTCTTAGCTGTCTGATGCAAAAAGAATAATGCTAAAACTCTTATAATTTTTTTTTTATTTTAGCTGGACAGCATTACAAGTTAAGCATGAGGCCTCATAACAGCATTCACTCAAGATTCAAATGCCTTTTAAACCCATGTGACTGTATGAGTGGGCACTCACCAACAAGGAGAAAGCAAAGTACGGCCACAGAATGTGTGAATCAATTCAGGATTGAAATGGCCTTTACCCTCAGTCTGGACGATTGATGCACATCATGGCATCAGACTTGCCAGTGCCATTGACCTGTGCAGGGCTGAACAGTGGAGTAATGACACTGCATGCTAATTTCAAGAGGGATAGAAGAAAATTTGTGAAGTGTTTCCCACCTACAAAACAATATCTATTGTGCAGGCCGGCTTGTACATAATAATATGTAATTGATCATGAAGAATAATGAGCTTTAGCTGTAATATACAGCTGGATTGTTACTGATTCATTCTCTGACTGCTATCACTATAGCTTGCAATTACAGATGTGGCAGAATGCTGTCCATGGTCCTGAAGGCAATGAGGGCTAAAGTCAGGACAGTAAAGGTTTCGACTGGAACTGCCCTGCACGTCAACAGGAGCCTGTTACTATGGTTCCTGTTGTGCTTTGAATTAAAAGTGTGGTTATTTAACATTTCTGTTCATTAAACGTTAATAATAGATATAAAACAAGTCTTGTTTAAGGTAGGAGAGAATAAATTTCACAGATATTCAGAGAGGATAACCAGATTGCCTCTTCATTTATTTTTAACTCACCAGTGAGCGTGTCCTTATAGGCCCTTGAAAATGTTTAAACTAATAACCAGTGTAACACATTGCAATTGTCCCCTGTCAGCCTGACATAGCTAACTGTCACTGTTATCATGCTGTCAGGCAGGGATTTAACTTATTACACATAGAAGAACCCAGATCGGCACTGTACTGACCCCGTCAGATTTAGTTCGTCTTGGTTTAATGTTGTAATCCTGAGCAGTCACCCTGTCTCATTCCTACACTGTGTGAATCAGTAAATAATACAAACTCCAGGATGAGCTCCTCTTCACCTTACTGATGACCTGCTGGAACATAAAGGACTCAAGGGACATCATTTTATGAATCAGTGAGCCTGTTTAGACCTGTTATTAACATGTGTTTCAATGATCTGAACACAAGTGGACAGCCGAGACACATCACTGTTCACATCTGTATCTATCATGCGTCTTAATGCCTTCGTCACTCATGCGAGAAGATCAAAGGGACCCATGCACAGATAGTACGTCCACATTCTCTCCAACTGCTGGCTAGTCACATTAGCGGTTGTGTAGGTACAACTGGAGGTATCACTGCCAGCAGAATTCTAAAAAATATCCTCCATAGGCAATAGGTAAAATAGAAAGCATAAGCATCAGGTTAGCAAGCTCTCTCTCTTTGAGGATACAAAAGCTACTTAAATCAGATTGTATGTCATCAGTTTGGTTGACTTGCTACATCCGAAATCACCAGTGAATCACAACTAAATTACTTTTTAAATTATGGTAGGTATAGTTTTTTAATGTTGTTGTGTCAGGGTCCTGCAGTGGGATGCGTAACCCACAAAAAGCTTGGTAATTGGTAAAAAAACCAAAACCATATATATATATAAATTCATGGGTATGGGCACAGGTAAAAATGAACTACATGTGGGTGGGAAGCAGGTGAGAACAAAAATAGATTTTTTATTTTTAAGAATAAAACAAATGAAAAAGAGGCGCAGAATATGCGTAATATTTTGACGTCTAAATCACTATTGTCAAGCTCCAATTCCTTTTATTTTGTAAGCCAATGACAAAAGTTGAACCTTTGACCCTGTCATCACAATCGTCAACAGCACGGAGGACTCCTGCGATGAAACTTAGCAGCCCGAGGGTGAGGTGACAGTTTACATGGAGTTCAAGACACCCTAGGAGGATCCTTTCGAGGTTTTATGCAGGCTAAAATGTTTCCTAACTTGGCAGTGATTAAATGTTGTCGGCATCCCGGCCAGTGAACAAGACCGTCCTCCTCAGGTTTTGTAGTTCATAGGTGTGGGTTGGGATGCAGGACTGGTCTGGTACTGAGCTGAGTATGGGTTTTCAAAAACAGACCCATGTGGGACTCTGTGTTGTGCTGTGATTGCAGGCCTGTGAGAGCTCTAGTTGCACACTGTAACCTCAGTCCATTCATCATTAGGGTTTATTTGTAGTTTTTAGTCTGACCTCAAATCCATCAAGTGAAAATAGTAAAAACTACTATCAGCAAGAAAAGCCCAGAGAAAACGTCAATCATGACACGTAGACAGCCTCAAACAGACTTGTCACTTCCTTTAAAACTCAGTCCTGCAGTTAGCACAATGTGAGAGCAGAACACTAACACTTTACCCATCAACTGTTAACACTGCTCCCGTGCCCTCCACCTCCCACACATCACATCTTGCCAAACTCTGGTATCAAAGAAAATCCCTTCCTTTGGCCATTGTGATTATTGCTCATGTTACATTGGACATTCCCGACAGCACTTGAAAGCAACATAAATCCTTCTATGTCCAGTAAGCCTCTGAGGGCGCAGAGGAGGGGAAAGGTCACCACAGACAATCTCCCATCTTGAGGAATTGCTAGTCAATCCTTTGCAACGCCCGCAGTATTTACTGTGTGTGTGTGTGTGTGTGTGTGTGTTTTCCACCTGCCACATCCTCCCCTGGTCTGTTTCTGCTCTTTCTCTCCTTCTAGAAACACACTTTTCCCCTCCACCTTTAGTTCTGCACCGTCACACAACAATTAAAACCGCTAAGTCTCTCGTTACCAGCTGCTAAAGATTAGCAGAGTATCGCTTCTGAATTGAGTGTTTTCCAGAGACTAATCCGCTGAAATCCCCCCCTCTTTTTTTCAACGGCGGTAACGTGATAAAACAGACAACACTTGAGCCATGTCTCTGTCTCCCCCCTCACTAAATACTTCTATTACCAGCGCCTGCAGGCAGAGCTCAACTTTAGGGGACAGGATTCCGAGGCAGCAGCAGCAGCAGCGGCGGCGGCGGCGGGAGGAAAATCATAATAATAACAATAAATATTGACTCACCTGAGAAAGACCGTCTCTCCTTGTCGGACGGTGATATTGTCCATCACTTTGTTGTCGGACTGAGAATCCCCTTGGCTGCGGACTGGCAACCCTGCAGGCACAAGAAGCAAAATCCTCAGAGAAAGAAGAACTGTGCATTTGGAAAAAGCGACAAAGTATCCCCGGACAGACATCGTCTTCAGCCAAGAGGTGTAGAAAAAAAAAATTCCCACAGCGAGACAATGAGTCAGTTTGCGCCCCGTGAAACGGTCCCGTGGAGATTATTTACCCCCCAGTTCATTAGTCTTAATCCAAATCTTCTCGCCAGGTAGCCGCGGTGTGCAGGGGAGGAGAGACACTCGACCCTATCTGCCTGCACTGTAAAACATCCACTGTTTAGTCTTTAAAGAAGGCAAAGAAAAAAATAATCCCTTCTCACTGTCGGGTCCGGCGGCTGCTGCTCTTCCTATTATTTCACCAAGTTTTTTATTCTAACATAAGAAGTCATAAAAAATGCTTCAGACGGGGATTCAAAGTGTTAATCTGCAGCCTCAATGTGCCTAGAAACTAGGCGAACAACAAAAAGACACCAGAGTCATATTCAAAAGGAAGGACAGAGATGCCAAGTTTGCGATTTGCATCGGCTGTCATAGTTGTTTCTCTGCCGGTGCTCTGTGTTATTATGAGCACTTTCTGTCTGGCTACGTCACAGACGGACAGTTGGATAGGGGTGAAGGAAAATGGATTCACATTTGCATCAAATATCCTCTCACGTAATATTAATCATGTAGGCAGAGGTAGAGAGTCCCTGCATGCTGCTCCATATTTAAACATTTAAAGTTATGGCTTATTATTTGAGTTTAACTGTGCCTCTGATTGTTCATAATGCCCATTTTTACCTCGAATACCAATTATATTCTATTTCATGCAATATTGTTGAACAATATTTACATATAAAAACATCAGTAAACCAATGCATCCCTGAAGAAAGTCGTCTGGAAGCATTTTCATTATCAGTTAATTTGCTAATTATGTTCTCAAGTCACACATTGTAAGAAAATTGTAAAACCTGTATATGACACTTTCCAGAAGCCCAAGTTGACATATGTGTTCACAGCCTCCATATATTCAGTTTAATCACTGACAGAAAACCAGGGGAAAATCCCATTTGAGAAGCTGGACTGGACATTATTTTGCTTAAAACATGACTTAAAAATAAAGAGATAATCAAAATAGTTCCTGATTAATTTCTGGTGATCCATTTTGAGCAACTAGCCTAATTGTTGCAGATCTAATCCATAATGCTCCATCTCTACACCGTTTGATAATACAGAATATATGAGAAGTATACCTCAAGGAGCAAAAGCAAACTCCACAAAGACGTATTCAATATGCAAACTGCTTTTCCAGATACACTAACGTTAGCACCGTTTTACTGTGGGGATTTTCTTTTCCTCATGGCTATTTGCAGCCTGCATGATATAAAAACTGGCACATCAGGGGGCAACATAACTTCTGAGAGAAGAAATGGCACATTTCAATTTCAATTTTCTTTTTTTTCAATTTCAATATGCTTTGTTGGCATGAATGTCAGGTATACTTCTCTTGCTTCTCTGACGAATGAAAAGTTGAATTCATAGGCAATAGAACACACCCTTGCTTACTTCAGCCCTGTAGCCTTGCATGGCCTGGTATGACCGGTGGCTTGTAGTGAAGAATAAATCATGCTCTCAACCTCCATGCAGCTGTGAGGGTCTGCATAATTTCTGTCATGTGCATGCTTAAGCACCACTAAAATTACATTAACTGCATGTACAAGCATGTGGACTGCTGTTGTGTGGTACATGGTCATGGATACCCGATATAGTGTAGAAATCTGCTTGAGGCTGTTTTGTGAGAGAAGAGAAGAGAAGAGAAGAGAAGAGAAGAGAAAGCCTTTGTTTTCATTGCACAAAGAGTATAGGATGAGGTTAGGACTGCCATATCAAGCTGTTGCAACCGTAAAATTAATAGTGGACTGCACTGAATAAATAGTGCATTGTACTGATTATTTTATATGTTGTGATTTATCAGCCTGATGGTCCATGGGTAAAAACAGTTTTTAGTCTATTTGTGCTTAACTTTCAGCTCCTGTATCTCCTACCAGAGGGCAGGAGAGAGAACAGTAAGATGGGAACAGTCTTACATATCAGGGACCGAAGTGACTTTACTGATTCTTGTGCTGCTATTATACCCTGTTTCCCTCCAAATGTACTGCACCTATGCAGGGATTTTTAAAAAGGCCAAAACCCTTTGAAGGGTTTTAGGCGATAGACTGTTTTGCCAGTGACAGTAGTGTGACAGTAGTGTGACAGTAGTGTACCAGCAGTGTGCACGGCTCTGCAGCAGACAAATATGCATTTTTTTTTTCTTCTGCTTTGTCACATTCAATGTCATGGACAGGTCTGAAAACAGGTTAGTTAACAGTAGAAAGCAGCACAGAGGTCAGTTACAGTGTTACAGTGGTTGCCTCTTTTTCATATCTTTTACTTATTTTGTCTCTCTTTCAAATTCAGCACCAACTAAATTTGGAACAATGTTTGAGCACTGCTTGGAGATGTACGACCCGTCATTGTATCGCACGGGGCAAAGGGGCTTAAATCAGCGTGTCTATCTGGGTGTCATTTCCATCATTGTGGATCAGAGCTAGAGCCCCCTTACCACTGCACAGTCGCTTGACCCCATAGTCAGCCGCTAGTCAGCGTTGCTGTGTAACTAGCTGTCTAACTAGCATGAAGAGAGCCTTTCGGTGTCCCTTTTTAAATCACTAATACAGACTACCACCATGTGCGGGTGTGGAGAGTTATTTCCTCTCACACAGGAACAGGATATGCATGTTGGTTGGCCGTCAGCTGTGGTATATGCAGTGTGTTCAGGTGCAACTTTTTGGCCAATACACGGCAACTTGTATCTGGGCCTTTAGCACTGACCATTGTCCTCTGGTGGCCACAACGGCCACTCCTAATGTAACATTAGTCCCTATAAGGTATGTTCTTTAAAAGGCCTTATCCTGCTTACATAAAAAGACAAAGGCCTTTTTCTTGGAAGACATTTCGACATGTGACAATAGGAGCAGGTGTAAATAATAAAACCAATGATGCCTGAAATACTTTTAGCTGTTCCAGTTTCATTCCCACTATTGTTCACACTGGAACACTTAAATAAAACAATACCATCATTAATGTTAATTGTAACACCTGTGCTTTTTCTACGATGACAAGTCTGGGAGAAAAGCCTGCTGGGAAAAGGCAAATGGTGACAATGTTGAGGCAAAGGAGTAGGACCATGTGACCAAACAAGTTTCCTGAGGGCCAGATTTCTAAGTACATGTCACTGTTAATGACTAAACAATTTAAATGTCAATAAAATGTAGATATATAATAGTTAAGTTGTTCTAAGTGGTATTGTGTATCATGCTACCACAGATAGATCACTTTATGTCAACACTGCATGAACGTATTCCTTAGATAAAACATAAATACATGTCTTTATTAGCTGCTTTAAGAAGAGTGGTAGTTAAATCGAAGCAGCCTTCGGTCAGAGAGCTCCATCGTGAAGCTATATAACCCAAGCTGTATTGTTGTGGATGATGCTGCCATTAAATATCAATATTGTTAATTTCATATCAATATTTTATCACAAAGCAACACATTAAAGTAAAAGAAGATAAAGATGTTTGTAGATTTAAACTCAAAGGCTGAGTGACTGAAATTCTCTTCCTTTGTCTTATTCACACACATCATGCATATAATATGTTCATTTCCAATTTCTATTCAATTCATTTTCAGTCTGGAGCCATGCTGCCTGTAACAAAGGCAGATGCTAGCTTTAGATGAATATGTGCAAACGTTAGCTGCATATTTTGTATTTTGTATATTACATTTGTAAGCCTGTGCTTAACATTTACTGGTTCATGTTGCACTGTGTCTCCTTCTGTCTTTGCTGTGTTAGCAGTGTATCAGGCACTCCCTGGCTCTCTCAGCGCAATCAATTCTTGATTACTCTGATTTCATTTTAACAACCTCTGAGAGTTCTGTCATCTGCAGTTCATAAGCCATAAGAAAAACTTTGGTAGCATGGAAAGGGTTAAAATACTGAAAACAAGCTGAATGCTTTGCTTCAAACTACTGGTTCATAACAGAGTCCTATTTTTAGAATGTGGATGTCACAGTGGTAAACAGGATCCAGAGAGACAATGCATGATACTAGGCAACATGTAGAACACAGGTTCATTCTCGTGACCTCTGTGACTTGTGCTCATTCGACAACAACAGCTCAGAAGTGTGGTCTTCTCTCAGGCTTATGCAACACAGCAAAAGACCAACACCAGGTAGCACCAGCTGATTTCTCTTTAAAAAATAAAAAGCACCTGGAAACATATGCCAGCATAAACAGCATTTACTCTAAACAGTTAATTTATGCTAAACAGAGACAAAGAGGAATTGCACAAGAGAAGTGAGGTGATGTTCTTGATAATATATTATCTCAGTTTAGTAACCAACCTCCATAGTGAATGGTGACACTGGACACAAGAAACACAGGTCTGGTCGACGGAAGAAAATGTTGGCATTGTACATTTCTGCAAACCAGGGATAAATTACATTTGCACATTTCATACATATCACATCAATGTTTCTAAACTAATGTAGTATATCAGATCGGATAATGTGACACCTAGGAGAGAAGCCTGCCCCGCTGTAGACCACTGTTTGATACCAACAAACAACAAAACTGGCTCGTCACTGATGTTTCCAGCATCTTGTTAGGCCCAGAATTGGGTGTTTTGTAGTGTCACTGTGTTTCCAGCAGCATTTTTAGGCACTTACTTTTTAGAGACGTTGCTGCTTTTCTTGCACAAGAGCTGTCGCTGTTTTTCTGGCTCGGATTTTTCCCCCCAAGGTGGTAATTTTAAGCCAAAACATGATATTTTCCTAAACCAAATCCCATGTTAACCAGAGCATTGTTGAAACGTGAAGTTTCAATGTATCTGCTGTATAATAATGTGCAAATGTAATGTATCCTTGGTTTCCAGAAATCTATATTGCTACTGGGTCAGAAATAGAAAACTACTGCAGTGTGTGTGGTTCATAAGCATGCAGGTGAACTGAACAGACAAGTCCAAGC
This sequence comes from Epinephelus awoara, assembly GCA_035609425.1. Taxonomy (NCBI): domain Eukaryota; kingdom Metazoa; phylum Chordata; class Actinopteri; order Perciformes; family Serranidae; genus Epinephelus; species Epinephelus awoara. The sequence goes on from CM069304.1 coordinate 7,052,788, forward strand.
CTGTGAGTCACAGTCTCTATATAGGTTCTTTGTCTCATAACAGTTTCATCCACAAGTTACTGAACCTGCCTGAGGGTTACAACAAATGATCAATATTTGATCAGGTTTGGCAACAAAAAGGATGCCTGACAGTTAATTGTTATGTCACTTGTACCATTCTGAAGATTTATGTGGTCTGCAGCATTAATTTCTATCGTTATTTGCGACTGGAATGTGTCTCAGACAGAGTGGATTGTCTAGGGGCATGTGTGTAGCCCAGGGGGTAGGACTGACCATGAACCTCAGCGTCCCTGGTGGGAATCTGGCTGGGCACATTTGTTGCATCTCTCTCTCCTCATTTCCTGTTTCTCTCTCTCTGCTGTCTGTACGCTTTAAAATTTACCCCAAAACACCTAATAAAGAAGATGCCCAAGGCACATGCAAATACTACAAATAAAATTCTTCGAATAAATTTTGAATCCCCTGCAAACTTCAGAAAACTAACTTTCGAATGATTTGCTGAATCACTCTTAGAGTCAAATGCTAGTAAACTTTGACTGCTAGAATAATGCTTTAGATGGGGCAAACTGCACCTACCAGTAGGCCAGAGGGTGCATATCAATGTTGTAAAATGGTTGCAGTTGCATTAGGTGTCAATTTTACTATTCTTAGTTGTCGTGGCCAAACATACCTGGTTAGGTCTAGGAAAAGATCATGGTTTGTCTCCATTAATCTCATAGGTGAAAATCATATGTTAGTTTGAAACACCCACCCTTTAGTGGACATCAGATTCTCTCAAAAACATCAGAGTTTTAATAGAACCATATGTCTCTACTACTCTAAGATTTTGATTTTTTCCCCCTCTTTTAATTTCTTCATCATTTTTTTTGTTAACACAGCTACTGAGTGCAGTTTATCAGCTCCAGTGTTTGCACTGCTTAGTCAAAATGATATTCAGAGGATTGAGGTTTTGTTTCCACAAGATATGAATCCACTGCTCATGGAATTAAAATCAGCAGTTTGCCACTATTCTAAGTCATTTGCCCACACATCTTGAGACAAAGAGGTTGTTTTAGTGTCAGTCAACTCATCGGATATCAGCACTACCCGATATCACAGTAACCAAAAGGTGTGTCAGCTTTATGCAGAGGGTTAGTCTATGCATGTGGCCTACACAATTGTGAGCGTTCCCCCAAAACACTAGTCAGCGGCGGGGTTTCTGTGATTTGAGCTGACTAAAACATACCTAAAACAGAAGGCTGAAGGCTTTGAAACTGAGGAGGAACAGCATTTCTTTGTTGAGCCGTATTTGTTTGAGCCCGAGTATACAGACGGAGCTCAGGCTATTGGACGAAGCAGCCGCTGCAGCTCATGAGCCTCAGCCAGCCGCAGAATACCGGAGTCGAGCACTGGAAACCTGGTGGTGTAGTTGTTTCAAATGCAAAGCAATGCCAACGGATGAGGAAAGTCTTTGCTGCTCAGACTGGGAATTGGCGATGCCTGCACTTGAGAATCTGGACATCAGTACTGACGAGACTGCTGCTCTTCAGAGACGACGGTGCATCACCGATCACCCTGAGCACGCACACGTGAACGCGGAGCACAGAGAAGCAGTCAGAGCTACAGGCTACAGTGAGGCTAAAAACAGAGTTCATATGATGTTTTTTGAAAAAAAACTTTTTATGTTGCGGCTTCAGGACACTACACAACACACACTACGGATGAGCAGTATGGAGATACTTTGTGGATTCAGTTTTGTGTTCTTGGACGTTAGTCTAGGGCGCCGTCTGCCATTAGGCGTGCTAGGCGCTCCCCCTGCTGATCTCCGCAAGAGATGTGAGGACTCTAAAACTTCACCAGGGCCTCCATCGCCATGAGGGTGAGTAGATAATGGCTGAATTTTCATTTTTGGGTGCACTATTCCTTTAAGCATGGCTTGATCGTGACAATTTCAAACACAAGTATGCAAATCGGCTTCACTAAAACTTGCAGGATTCACAGACAAAGCACTTGTCTTTTACTGGCCACATTTTCCCCACAAATACAACATATTAATGTTTTTAGCACAAGTCGATGGCATTTTACATTGTATAAATTAGCCTAGCAGCTAGCGGGCTTTTCCTCTGCTCAAACAAAGCCAGGGACTACAACATTTAACAATGGTAGCGATACAAAATTCAGCTCCATTAAAGCTCACAGGGTTCACCAACAAAACAACTGTCCTGTACTAAACACGTTTCCAAACAAATAAAACATACTAACATTATTAGCACAAGCCTATGGCATTTTACACTGCATAAATAAGCCTAGCGACTGGTGGAGATTTCCTCTACCTATATGAAGCCAGGATAAATCACACACAAGACATAAAGTGCTGTTTTGTGGGAGCTTTTTGGTCTTCACAATTTATTGTTTCTTATCTGTTAAATAAAAGTAAACAATAAGCTGTGGGAAATGGAAGGAAAGGAGGTATGTATCGTTGCAATGTGTAGTTACATTTCTGGGGAGATGCATGTCAGGCTACGGTGTGGGGTACGGCACCGATTCGATGCAGTAGTATAAATCCTGCCATAGTAAGAAGAATGTGTTTACTACCCTTTTGACATAACCTTGTCATAATTTCTCCAAGTGCTGTATTTTTTTCATGTTAAACTGATAAAAACTACAGAATGTATCGACTTCTGTAGGTGGAGCACCTGACTTCACACTTTTAGTACCAAAAGTTGCTTTATTTTAATCATTAATTAAGTAAAACATGTATCACATTGTCAAAGAGGTGATGTTTCTATCCTTAATCCAGTGGAGAGGCTGCTTCTCTAATGATCACTTAAATTCATGCTTGCTTGATTTAGCATAATTATTGTAGGTTCTCTGTCTGTCAGGAGCCTCATAGCAGTGTCCTCTGCCTATTCCCATTCATAGCATGACATGCGACATACCCCTGAAAAAAAAAGTCAGCATGCAATTATTCAGTCCTGTGCTCACAACTGCTGCTACTTTCACTCCCATTTAATCCCAGCATTCACCAGTGCTTTTCAATACCCAATATTTTGCCTCTCAGCACTTTTACCTCAGTTTTTTCACGCTGTAGAGGTAAGCTAATGAAGTCATACAAATGGAAATGACAAGAGCTGCAATAAAAATCACATTACTGGTAAACATACAATTTAATTTTTTTATGCTATATTGTTTTTGTCATTTTGGCTGTTGTTAAAATCTTAAATAATCCACTTTATGTCCAGGTTTCCCAGTGTTTGGGTTGCAGTATCCACAAGGTGGGAATAATAATAATTGGTTTGACTTTGTGTCTGTGCCTGAAAGGCCTCAAGAAGCTCCGCCTGGCCAATAAATGTCAAAATCCATTATAGTCTGAATATGAAAACTAGTACTAATTACCGGATGGAACTCAAGGCCTTTCTGACTTCAAAGCACAATGACCGTTATCTTCAAGAGCATCATCTGATTAAAAAAATTTTTAAATGTAAAAAAAAAATAGCTATCACGTGTTCTCTCAACTGCAGACTCTAAATGTGACAACATGCCATATCGAGTTTACCTGGCAATATCGTATAGATAATGTGGATACAACGTTTCAGATTTCTCCCTGCCAGCTCTAAGCATTATATTATGAGGCTAGAGGAAGCGAGTGTTCTTCAGACTTGACAGCATCGAAAGCTATTTTATAGTCCAGATCTTGAAAGAGACAGAATGAGATGTCACCATCCAGAACAACGAGCCTCCAGGCAGCACATTCCCGGGAAGCTATACAGTCACGTCATTTGACTTGCTTGGAGCGCTGCAGCTCATAATCGAGGTTCCACCTCCACACAGACTATAAATGCCAGCGCTCTGCACCCCTCTGCATCTCACCTGAATGGAGTTGTCAAGTAAATGAATGAGTGAGATAAAGCCTTCTTCGGTGACATCTAATGTTCTCCATCTGAACCACCTTTAGTGTAGTCAATCACTCATTGTCACCTTTTGGATCAGCGCATACTAAGTCAGTAAATTAGAGATGGCATGTCACCTAAACACATGAAAGTAAAGGTGGAGATCAATTAACAATTATTTATTGGATAGAATTTTTCAGTTTTGGTTGGAATAACCTAAATAGAAAAAGGATGCTCTTGAAAGTAGAACTGCATAGTAATTCTTACAGCGTTATTAATGGTTGAATATTAACCATATTTTTGATGATACTACAGTTGCACTTATTAATACATATTTTTATGCAAATAATAGATCAAATCACTATGTGTAATATAAAGGGGGCAGTCATAGTTCCAGTTCCAGCAGGGAGGTGTTAAAGGAGACATTTTATCCAAAAATCTGCAAGCGCTGCTAGTATGTTCCCTAAAAACATAATGGCCGCATGGTGTGCCAAATTTACAAAATCCGTCTGGCCACACCCAGTTGGCGAAGCGCAGGTGCGCTGCACCTCCACCGTGCCCGGTCTGCGAAACTAGAGCCCAATGTGGTTACATTTTGAAATGCCAATGTTGTTGTTCTGCTGCCCCCAAGTGGCCAAAAAAATAAAATAATTTCTACTTCTGCTTTTTAATTTATTTAAATGTCAGACTTTGTCTTAGTCTTTAATTAACAGTGACCAATTACCATAAATTAATACTAAACTTGAGTTGAAGAAAAAACTGTTTCAAAATATCATTGGAGACTCTTTCCAATCCAATCAGCAGAGAAAAACAAAACAAAACAAAAACATTGACATTGTATGTTTCTGAAAACCACAGATGTTCCTTTTGTGCATTATTTTGTAACAGATATGCTGAGACTTTCATCAATGCTGTGATTAACGTGTGGTTAGGTTTAGGCACAAAAAACACTAAGAAACATTAAGAAAAGATCATGTTTTGGCTAACAGTAATGACTTGCTAAAAAGCAACCCTTTTTTGCTTGTTGGTCTCAAATAGTGGTTTGCCGTGGTGTGCAGCTTGATAGGCATAAGTGTGATGCCATTCACCATCCCCACCCCTCTCAGCTCATATGTCACTTTAGAAACTTTGATTTGATACATATGAAACATACCAATATAATGTATTCAGGGTATGCAGAAATATATAATGCCAGTGTTTTCTTCTGGCGACTGGGCTGCTCTTTCCACATTTAAGTAAAACCACAATACCTAGCCTCAAGTGTTTCAGTCGCTAACTAATGAGTTATATGCTGTGTGTAGGATTTTACACTATTTCACAATTATGACAACTATCCATGCAGCAGCATGCATTACATTTCCTCCAACCCGTATTTGGCAAAGCAAATTTGTAATACTTAACTATATTTTGTGAAGGAGATTAGGAATTATTTGTCTTTTGAAGATGATGATAAATAAATAGAGATACTGTGTAAAGTCTGTCTCCACTGGCTGTGCCCAAAAGTAATGAAGTACTAATTGTGAGGTAAACAAAGACCACAAGGAGACAACAAGAGGGAAAAAAAGATCCCATCCACTTGATGATGATGATGATGTCTAACTAGACTAATGGTAATCATGCAGGCCTAATTGGGTGGTTTGAATGAGAGGACCACAGGGAAAAGCTGGGTGAAGGCAGTAAGTGACCCGCCTGCTTCAAATACTGTCAAGATGTCACTGAGCAAAGTGCTTAACCTCCAACGACTCCACTGGAGCAGACTGGGCAGCTTCCCAGTGTGAAGGAGTGTGTCACTGTAAAGACACATTTACTCAACACAGTTTCACTTCTTTGCCTCAATGTACAGTGGCATCCTGTTGTTAGAGCTAATCTTGGGTCGCAAGATTTCCAATGGGCCTGAAGGCAACAAAGGGCCTTTTATCTGTTGTTAATTGGAATGAATGACAGAGGGGTAAGAGACTGACTGAAAAGAGCATGTGAGAAAGACTGACAGATGAATGTTAGTGTGTCGTAATGTCACCCTAATCAGCATAATCAGTTTAATGACCACTATTAGGCAATCCTCCACACATGTCAATCAAACTGTGATGGTGGATACTACAGTGTATTTTCAGTGGAGGACAGGGGTCAGTGTGACACACACAGCCAGCAAACCTATTATAGTGGACAGACTACTTTTCAACACCTACCAGTATTTACCTGGACAGTATACAAAATGCAGGTACGTACTGGTGCTTATTTTTCAAGAATGCTATCATATCATATGTTGCTAATTAATACCAGCAACATGCAACTGTGCATACGCACATTAGCATGCCCTCACATGTCATTTATCATGTTATGTCATGTAGAACAGCTGGAGCCGCTTGTCCAGAGCCGGCCCAAGGCATAAGAGAACTAAGCACCTGCTTAGGGCCCCGTGACCACTAGGGGGGGCCCAAGAGCAATTAACTTCAAAAAAGAAAATAATAATAATAATAATAATTTGGCTAACAATGTCACAACAAAAGACATACCCTTCAGGGGCAGAAAAAAGAAAAAGAAAGAAAGAGGAAGAGGAGAAACAACAACAAGATAAATATATGTTTGCATGTCTTGGTAGTGTTACGTTTGGTGCAACAGAGATTTTGAAAAGTTTCCTCAAATTAGAAAAGTCTCTATTTATTGTTGATATTTCGTTCCAACTATGTTAGCCTGTAATAGCAAATTAGCTAGCTAATGTTAGTTCAAAGCCAGAGAAACTTCTCTTTTAACTGGTAGGTTAGATAGCTTACTATTAGTTGATTCTCGGTGTATATATATAGGCTATATATATATATATATATTCTGTCTCGCTTTTTGGCATCAAAACAACGTTTTTGATAACAACATTTGATAGCAAATGTTTAATAACAACTAACATTAATTACAGACGCGGTGACGTTTGCTAGCGATATGTTTTTGCATTAACGAATTAACTTAGTTAACTTATAGTTTGAGATATGTTGTTTGCTGAAGAGCATAGTAATTTATGTGAGTAAATAAACATATTCCTTTTACATCAGCTCCCTGTTATGCTCATGAGTTATATGAAACTTCCCCAGGAGCACCATATATATTTAATTTCTAGTCAAATTATCTCATTAAGATATACTAATACAACAAGACATAATCATATGACAAGGGACATGTTTTTCATCTTAGATCCATCTCCATCCTCTCCTCCATCCTCTGTGCCCACTGTCCCCTCTGTGTCTGCTACAACCTCAGCTCTACCTGGTAAGTTAACAACAAAACAGCCTTTGTAATTGCTCAGTGTGCTGCAGAACATTCTGAGATGAATCATTTTGTCCAAAAGTATTAATTTAATTTCCCTATATTTTACTGCTTATTCATTTAGAAAATAAGCAGCATAATTTTCAAGTGTAATATGACATCTAACATGGCTAGCTTTTGTTGTTGTTGTTTCTCTGTGCCCACTGTCCCCTCTGTGTCTGCTACAACCTCAGCTCTACCTGCTAAGTTAACAACAAAACAGCTTTTGTAATTGTATTTTATTTATAAACCATTTTTGTTGCCTTGTTTCAGGTGCCACTGTTCATTTACATCATTATTTTAGTATTTGTTTGATTTTTTTTTAAATTTATTTAATACTGTCTGTTTTTGTACATTTGCTGTTGCAGTTTATTTAAAACAAAAAAAATGAAAAAATAAAACAGATTGTGTTTCCAGTAAAGACTGGTTTATTTTTTTACTTTTAGTTGACATTTGGTATCCTACTTAGTACTATATCACTTTGAATATCAAGTGTAAATCAACCCCAGGCTGCTCTTGTAGCTGAATTTGCTACCATTTCAGATTAAAAACCATAGATGGGTAAAACATGCCAAGCTGCTCTTTGAGGTTTTATGTATTGATTCTCTGTGTGACCAGTAGGGGGAGTTGCTGACTTTGCCAAATATTAATTGAAAGATTTTTCTGCAAGTTTGCAAATCTGTTATCTGCTTCCATGGCCTTAATCACTGTGGATTACAATCTAACTACAACAAAAAGTTGGCCGAGTAGAACATGAAATAACTTATAGTAGGTGTGTGAATGATCAATAAACAGTATTATTGGCAGTAATAGATGAGGTCCGAGTTGTGATATTTGTGCATATCAAAAAACCTGTTGATACCCAAGTCTTTAATGTTAAAAACTAGGTATGTTTCTCCCTCTGACCAGAAATGTGGACTTTTCTTTTTGCCGTGCATCTCTACCCAGCCTTGCAAACTGTTTGAAAGTTGGTTCGTGTACAAGGTATCCATGACAACGCACAGAGTCGACGGGAAATAGACAGGAGGCATATGTATCATAAAAGGTGGTAAAAAGTCCAGTTGAGATTTATATTCCAAGACATGACATCAAATCCAGAATATTGCCATATTCATAATAATAATGGAATGTAAACCTAGCCATTGCTGCACTTGTATAGGCTTAGAGGTGCCAGCTTTCAGGAGCAAGTTAAACAGTAAAAAAAACAATGAATACTTACTGTGGTCATATTTAAAGATACTGCAAAATATTGTCAATCAGCACATTCAGAACAAATCAAATCTTAACCCTGTAAAACATGAGCAAATTGGCCCGATTCCTTTCAAGAACACACAACAAAGGCAATGAGCAACTGTTCAAGAAATTACCCAAAAATGAGAAAAACTAAACAATAAAACTCACAAGAAAATGTCCTGACAAATAGTAAAAAATAAAAAATGTAAAAAACAAACCAGGAAAATACCTTGAAAAGGTGCTAAATACATAAATATTTACAGTGTTTTCTTAGTATAATTTAAAGAATACAATTATAATAGTTCTGGGCGTTGTGTTTCGTTTGTTTTTTTGTTTTTATTTTACACCTTTCTTTCTTTCCCTTTTTAGGTTATTCCTCTTGTCACTTTTTACCATTTTCTTGCAATTTGTGGGACATTTCTTGTCAAGTTGCCAGTTGCCTTTTTGGTACATTTTTGAGAGAAACCAAACCACTTTGCTCAGGTTTCAAAGGTTTAAATGCTTAAATGTGAAAGGCGTCTGTATGTCAAAATTTCTCTTTAAATGGTTTGTAAGGCAGGAGATAACTTAACCTGCTTCCACAATAGCTTCCACTTCTATTTGGTGTGGTGATGACAGTATTTCTACACAGGAGTAAAAAAGGTATGGAAAAATGCACATGTAATGACAGAGAGTAGCAGACTGCCTGAATGTGGATGAACTGAGCCATATTGTTGAAATGCACAAAGTTTTCTTAAGACATCTCTGGGTTATGTGCAATGGTTTCACTGGTCTGGCCCACTTAAGATCAAATTGGGCTGTGTGTGTCCCGTGAACTAATATAGGTACGACACCCCTGGTTTACGTGTATTAGTGGATATGAAGTGATTTATTGTAAAATAAGATATGCACCATTAAAGACTCCAAACATTGAAACACTTCATATGGTGGTATATGGATTTTGGACATTTTAGGGTAAGTGGACCTTCACATCAGCTGTGAGTTAAGAGTGCGGCTGAATTTCAATTGATTTACTGATTCTTTTCACAGAGTAAAATTCACTATAATCCTGTACTGCTTGGAAACAGTTTGTTAAAATAATCCTTGCTCAAGGTGCCTTAAAAAGTAACTAGGAAGCTGTGTACAAAATGAGGAGCGGTAAGTTCACTAGCATTAATACAGATCACAAAGGAATCATCTTATAGGCACGTGGATGTCAAATGGTTGGCAAAATTTGTGTTCGCTGGCTCTTGCAAGATTGTTTTTTGCTTATTTGGAAGAAATATAATATTGTTCAATAAGCTAATACAGGTTAATGTCAGCAGCCTCTTGTTGACATTGTGTGAACTTAAATGTTTCTCCAGCCCACAACCATGATTAGTGTTCGATTTCACCACATTTCATCATCAGATGGACTTTGTTCAGTTGTCATGGAGATGACTCAGTAGTCATCACATAATCATGTTCAGAGATGGTCTTATGTCAATGTCCGTTTATGGCAGTTCCAAACCATCAGAATGGGAAAACAAGGGCTACTTTAAGATATGAAAATAGTAAGATGTAAAGGGGAGAAGTAAATACATTCAAAAAACAAAACTGAAGAACAGCAGCAGGTGTGGATGACAAACCTGTCTTCAGTGTGGAGGAGTCAACTAATTTCAAACCCTGAGCCAATGGCGTAGGTTTGATTTTCACATTGGTAGAGACATAGACGTGCTCCATGGCAGTGACCTGTACGTTGATGAATTTTTTATGCCATTTCACGTCATGTGAAACTGATCATTGCTTTATAATGCATATTTAGATATCTACACTAAATACAAGAATGTCTTGGTTAATGTATTCTCTAATGTTATCAGTTACATGAATATACACTGATAACTTCACCACATCTGTCCGTATGTGCTTCCCAGGGTAAACTATAATAATAACAATAACAGTATACTCCGAAGGGGCTTAACTTCAGTACCAGCCTGCGGTCTGCAGTTGGGTTGGTAATAGTGATGCGAATTGATATTGATATCAGGTAAAAACATATATTATGCATGAATCAATATTTTTACTTACCCCTAGTCACAATGCTGAATCTCACTATCAACAGATATCCTTCACGATACAATCTCACCTGTGAGGCTCCTGTCTCTCGTCTATCTCCCCCTGTCTCTCCTCCATTTCCTTCTGTCTCTCTTCCTGCCTCTCCTCCTCCATTATAATACAACTGTGTGCAAAATGTTGCATTTACACCCAATATCTATTACATAAATATGACTCAGTGTTTTTACTGGGAGCAGTGGAGCTCTATTCTCCTAAGTCCCTCCTTCACACACCATGGATGCTGAAGACTGTCACTGAAGGAGCTATTATTTATAGTGTTTACACTTTATTTATTCAGACTGTTTCTATCATGTCATCTCACTACAAACATTAATTTGAACTGTGTCATCACTACATGACATCTATGATTGCTGATGGAGCATGTGAAGTGGAATTTCATGTTCTCTGGCATATAATATTGATCTAGTTGCCAAACTTAGCTCAGCTAGTATTAGCTTGTTAGCATCTCATTAAGGTAAAGGTAAAGTTCCACTAATTATTTAGTAAAGAGTTGCCAAGGAACGCCATTCAGTTAGCCTAACATCAACAGGTGTTGGCAGAAAATACAATTTTTTTTAGTTTATTTACTGAACCAACCGACCAAATTCAACGCACGACCATAAATCAGGCTTCACCGTTCACACTCGGCGCTCCGCTGTGGAGTGCTAAAGCATGATTTATGGTCGTGCGTTGAATCGACGACGTCGCTACGTGGTTGCCGTGACGCTGTCGTGAACCCTTCGAACTTCTCCGTCACTCCGTTTCGTCACGGTGCAATTCACCGCCAGAGCATTAGGAGGCTTCGTTCCTTTCCTGAGTGGTTATCGTCGTCTCTAGTTGATTCTTTGTTTCGCTTCAGGCTTTTCCGGTCACAGAGAAATGAACGAGGACCGCGGACAGACGGCTCCGGCCGCATCCGTATCCGTATTGAACGTTGAGCATAATGGCATATATATAATGAGCCTTAATAACATCTACATCGCAATAGAAGATGTTTAAAGATGGCGGGGATGGCGGAATCTGGAAATACGGAACCGGAAATGCGTTGCTACCAAGCAAACCAATCACAGCCGTGCCGGTCTGCGCTGGGTCTGCGTTGCCTCGACGCGTAGTTACATTTTTGGGGAGGTGCACGTCAGGCTACGCCGGGGGCTACAGCGAGCCTTCTGCGTAGCCCCGTACCCTACAACGTAGCGACGTCGTCGATTCAACGCACGACCATAAATCAGGCTTAACGGTGACGCGCGTCTATGTGTCGTTCCGTCACGAACTGCCGTGAACTGTACGGTGACCACAGGTGATGCGCACCCACAAAGTCAGTGGAGAGAGCGGCGCTGGGGAGGACCAATCACAAAAAAATAACGGTACAGCCAATCGATGAGCAATAGGAGGTTAGAGGTGGGACGTATGGTAGACACCAACAATTGTTAACCCTTTGTGTACCATATTGAGCGGACGCCGACAGCCAGTGTTTATATTGGCAGGGACAATACAGAAAGGGTTGAATATTGGTAGGGACGTGTCCCTACCGTCCCTACCCAATCCTACACCTATGCCCTGAGCGTTGTGTTAATCATGCCTTGAGTTGGATGCAATTACAATGTGCTGTGACAACTTCTCCATGTTTTTAGCCATGACCCACATTTTTAATGGTGTTTCATCAGACCTTTGGGAAGGGTTGACCTAGTAGGTAGAAAAAAGGAGCCTAAGGGGCCATACACATGCTGCGTTTTTGCGCCCTCAAATTCATTGTTTTCAATATAGACACACAGCAGGCACGCTCAAATGCCAGAGCTACGCTGTTGCAGCGTGCAAGCATTCCCAAGTGCCTGTTTGTCAGGGCGCAATGACTGAGATAAATTGAATACAACAGCGTGCAACACGTGTCATGTAACAAGGACCAACCAATCACAGCCGACATATATCTTTTCCTTCCTCTGTAAATATCAATCTGTGATAATCTGCACTCAGGATTTCAGGTTTATAGGCTATGATATGGAACTTGTTGAGGCTGCTTAGCAAAAGGGCTTGCTGCAATATGAAAGACAGTTATACTTAAGCACATTTAAAACAAGACAGCAGTCATGACAGTCGTGGACCAAACTGCAAACAAAATAGTTCTTGACGTCTTGACCGTTGTACACTTTTATCAGATTGCCATGTAAGGTCGTCAACATTACTAACGCTAGGAGGGACGAGGTAATTTGTAATGACGATCATATCCACACTGGGCAAATCAGTCAAGTTGGGGAAAAATCACTTTTCTTAATTTGTATGGATCACATCCAAAAGTTTCAATTTTCTAATGATACCTGCTGCCTACAGGTTCATCCAGCTCTTTTATTTATTCATGATCCTCTTCATCCAATGCACACAGTACATGGATTTATCACTTCCTGCCCTCCATCGGAATTTCAGGCGTCATAATAGTTATGTTATGACAAACAAGCTATTGACCTGGGTTAAATAAAATGGCTGTGTGACGGACTTTAGGGGGCTTTAACTTGCAGTGTTGCATGTGTGTCATCTGCAAATAGAAGTTACATTCTTAGTAACAGTTCTTAGTCCTAGTTATTTGTTTTACCAATTATTTTTTTTTGGGAAATGAAACTGTTGCCTGGAGTATGTTAACAGTCAACATTTGATTACAGTGAAGTTCACATGGATGGTGTATGTGCAAAGCATTGAGTTATCCCAGGTTTAGGCAACAAGTGCACTTTGGTTAAGATAAGGGAGAAAGGTAGTTGAATGTTAAATGTTATTACAGTAATCATGTGCTTCATTTGACTGTTGACTTTTTCCAAGATTAAAAACAGCCCATAATATTTCTCTGACCTTAATGAAATGCTGTAAGTGCCTGAACAGAACCAAAACAACATGAACCATACTTCAGTCGCTGTGAACAGATTTTGTAGAATGAATGAAACATGTACTGACTGAGCATTTTGCAAGTACATTCAGAATGTAAATTTTATGGCTTTGCGGATACAGTACATCCATTAACAATATTTCCTTATTATGTTGATAAAACAACATAATCAGCATGTCATTATGTTTCCAACAAAACATATTTATTGTCGCAACTTGCAGCATATGAACGTAATTACTAGGAGACAAGGTTGGCACTCTGGATTAACAAACATACATAAACTGCCTTTGTGTAAGGCAAACTGATAATTAAATGCTGTCTGTCTTTTTATCCAATTCCTGTCTACCTTTGGAAATGGTTCCTAGAAAACAGTTAATATTTGCTGTAATTGCTGGCTTAATTAGCCTATGATGCTCCAGACAGCAGGATGCTTTCCTTTTGAATGTTCAAAACCCTTTTTCCTGTCCTGCGAACCTTTCAATTACGATTTATATAACAAATGTGCTTTTTATTTTCACTGCCAGTCTGGCATCATAACAGTGATTCACAGACATAGGGACTGCATTTATATAACAGGTGCTTTGCAATCTTTTCAAACACCCTATTATCATGGCGAACTAACATACCTGAATAGCCCATAGATGATATTGCCATTGGTTGTCTTGACAACAAATGAATGCAAAGCGGAAGAAGTTGTATGATTGGCTAGAAAGAAAAAAAAGAAGAAGAGGATAACAAACTCAATACAGCATCAAGCGACAACCAACAGTGGCCCCTGATGAGCTGCAGTGTGCTATACCATTCACAGTGTAATTTACACTTAAGTTGGGAGCCACAGGCCAGATGTGCATGAAATGCATCATGCTGGTGTTCTGGACAGCGAGTTAAACGGTTATCTCTGCCGCTCTGCACTGTGATCCCTCTTGATGACTTCCAGATGGTCATCCTCCATCTTTAAGACTCTCTTTGTCCACAAGGGAAGCCGGGGTAATGAGGTCTTAGTCACCAGCATTAATGAAATATCACCTAGCACACTGAAGGCAAGCAATGCAGCAGGAGGATCTCAACAAGGAAGTCAGCTGGACACCTCGACCTGCTGCATGTGGTGAGGCCCTGAGAATGCCTCTAGAAAAGCTCAGTGATACAAAATGCGCGGTTAAACGTTCATACATTAATCACACACATTCCTCTCAGTGTAGAATTAAGCTCACAATATAATTGGATCTCAAGAGAGCCTGGTGAGAGAAAAAAAAATGCGAATGTGTTTTTGTGCGATTTCCCCATTGTATGCAAGTGATTGCATGTCTAAGTAATTGTGCTGGAGCACTTGCAGATGTGTGGACAGGAAGCACTTGACTTGGGGGTTTGGAGAAAAACAATAATTAAGAGTGAACAAACAGTGGTGATAACAGCTGCAGGAGAAGCACTGTGGTTGAGTGGCTGTGAAGTCAGCTGCTTGTGGTCCGGGAGAGTTTTCCAACTGGCACTGAATCAGAGGACAACGTGCCTGGAGGCCAGCGCTGCGCTCCACCCCTCATCCCCAACACTTACCAAGAGCAAGCATTTGCCATCTTAATCACGATGGGCTCAAGCAATCAATACCAAAGTGGCCCTTAGGTGTTAGACACCCCCAGAGGAAGTGACCATTACTTTCTAATAAAGAGATTGATGCTGGCAAAGTCGTCCTCATCACCCCTTAGCAATGGCTTCCTGACTGCGGGGCATGTCAAGTTCACTTGCGCAGTGACACGTCCTCAGCTTTTAACCCCCCCGGAGACACATTCCATTCAGCAACACCTCGCCACGGAGGCAGCAGCATCTTCACAAACATCTCATTCTGTCCTTTGCCTCTAAATGAGAGCTGTGTGTGGAAGGCAAATGGATTTGAGGCCATATACCATAATGCGACCTATCCATGTAAACAACTAGATGCGGTCACCCAGAGCAGCTTAAAAAAATAAAAAAATAAAACTCGCTGTAGGCGATGGACTCACTAATTCACACAGGTCAAAGCAATATCAGGCATAAATGCACAATGTGAAGAAAGCACTTTATCTTCAGATGTCTTCATAATGTGCAGGGCTGGGGAGCAGCTCAGTAATTATTAATGGCAGTGGTGTGGGCTTGTTTGTTTATTCATCTCAGCATTTTTTTCACGGGGGGAGACACACACTGATACAACAGCTGTTTTAAAAGAGCTGCCTCCCCCACATGCACACACACTTTGGTTCCCTTGAGTAGAGGCACTTTAATAAACACATTTTTTGCTGCTCTATGGCGTTTTTTTCAGTAAAGCTTTATAAAAGTGTCAGCTTAAGGCGGAAAGGTGCACACATCTAATTATTATGTGGTTATATTCCTTTTGTTGACAAAATCAAGCCTGTACGAGTTCTCCTACGGGAATGGAAAAAGGAGCTTACTGTGACTAATAATACATTAACCAAAGAAATATGCAAAGCCTTGTGGCAACCCAAACTTTTGACTTTTTTAAGGCAGAGGATTTTCATGCATATTCAAAAGGAAAATGTTGTTGAAACGTGTGTGAAAATTACTGTAGGAGCTGTGACTCGAAAATATTGCATGCTTTTGGTAATAACAATATCATAAGGCTCTGTGCCAGAATATAGCATATAGAGACAGAAGGGCAGCGCTAATCAATGACATGTTTCATTATGGCCTGCGGATAGCCTGTTAGTATTATTTTTTAAAAATGTGGATTGTACGTCAAAGGATATCTGTCGTTTACAAACACACACACACACACACACATATACAGTGTACACACACATACACGCCATGGGAGGTAGTAACAGCACTGTAACTGTGTTATTTAAACAGGATGGACAGCAAGAGCAGAAGATGAGATCAGCCACAATGCAACATGGATGGTAAATGATTGTTATTGCCATGTTATGCCATTGTTGTTGTTTGGAAAGGGCAACAGACAGGGCAACGGTATGCTGATGCTGTTGTTTTACATGTTCACCCATCACACCTCTTTTGGCTGTATGATGCAGTCTATAATCACACACTGGAGCGGCCTTATCTAAGGGGATTGACTGTGTTTTGGAACCAGCCTCATGTGGCCATTAGAGGAACTGCAGGTTTTGACAATTCCGCATTGGCTTCCATTTTTTATAGCCCTGGAGGTTGCTGCTTGATATATGTAATCCAAAGAGCGGTGGTTGGATCTCTAGCTTTCACAGTCTACATGTCAAAGTGTCCTTGGGCAAGGTGGGAGCACTGACTGTATTAAATAATGGACATAACTGCCTTGTCACCCTTTGGTTTGTGTACTCTCATTTTGAAGCCTCGAGTTTGGCATCTTGGCCATTGCCATACTTAGACCAGAGGCTGGAGCTGTGGAGGAGCGAGGGGTGGATTTGATTGAGGAGTGGAGGACTCTTGGCAGGCAACCTGCCATTCATAGTGGCCACACCCTTAATTATACATAACTGTAAGCCTTAATAACATTTATAAAGGTGAGTTATATAAAAAATCCAACCTCTGTACCGTTGCTATGAATGTTTAAATTAGCTGTAGAGACCACAACAATTTCCAATACCAGGCTGTGAACATGTTTATTTTTGTGGTAAATTTGAACATTTTTACATGGGGGTCGATGGGGATTGACTTGCTTCTAGAGTCAGCCTCAAGTGGCCATTCAAGGAACTGCACTACTGTCACTTTTGTGTTAGCTTCATTTTTCAGCCCCAGAGGTTGCCTCTTGGTTGGGAGCCATAGGGAGCCATGTGTGAGTATACACGAATGATGATCTGATGAGCATGTAGCACCTTGTAAGGTATCCTCGGCCGCCAGTATAAGAATGTGTGTGTGTGTGAATGGGGTGAATTGTACCTGCAGTGTAAAGTGCTTCGAGTGGTCGCCAAGACTAGAAAATATAAATGAGGTCTGTAGACAAGTCAAGGGTTGCAATGTGAGTATGTGAATATGATTATTTCAATGAAGGGTATCCTTATAATTGCTGGGGGGTATCAGTATTTGGACATTTCAAGCTGATTGATACCACTACTGTGATGCCAGCACAGTGTGTGGCTTTTGACCTTGACTACAGTTCACACAATCCAGCGTGTGCTATAAACGCCTTCCTTTCACATGATATATTTGATTGTTTATCTTCCTAGAGCAGCTCACTGAGACACAGGCCGACCTCCCTGGAACCAGCTGCCCAGTCTCAGAAGAAATTATGAACTCCAAATGCAATGTGCCATCAAAAAACACACAAGAAACAAGACAAATAGACCTAAACTGCGTCTTGATACAGTACAGAGTGTGTAATACTTCATTGAAATAGCTTCCTTGTTTACTGTTAGATGATGTAACATCAGCACAGGTAGTCTCATAAAGTCAAGTCAACCACTGACAGCCTAATGGAGTGTCACCATTAAACATATGCAGAGACCGCATGGAGTTCAGTATCTTATATTACAGTGAAACTGGGAGAAAAATCAGAAAATATATAAAATGCAACATCATCCATGCACTGCAAGAGTACTTTCACATTTATGCCCACTGTCCCTTTTACTAATGCTGTGACAGGATCTGCCTCAGCCTGTTATGGCCTTTTTGTGACTGTACTGGTAAAGGTTGATGCGAGCCCAATAAAAATAAGTGGCAGCTTGAGGGCTGCAACACCTACACACCTCTGGGTCAAGGTCATGGATTCATTTTTGTCTCGTGGCTTGGCTCAGCACTCCGAATTGTCTTCTCTGCTCCAGTTTAAACTGTTGCAAAGATATTTTCGGTAGACTAGTGACAACTGGACAAAACATGAACATGTGGACCGAAACAGCAGTGACAAACTCAACAAACCTCTGTGAACACTGGATGTGAAAAGAAAAAGAAGTGCCAAGTGAGAAACTGGGAACGAGATGATAGCAGGAACATGGTGGCTGTGCTAGACCGCACGCACACACACACACACACACACACACACACACACACACACACACACACACACACACACACACACACACACACACACACACAAAACCTGGACACTTCTAGGTTACCCATCAATTCTTCTCTCCTATCTAAAGATGATACAGCTGCTGTGTTACTTGCATCTTGTGCCATGGCAGAGGGGTCATTGAGATTAAATGCCAACCTTAGACCTGCCTCTTAGCTGATGAGACCTGTCAAGGAAGTGGGAGAGTGAGGGATTGTGCTGGAATAGAGGCACAAGTGTGTCAGATCCCCTCAGCCTGCCAACAAATACAATGGCTTTGTAGTGTTGAGTCAGGGCAGATGTTCTTCCTGCATATTAGACTTTTCAGCAATGCTGGACATAGGTGCTCAGCAAGATTAAGTGGTTAATTAGAATCCCAGTTAAGGGGCTTTAAATCAACAAATCTTTAATCAGTAACTATTGGTGCAATATGTTCTCATACCCATTCAATCACATTTGTACCCAGAGATTTTAGTTTTTATCTAAAGCAGCATTAGGCAAGAATCAGTATTTTTTTGCAGTGGTGCCCCTAAAGTTTTAGAGTGGTACACCATTGTCATAACAGCCTGTTCTCACTCCCAACTTAGTAGAAATACTGCTGCTTTGTCAGTGATCTCTGCATCACATACTGCTGCACAGAGGCACCTTTTGCGGTGGTATGATATGCACCACACAGCCGTTATTCCTGATGCTGCTGGCAACAACTGCAGTCGTCAAGTACTACTGCTTTGTGAGTGGATACCATTGTCAGATACAGACAGAGACACTCTTAATGGCAGTATAATATGCACTGGGTGGCAGCTATTTCTGATGCCGCCAGCAAATACTGTAGTTTAAAGAGTGAGAAAATCCACATAGGGTGTGTGGAAGGCAAGGTGGATGGGTCAAACAAACTCTGGACTTTCACCCGAGAGCCCACTGTTCATTTCCCATGTTAGCTTAATGTCAGATCAACAACATCAGTCAGGTTTGCTTCTGTCTTATTTCTGTGGTAATGTTAAAGAGATTTAGATGTAGAGATGTACAGATAGGTTGGCTGCCAATATACTTTCAAAATGACATGAATTATCTTTAGCCAGATAAAAGCTCATGTTCCTTTGTTTATATATCTTCTCTGTAAGGCTATGTGTCACCCTGAAGTAACTAACATAACTTTCTACAGTAAAAACAGATTTTAGATGTTAGGTCAGCACCATGGTCTGTAGTCAGTAGCCTAAGATATACATAGAGTACTTTACTTATCCCCAGGAAGGGGAAAAGGGGACACATACTCAGCAGTCTCTTTTCCGTTGAGACCAGAAGCCTCAATTTCAAACTACAAAACTCTATGAGACAGGGATGAAACCGGTATGGTCACAGCCTCAGCCCCAGACTTACATAAGTAACACAGATGAAGCATTCAGAAAACAAAATGAAAAGCAGTGCCAAACAGCCAAACTAGCTGCCGTAAAGTGTTACACACCCTACCATGACCCTACCCGCTCACCAAAGTTACGTAGTGCAAGAATAGACATTCAAGCTGCACAGTGGGAATGGCAGAGACATCATTCTGCAAATTACATGTCAGTGTACCATCTATATTATTATTAGTAGTTATTTTACAGTTACAACATTGAATAATGTTACTTTAACAAAACTTTTTTTTTTTTTTTTTAAATAAAAAAAATACACACAAAAAACTGCTGCGCATCCTAAGTCAAGGCTTGGGTTTTTTGCTAAACCAAAACACTATAGCCATTTTAATGTGTTTCAAATTCCACACACTATGTTATAAAAGGTTAAGAAATAATATAAATGAATTCAACAGAGGCATAATTTTGATTACATGCTCAGATCTGGGGCACAGTACGAATATATGTTGAGAGGGTCATGCTCCCTCCACAATATTTAAAGACTGTTGTTCCTCCCCCACTTTTTGCTGTGTCAGCCAGCTGTCACCCCATAACTCCCCCTGAACACCCCTAGAAATTATTCTCTTGCTCAGTCAAGCAGTGAAGGGCACTCTGACACCTCCAAGACATTCAGGTAGGGATGCACATATGTAGTGCACTGCTTTACTACGTGTATGTTCGCATATGTGTGTGTGTGTGTGTGTGTGTGTGTATGTGTGTGTGTATTTGTTACTGCCACAATAAAATGGACTGTGTGTTGCTGTAGTTCATCAAGACCAGACAAAGAGTGGTTGCTCTCAACTGGACAATTGATAACACTGGGTCATGTCAATTTAGGGAAAAGTTAAACTGTTATGCATATCCATTGGATATTTTAAATTTGCATCTTGTAAAAATGTTGGTGTTAAATAAAGCTCTAGTCTTATGGCCCGTCCCTATTTGGTCTTGGCTGTGGTTTTTTTTTTAACATTCCACAGCTTCGCCAGCCTTTTGTTGTCCCTGTCCCAGTTCTTTTAAAACATGTTGCAGCCATCAAATTCAGAATGAGTGTATATTTACAAAAAACCCGATAAACTCCATCAGTCTGCCTTGTCTTTGTTATTTATTCAATTGAAAATAGGTTGAAAATAATTTGCAAATCACTGCATTCTGTTGTAATTTATGATCTGTTCTTGTATAATTTTAACATTTTATTTCAGTTTGAATAATTTGATCGAGGTGTGTATGGTGAACACTGGGGCAGAAAGTGCGAATGTTCAACATGAAATATTACGTATATTGATATTTTAAAAAAAACATGAATGATTTGATTAATATTCCTTTTCAGAATAATGAATATGTTTTTTTTGGGCATTGTTTTGTTTTCTTACTTTTTTTATTTTATTTTATTGATTTTCACATTTGGTTGCCCAGCCCTTTCTAAACAGGCATGTTTTAAATGGGATGCACTAGTTGAAAATAACAAAAAGCACTGTTGGAGCTAGGGATGTCCCGATCCAGCTTTTTCACTTCCGATCCGATACCAATATTACAGCCTAAAGTTTTGGCCGATACTGATGCCAATCCAATCCAAGCGCATATTATACATATTCACTTATTTTGCTGTCAGTCATGTTACAAAAGGTTTGATCAAGCGAGATTACTCCAACAAGAACAACTTAATCAGGTTAGTTAAAATGATCCACAACAGTTGGTATGAGAAACTGACCTGTTCATTGTTAACAGGGTTAAATAAACAAACTTTAAACTTGAACATTAACATTAAATAAAAAATATAGCTGGTTTGCTTTGGCTGCTTTGGCCCCTTAATAAATAGAAAATAAATCAACACAACGAATCTTTAAAATGTGTAACACTGAAATTAAAATAGCAGCAAAACTCCACACACGTGTGCTTTGGCCCCCTAATGAATAAAAAATAGATTAACACCACAAGACATTGTTGACATTTAACAAACAATGCAGCCTTCAGTTATTTTAGTAGTGTCAGTGCCAGCCTGGTGCTGCTGTTTCCTGTGTGTCTGCATGCTGGACTCAATGAAAAACAGGATCGGAGTTCTTGGATCAGCATTTTTCCATGCAGTCCAATCCGATGCCGATCCATGTTTTTTGCTAATATCGGGGCCGATACGGATCAGGACATAGTTGTAGCATTTAGAGTCCTGGGCAGTAATTGTGGACTAGTTATTGAATGTAAAGACTGTGTAAGGCTATTGCAGAAAAAAAAAAAAACTTTAAGATTACAACTTTGAAGGTGCACAACCTGAACATCATCGTTCCTTTACTTATTTTTTGCTGCTAACAAAATGTTTACTTTTGGCTGCATAAGATCCTCAAAGACAGGGCAACGTGATCCATGTAAACACATTGGTGAAATATTATTATGATTCAAAATAAAACTGTTATATAATAAATGCTGATACAAGGGGTCATTGACTAGATTTGTCCATGGGCCAGAATGTTTATTTTATTTATTTTTTTTCCCAGAATGTTTCTAAGCAGACGCTGTGAGGGCCAGATAGCTTGCATTTGAGCTATTTTTCCCAATAAAAGCCCATTATAGGTGTAATTCGCTTCCAATCCACTAGGTGGCAGTAATGCTGTATTAACCGCCAATACACACAAGGTTACACAAGAAGAAAAAGAAGCAGAAGGACACCAAGAATTTACTAGGGCAACAAACTGAATGACTGCTGATGCCAGGGCCACACCGCCCGCGGAAGCACTGCGAATAGCCTCGAAGCGAAGCCAGTTTCCTTTCGGCGCCCATGTTAATCGATTGTGTCATCCACACCAGCTGCGCTGCGCCGGGCAGCTCTGTGGCCGGCTCGCGCCCTGCAGCAATCGTTTCAGCGTCTTGTCTATTTTCTGCGCGGGCCGCACGCAAATGTGTCAAGCCGGGAAGGAAGTCAGCTGGTTAGGGAGCGGAAGCGCTTGTCGACCGGCGTGAAGAAATGCGCGTCTGATGTGAACGGAAGTGCTCCGGCTCGCACAAGAATTTCGGTGCGCTGCGCTTCGCAGCACTTCCGCGGGCAGTGTGGCCCTGGTGTGACTCCCTCACACTTTTCCCCGCCCCTATTGAAATTTGATCTTTCGCAGCAGCAGACAGCTGAGCAGAGTGGAGCGGAGCTGCGGAGTCCCTCTGCAGCCTCTGCTGAAAAGCTTTTTTTTTTTCTTTTCTTTTTTTAGTTTATCCGGTTGATGTGAATTAAACTGGGTGGAGCTCTTAAACCGGACCAAACTGGTAAAACCGGAAATCAGCACAAGCCTATAGATAGCATGTATAATGTTTATCATGTTCAGCATTCACCATGCTTTGTGAGGACCTTGACCTTTGACCTTCAACCAACAAAATCTGATCATCTTATTCTATTATCTTATTCTCTCAAGGTCTTCTTGAGCTTGTGTTCACAAGGATGAGAATGCAAGGTGACACTGACCTCTGACCACCGAAATCTAATCAGCTCATCATTGAGGTAAGGCATTCGTGCGATATCATTTTAATGAGAATGAGACAGATACAAGGATGAATATTTACCTTGACCTATGACCACCAAAATCTAATCACTTTATCGCTGAGTCCAAGTGAACGTTTTTGCCAAATTTGAAAAAAAAAAAAAATCCCTCATGGCCTTGACCTTTGACCTATGACCACCAAAATCGAATCAGTTCATTGTTTAGTTCATGGGGACGTTTGTGCTAAATTTGAAGAAATTACCTCAAGGTGTTTGTGAGATATTGCCTTCACAATATAATGGGACAGACGGAAGGACATGCGTATGTACCGAAGACGGACGGACACCCCAAAAACGTAATGGCTCCGGCTCTGCTGGCTTTTGTCGGCACGAAGGCAGAAAAATAATCAACGGCTCTCAAAGCAAAAAAAAAAGGTATAAAAGAAAATTAAAGATACATCAAAACAACGAGTCAGTTCAAATGCTTTTATTTGATTTGACTCTATTTGATCATATTGAAGTAGGTGGGGAACCAGAGCATCAAATTTTTAAGCTGTTACTGCCATACACTGTAGAAGGCTAATGTTAAATACATCCAAATGGCTTCAGATTCTCTATGACAATGTGTGTTAATTTTGTTAATAGCCTACATGCAGTGATGAACAACAACATCTCCAGGCTGCTAATAAGGACAAACAGTGGAGTTTATGTCTGGCTTGTGTTATTAGCGTCCTGCTGGGGCCTCTTCATGGTTCCAGATCATGTGCTTGATTTAGCAGTGACTGATAACTGATGACCACTTGAAGGCAAATAAGTGGTGAATAGAACTTTTAAACATTCATTACAAGGTTTTAGGATTTCTTACTGTCATTATACAATACAGGGCTGCGCAATGAACTGAAGCTGTAGCACCCTCCATGCTTGAGGTATTCAAAATATTTAAGATAGAATAGAAACAATAATTAATCAGTATGTGTGTGTATGTGTGTGTGTGTATTTGTGTCACCAAAGTCATTCGGATTCATCCCCTGAAGACCAAGACAGACCAGTATTGCCACCCATAATACCAATAATTGTTTGATATAGGTTTGCTGATTGGTTTTCTATGCTTGCAATTGTATCATTATCTCATTCAATCAGTTGCAACCCCAAGCTTAAGCTTTCTTTTCTGAAATTTATGGGTAAAAATAATCTCTTCTATAATGCTGTTCCTTATATACAGACTGATCATCAGATGCATATTTCTAAACTATATTACGAAACAACCTTCAAATTAAAACCTGCAACATTATTTGTGCATATGACTCCCCATCTTCCTTGACATTTAGATTCTAAAATTGAAAGTGCAGTTTTATTGCTACCAGATGTTATCAATGGAGCCAAAACAAGAGAAAGGGCAGCGCCTGGATTGGTGACATTTTCTTTCAAGCTAGCCAAAGTTGATTAAAGAATGGCCCATTTCCTGTTGATAGCACTGTCGTAAAAAAATATACAAGAGATGTGCTCTGTGTAATTGAATTAGCACCCACAAAACAAATCTGTTTTATGATTTCTGTCACACCTAAAGCTGTTTCTATACTGCATACAAATGAACTTTCTCTAAAATATAGTACAAATGAAAGCAATCCAATAATGTTTTAACTACAATTACATTTATAGCACCATAGATAGATAGATAGATAGATAGATAGATAGGTCCCATTTATCAGCATTTTTATCTCCTCCAGGTATAAGCCTAGAG
This sequence comes from Epinephelus awoara, assembly GCA_035609425.1. Lineage (NCBI taxonomy): Eukaryota > Metazoa > Chordata > Actinopteri > Perciformes > Serranidae > Epinephelus > Epinephelus awoara. The sequence continues at coordinate 7,077,678 of CM069304.1, forward strand.
GGGAATCATGATCATGTGCTTGGTTCTGTGTGTAGGTATGCGTGTGTGTGTGTGTGTGTGTGTGTGTGTGAGTGAGAGAGAGAGAGAGAGAGAGAGAGAGAGAGAGAGAGAGAGAGAGAGAGAGAGTATTCATCTGTCTACAGCTAATCTCACAAACTACTGAACCAATCAGCCTCATATTTTGTGTGCACATTTATGACTGTGACCTTGAGTGTGTTGAAAGGCACCATTTAATAAAATGTATTCTTATTCTTATACTTATTCTCACTTATTCTTATTCTTTTTCCAACTGTATGCTTGAGGACTATGCTTAAGGGTGATTAACACATTTTGAAAATCCTGAAAAAAAAAAATTGTCGTAGTTTTCATAAACAAAATGGTCCACCTGTGACCTGGTTTTGTTGTGTCCACTGCATGGTGACATACCACAGCAGGAGTGTTTAACTTGCAAATTTTGTTGATTTGGTGACTTTTTCCTTGATATCTGTGCTTCTGCCCTGGGTAAGAAAGAAGGGTATATAATTAATAGGTTTCTAATTCTGTATGTTTTAATTGTGTTTATTGTTGTTATTTCCTAATTTGTTGTGCTGTAGCCCACAGACAGTTATTACTGTTCAAAGTCCAGTTATAAATGACATGATTTAAGATTTGTGGCTGTGTTTTGGTCATTAAAAATGCATTCGTCCTCATAATTATATCACATCTATGTTTCACAAATAGTGCCTGCTAGCAGGGCGACATGATCTGCTGTGTGACGCATAGCAGCTCCATCAAGAATAGACGTGGCATGTATTTTGAGGCATGCTTGATCAGCCTGGACGGCCGCCTGGTGGACATCTGCACTCTACTGAGTACATTTTTTAATTTTTTTTTTTATTTACATATTTCTTATTTTTCAATTTTCTTTCTCTATATTGTGTTATATATTGTAGTATATGCACATATTTTTATGAACAGCTTATAATTTCTATATGTGTGCTATAAGAGCAACTGTATAAATGACCCAATTTCCCTACAGGGTTCAATGAAACATGTCTGATTCTGATGGATTTTTTTCTAGATAAGCAATTTTATAAACAACTACTGAAGAGGTCAAGGCTGAGAGTCACAGCACCCAGACAATACTCCTACACCCCTGGTACACTTAGATAAGTGTCAGAAAATAAATAAGAGCCAGCAGAGTATAGACTGCAGGTTTTTTACTGAAAAGATCAACAAAACAGGCCACCTGATACACTGTCACTGCTGATTGACTTCTCTATTTTTGACAAACTATAGTGGTGTACGGCAGCTATCTTCATGCTTTTAGCCCCTTAAATGTTTTCATTTTAGTCATCTTTAATGGGCTCTAAATTTATCTGTGCTGTGTTGTGGTGTCCTTGGGTGTTCACACACCATCTGCGTGAAACAACATAGTCTGCTTCAAATGACATTTCAGTCAAAAAAAAAAGAAAAAAAGAAAAAGGAAATCAACACCAGCTTATCCAACTGTTATACCTCTACACCTTCACAGCTTAAATTTATTTTCTTAACAAGGCAACCGTAAACATGCCATACCCTTATTATGATGCATTCCCCCTCGGGGCGAGGCAGTAACAAATGTTATCTTTAACCCATAACTCTAGTGCCCCTGTCAGGTGGTTCAGTGCCATTTTGTGGAAATCCAGACTGGTGATTTCTAAGATAGTGCTCTTGACATAGGAATATATGTATGAATAAACAAATAAAGGAATGTTGTAGATCTTACTGTCCGCCAAGACTGTTTTCTAATTTTGAAAGTGTCACAGAACAGTAGGCAGTCAGGCATCCTTCTTGTTGTAGTTGGGCTAAATTGAAAAGCATTATTAGTCTAAGAAATAGTGAGATAGTGTGTGGCAAATATGTATGTACAAATTAAAAAATCATTTACAGTGAAGGCCCACCAATTTCATTGTGACCGCTTGAACTAACCAACATCATTGAATTAGATTTTTAACAGGGTACATGCCTGTGCAAGGAGACATTTCTCAAGCTCCAATGTATAATGGGTCTCATTCATGAAAAGTGAATAAATCTGTGTGTAGATTTGCACATTGCCTACTCTACTAAAAACCTCATGAATCATGAATGCCAATCCATTGTGAAGTGACAGTGAATAGCCAAGGTGAATCCAGTTGACCTGTCAGTCATGGCGCAAAGAAAGAAAGAGAGAGAAAGAAAAAATAATTTTTCTGAAGTGGAGATTGAAATAATTTTGGGTGACGTGGACTTAAGAAAAAACATTTTATTTTCTTCAGTTAGTAGTGGTGTGACAGGGACAGGCAAAGCTAAGGCCTGGAGGGAGGTAACAGATGCTGTTAATGTTGTCTCCGTAGTACAAAGAACCATGTCAGAGGTGAAGCGTAAATGCCTTGATATGAAACTGGAGGCAAAGAAACGCATAAGCACACACACAAAAATACAGCGGTCACCAAACAAACAGAAGATTCATTTGTGGGGTTCTGAATGAAGTGGGAACGGGAAACCAGATATGTTTTGTGCATAATGGATAAACTCTTTTATTTTAACAAATGATACGGATAACATATAGCCTACAGCAGTTTTGTTTGCATCGTCTTCAAATTATTTGAATCTTAATAGCCTAAAGTAAACAACGTAAATTAAACAGTTTTCAAATCAGATTTATTCATTCGAATGATCAAAAAGCCACAAAAAAAAAACAAAAACGTGTTGTCTCAAATAATTCTTTCAGCTGGCGCGTGCTCTTTCGTGGCTCCACCACGCTGCTCCTGCTGCCCCTGCTGAACCCAGGCACCGAGGCCGAAGAGGCTGTGATCCGGCTGTCCTTATGGATATTGTTATTATCATCATTCAACATGTAGAAAGAACGTGTAATCTATTGAGTCGATTTACATAGATAATTCACAATCATGAACCTAATCTGGATCTTAAAAAATCCTGCTAATTGCCAAATAATTTAACTAAATGTGTTCTATTTTTAATATTTTGTCATGTTTAGATTACGTGTTTCAAAGGCATCTGTGTATTGTGTACATAACAGAGCGCAATACGAGTTAAAATTGTAATTTCCAATACTGAAAAGCAATATTTATGTGTTATACTAAATTTACACAAGCACTATGAGTGGTCAGGAGCAGGAGTAGATTTTTTTAGTAGCTACGAAAAGATCGAAGCTACTAAAATATTGATGAATGTGACATGCACGTAAATTTCCATCTGCGAACTGTTTACACACAAATTCCTTCTGCTCACGTTTCATAAATGAGACCCAATGCCTTTAATAGAAACTGGTACCACTTTGTTTGCCCCATTGAGACATTCCCTCCATCACATGCGTTCTAAAGGTCATGTCAGATGAGTTCATATTAGCTCACAGATGAAGATGAGTAATGGAGCTGCTGGAGCTAAAATGTTGTCTGTTTCAATAATAATGTAGAGCAACTGTTTATTAATTCATTATTATTTAAAACACAGACCAAACAATAAAAAATTCAATATAATCCACAACGGTTGATTCTGTTCCTATTGGACAGTTTTACAGCACATTACTTACAATGCTGATCATCAGTCTGTGCAGGAAGCCTTTATCTAACACAGCAGGCAGTCAGGGCATGGAGGTCGGGGGTGTTGGCACAGCTGACAGCTGACGTCAGTATAGGATATGCCACAGATAAGGCAACCCAGTCTCACTCCGAAGTTGTCAAATACCAGCGCTTGGTCATTGACATCTGGCATCAGACACCAACAAAGTTCCATTTTCTTTTCACTCTGTTGTCATATACACACAAATACATGCACAAATAAGACCTGTACATACATTAAATGGAGAGATGTCAGAGTGAGGGGGCTGCCCATGGACAGGCACCCTGAGCAGTTGGGAGTTTGGTGTCTTGCTTGAGGGCACCTCCGCAGTGCCCAGGAGGTGAAAGGGCAAATCTCCAGCTACCAGCCCGAACTCCACACTTGACTGAGCTACTTGACTGAGCTACTGTCGTGAAGGCAAAACAACATCACTTGTACCAACGGAGTGCATTTATTTTAAGAGACTGTATACAAACTGTACATTTCCTGTGAAAACGGAAATGTATTTTTTAAACAGACAACGCATGTAACAGGCTGAAGTTGACACAGTGTCCCAGAACGTCAACAACCAACACACCCAGGGCGCCTTACATGTCATATCTCAGCCTGGGAAGTTTATGATTAGACGTAAATATGTGGCGAAGTCAGAGTGAGAGTGTGTTGAATAAGGACGTCATAACACCAGAAATGTAGTAGATGGATTGAGTACCAGTGAAATTCTGGGATTCTTGATACAATTCAGTTCAATGGCAAAAAAACCCAAAACCAAAACAATAAATTCAAATAATATTTTTTTATAACTCATAATTAACTTAGCCTCATTAACTGGCCATACTATTTATGCATTTAAGCATATGAGGGCATATTCTCATGTGGTTATTGCGTAATTACAATTTTGCCATTTGTTTTACACTAATAAGTATGCAAGCAAAGTGTTACCAAATGGAGAATACCACAGATGGACAATAACACAGATGGCAAAAGATAGACAGTCCAACTAATTTTATTCTGGTGGAGAGAAAAATAAATTAACAAGAACTCAACTGTGCTGTGTTTTTTCTAATAACTCTTCTAATAACAACCCTGGACACTTACAGGCTTTTATTTATCTATCTTGCGTCACCACAATTTGGTGAAATTGTCCGTAATTATTAGCTTGCAGTAACTTCCTGTGGATTTGAAGGCAACTTGGTGGCCTTAAATTATGTGGTAGAAAATGTTCTGCGGCAAAATGCCACAGCAACGACTTCTCTTTAACTCTCTCCCTAATCACGGAGACCCTCAACAGTGAAGCAGGAAAATGCTCCGCTTTTGCAAGCACTAACTATAACATTTGCAGCTTCCACTTAAAAAAAAAAGGATCGTCATCAAAGATGTTCTCCGGGACAATTTGGAAACAAAAGATATCTCACAATTATCGCTCCCTAAACAAAGTCTGACAACAGTAAGTGTTTTGTTTCATTTGCATCCCCTCTCTGGCTGTCTTTTTACCCTTTACAGGCATGCAATCCCCTCCATCCACACAATCCCAAACAATTACAGTTACAATGAAGGAGGGAGAAAACAAGTTGGAGAGAAAACAAAGTGAAGCAGCCAATTTGATTGAAATCCACTGTACACATTATTGTGATGCATGTACAACACCAGCTCCTTTTTTTTCTTAATAACACCACAGATTTGCAGGGAAATGCCAAAATGCCATTCACTCAGGGTGTGCAGGAGGATGAGTACATTCCTAACTGCTGTAATTTCATTTTATCTGATTGCTATAGGCTACATATAGAGAATAGGCTAACCCCATGATGGAACAGCATAATGACTGCATCCTGTGATTGGCAGTTAGTACTGTAAAACACAGACATCAGCCCAGGAACATCCTTACAAACAGTGTGAGACCCGAAAAAAAGGACAGATATGCATGTAGGGCTGATAAACTGGGGGAACTTTTACTACAGCATGTAATTAAATTCTTCCAGTGCAAAATAAAGATAAGGATTCCATTAGCCCCTTAAAACATTCTGGGATAATGAATTTTTGTGGTTGATGGAGCACCTCATGTGGGACAGGTGGAATTTACTCCCGGGCTAGACTCGGCAGTGCAGCAGGCAGGCAGGCAGGCAGGCAGGCAGGCACTGCACCCAACCACAGGAGCCAGCGACGACATTTGATGCACCATTGGCACCAGAGGCAAATGAGATTACGGCACGGGGAATGGAATTGACTCTCTCCTTGACAGATTTACAGATCCCCACTGGATAGAATACAGGCGAAAAGGCTGTAAAACCCATCATCTGTGGGGTGAATTACACACGGCTTGGAACAACTTGTTTGGTTTAGGAAATCCACATACCAGCCTCTTTTGATTTATTCGCACCCCCTTCCTCCTCACCCACCTCACCCACCCACCCACCCACCTCCTTACTCCTCACCCATCTTGGAGGAAGTATGCATGGGTGGTAGTGTTTTGCTACAGCTGTGAATCAGGGATCTCATCTTTTCATCAGTTTGTTAAATCGCTGCACGGCGCCGTCCTTGGCCTTTGATCTATTTGCTGCCTGCAATAGAATAATTCCACGCTGTATTAATAACTGTACATCACAAGACTTGTAAGACCATCGATTTCTTTGTTGGCAAACAGATACAATCTGAATATGAGCAGCGAAGATCGCTGGTGTCTCTCTGTCCCTAAGCAATAACATGTGGAGGTCAAATAAAGCTGCGCAGTCGATTCCACAATAAAAGTCTCTTCACTCCACTCTGGGAATTCTGAGACAAACTATAAAGACCCAATATTAAATATTTAACCACCTCTCACCTCATGTTGCCATCAACCCATCACCTTGATCTGTGCTATATTAATACACACACCCACACTGCTGGAGTCTGTGTATTACTGTAAAAGCAGCTAATGTGTGTCTGAGGAGAATATGATGCTCCAAAAATCTAGTCTGCACCCTCAGCCAGGCAGAACCGAACAATTCCAATCTCACTTTTCTCTCAGCAGTGAGCTCCACCCAAATTATTTCAGCTGCACTCACAGCCCAGTCAGTGCAGATCATAAACCGTCAACATGTTGTATACAGTAACAGATGTGTGGTTATGGGATAATGTGCCTTTGACGAGCTCAGACGCATTCTTAACACAATTGCTAAAAAAAAAAATGCTTCTGCAAAACATGGATTCGGTACATTTGCATGTTTTAATGTAGCAGATACATTAATACTTTATGTTTTAACAACACTGTGGTTAATATGTGGTCAGGGTCAGGCACAAAAACTACTAAAAAAATCCATTTTCATTATCCTGGCAGGAAACCCCTTTCTGTGTCAGCATTTTGACAGAAAATCTTGCAATGTTTCAATAAAAAACAACCACTTTTGGTGCTATTATCCCAACAGGAAATGCAACAAGGTTTGATAAAAAAAAAACACCCACTTTTCATGCCTCTATCCCAAGAGGAAACCCAGCGCTGTCTCCATGATTTACATCTGCTTTTTGTGCCACAATACCAGCAGGAAATGCTGCAATGTCTAGTTAAACAACCCTAGCTTTTCATGCAGCAACGTTTTAATGGAAAAAAAGAAAATGCAACAATGTATTGATTAAAAAAACAACCACTTTTTATGCCACCGTCCTGGCAGGAAATGCAGCAGTGTGTCAGCTAAAAACAACCACTTTTCATGCCACTATCCCAACAAAATTCAGAAATGTCTTGGCAGAAAAAATGACAATGATTGGTAAATCCCAGCTTGTTTGTTTGTGTTGAACAGTGGTCTGCAGCTTGGCAGGCATCTTGCTTTGATGACACGCCATGCATTATACCCTCAAACCCTGAGGACACAGTCAGCTCATATACTACATCACTTAAGAAACGTTGATATGATACACATAAAATGTGCAGATGTAATGTATTCATGGTTTGCAGAAACATACTGTGCCAACATTTTTTTCAGATGACTGGGCTGTGCATTTTCTGATCATCAGATCTACGTTAGAACTGGCTTGCTGGGAGAAAAACACTGATCTCAAAGCTATGCCACCCTATAAAAATCAGAAATTATGCAAAGCGTTGTTTGTGACAGTGTGAAGCATGTTTATTACCTTGATCATCTGATAAAAGTAGTAAAAAATAGTCCTATTAATTAAATTAACTGAGCAAAATGTGGCAGAAAACTCCATCATAAAACATCCAGGAGACACCCAGGAGTGTATTATTCATGACATTGATTAAAAAATGTTTCACCTCGGTTTGATCAAGCAAACTGAATGCTTAAACGAGTGTGAGGCTTTTCATCAAAGGTAGTGGAAGGGGGGCACAGAGGAAGCAGCAGCAGTAATCGACAAAACAATGACAGAATGTTGTCATTGTCAATGACTATGGGATTCATTATAATTCACAGAATGCATAATTCATATGCATATGCTCATTACAATTATATTCCAATCAAATACCATTGATTCAGGATATTTCCAACAAAGGTCCACATGCTCTCTGAAATGTTGTTTTGCCTAAACAAATTTCAGATGTAAAAGAGCTTTTTTTTTTTGTATTAATCATGGAACAAAATCAACTAATTAAATACTGTAATGAGCCTTTCTGCATGCCCACAAGTTGGAATTGGAACAACTTAAAAATCTATAATTTTAAGTAAGTATAATACTCTTAGATAGTAATTTTTAATCATAGTTAGATTTTCATACTAGTCTGGACTTGATCTGACTAAGTATTGGATTATCTAGTACTAGGTATAAAAGACGGATTAAATTTAAAGGTCCAGTGTTGGACACAGGGGGATGGCAGAAATTAAATATAATATGAAAAGTATGGTTTCTTTAATGTATAATCACCTGAAAAATACATAAGAGTTGTGTTTTGGTTTCCTTTGAATGAGCCATTTATATCTACATAGGGAGCCAGCCTTCATCCAGGCAGCCTGCCATGTTGCACTGCCATGTTTCAGTAGCTCAGAATGAGAAACACTGGCTTTAGATAGGGTCATTTGCTTTAAGTGTTTTCATGTTTTCATGTTTCATGTCAGCCACTGTAGTTAGCAGCCCCTCTGCATTGAGAGTGTCAGAGAAACATTGGCTTTTTAATGTAAAAATATTGTAACATACTGTAACACTGTAATTTTAAGTAAATATCACATGTCTTATCATAATTGAAAAAAAATGTATCTTGTTAGTGGTTATTTTTAGCCAGATTCAAGAGAAATGTCCATCATTCTCCTTTATGTTTTAACACTTATTATAAACTCTGGACTCTCAAGACAAACTAAATATATAAATAAATAAAACAGTAATAATAATAAATTCTAATTTAAGTTTGACTCTTCTGGCTCACATGGGGTCGTAGAAACTAGGTCTTTCGACAGAGTGTCTTTTTGTATTATTGTTTTTCCAGTTTCTGCCATTCAATAACAATAGTTCATCTACTGATTTGCATTCTGTTCAGTTATCCAATGAACAAAACTTGACAGTCTCAGAGTGGTCCTTGGGCCTAACATCCTTTGGTCATAAACCAACGCATTGGATTAACACCAATTCTGCCCCGGCAAGAATGCCAAATAAAAAAACCAAAGCCATACAAATTTATCTTCTAAGAATATCTGTACTAAATGTCATGGCAATCCACCCAATAGTTGTTGAGATATTTTAGCTTGGATAAAAAAAAGGATCGTCTGACTGGCTGACTGGGTACAATGGCTACAGCTCAGTGGTCAGTATCTGCCATGGTCCCTGGTTTTCAACTTGCAACGACCAAAATAAATGGTTCAACTTAAAAGAAGAATAAGGTAAAAAATTTGCATGCTTATTCTTTTTAAGTAGTTCCAACTCTGGCATTATTGAATAAATCATATGAGCCTTTTATAATCTTAGAAACTCAGTTAGTTCAGCACAACCAACGTGATTTACTTAACTCGAAAAACTTTGTAAAGAAGAACCACCTTAATATTTTTACAAAAGTTGTGCTGATATTTAGTGCTCAAATTATTTTATTTAAGATATTCTCACCCATGTTTTTCAATTCCACCCTACTCAATGTTTTTAATTTTGGCCACCTTCTTAAAATAAGTTGTCAACTGACTAAAACACTTGAGAGAGACAAATGTATTTTTTTCATGCTGAAAATCTTGTTTGTTTTGAGCATTATCCCCAAACCCCATGTTTTATTTTTCAAGCTTCTAATTTGAAGTTCTTAAAATAAATGTCAGCTGACAAAAAACAAACAAAAAAACACACTAATGCAACAAACAAATTACAAACATATTTTTTGGAATGCTGAAAAGTTCTTTATCAAAGGCATTACCCACTAACCCCATGAATCATTTTCTAAAGAACATGCTAAAAACTGATTCAACTTTAAAAAGTTAAGGTAACAATCTGCATGTATTTTTAACACACTTTTTTTTTTAACCCTTTTAAAAAAACAAACAAAAAAAACTTGATTTGCTTTGACCTTGAAAAGCTCAATTAAGTTGAAGCAACTTAACATTCATTCAGAAGTTGTGGTGATATTTAGTGGTCATAATAGTTTATTTAAGATGTGTTTTTTTTTATTTTTTTTACTTATTCTTTGAAGTCAATCCCACTCAAAATGTCGAAACATGTCTTTTTCAGTGTCAACTGATTAAAATACTCTAATGTAACACACACACACGTATATATTTTAATGCTAAAAAAAAGTGTTTTATTTTAGGCATTATCCAGTCACCCCATGAATCATGTTAGAGTGCATACAGGAGTTCTCAAGGAACAAGAATAGCACTAATTTACTTAAAGTACTTTGATCTGACTTTAAGTAATTTATTTTTGAGTATTAATTGGCCTTGACTTAAATTAACCTCACTTAGCAAAAAATTCCTTGAAATGAGCCTTTCCTCAAGACTTAGGGAAGGTGGACAGCCTTGAAGAAATCCAGGCAAACGAACTGCACTGGCAGCCAAATTTGCTTAATTTAACCATAAAAATGTGCATATCTATAATTTTTTCCTCTAATTTAACAGGGCATTGTAGTGTCAAATTAAACATACAGAAATACTGTAGGGTTTTTAGTGCATTTCACTCAGCTCAGATATGTTTCAGCGACCTGACCGGCCTGATTCTTTATACCAAAGGAAAGCAGAGTGCTGAGATCCAGTAATGGTGAGACTAGTTTCTCTGCGGAGAGTTTGCTCAAGCTGTTACAGTTCACGCTAGAGCCGTTGCTCCTCTCTTCTGCAGTCTCTTAATAGTCTTCACATCACTGCCTGAAAATAGTGAGGGCAGCCAAGTCTACATTTTCATAGTGTCGTCTAATGTGGCAGTGTGTCTTTTCTGCATCTGTTTTTTTTCCCTTAACTTTCTTCATCTGTCCTTAAACCATTGTGCTTCATCGAAGATATTTTCCTTCTATCTCAAAGAGGACTTTACTTCTGAGGTCAGAGATTTTCTCTTTATATTCTCCAAAGAGGTGGTTGTTGTAAGTGATATTCAGTCCTTCCAGCAGCTGCTATTGCCACATATTCTAACAGATTTAACTCCATTTACAGTGCAGGAACAATTGTCTTCGGGCTTTGTAGCGGCTGAATAGACCCCCACCTCAGCAATCATAACACTTGTTTACAGTGATCATATGAACAATGTTTAAGTGCTTTTTAAAATGCCATTAGTGGCCACTTCAAACTAAAAAAAACACCTCATACCTGTGACAACACTAAGGTATAATTGAACATTTCTCATGAAAGCATGATAAAGGAAAGTTTTCTGTTCGCACGGGTTCAAAGCACAGAAATAAGAAAAGTGAAGACGTCAAGGTTTGTGCTTACCAGCAGACAACAAAAGGCACAATGCATCTCTCAATGCTTTCAAAATGTAAAGTGCTTTTAAAGTACCTTCCTGCGGTTAAACAAACACATAATTACTAGCCTGGTACATCAACAGAGCTGCTACCAATTTCCTGTCATTACTTCATTGATCCAGGGCTCTCTAGCTGAACATGAACTTAACATTTTGCCTCCACTCCTGAATTGATCTGAACCACAGAGCTGTCAGCTGTTGGCAATCACCTTTCATCTGAAGGCATTTACGCATCAACAATATACCCCACCACCACCCCATGATAATGGTGCTGATAATTGCTCACCTGTATCAAAGCACAATAACCTTTTTAAAACTGAAAGCTCTGAGTAAAATAAGCAGATGCTACATAAAAACAAGGTTTGCACTGACTGGGGAAATGGACACTATGCTCTCAGACAGCAGTCTTGGTAGATGGAGTTCTGCATTGCACTCTTACAGTGAAAAGTGCTAAGAACTATTAAAGCTTATTCTCGCCATTGTTAAAACTGCATTTCATGGTGGGAGAGTTGTGGACTTGAGTCATATGACTTGGACTTGATTGACAAAATCAAAAAAAAGACTTGCAACTCGACTTTGACTTTACCATTAGTGACTCATGATTTCAGGTGATGCTTACAATACACTTTGTTGGAATAAACACAACAACCTCCAAAGAAGTTGCAGCAGAGAACTTTGTAAAACAAATATGTTAATGAGCACCATTTGATGAAAAATATATAAAAGACAAATTTGTTCACCAACATAAACTATGTGGTGATCAATAAAAAACAAAATGCAGTATGCAAAACATGCAGGTCGGCAGACGAAGACACAATTTCAATTCAACTTGTTTCACAAATTAGTCTACAAATTCTCAAAAATTGTAAATATAATTTCTTGTTTAGGTTGTTTAGGACTCGAAACTCAAAGTTTAGGACTTGAGACTTGACTTTGGACTGGTCAGGCTTGACTTGGGACTTACAATACAATACATTTGCAACCCAAGTTGACACATATCACCACTTTGTCAGTGGCCTTTCTTGTCTACATAATATGCGCATGGTATCCTTGTTCGAGAAAGCTGCTACCAATACCAGGACGTCAACAAAAACACGTGGTAAAGTTTAGAAAAAGCTCATGGTTTGTCTCTATATTCATATAGGAAGCGAACACCAGGCTCCTAAGTGAAATTCTGGGGTGTGTTGGACCCATCCACCACCCACCCCAGTGTTTCCTCTAGGATTTTTTTCAGCAGTTAATCAATAAGTGCTTAACATAGGGGGGGATCAAAATAAAATAAATAAATAAAATAAAAATCAACCAGCCACCCTCCTCCCCTGACAAGTCCCTTCATAAGTAAAGAACAGTCCCTAAAGTGTGGTGAGGTTTGTGGGCCGTAACCTGCCACAGTGAGAGAAACACCGGCCGCAAATGTAAGCGTCACGTCAGTGTAGCGTCGCGGCGTATTCATCTGGGCTCCACTGACTGCGTACAGAAGCGACACATAGAGAAGCCAGCGGGGTTGTTTACCGTTTGCCGAGCCGAGAGGCTGCGTGAAATGTTAAAGCATTTCCCAAGTTATTACATATATTTGAGTTATCAACAAGTTTACTGTACTGTTTGTCATCTACTCACTTTCAAATGTCTGCCATGGACATTTACACAACGTCACAGATAAACATGGGTCCTCTGATAATGGTTTATTCATTTAAAAACACACTGTGCTCGTTTAGCACACTATTTCATGTAGTTTTTATCTGCTGGAGGGTCGCGTAGGGGAGCGTAGCACGACAAAAATAGAAGAGCCTCCTAAAATAGAGAGTTTTCGCGCGACAGACGGTGGTTGTTGCGCCGCTCCCGTTGCCGGTGCAGCCGCTGTAATTGATTAACAGGGGGGCGAGCTGCTACGGGACTCGTGCTGCAGACGTGTCGCGCCGCTGACGTGTCCGGTGGAACCCGGGCGAAAGCTGATCGGCTCATTTCTCCTCTGATACGCCACATACTGTGTGCCGCCATGGCTCGGCTGTTCAGGTACTACTGGGCAGTCAATGACAACAAGTTATTCACCTGGAGCCAGACTTCTCCTCGGCGGTAAGCCGTTATTATGCGCCGCCGTATTTGACAGGAATACGTATTCCTGTCTGTGTCTGTGACCGCCGTTTCGTTTCTGCTGCTGGTTGAAATCTGTACTCAGACAGTGTGCTGAATGATTTCTTTTGCCCGCACAAAACTATTTTTAGTTGCAAATGCAAGTGTGGTGACGGACGGAGTAAAATATTGCCACACTGCTGGCATTTGACTCCGTCCGTCACCGCACGCTGTTTGATTGCGTTATCAAAACACGCCGCTATTATTCGGCCTTGCTTTTAACTTATTCCACGGAATACCGAATGTGTGGTTTTTTTTCAATATTCGGCTGAATATAAAATAAATGTTTTGAAGGAGCAGTAGCAGCTGCCGCTGCTGAATAAAAGTAGCGGAAACACTGCACCCTATAGCCAGCTCCTTATATTTCGTTGTTAATGGCAGTGTAAGGCATACCATAGCACCACCACAGGTTCTGCATGGCCATATTATTAACCGATGCCACCCATCCGCCTATCATACTGCCACAACAGGTTCCGTCTGGCTGACTGGCAGCGTATCATACCGCTACAAGAGGTGGCTTTTGGTGTCAGGTGTCAGATGCCAAAATCATTAACAAAGCAGTGGAATTCAGTGACTTTGCAAGGAGAACAGGTTGGATTGCCTGTCTTGAATTGGGTCTTGACCAGGGACTTAAGTGCAAAAACTTACTTGTGACTTGCAAAACAATGACTTGGTCCCACCTCTGGAGTTAACCATATAAATGATGCAACAGTTGCTGCTCTCATTGAAAAGCAGTTGTTCTAATTCAAGCAATCCTTTTGAATTGACTCTGTCAGTAAGGAGGGTGTTGATTGAGTACACACAAGAGCCAAGGATCGCAGACCAGAGAGAGACTCATCCTTACAGAGAGCAATGGTCTTAGCTAACATGAGTGACTGCAAGAAAGACACAAACAAATATTTGTGACAGTGGCACTTGCATTGGGTTTGGCACGCAAAATAGCACAAGAGTCCATTGTAATACTCTAATACTTTAAATGGGTCTAACACTTGAGAAAGGGAAGAGAAAAGAGACCTTGTCATCATTCAAATGTTCGGTTATTAAGTGCAGATTGTAGCAATTTCCACAAAGAAACGGCTGCTTTCAGGTGTTGAAGGGAAAGAGCTAAAAGGAGTGAAGGGGCATTAGTCTTAGAAATAAGGCCAAGCTAATTAGGGCTAGTCAAATATCACTGCAGTCCACTATAAAGGACCTTAGTATGAAGGTTTGAAGGTGCAAAGTTCCCCAAGGATATTTCTGTCAAATATACACATGGAGAGTGCAAATGAGGTTGCCATCACTGGGATGAATAAGGCCATCTTAAACATGAATTGCAAATTGGAGAATGTATTTTGATGTGCAGAGAGGACTCTCAGTTTCACTTGGAATCACAACATATTTAACAACTATTATTATTCTGAGTTAGGTGATTTAAACTGAAGCTGCAGTGTATTGCTGTACTGCATTTTTTCCCAACAGTTTTGCAAACATACTTTGTTTTTGTTTGTGTCAGTCCCTTGGAAGAGCTGTTTTTCTATTTGTATTTCTACAGTGAAACAGAGCTCATGTCTTCCCTGATTTGAGACTTGGGTGCTGCAATGACATCAATGCTCAAGGAAAACTTAAGCTGGGCATACACCACTTCTATGCTGTGAAAATGGAGGTTGAAAAGGACTGACTTACTTTTAGAGCCAGCCTCAAGAGGAACTGCAGTTTTTCGGCAATTCCACGTTGGCTTTAATCTTTCAGCATCTTAGGTTGCTTGCTTGGCATTCAGTGTTTGATTTGCTTACACTGTGAGGTTCAACCATCAAGCCACAACTTGAGTGCCCACACTGTACATGCAAAATTGACCATAAAATGGCCACTGGCCTCTGCAGATCATTCTTGCTATTAATAGTTGGCATTGAAGATTGGTTTGAAAGATCTGAGGAAGATATGTTTGTTTGCTAGTTGAGGTCTGTAACGTTACACTAGTACAGTTCAGTGATAAGAGTAGGGGGAAACACTGAAGAGGCAGTAAGCTGTTGCCACAGCTTGACCAACCTGGCCTCCATATTTTCCATCCACATAACACGTCGTGGCACCATGGCACTTTCAGGTGCTTTGTTTGCCACTTTGCACAAACCCTGTTCTTTTTTTCTGAACCCAACCACGTGCATGTGTTGACTAACTGTAACCATGTGCGTTTGTTGCTGAAGGAAAAAGACTTGAATTCACAGTGTTGTACTGACAGAGCGCATTTATTTGTAAAGACACTGAATGCAAAGTGTACATTTCCTGTAAAAACTGAAGAGCATTTTGAAAACAGCCGATGCATTTAACAGTCTGAAGTTGCTTCCCAGAACGTTAACAACCAACGCACCCAGGGTACCTTGCAAGCCATGTGACGAGATTGAAAGTCCATGACTAAATGTTGATATGTGACGAGATCGGAGTAAGAATGTGTTGACAAATGATGCTTGACAAAGCTGAAATTCAGTCCAACTTTAAAATGAGTCACATGGCTCAAAAATCGGGTCAGGAAGGGACTTAAATCGTACAGTATATGCTTTTATAGGAGTTCATTTTCTGCAAATTTGAAAAATAAGTATTGTAAGATTGACAGAAAGACAGATCTATTGTGCTGCCATAGGTTGTTGCTGAATGCAGCCAAAAGAGAAATTATGAAGTCAAAATACAGTATGTCATATATTTGTTCAGTTTGTGTGGTTCACAGATATTTTTCTCTGTTTTGTAATGCAAAAAGGATGAAAAATAATCCCTGTGCCTCTCTTTATTCTCACCTCCCTCCTTCATATTAATTAACTCAGCAAACAAGAACTGACTAGACAAACACAGACAGGTGTTAAATGGTAAATACAGGGGACTTGCAGACATGCGCAATTTTAGCCTTGTAAAGTAAAGCAAAGCGCTGGATATAAGAGCAAACCAAATCAATCTTCATTTAAAATGCCTTTTTGTGCCACCATCGTCAGATCCCTGCAAAGCAGCGAGAGCAAGTAAACCTAATGCATGTCTCTATGTTTTAAAGTTCAAACAAAGCATCTGAGTCCCCACTGACCTCCCACTGGAATCCACTATATTCTGATAAATGACAGAGCTTCCCAATGAGATGCTAACCTTGGTTTTGTAGAACAGAAGGTAAATGCTGATGTGCTGAGTTGTGCTGGTGCGCTTACTGCAAAGCTCAGGTCAAGGCTGGGCATTTTCACTGAATAGCAGGATGTCTTTGAGCTGAATATGAGAGGATTCAAGGCCCTAACGCTAACAGCATAAATGCTGGCACGACTGTGCAGCACTACATTGTGTCAAAAAGGCAGAAACAACAAAGTGAATGGGCAGAAGTTTCTCAGCAACCAGCAATGGAACAAAGCAATATTGACCAATACTAATATTGTGAAGGTGGCATGTTATGTTTCTGAAAACCACGGATATCTTACATTTGCATGTTTCATAAAGTGACATAGTACATGGGCAAACTTTGTCATTGGTAGGTAGAGGGGATTGTGGATGGCATGACACAGGGGCGTTTCTAGGATTTGAGGACATCGGGGGCTTAGCTGCAACCTCTGTAGGAGGGTTCAGGGGATCCTACCCCTTTATTAATATATATTTTTCTATGAACAAGTTCTATTTTGATGCTTTTTTATGCACTTTGTTATCTTATTGGCCCCTAAAAACGTTTTTTTTTTTTTTTAAATTTTGTGATATTAAAAATATTAGTAGTTGTTGGTAATTAGTATTGAGTAGAAATAGAATACTTTGCAACGGCTTTCATTAAAATTAAGAGCCATTTTTGAGGTGCTTGTTACTAGAGTATTTCTATGTAATACTACTTAATACTTCTACTTCTCATCTTAGATGGAAACGTTGTACTTTATACTCCACTACATTTATTAGTCTGCTTTAGTTACTTTGAAGACTTAGATTATTGATACATGATCAACTAATAAATAATAATGTATAATTAAAGATTACATTACCCAGCAATATATATTGCACTTTTACCAGCTGCAACATTAAAGTGGGCTCAGTGCACTCTGTATCTTGTTTCTGATCTCACAAAATGTGCTTCTTGAATTTCCCCATATATATCTTACTGCAGTAGATAATGACAAAAACTCTGTCTGTCTGTGGGTGTGTGTGTGTCTGTTCCACGTTTTTCTCCTCACTGACTTGGTCAATCCATGTGAAATTTGGCACAGTGGTAGAGGGTCATGGGAGGATGCGAATGAAGCATATTACATTAATAGGCCAAAGGGGGGCGCTATAGCAACTGATTGAAATTGCAAACTTTGAATGGACATATCTCATGCCCCGTATGTCATAGAGACACGAAACTTTGCACAGACATGCCTCTCCTCATGAGGAACAAATTTGCCCCAAGAGCCCATAACTTCTTGTTATATACTGTAGATTTTCCGCCATTTTAAATTTTTTAAAAAAACACTTAAAATCGATCTCTTTCTAGGAAGTTTGACCGATCTGCATGAAACTCGGTGAACATAATCTAGGGCCCAATATCTAAAGTTCCCTCTTGGCAAAAGTTGGAAAACTTACTAAAACTGAGCTTCTATAAGGCAATGAATATTGCGGAGGGCGTGGCTCATCACATAAAGGTGTATAACATCTCAAGGGTTGCACCGATCACCACGCAACTTTGCAGGCATATGACCACACATAATCTGAGGGGACCCCTCCATTACTGACCCCATCAAACAAAATGGGGGCGCTAGAGAGCTAATTTCTTATCGAGGCCTAACTGCCATATCGATTTTTACTAAACCTGGTAGATATGTAGAACAGGACACCTCATAGTGACTTGAGAAATTTAACTCTAATTGGCAACTGGGTGGCGCTATAACAACAGAAAAATGCTTAAAAATGACTAAAATGCGACCGATCGCTGTGGCTCCTCCCTGTGGCCGAATGTTTGTTTGTTTTTTTCTAATTTTTGGTATGACTAAGTCATGGTATGGTATGCTGTACATAATCACAGAAACTGTCAGTGTGTCATTCTGTCAGTCAGTCATTCTGTCTGTCCCACGTTTTTCTACTCACTGACGTGGTCAATCTATGTGAAACTGCACATAGGCATTGAGGATTGGCATAGGTAGAAGGTGACAAAGCTAACAATGGGTATGGACTAGTATATATATATTATTGTTATATGTATATAACATCACCACTGGCTTGACACCTAGGCAAGATGCATGCCAAAGTGCAGATCACTGCAGGAAACTGTTTGAGACCAACAAACCACAAAACCCGTTATTTTTATCAAGTCATCACTGTGTTTTCAGTGGCTTTTAAGGCACCGCACACTGGTGTTTTTTAGACCATTGACCCGTTGCTGTGGTTTCAGTGGGGATAGAGCCACGAAAAGTGTTTTTTGAAACAACGCTGCATTAGCAGCAGATTTTTAGCCACCAAAACCACATACTTTAAGCCAAAACATTATCTTTTTCTAACCATAACCAAGTGGTTTTTGTGCCCTGTTAAATAGTTAATAAGCTAACTCTTAAAAACATGCTATTTACAATATTTGCATTACATATGTTAGAAAATGAAAAGTTAATTTGCTGACAGTAATATTTTGTATTACGAGTGTAAACAGAAAATACTTTTTTGAGCGTTGTTGTCGCTAGCTTTAGAAATGACATAAGTGCAAACCAAGTCAGTCAATTTGTTTCTTCTTTGTTAAACTGCAGTATATTGGCCAGAAATATAATCCGTTTGAATGGAAACTTTTTTGGTCATTATACCACTGCACTATATACCCAATCCTAACCACATGTTAATATACAAATATAATGTATCCACGGTTTGCATAAATGTACAATGCAAACATTTATGCTGGCCATTGGGCTGGGATTTTTTCACTTATTCTTTAATATATAAACCTTTTGGTAAAAAAGGACAAAATGCAGCTGCTGCAGATTCTGTATTGTTCATAAATGAAAGCAAAATGGTTTTTGACACCCTGCTCAGCTACAGAACAACCCTCCTCTCCAATCCCTCCAGAAACGAGCTCTCATTTCATACCACAGTCCTCCATATTACACAGGGGCCACTGGGGTCAGCAGTGCCTGTCTTGCTCTATTGCCCATTGTTGATAAGCAGCTTCAAATATCTCCAGCAGGGAGACATGTTACCCTTGCTTTTTCCTGCTTCTGCTTGAATTGATCTGGCGGCACAGGTTGGCAGAATGATCAAGTGGCTCGTTAAGCAGAAGAGGAATTAGGCCTGAGCGTGTCAGATAGGAGAAAGTCGTGGCTGCCCTAGGGGCACCTGTGTGGTTTCCCATTGCATGACACCTGCGCTCTCAGAAGGAGCTGGGTTTGTTTTCTGCTACCGGCCGGGACATCTTTTCTCACTGGGACAAGGAGTGAGCATTCATTGAATATTTTGCGTGGAGAGCTCTGCACCTAAAGACATATACGCTTGGAAAAAAAGGTCAGTTTTTGCATGAGAAAATATCAAGTCCTACAGGAAGAACAGATTCATTTAAAGAGACACTTTTACCATGACATAAAATCCAGCACTACTGAACCATATCTCCTTTTACATTTGTTTCCCTGGAAACTCCAAAGGGTTAAAAAAGTAACAGAATGTGAAGGGGAGGGGGGATTAATACAAGATTAATACCAGGCTACACTGCAGGTCACAGGTCTCCAGCATCCTCTGTAAGACTCAGTGAACTCGATTTAGAGGAGAGAGCTCGTCTGCAGGTACAAGCGTTGAACAAGGCACCATCCATTATTTCTCCTCCTGCTGTTATTGGTAACATTAACTGTGTGGTCTATACTCATCTGCTATCTCCCAACACAGATACTGAAACAAATTATCTCGGCAATAAAAACATCACCAAGACTTTTTCCTCTTCAAGAGAAACAATTTCCCGACCAATAGCACCAATGTGTTACTTGGAGTAAAATGAACAGACAAGATGTTAATTTTATTGAAGATGTGCTGCATTGCAAAGCTACCTTGCCAAGCATCCTGCTCTGAATATTTGGAGAATAATTATTCCATTCACTTTTTGAGCTTCAGGGCTAGAGCTGCACTGTAAATATACTTGCAACATAATTGCCCGTCTTGAAAAGAAATAGTTGTGAAGTATTTGGCAAATAAACACAATGGTCTCTTTGAAGCGAGCCCTACTTGGCGGTAACTGTGACACACATACACTTGCAAAGAGAGAAAGAGGTAGCCAGACAGCGAGGACAACAATCCCAGAGTGTTCTTCCAGCTATCTGCCCTCAGATATGGACACAGAGGCAGGGGATGGCCAGCAGAGCCTGGTGCACAGCCACTTTCGCTCTGACAATATGTCTGATGTCGGCCCAAGATGCAGAAAGGGTGAAGAGGCTCAAACCCTCAGCAGATGGGGAAAATCTATCTAGCAGTGCAAAGGCTGCTTATAGAAAACCAGCTTTTATAGAAGTTACTGGTTAAGTGACCTAAGAGAGCTAAGGCACCAAAATCATGTAGGTGACTGCAGCAATCTGTGCTAACATTTTAGCACATACTATGTTGAATTGTAGGAAACTATTAGCATTTTTGTTATAGTAAGGGGCATCTGCAAGAAATTAACACTGACTTTTATTAGTTTTAAATTCATAAATTGAAATATCAACTCTGCAGACATGTTTGATTTTTGGAATTAATGTGAAGGAGCAGTAGAGAGACTTCTTTTTGCCCAAGGCCCAGATGCACTGAAAGTGATAACTGACACACCTAATTTGACAAACACCAACTGATGCTCCCATGATGCACTGCAGGCATCAGATTTTAAATTCCACCATCAAAGAACCAGCAGTATTTTAGAAAAAGCTAGCTATTTATATTAAGGCAAGTACAAGTTAGTATACTTGACAGATACCCCCCTTAATTTTCTATATATTTCTATTTGAGTAGCCTCTGACGTTGCATAAAGCAAGAGGGCAACTGTTGGGCATGTGCTGCTGCTTTTGTCAGTTTGTTGGCAGTAGAACACCAGTAAAGCCACTGGGCACCAGCCAGCCCATTTCATGTTAATTTTTTTCTACCAGGTGAGTGAAAGTTACGAGTCCACAATACGATATATATCACGATATTTATACAAGGGGAAAAAAAGAGAAAATTTATTGTTAAAATAGCTATTTGATTCAAAAATAGTGCACATACACTGCACAGCATGTTATTTTTAACTTGGAAGCGTATCATAAACAAATCAACACACAGTTGAACATGTGCTTTCATTTCCCCCCTATTACTGCTAGGCAGGCAGACATTAAAGTGCCATAACAAAGTCATTTCAATTTAAACTATAGTGACAGAATATGAAAATGGAAACATTCAGTATTTTTTAACCTACTCTGAACAAAGGTAGTGTAGTACTATTACTAGAAAGTCATCTGAATGACATCAAATTATGAGGATAGAGCAGTCTTAATATTCATCAAATATACAGAATTTAGAACAATCAGACCCTGCAACAACAAAATGAACAAATTAGAAATAATGTAAACTCAATAAGACACAATCCCTCACTCACAGATACAGAGAGAGAGAGAGAGAGAGAGAGAGAGAGGTGGGTAGAGACGTGTGTAAAAGAAAACCAAAATAAATAAAGCCCAGCCATTTCCCTGGAAGTCATAGAAAAACTCAAAAACACACATTCACTCAGTTTGTTCACGCCATGTTGACAATCTTGACATCAAGTAGACCCTAAAATTTTCTCAGAACAGGAGATGAGGAGAGGAAAGCTCTGCTCCTGCGCTTTCATGTGATATGCGTGGCATTTCTGTGTGACCCCGCATTTGCGAGTAATCCATCCAAGAGTAATGTGTGTGCAAAGCTGTATGAAAGCTTTGTTACACATTATTTTAGTGTAACTTTTATCATTTTTTTCGCTGTGAAAACATTGGACTGCTGCTTGGTCTTGTCGGAAAGCCATGATTCCGCTGTTTCACATGATATGTGTGGCTTCTCGCTATGACGCACGGTCACGGAGAAAATCCACAGTTCTACATATCTACCAAGTTTATTAAAAATCGATATGGCGGTTAGGCCTATTCGGTGGGTGGGCGAAGACATCCTGGCGAAGTTAGAGAGGTTAAAACAGTGTACTTCAAAATGCACACGTCAGATGCTTTTGGTGCATTTGGGCCTTTCGGCTTTACTGTACAGTTGTTCAAGTATTGCCAAATATCAGATAGAATTGTCAACTTCTTACACTTAGTTTACATCTTCAGTCCAACTTTTCTTCCACTCTAACTGATTTCCATGGGGGAGGAGGTTTTCATTTTCTGTAACCAATCACTAGACTATTGAATCGGCCTGAATGTAACGTCATTTTATGTCCACACTGATAAGTAGTCAAACCAACATACCTGTTTTGCCTATGTTTTAAGAGTGGAGCGGAGTAAAATAAAGCAAACTACAATGTCAGGTGATACCGAGAAGACATGTTGATTTAGAACAACATCAATAGCAGCGTCCATCTTGTCTGCAGCACACACCATTGTTGCTACTCCATTTTGGTTCTGGCACCATTTGACAACAGCTTGACAACAGCATTGGATGATGTGTTGATTGACTCACCTGGTGGTGCTTATCTGTCATTTTTTATCTTAACTGATAAACTGATGTTTTATGTCACAACATCAGATGAGTTAGTCAACTTAGGGTGCTTTCACACATGTAGTTTGCTTCATTTGGCTGCACCAGAGAGAAAAAAATGGTACATTGTTGCATTTAAGTTGTGGTTCGTTTCCTTTTCACACTGACTTTTTGCACACAAACCAAGAGAAGTAGACATGAAATTTTACCAACTGACTGTTACTCATTGATGGGACAGTTTTGGTGTTTGTCATCCCGCATCATTACTTCATCAACAGGACCCACGGCACAATCAAATTTTGGTGACCGACAGAAGTTTCTGCAGCAGCACTTTAATGCTTATGAAGTAGACGGTGTAAAGAGTTTATATTTATATTCTTTGGTTTCACAAAGAGCTCATAGAGAAATAACTGATTGTAAGCATTATTAGTGGGCTATTATTAGACTGCAAATCAATATTACATTATGAATAATGAGTAACACAGAGACAGGATGAAAAGAAGACTTCTTGTACAGTAATGATTCG
Organism: Epinephelus awoara; assembly: GCA_035609425.1. NCBI lineage: Eukaryota > Metazoa > Chordata > Actinopteri > Perciformes > Serranidae > Epinephelus > Epinephelus awoara. Next base: position 7,101,343 of record CM069304.1, read on the forward strand.
GGGCTTAAAACTGTGGGATCACTGTCACACACTATTTAATGCACTTAATGAACAGACAAAGTACAGGGAGTTGGGTGCAATGATGGTAGTTTTAACAACTTTTTAATCAAGGAAAATACCCACACTGATGTGCAAATGTGTAACCATGGTTACATATACAATATGCATTGGCTTAAATAGGTTATGGGATATATGTGACCTTTATCAGGATCAATTATGAGATCGTGGATAGACTTCACAATCAGGAGAAAAATTTATTATTAGTTTAGCTGCTGTTTTTGGTTTGTTTTCTTTCACATCACAAACGAACCGTACCAGATTTACATTTCACCACAGTGGCTTCAAAGGTCTGGTCCCAGTCAAGTTTAATTCCAAAACTTTCTAGAATTAGCTAAAGCAGCTCTTCTTCTGTTTTTTTTTTTTTTTCTTTTTTGGTGTAAATCTTTTTGGGGTTTTTTCTGAGTAATCTTTAGCCATATACTGTTTTGTTTAAGATAGAGCTAAATGTTGTATGTTCTCAGATTCTTCTGTTTGAGTACTGTTGGGCCATTGGACCTCCTGCTACTCAGGCTAAATTTGCGACCTCAGGACTTTACTGGTTAGGCCTACACTATGATTCAGTCACAAGGCATCCCCACATAAACTTTAGGTAAAAATCTTAGTTCAATTATTTGACCTGTTACCAGGAGCCGGGTGTGACCTCACATTGATTAGAGTGAGAAAATGTGAAACCAGCGTTCAAATCCAACCGCATCACAGACTGCTGCTGTGCTCTATGGTTTTTCTCTGCTGTCCTAGCTACAGCAGGGCGAGGCAGTGGCCGGCACAGTTTGGGAAATGTTGGATTTAAATGTTGTTTTTGCCCCGGGAAAACATCATTGTCATTCTGCAGACACATTTTTGTGGAATCACAAAAATACCTTTGAGGAGCCAACCCACTGCTGAATATTAGGATAAAAATAACATTTGGATTCCTCTTCTGAATTGTGCATAAGGAAAGCTACTGTTGCACAGTCGAGCTGCTTTGTTGTTATTTTAGTATATTTCCCTCCTGAAAAGTAATAGTCTACATTCAGATTTATCAGCCCTTGCTCTCCTCCAATTAGCATAGAGATGGACAGCGAAGCTGCTGCTGTTTCCAGTCTACCACAAGTTTCAGGGGAAGAAGACAGGTCAGGCTACTGAGTTCAGTAGGTTCGACACACAAAACCAAATGATGTTTATGTTCATTACAACCAGACTGAGACTTTTTTTTCTAAAGTATTATTTGGTTGTAAAGTCACAGCTCTGTGATTGCTACAGTGTAGACTTTTTCTGTTTTCCAAAAGTGTTGGTGGAGATCATTTTCTCATGAGCTTAACCATGGTTATGGACTTGCTTAAAGGTATACTAATAAAACAGAAGCGTCTTAGGACAAACAGCTTTATTTTCCTTCCTGCACTTGGATGCAGCCACAGAGTGTTATGATGGGGCTCTGTGGGGCCACATTCCTTCCCAGCACTTCAAGACAAACTCCATAGCGGCAATTTCTGTGGTAAAGGGTTTACTGCTGTCTCAATGCTACTATTACTCATAAAGTGTTTAAGCACACAGCCAGCATACTGTGGGTATACTAGTGGGAGCAATCCTACAAATGATTTTAATCTCTTTTTTTAATCACTTAGCCAAGGTGGCAGATTTAGGCTGATATTCTATCACCTTTGTGTGCTCCTCTGATAAAGGTTTTTGGAATGTGAACAGAAGAAATTGCTGCTGCTCACATTTGAGAGATACTTAGTACTGTTCTTTGCATTACAATAGAAATAATTACAATAGAAATTATTAAGTCCCAGTCATACTGTCCATACACTGCAGTCTGTATGAAATACTGCTGCACATGAACAATTGAACCTTTAAACTTTGTTTCTATTTGATTTCAGCATTTGATTGGCGTTTGTTAATTTCATTTCAGTTTCACAAATGTAAAAATGTACAATGGCTACTTTGATTAATTTCAATTTATGCGTTTCAGTTCTCATTCACCCGGCTCACCACGTGGCCACATTCAGTTGCTGAATGGACCCTATTCTTTGTCTGCTGTTATTATCCTGTGGACGTGTCCTCGTAATTAAAGCTGTGAGAAAGCCTGATAATGGTGCAATGAATTAATAACTTTAAATAACCCACTGGAACTTGATATGCCATTTGGAAACGGCCTTGAGAATGATTTTTCAAAAGGTTACTGCAGAGTTCAGATATAGAAAATTAAAATAATCAGCAGAATCCAGCAGTTTATTATATGAGATCTACTGTAAGCTCTGTAGTCTGACAATTCATAACAAAAGTTATGTCTTTGCCTTTGTGGTGTAAACAGTAAAGTATTCCCACATTACTTACACAGTGGGCTGAATATAATAACAACCCTTTCACACAGGCCCAACAGGAAGAATCAAAACAAATTTAATATTTAATTTGAAACCATATTCTCTTCAGAATCCAGCCAGCATGACACACAATATGCCAGTTTTCTTTACTACCGGTCTGACAAATATAAATCTCACTGCATGGGGTAACTACTTCATCTCAGTAGATGGGAAATGATGAGAGCCAAATGAGCCATTATACTATCTAATGGTTGTAACCATGAGCATATCAACGTCATGACTGCTGACATTATCCGCTTGACAAGGACTAATGACACAGTTCAAGGACAGTGCAATTAAAAAGGACATTATAATGAGCTACAGGTATCTACTACATGTCATATTTGAGTGAGCATGCATACTATGCAAATATAGTTTTGCCGAGCATTTATTAAAGACACTGGGGAATTACAAATATGTAGGGGGAATTTGGCAATCTTCCTCTACCAAATGTCTCAACATAAGATGTTATTTAAAGCTGCAGACATAGTAAATTACTCATTATTGAGGACTTAAACTTCCACAGAAACCAATCAATCAACCCATTATGCATTAAATGAAGGAGAAGGGGGAGGGGGTAATTCAGTTTGTCTACAATTTGGCATACATGTGGAGGACTACCAAGGATGCATTTCAATACCCCAAACGTACACATCATCAGTAATCATTACAAGGTGAATTTCCTGGGGGAGGTCACACATGTTGCAGAAATAACAAGCTCTCCTCGCTGTCCCTGGCAGTAATAATGCATAAACCACAGCGTGTCTACCTCTGGGTACTGCAACTGATACCCAACACTGGGCTTTTTTATTTTCAACTTTAGAGGAGACACTGCAATCCTTGTTTGACAAGGAAACCAGCTTTGCCTGTCAAAGCTCAATGGCATTGCGCACATAACATCTATCTTTTATTACTCGCAGTCGCAGGGAAAAAGAACACAATCTCTAGTCCTTTCCCCCCCTCTGCTATCTCGACATTCTCAATGTGCTAAATACATGCTCCTTTTCCCATAACCTTGGCCCAATTTATTTCCTTCTCCCAGCTTTGCTGGCTCTTGGCATTTTCAATGGGGTGAGTGAGGGCATGATGGTGCTCAATTAAAAATATGAAGTCATGTGCAATCTCTCTGCAATCGATCCAAAAACAAAGTCAGCTCAAGGTGACGTCCGACACCCTACAGTTGTGTTTCATAATCATGCTGGTCTTTTCTGAGCTGATCTCAGCTCCTTCCAACTCACTGAGCTGGCATGATCCATGACAGAACTGTCAATAAAGGGGGTATCACTTGATGAAAATTGTTAAACAACCCAATATCTTACACTCAATTTCATAAAAAGCCATTTAACCTTCCTGTTTATTCCATTTAAATATATTTTCTGCATTTTCACTCTTTTGAAAACTGTTTCACAGGCCTGAACTTGTACATTTTTGCTCTATTTCACTGAAAGCTATTTTAATTCTGTTGCATAGTAGGGTGTGTTGAGGGTTTCGTTTGAAGAGATCAAAGAGAAATATGTCATCAGCATGAGAGATGTCGACCAGTACAAGTTGCCGGGTGGTTGAGCATGGTAAGTCTCGGATTCCTGATGGATCACAGAGACCTAGGTGAACATTTGTCCCCTCCAGACACAGCCCAACACCACAGCCACTGTCTCAGCTGCTAATTGAATTTGATGTTCCTTCCTTGGTAAAGGTTTCCTGCTGCTGATAGATACCAGTCCAGCCTCTTCCTCTGTCATCTAAGCTCAGAGCAGCAGCCCATTTACATGAAACACTTCCCCCCCTTGTACACGGTTATTAGACGATCTGCAGAATGGAGGTGGGTAAGTCAAGGTGACAGAGAGAGAATTAGAAATTCAAGGTGCATAGCAACACAGGCGGCCATTTCGCAGATGAAGAACTTCTTGTATGTCAGAAAGTCATCAGGGGCTGTTGCTGTGACTGTGGGGATGGATCGCTGAACGCAGCCATGCAGAGGAAAGTCACCTGTACTAAGTAACAACTCCAGGAGCTGCAAAGGTCACTGGGACTAAGTGCACATGGGTAAAGACAGATGGATGCAATGCTGAGGTTTATTGCCTTATCATTAAACCAAGTGTTGGGCTCTGAAGAAAAAAGAAGCTCTCTGTTGGATAAAAAAGGCAGCAGTGAAAAAGGTTTAATTGTGACACTCAGTAATGACTGCAGACGAACTGTGATACGTGACGATCTCATACAATTTCCTGAAGTAGAGGTCTGCCCTCTCTAATACATCTTTCAGACTATTAAAAGCTGCTAGAAATGTTGATATAATGCAGTACACCAGTGTACTCAGAGCTCTTTATCTGCTGAGTGATTCACTTTGGCTTTGGAATCAAGATAATGTCTCACTTCTCCCTTCCAAAATTGCTAGATTAACATATTAATACTCCATGACATTTGCTCTTTTCCTGTTTTGCCAATAGCGGATCATTTTGTTCCACCATTCAACCATAATTACTGTAAAACCGTTCTGTTACATGAAAGAAAGTACCCTGAGGCATGGTGTCTTTGTTCAACATTTACATAACAGCTCCTCATTACAATCTCCAACTGTAAATCAGAAATTCCTCATGTCTACACAGACCACAGCCACAATGGAATCTGTCAATACCCTGTAGCTTGTTGTGCTAAGCATTTTGATTTCAAACAAATATTCAATGATGAAACGAAACACGCCATATGGCACAGTGGGCTGTGGACTGTCTGCCCTATAATGCTTTTGCCTATGATCATCACACACATGCTATGGTTTATTCATGAATCCTCAAGGTCCACCCAATCGCTATGGCCCACTACATTTGCTCTGAGCTTAATATGAAGAGGTTAATTAACAATTAAGCTGGTTTGCTTAAGAGTTTCCTGTGTTGTTGGCATGTTCTTAATCTGTTGAACTGGTTTTAACAAGCCAATACAGATTAGCAGTGAGGCAGTGGCCAACAATGGCTAAAGCTGTTGCCAACAAGTGCTAACCATTTTAGATTGTTGTGTCATGGCTAGAGTACAGTATATCAGTATTTAAGTTTCATTCTGGTAGATTTCAACTTGGGTCTTGTTTTTGTAGTTTTGCAGCTCATTCCTTTTGGAAATGAGAACATTATAACCCTCAAGTCAATAACAAATCTTGAACTATGGCAGCTTCAGAAAAAAGTCAGACAAAAATCACATAAAGCCTGAGCACTTAGATAACAAGACTTGTATTGAATAAACCTCACATCAGCCACACTTCCTTGAAAAAGAAAAGGAAGGCACATGGTATTCTCATGGTATTGTACCAGTGGAACATTAAGTGTACAAAAACATAAAAAATGCCATGCAAATGGAAAAGTTTGTCCATCCATATTTGGGTGTTATTCCCCAGTCCACTCCCACTCAACCCCACTGCCAATGCAAAAAGGTAAAAATAATAATAATAAAAAAGTTAAATCATTAAAGACAAAAAGAAAATACACATTAATGACAGTAATAGCTATTATAAGAGAAATAAAAAATACAAATAAAATAGCTTGTAGAGCTCACTGTTCCAAACAAGAGGCATTCAGTCCTCTCATTAGTACCACGCTCAGGGACATCCAATACAAAGCACCCCGATACAAAAAATACAAGTGGTCTTAATTATAGGGAACCCAGTTAGTCGGTCAAAATAAGATAAGAGGGGTTGCCAAGTAGAGTAAAATTGCTGGGCTGGTCTGCCAATGGCAAATAAAATTATTTTTCCAGTTCAAGGGACGAAGGGTGCAGGGGACTTCAAAAGACACGGTAATATTTACCTGTCTTGATATGAAGTCATCAAATAGGTTGGACACTCCAAAACTAGCTACCCATATATTTCATTAGTTTATAATCACCTGAAATTAAGAACTGCTGTGTTTTCATAGAATGAGCAGTTTATATCTATATACAGAGCAAGTCCACCATGTTTCTATAGTAGCCCATAATGTCAGCGTCGATTGCTGTAGAACACTAGTGACAGATGATGTTTATATTTTGTTGGTTTTAAGTTGTGCGAATACGTAATCATAATCCAATATCTTATGCCAATTTCATCTTGATGTAGAAAACCAACATTTAGTTTTAAGGTATGGCAAGCAAACCTCAACATTTGCATAACATCATAATGTTAACATCAACACAATGTAAAATTCTAATGTCATTAGACACTAACAGTATCATCAGCCTGATGTTCATTACAACCACAATTTAATGTCTGTCAAATGTAAGAGTCCAACGTCTTTCTGACATCATTTTGATGTCTAATGCCGGTGGGGTAAACATATGACCTAATAAAACCCAAGTTGTATTGAACCTAATATGTCCTTTAAACTGTGCAAAACAGACACTTATTTATGAGAATGTTAGATATGAGGTACCAAGAGAGAGTTTAGACTAGAACCTTCCATATGTAAACTCAGTGTGGCAGGTATACAGAGGAATACACGTTCCCTTTGCCCTTACCACAACACACAAAGACATACAGCGTGCACACACACAAAACACATTTCTGCAGCTCACAGTCGGAATTGGTGCCGGACGTCTCGGTTCCATACAGTGTTTGTGACAGTGACATGACAGCATTCTTTTATAACTCCCTTATATTCCCCTACAGTGACAGAGGGAGAATGGAGAGAGCTGCCAGGAATCATGGAGAGGAATCCCTGTCAAGCTCTACCCTGAGGCTTCCCCTCCCTCATGTCAAGATAGATAACCACTAGAACCTCATGGGAAGCAGAGAGAATGGAAACAGAGACAGAAAGAGAGCGAAAAACAGACAGACAAAAAGTGACACACAAAAAAGTGCCACAAAAAAAACAACCATTGCTTTCCAGGAAGGGTAAATTATGTCATTTCTTCGAGGTGAGATATCATGCCTCAGATGTCTTTTTTCTCTTAAAATGAATAAAGATAAGTTGAAATGGATTGGAGACGACTGGAAATGGACATATGGACATATGAGTGTTGTTTTGCATCACATGATGCTAGCAACAGTTGGTGGTAACTTTTTTTCAATAGCTGTCATTGTATCCTTGATTTTGACTCTAGAATTATATCCCCTGCCATATAAATAAAAGCTTTAATCTTTTAAGTGAATGAAAAACTCTACTAAAGGAAAATGCAATGGTAGTAGTAAACAATGTGCCTGATGGTGTTTGCTAAGTCTTAAAAACAGACAGTTTATTACTTATTAATTTACCTAGAGCTTTTGATAGTGTTTCTTTTTTTCTGTATGTGGGACTTGAGGGCAGTATTGCTTTTTGATTCTTCTTGGATTTCTACAAATGTGTCTCCATTTATGGTTTCAAGCACATAACCAGGGTAAATTACTGCATTTGTCTTTAGTGTGTTTAACTGCTTCATGCTACAGGGTGGTGAGAAAAAGGAACTAATCCGTAATTACTTTTACATTTTTTTTAAAAAAAATGCCCTAAATCAACATGGCCTCCACTGCTGGGGGAGCATATTAACAGTAAATTTAAGAGAAGAGGAGAGAATAGCACATCAATACACTCATTCCATTAAGCATTACTGCTGGCAAACATTTGCTGATATTTGTATGGCCATTATCAGACAACCAAACTATTAATTTTAGTTGTATTACCCTCAGTGCCAAAGAGCCATCTGAATATCACATGGAAAACAAGGAACTATCCTTTCAGTTTGCCTCTGTCCTCGTTACCAAACAGCAAACGGGTCAATAACCCATCATTATAGAGCTTCACACATCGCTGGCTGCAAATTGACTGCCTGAAGGATTAAGGAGAAAGGCAATGATGCCAATGCTGGAGATGAGACAACATTGCTCATCTTCTCTACCTACTAAAAAACCCGGGGTTCTTTGAAAATACTGGAGCTCAGCTCAAGAAAGAGAAGGCAGCATGACAGGACCTAATCCTGTCACCTGGGGTATTGTTGGTAAAATAAGAGGGCATATACTTACTTGTATCAATGTCATGTCAGTGCACAATAGAAAGTAGAGCAAAGTATAAAGTGGGTCAAAGTCACATATTAGACAAAGTCCCATTTGGATGGTGAGTTTTGATTGTCTTCGATAAAACTGTTTAAAGTTACCTGTTGGATCTACTTGGATGGTTTCACCCACAGGTCTGACAGGAGAAACCAATATATTCTCACTCCCACCTCATCACATACTGACACACTGTCTCAACTTCAGCCTGTTACATGCATTGTCTTTTTTCTAAATACACTTCCATGTTCACAGAAAATGTAAAACTTGCATACAGTTTCTTTCATAATAAATACAATATGTGGTACACCACCATGAATTGATGCATTTTTCCTTCACCAACAAACGTGATTACTTAATTTGTGTTTTTATCCAGTAACATTTCCCTCTGACGTTGGAGAAACAGGGAACAGCTGGCTGGCTGGTTATTGTAGTAGACCAGCCCAGTCACCAGAGGAAAATGTCCAGACCACTACAGACTGTTTGAGACCAACAAACAACAAAACCAGTTGTGATTTAGCAAGTCATTGCTATTTTTCCAGCTATGTTTTGGGCATCAAATGCTGCTGTTTATTCACTGGGGTTTGGGCCTCCAAAACTCGGTATAGTAAGCCAAAACATAATCTTTTCCTAATTATAACAATGTCGTTTTTGTGCCTTAACCTAGCCATATATAAAGCACAGCGCTGACAAAACTTACATTTTCAACGTATTTCACTAAATAATAACTTGTAAATGTAACATATCCGTGGTTCCCAGAAACTTAAAATGCTAACATTTGTTGCTGGCAGCTGGGTTAAGGGGAACAATTATTTTTCAAGCTGCCCTGACCTGATGCAAGCAGATGCCCTTCATCCTACTGGAGGAGGTGCCTCTATTTTATCTAGGAATATTCATTTTATGAAATATGTGAAACATGACTTAAACCAAATGTTTTCTTAAGTTTCCTTACCTGACAATACTGATGCTCATGTTGCTCTAGCTACTAACCCAGTTGTTCATATGGTGTTACCTTTATATAAAAATCTATTTGTAATTTAAACTCCATTAAATTCAACTGTGACTGATCGAAACAATTTTCCATCAACTATGACTTGCCTTGGGTCCTTTCACTGCAGTGACAGGCCCTGTTAAAAACTATACCAATGACTTAATCATAACTCTCTCTCGTCTGCGGGATTCAGCTGCACCTCTTTCTACAAAAACAATACAAGAGGTTCCCACCCTTATTTACTGATGAAACACATGCTCTTGAGTAGGCCTACAGGGGATTAGAATGCAAATGGAGTAAAAATAAATAAATAAAAAACATCTCAAAAACAGCCGTCTGTGAGCTGCTCAACCTTTGCGACTGATTATTCAGATTTTCGTTGCAGGAAAAAATGAATAAGATTTGACACAAAATTAGTTCATTGTCTCCGGCTGCTTCTGTAAAATCATCAGTGCACTGTTCATATATTCAATCCGAGATAGATTCTTTTTTTTTTAAAGAACTGTTTAAGCTGGTGTTGGCTTCTAAACCAACTACCTGCCTCCTCAACAGTAACAATTTTGAAAGATCACCGGCCATTTCTTGGACATACAATGCTGAATATTGGCATTGCCTCCACTAGTTTTAAGACTGCTGTGGTTAAATCTCTACTTAAGAAACCACACCTTGATCAATTATCGACCAGTCTCTAAAGTTCCATGTTTTCTATCAAAACCGCTAGAAAGACTATTTGTGGCCCACATACTCAACAGCAGTATTTTTGAACCTTTTCAATCTGCTTCATTGCCTATCACTCCACAGAAACTGCACTTACTAAGGAGTTGAATGACCTCATGCTTACTATGGATTCTGATTCCAACTTGGTGCTTCTATTACCAGATCTCAGTGTTGCTTTTGACCCTATGGATCACTGTGTACTTCTTGACCAAGTGGAAAATCAATGTGGCGTCTTTGGCCTGGCTCTCATGTGGTTAATGTCCTACTCATCTGAGAGAACACAGTGTGTTACCTTTTGTAATACTGCATCAATATCTTCTGATTTGAAATATGGAGAACCTCAGGGCTCTATTCTTTGCCCTCTGCTCTGTGCTGTCTATAGTTCACTTCTTGGCCAACACACAGTCATGAAATTCATTTCTACTGCTACGCTGATGATACTCAGCTGTATGCTGTAGTTCTGAATTATAAAATTAGAAGCTTTTTTGTGTGCTGTAATAAACTGGATGTCATGACTTCTTGCTCCTTAATTCTGATTAAACATAAATGTGCTGGTCTTTGGCCCTTCTTGACACCAGTTTGATCAAGTAGCAATAACTTTTGCCAACTGTGTGATATCCCAAAGAGTGGCAGACAATAATCTCAGGGGTGAGTTTGATCCTACTCTCTCTTTTGATCAGCACATCAAAGATGTCACCAAGATTGCCCTCCTTCACCTACGCAACATTGCTAAAGTCAGGTCTTTTTATCCGTAGCCGATGCAGAGACCCCGATTCACGCTGTTGTTCCATCCTGACTTGATTATTGTAACATTTTGTTGCCAGGCCTACTGCTTTCTAAAAGTGTAGTTTGAGAATGCTACTGCTAGTTTTAACTAAAACAAAATAAAACAAAAAAGAGCATGTTATAGCAATTTAGCTCCCCTTCATTGGCTTCCTATCCATGTCAGATCAGACTTAAAGATGCTTTACAAAATTGTACATGGGCACATTCCTTCATACTTGTCTGATCTCCTTAATCCTTATATGCCCTCCCATGCTCTCAGAATACAAGGCTCCTGTCTGTCCCCCACTGTTGTTGGCCCACAGGGCCTTTTCCTATCCTGCCCCCTAAGAAAACCTCCATGCTGACATCAGACAGTCTGACTCCATTGAGGCCTTTAAATCCAAACTTAAAACTCCTTTTGCCTTAACTATCACTTAGTTGCTTATTCTTTGATTGCTTCAGGCCTTGTACCTTTTACCATTATCCCTCTGGTGGGTTGGTCTCAGTCTAAATTAATCTATTAAGCCTTGTGCTTACAGTCCATGTTCGTCTTGCTGACGAGAATAGGGTATATTTTCTGAAAAACCATTTAATCTCTCTACCACACGCACATGAGGGACCAAGCCCTCTCTTTTCCTATTTACTTCTTGTCCTCTCTTTTCAGTCAGGCTTCTTGTGATGGACCATTGATAGGTCTCTCTGCTTTGCAGAACTTAAAAATAACAATGAATACTATGAGGCCATTATTGTAGCAGAACTACTTTGACATGTGTGTGGAGAGTTGATACAGTTACACATCTCAACCTTCACACCCATTTGCAAATAGTTCTGCTACAATAACAGCTTAGAGATATTGGATTTTTTTTGCCGATATCCAATATGTAGACATATATTAGCTAATTTGGTTAACCGATACTGATATTGATATATCAACTTTTATCCCCACCTAATTTTAATGATCATTAACTTTCTTCCCTAGTGGAATTAACATCATATTATGCATGCATATTCTTATCATGATGGCCCTCCAGCAGACAGAGGCATGAAATTCTGTACTTTTCAATGTACATACTATTAATTCATTTCACAAAATCAGGAAAAGCTTTAGTCAATTTAAATAGCTCATTTTAAAGCCAATATTCGCCGATGCTGAGGATGGGCGGTTATTATCGTGCATCCCTACATTGGCACATTTTGTAACATGGGGAAATATCATCATTTTTAATGATATTGTGGTATACATATATATATACACAATACGGTGATACTATCTAAAATCAAACAACAAAACAATCAATTCATCCAAAAAACAAAACTGTCCAAATTACTCATTATAAAGAACCGAATGTCATAGTTTTGCATTATTTAACCATAGCAACAGTAACTGCATGCAACATTAATTTGAAAATATAATGTTGCATATTTTTTTCTATTTTGTTACACTGATAAGAGAAACATGTTCTCATTAATATTTTGCTCTTAATTTCATTAAAAGCAGTTAGTCATGTTTGTAATGTTTTATCATTAATTGAATGATATGCATATGTTTAAACATCGGGTGTTAAATCCTTAACTGTTCCCACAGAATATCAACTCTGCGGAAAACCTATTGTAATACAACCATTATGATTCCATAGGACTCAGAGTACTCATATGTGCTCATGATTACAGAAATTTTGTTCATCACATCCTGGAATGAAAAAAACACACCATCATCTCAGCCTCAGCAGCAGTGCAGCTGACAGCTATCTGTTGATGATTACAAATCTAAAGCTCCTGTCTTTTCCTTTCTTTTTCTTTTTTTCTCACCACAGACGCAGAGAAAAGCGGCTGATGTGAGGTGGAAAGAGTTGGAAGAAGTGGAAATATTTCATTTGGGGGAGAAATTGTGAAAGGACAGAGACGAAATAATGTCAGTCAACGTGGCTTTAATACAGCAGCATATCCCACAGGAAGTCTGAGGGAGTGGCGGTGGTTGGAGGGAGACGGGAGCTGTTTCTGATTCGCTGATACGGTTTTATTATCTCTTTGACTCCCGAACAAGTTGCTGGCTGGCTGACTGGGTTGCTATACTATATAGCCAGGGCCGATGGGGCTAATGGAATTCGAATGCTGGGGCCTCATCTCTCAGTTGTGATGGCTTGGTGACAGGCCCTGATGGATCGCTGGAGCTGAAGGCTCGCCTGACAGTCACGCTCGGCTGATGAATTGTGAAATGAGACAGACATACAAAAGCTGTGGGCAGCCCAGACCTGGACTGACCCCCTCCCCCCCCAACCATCACCACCACCACCCTCCTCGGTCAACCTGGTATGCTCTGTACGACAGTGAGCTCCGCGACGCTCGCATCCATCTTCCTCCCTGACTTGTTGCCGGGGTAATGTGGGCGGCTCTGCTGGGTGCCATGGAGACACATTGCCCAGCCTTGGGACCTGGCCAAGTTTTGAAGTCTTTTAATGATGGACTGTGGGCATCCATCACACTGACATTTCTCCTGAATGAAGCCCTTGCAGTTTATGGCTTTAAAGAATCTTGCAACAGGAGTGTATGATCTTCTCCACATCAGCATCTGCATCAAGGGGTGAACCAAAATGGTTCCAATTCATGCAGTTTCCAACGACACCTGAGACAACTGTTACAGGAAGCTGCGTTTTAAGGCCTTGACACACCAAGTCGTAGGTCAATGTTGGGCCGTCAGTGAGCATCTTTTGCTCTAGTCGGTGTCGGTGACTGCAGAGCCCGTCTGTGAATGAAACTGCAGTGATTAGTAGTTCATCTCAGCAAAAGTGACGAAGAAGTCAACAGGGAGTGAGATTAAAACAAACGTTTTACATAAGGTACGTTTTCTTTAGCTTCTTCCTTTCATGATGGTTTGCATTGTTGTTGTTGTTCACTGCCACACAGTAAATATGCTCTGTTCTTTCAACAACTGCTGGTGTGAAGAGTTATTTCCTCTGACACAGGTGCAGAGTGTACATGCTGGTTGTCCATCCGCTGTAGTCTGCGCAATGTGTTTATGTGCAACTTTTTGGCCGAGACACAGGGGACAAGAGGCTGGCTTTCATTGCCGCTAGTTCTCTGAAGTCGGTTTGGTCTGCCTTTAGAGGAGATGACCTCACAGCAAAAACAAAACAGGAGCGCTCAGTGATGAAACTTACAGGGCCTAAATCTTTTTAAAGACTTTTGGAAAGACAGGTCTCTCCTTTTAGAGAATTAGAAAGAAAATTATGGACAATGTGATAGAAATGGCTAAAACATGATAGTTATTTATCAAAAAAAAAGAAAGAAAAAAAAAAACAGAGGCAGACAGTGAGTCCACCAGAGGGCTGTCTGCAGCCATAATTACACAGTCTCCCATCGTAATCATAAAAAGGCATAATTTAACAGTTTGATGGTGTTGCTTTTATTAAGCCAATCTGAGCAGATGGTAGTTGAAGCACCCTGGATTTTTCTTTTTTTTTTTTCAGGCTGAGGGCCGAGGATTAATGGAAATAAGCAGAGAGCTGGGGGATGTCAAGAAAACTGCTTCCTGTGGACATTAAAAAGACTTATTACATGTTTATATGAAGGCATATTTCTTCTGTTTAATTATAACTCTCTTTCCCTTCATTTCCCTGTTAATCTGCTCTCTGACACCTTTGGGCGTTTATATGACCTGTAGTCAAATTTGGTGGTGAACTCAGGCGATACTGCACCTTTTAAACATACTCTGATGTTAAGAGCCCTTTGTCTAACTGTCTCTCCTTCACATGTGGCTCTCTGAGTTCTTCCAGCTAATCGAAATCCAATGTTTAGGGCATTGCTGTCCTAATTTTCCTTGATCTGCAAAATCGCTGCCCTCATTTTGTGTGATTTCTATTAGACTGTGATAATGATCAAGTTGTCTATTACCCACCAGAGAGGTCGATATCAAAGAGCACAGCGTTATAAGTAAACAGTTTTTTAAGATGAATAGCAGCCCTCAAACATAGCCTACCTTCGAAACATTCAAGTTTTCTAAAGTTTTTTTCATAAAGTGAAATCCCAAGGTTTATTTTCACATCATCAACATCAGGGAAGAATAGATGTTTTGAAGTTCACCTTGATTATTTTTTTCCCTCTACAGTCTCGAGCGAATGTGCGCTGAGATGAAATAAAAATCCATTTAAAATTGAACTGAACTTTTGTACTCAAACATTTGGCAGCGCTTGTGCATAAAAAGTCAAATCACTGATGAGAGAGCTTTCACCTCTCTGGTTCTGGCAGACTTGTATTTGGTGGATAAGTACATTCTTGTTTAATGTTTTGCCATGAAGTCAAATTTTTTAACATGGAATTGTTTACAGTTATACCTTACTTTATATACAAACATATTATGATTGCATATTTGTTTACAAGTAGATATAAGTCACTGCAAGATGAAATATTAATGTGTAATATTGTAATATATATATATATATATATATATATATATATATATATATATATATATATATATATTATACACAGTACAATACATGCATTTTTAAGATAGACATTTTCAGCTTTTTGAAAGAAGGGTCTGCATAAATTGTTTAAAATAATAGATGTAGGACTCCCCTTTACAAATCTGCGAATCCTAGGATAGTGGAGAGATGGTCCACCTTTCTCTGACTCTTTACCCTGACATTCTTACCATAACCCAGGGGTGTAGTGGTAGCTGATGAGGTGAATGTAGGACTTGGTAGATGGGTAGGTTACAGAGGACGAAGTGGGCATACTCTCGTATATAGTCTAATGGCTTTTTGGCTGATAGGTAAATGGCCATAAAAAGATGTGGGTATACCCCATATACCTGCGTATACCCTCCACTACACCACTGCCATAACCCTAACCAATCCCGTTACTCTTTCCTTAACCTGACCAATCCAACCAACAAAGGCAACGATTACTAGCCAATCATAGGGAGACCAGGGCAGGTCTTTATTTTGCTATTCTAGAATTTGCAAATTTGCCTCCCGTTTTTTTTTTTTTTTTGCCATTGCCATCTTGGGTTTTTGGACTGACTTTACTGGAATGAGAGATTGGCGCTAGCACTAATGCTAGCCACTAGCTTGGTTAGCACTTGCATTTACATCTGTAGTTAACTGTGTTTTGACATTTGAACTGAAAAACAGAATTGAAACTATCAAAACAAAACGTACTTACTGGAAAAAAAAACTGAAAATCTTACTCTCTAGAGGGTCTTTTAACACAACCAAATGCTGAGCAGGACTTTTTTTAGGTGACTAAAATGTTACAATTAATGCTCATAAACAGAAAACAGTAGCACCAGATATAAGGCCTATATTCTGTGACTTTGGGGTTACACCACGGTTATGTTACTTAACAATGTTGTTGTCCAGATAGCATCTTGTTAATGGCTAGCGCCCACCTGTCACTTGAAGTGACCAAAGAAATTTCACCCCTGTACAGCTGTCATGAAGTAAGAACCATTTGTACACCAGACTGTAAACATGATTATTTCTGCTGTAAAGCTGGGCATTTAAATATGGGAGGCTCAGGGAATCGACTCGCTTCTAAAACCAGCCTCAAGTGGCCATTAGAGGAACTGCAGTTTTTGGCACTTCCTCGTTGGCTGTTTTTCAGCCCCTGAGGTAAAAGCTTGAGGGTCAGCTTACAATCAGAGACTACATGTGATTACATACACAGTTGGTAAAGAAGTCGCAGCAGCTTTGGTTGCTGACCTCAGTGCACACCTTTGCATAAATCTGTTCGGAAAGCGTCAAAAGTCACCATGATCTTTAAGAGGAGGGAAATGAAGGAATGGTGAAGCCACGAAACAAAGACCAACTGTGCTTCACCATATCAAAGGAATTGGTTTTGCCCACTGCGGGGCGTAGCCTACGTGTTTTTCTGAGATAGGCATGACAGATGCACAGTAATCTACAGTTTTATAACCACACCATTAAAATGTTTATCCAAGGATACAGCATGTATTGCAGACAGGCTGGAATTTCTACACCAACTCCTTCAACAGAAATACAATTCCTTGACATTGAATATTTTCCAGAGGAATTCAGATTCTGCCTTTGCATCATGATGTTATCACACTAAATTGATCTACCACAGCAGCAGCTTGTGAATCTGTTACCTTGAGGTGTCATCCACACTCTGAGCCCACAATATAGAACAGATGTGATCTGTGTGAGGCATCAGTAGCTGAGCAGCAGAGTTGGGTTTAAGCGGCAGGGAGCGACTAAAAAAACAGGTGGGTTGTCATTTGCACACATTTATAGGTCGAGTGCCTTGATCTCTCTTGAACTGATATTTCATCAACATGCCGCTTTCATCTGATAAAACATGGCTGCGGATCTTGTTCCCTGTCAGCAAAGTCTTCAACAGCATTCAAGTTAGCTGAGTAAATGAAGACAGGAAATAACTCCCCGCTTGAGCTGATGAAAATTTCATGAAATATATAAGAAAGGGGAATACATGAAGAGAACTGGGAAATACAGCAGTTTCGAACGACAGTTCAATTATTGTAGTTGATGGGATGGCAACCTGACCCTTCATCTGCATGCCGGCGAGACGATATTAACTGTGATCGCCATACCTCATGTGTCAGGTCCCAGCAAAAATGCCTGATGAAGTAAATTTATCATTTGTTACAATTCTGCCTGTCCTAGTTTCATTGTGGCTTTCACCTGATCAATGCCATGTGCAAATAAGGAAGGACAAATCCGGCATCGATGTCTGATGAGGACAGGGGCCAGAACGAGTTGGTGTGAGAATGATATCTTTATAAGAGGATTTGTCAGATTGGGTTTCTCAGTGTGGGGACAGGAGAGGCTGCAAAGACACATGCCCTCCATCCGGGCACCATTAATGAGGATCATCTGCTCTCAAAGAGTACGGGGACAAGGATGAGGACATCTAATACCCCAGGGGGATAGAGAGAGTTTTGAGGCTCTGATGGTGAGTCATGCTCAGGGAAGAGGGCAGCCACACTCACCTACCAACAACCCTACATGCTGTGGACAGATCACAGAGCAGAGTAAATGAGTAAGAGCTGGCAGTCTTTTCCCCACAAATGACCTTATATCCGAATCTTGATGAGAATGAGTTGAGAGGTAGCAGAGTTAAGATCCAAACATAGTATCTCCAAAATTAGAATATTTGCAATCACACGTGTCTAGTAACTATTCCTGTCCTGATTTCATTAAAATTTGGGACATGGCATGTACAGTGTTGGGCTTGTTACCCTAAAAAAGTAATTCATTACTCATTACCTGTTTCTGTTTTTACAACACTATCATTTTAATTATTAATTATTATTATTTAATTATTGCATTACAATTGCGTCTTTTCTCCTCAAAATTGAGACTTAGCATGTGTGCCTCTATGTCAATGTCAGGGTAACCTCTGGTTAGTGCTTTTTTTTTTTTTGCTGGGGTCTTCCAGCCCTTTCTCATTCTGAAGTCATCAAATACCGCAGCATAGTCAATGATTTCAGCATCAGACACTGATGCCAAAAGCCATCCTTTGTGATGGTATGATCAGTTTGTTATGAGGCCGGAAGGAACCTTTCATGGTGTTATGGTACACTGCTGGTTGGTCACACAGCTCCTGTTGGGGTAGTATGATACATAGACACGCGCAGCCAATTCATAATGCCGCTGGACGGCACATGTCGTGGTGGTGTGACGCGCCTCTGGACAGTGTCAGTTTGAAATGCTTACAGTAAGGATGCAATATAAGGAGCTGGAAAGTCCCCATAGGGTGGGTGGGAGGGGTGATGGATGGATCCAACAAACCCTGGACTTTCACCCAGGAGTCTGGTGACTGAAAAATTATTACTGCAGTTTTATTAGTCATCAATTACACTACTCGTTCTAAAGAAAAATAATATTATTCCTGTAACACGTTACTGCCCAACTGGACATATATACTGAATATAGAGAAACCTTGCTGTTCTAATTCTGTGAGCTGATTGAAATATTGCTGGCTGTTCTCATGCACTGTTCGTATGTTTTTCTTCCAAAAGTAAAGCACCAAAAATTGTACGTATCCTACATAGTCATGAGCCAGTAATTTGTATAAACAACCTGCATATTCGGGAAGGCAGCTATCACATGACCAATTAAACCAAGTAAAAAAGAAAGTGGCCCCTGTAAGAAGGTGGGTCCTGGTGGTGGATTAGTCACTAAACACAGAAGTTTTCTCCAGGAGACAAGTGTTCAAAACCATGTGAATTTTGAGAGAACTTTGAGTCATTTAAGGGATGTCATCACCATGTTTCTGAACCCACCGCCAGTAAATTAACTTGCCTTAGACCTAACCTTCATAACTTTACGATAAGTACATAACATCATTCATGGGGGCACTGTAGGATATGAACCACAGTGTGTGCATTATCATGCAACGTTGCGTACGAAATGTTGACCCTGTCTTTGTTTCTGCTGGAACAACCACTCCACTCTTTCTGCTCCGTCTGATCACCAGTAGCAGAAGATGAGAACGACAAGCAATTAATCCTCAGACTCTCTTTTACATGTCAGTAAGCAGATCATCATTGCTTTGTTTATTATCATGTTTTTCATTTGACTTATTTACCATGTAACTCAAAATGAGGACGCGCCTATGCACTGACAGACAGTGATCAGAAACCTGGATCAGGTGATGACATGCCACAGTATCTTGTTTTCTGTCAGATCACTTCAGCTACCATAGTCTGGCTTCTGAAAACAGCATATAATGTTTACATTCAGGCTGCAATACAGAGCTCAAATCTGTGTCTGAACTGGTATAACTATAATACCATAAGTTAAAAATAAGATCCATAATGCTTCTATTTTATGTGTTATACAGTTTTTCTTTTCATTTATACTCCTCATATGTTGTGTATGTTTTGCTTCTAAATATATAGAAAATAACATCCTCTTTAAGAGACAGAGAGAAAGCTGTTAAGAAAAATCTAAAAAGCTGTCTGGATGATTTTGCATGCACTTCCGAGACAGTCCCTAAGTGCAGCTCATCAGCTCACGTCTAATGTCAAGTCGCACACAGTGCTGAGCCTCTATATCAGATCATGTTCTAAAAATAACAGCTGTGCAACATCAGTCAAACTTTATTCTGCACAGAACAACAAATCTGGTTAAAACTGATGAAAAGTTCTTGAGGATGAACCTTGCTGAATGTCTGAATATTGAACTTTAGCAACCGCTCTTTCTCACACTATACAGACATCACCTGAATTACTCTGGTACTGAAGAAGTCTCTAAACCAATGTATGGATGAATTTACAGTTTCACTACAATAAAGAATAGTTCCCACTCACTGTAACAGTAACAGTAGTTCCAGAACTGAGGAATCCCATCCTGTGAGCCATTGTACAGACATTGGAAAATAAACTGGACAACCTCCATACCACATCAGCTTCTAGTGGGATATCAGCAAGTGTATTATCCTTTAATTCACAGAATCTTGGCTAAATCCTGGACAGCGCCATTCAGCCAGGAGGTTCTTTTTCTATATGACAATCTAACAGAGCAAAGGACTCTGGTGAGAAAAGGAGAGGAGGAATGTGCTTCACAGCGAATAAGGCCTGGTGTGACAGTGGGAATGTGAGGTGCTGTCCTGATCCTGCTGTGGGTCACTGCTATATGCTGTTAAGAGGCGACTGCATGGAGTGTGCGGAAGAAGTGACCTTGTGGTCATCTCGTTGGAGTCGGCATGTGTGGAAAACACCCAGAAACCATGGATTACCAGAACCTTTCCTATTGGTGGTGCAAATGCCAACAGAAAAAAAGGCCTTGAGGGTATGTAGTTTGAAGGGCAACTCCCCAGTGGTCAAATCCTTTTCAGGGAGTTCTCAGAATGGTACAGTCCAAAAACCCAGAGTGTGTGAATGATGTCTGTGTGTTCTGGTCTGGAAGTTCTGCAAACATCTGGATGCTGTTCTATCCTGCTCAGGGTTCAGTACCTCTTCATTACTGAAAAATGTATTTACATTTGTTTACCATCCAAGTTTACATTCATAGACACTTCAAACACTAAGAGGGATTGTCATAAAGCCTGATTATGTCTTGCACACAAGTATACATCTTAAGCACACTAAATGTCTTACCCCCATCTCCTGTGCTTACACTATTCAAATAACAGCAAAAACATCCCATCTTCCACTGAAGGTCCCCACAGTACATAAACACCAGCATCTATGCAAACCAATTAATGCTGCCTAGAGCTAGGCATTCAAAACACAGAAATCACAGGATCGAGGTTCATACCATTGTGTACCTTAGTCTCCCCCAACTGTGAGTATCCCACCCCAGAGGGATCAATTAAAACTTGATGCATAATCTGTCTCAGCATAGGAAGAAGAAGAAGAAGCAGAGAAGACTGTGAAAATTCATGAAGAGAACTCGAGTGGGTGGCAGTGATCATGGTGGGTGGTAGGGGGTGAGGAAAGCTTGTCGCGTCTCTTTTGCCTCTTCCTGTCTCTTACTGAGACCAGGCAAATTGGCACCTTTGCAGGAATTCGACGAAGGGGCAAAGGAGCACACAGCAACACGGCTGATTGATGTAAACACGCTGTTACTATTCCTCACAATGGGGCCCATTCCACTTGCAAATACGTCTTAAACAGGCAAGCTGCACATTAAATTGTGACAAAATCATTTACATCCAACACATTGTAAGGATTGATAACCTGCCATTTCAATTTCCATGGTAATTTTAACTGCAGTTGCACTCTATGTTGACCCTTTGAAAATACCTCAAACACTATCAGCTTGGTTTCTTGGCTTGTCTCAGTACGAGGAGCGTATCCATGAAAACTTTTGGCAATCTTTTTAAACAGCTGCTGCTGTCAAACTGGAGGCTCTGAAGGATTCACTTAGTTCTGCATTACTTAGAGAAATGGCTATCCACATTCAATAGCAGTGGAGGATGCAACACATGAGCAGCTTCTGTGATTTCACAGTTGTTCAGATAAGTGAGTGGAAATCCACACAAAATATCACACCTTGCACACTGTTTGAAGATGCTGCAGTTGGTTTGTTTGCAGGCCTTTTCAAGACAAATTTGCCTCCGGCAAACTAGAACACAATGCAGAGGTGTGACTAATTTCAGAAATCAAACCATGCCTTCTGAGCGTGGCACATGTGGACAGTGAGCCCAGAGTGGACATTTCCAGAAGAGAGAAAGAGAGAGAGATTGTGGAGGACAGTCTGTGCTACAGTCCAGCACCTACTCTGATGAATCGGTATTCATTTTGAGTGGAAGCAGATGACGCTCATGCTCCAAACCACTCCAAATGGATGCATTGAACTTTCCCATGAAACTATGGTCAGCATGTCAGCTTGGCCTGCAGACGTGAAGGCAAGTGAAGTTGTCTCATCGGTTTATTGTATTGTGGAAAATTTGAGGTTTCTTGGCTGCTCTCCAGGATTCCATTTTTTAACCAGATGGACAAACAAAAGAGAAACCAAATCCTGGGTGTTTTGCAAAAACAGCTACAACCAACAGGACCTTTTACAAGCATCAGAGAGAGATATGAGCCCCTGAAAACTTGATATAAAACTTAACAAAAGCAGCCTTAAGTATGATTTATCAAATGTATCAAGCAATAAAAAACAAAAAAAAAACAAAACATAGTTAAAGCCTGGTTAAACCGGCAAGTTGTGCATCAAAATGAATCTGTCTGTCTTTGCAAAGTACTTGGTTGTAAGTTTAGCTGACGAGGCTAGCTTCTCTTCTTCATCTGTATGTTACTGAACTACTGGATTGTGTGCAGTCAGTGTTTCTTTTGAGTAACAAAAAAAAAAAAATCTCATATCTCCGCAAATGAAATCAGTTGATAATTGTCTACATGGAAATGAGTCTTGTTGTTAGTGTGATGTCACTGTGATTTTCGTTCTAGCAGCAGGCTCACACAGAATTTGCACCAGCAAAATTCTGACAACATCTCTGCTGATTTTCATTCTGGATCACAGCTTTAAACTGACTGACTGAAATCTATTCCCTTTAACCCAGACCATTACTTTTTCCCCACTTAACCAAGAAATCTCTTTCTGACAGAAAGCCCTCTAGAGGAACGTCTCTCACCTACAATGATGCAACACAGCTCATAATCTGAAATAGTTTCCTCCATTTTAGACTATCCTGCTCTCCAGCCCCTCAAAGGTCACTGCCAAGAAAGCCTGGTCACGATGCACATTTGCTGCTCAAAATTCAACAAAATTGAACTTGCTGCATAACATCTGCTTGCTTTAGAGGGCTGCATTGGGACCCGGCGGGACCCAACGCAAATATTGCGGGAGCGGGTGGTTTGGACTTTGCTGCGGGCGGGAACGGGCGGCTAAAAAAAACACTGCGTTATCTTGGTGCACATGCATAAGCGTTTCCACTCTATATTTATTCATAAATGGACAAATATGCCCTGAACCAGCTTTCATACCAATTTGCCGCTTGCTCCACCTGTCTGTCTGTCTGTCTGTCTGTCTGTCCGCTCCAACTGTCATGAGACAAACATGAAAGAAGATGCGCAGTTTACTGTGTTTCACTGGCGACGAGCTGTCATTATGCTCGACAATTACGCATGGCCGCGCGCTCTTTATAACTCACTGTGAACCTATGTTGCATAATAAAGATTTGCCCCCCTCAGTAACTTCAACCTGGCGCCAGGCTTGCCTTAACCTCAATCCCTGTGTGATTAGTAAAGGTAGAAAAATAAATAAAATACAGAGGAGGAGAATAGAATATGAAACAGCCTTTATTTCATTAAAAACTAAATGAAAACAACAAAATAGGAGCGCTATTTCTGACCAGTGTGTCAAAAGACATGCAGACCAGGGGAACGAAACAAACAACCTCATGAATCTCTTTATTAATTGCCTATAAAATGACGTGTTTTCTCCTGCAGGACGGGAGAAGACACAAAATCATCGATCTCTATTATTGTGCGGGCATAAATTCTCAGAGTGTTGCGGGTGCGGGTGGGAGTGGACATACACATTGCGGGAGCAGGCGGCACTGGTGCCTACCCCTATAGGCAAGTAAGGCAAATGCCCCCCCACTTTTTTCAACTCTTTTTAAGTCATAACGTTGTTGCATAATATTTCATTGAATATTTTCAATATAAAATGTAATTAAAAATTAAATAAATGAATCTTTTTTACATTTAAATAATCGTATTTGAATTATTCTGCACCCCATTTTCAATCCAGATGGCATGTTCCAGGCAGTACGAAGCAAGCGCACCATGGTTGCCATGTCCGCTTATTAGAAGGAGTTTGTTTGTATTTCTGTAAATTTGCTTTCAAATACTGGTAGTTAGCTTGCCTGTTTTAGTTGTGGATACATTTCATGTTTTCGCCATTGTAGTTTGAGACACATTAATGATAAAAACAGGAAAGATGTGGAGAAGCAGCTTGTCTGATTGCGTGTTTCACTCCAGACATCTGGCGCTGCTCTCTGCATGCGCATACTGCAGTAGATGCTGTAGCCTACAGTCCGGTACAGTGCGCCACAGACTGTAGGGTACATGAAAAACCAACCATGAAACGCCAGCTAACTATCCATAACTTACAGAACAATAAGATAAGGAAAAAAACATGTGAGGTGACCAGACGTTCTGCATTGCGTGGGACTGCACAGCATTTCTGTCTCTTTTCACACATCACGCAAATTGAGACTATGTCCTGGTTGTCACCCGCGTTTGCATTCATGCCGGCCCATGTAGGCTCTCTGTTTCCAGCAGCCTTCAGTCCGTACAGGAAGTCACAGACACACTTACATCCTGTCTGGAATGATGTCAATTCATTAAAAAAGTGATGATAGGTTAATTTATTAAAATGCTTTACAGGTGATCTGTAGTTTATGTTCATGGTTTATCCTTCATTTGATATGAACTCTCCTGTAAATCAGCATCATATCAGTTTGACCTGTCCCCTCAGCTACACAGGCTGAATAAACTGTGTTTGACTGTAAGGTTCATATTTTCAGGAAAAAAAAATTACAAAACAGCTTTCATTAGGGCTCAGTCAGATACAGTCAGGGCTTCACATCTGATGTTATTATAAGAATCCTCACATCCCACTGACCACAAGTCTCTGTGTTGCTAAATACTTTAATAAACAAAACAGTCCAGTGTTAATATACAGTAGACTACGTATAGTTTATGATGAATGTATTTAGTCTCTGATGTGGGCGGGTGTCCGCATTGTCCCTCACAAACCTACTCCTTGTCCCACATTTGGTTTATTGGGACCTAGTCACCGTACCTACAGTTGTGACCAATGCAGCATTAACGCAGAGCCCTCCAGCGTTATGTTGCTATGGACAGTTGAAAAAAAATGTCTAACTTCTGCCTTTGCAATCACACACACACACACACACTTTTACACAAAGTTAGGCGCCCATGGCAGGCAGGAGTGTAATACACACATTGCAGCTGCAGGCGGTAATAGTCAGAAATTCAGCGGGAGCAGGTTGAAGAAAACAGTCCCGCGCAGGGCTTTAGCTTGCTTCATCAGGACTGTGGGTTTAGTTAGATCTGATTTGACTGGGCCCTAAAAATGTATCCAATGTGTGCCTTTTTAGATGTTTCACAAACACTAAATGCAACATTCAAGGCTTAACCCTTTAACTCATTCACTGCCAGCATGAAATCGCTCAGTGTCCCTCAATTGCCAGCACTTTTCATGATTTTTGGTACTTTTCAAAAGTCCATTGCATATTCTGTGTTATCAATAAAATGGCATGGAATATCTCAAATGAAAGGGTTAGAGTCTCTTCTTTCCCCAGAAAAAAAAGTGAGTTCGTAGCATGTCCCACTCTTTAGTTATATTCAGTTGAATATAGCTTGCTATCCCCCAAAACTCCCTTTTTGAGAGAAAATTCAGAGAAAAACAGGTTTAAAGTCCAGGGAATATTTCGAGGCAAAACTCTAATTTGATTTTAATTTTGAATTGAGTCATTATATGACATTGTACTTTATGTTTTAAAACAAATTTCATTAATTGGCTTCTAGCTCTCTTTCTCCTCCTCTCCTCTCCCCTGTCCCCTGATGACTCGTCTGAGTCTACACATGCAGTACACAAACATAAAATCAATTTGGGCATATGCAACTTGCAGTACAGGCTATCATCTTTCATCTCAAAATACTTCTTACCAATGAAATGGTCCTCATAGTTTTCTCGTTCCGGGCCCCCTCTGGAGCTATCTCGTAAAGGAAACAATTCCTCATGACCCAGCTTGTCTAAATCGTTGTCGGAGCCGGAGGATGGCGCAGACGTGGTGAAAGGAGACTTGACATAATCACGGCGCCTCGTCACCCGCTCACTGCGACGAGGACACACGGTTGCATCCACATCTTGATCAGACCCGGAAATCTCGGATCCCGTGTCAGGGGCTGGCAAGCCTGCTATAGTGGCCTCATTATCAGACGGTGCTGCTGCTTCAACACGGCGTAAAAAGCCGGCATCTTCTAACGTCCGTTGTCGTGGATCGCCCGGTCCCGAATCCCGGGGTTTGTTCTTGTTCTTCCTCAGTGCCTTCTTTGGCGGCATGATGCAAAAATAAACTACTAAAATAAAATAAAACCACATCCTAGTTGGATCCTAGCCTAGCTGCTGATACCTGCTAGTGCTAATCTACTACCTTCTCTCGTTATGTGTCTCTCTTTCCCTCTCTGTCTGTCCGTCTCTAGTAGGCCTACTGTGCGCAATTTGTACTGAATTCCACTCATGCTTTGTGATCACGGGCAGGTGCTCAGCGCTGCCTTCGAAGTTGGCCAACTTTTGTTTACATCACGTGACTTGCTGGCTCACTGAGAAATGCGCTTTCATCGCAACGCCACCAAACTTAATCACAGGGTGAAGAAGAGCGCCATCTAGCGTTTTCAGTAAAAAAGTGCATACTCGTCAAAACTCGTCATGTGGCAGTGAATGAGTTAAGGTCCAGTCTGTGTGTTACATCTTATATAATACAGTAAATAAAACATAGCACGCCATAAAATCTGATTAATGCATTACTTAGCAAATATATCTATGTCAGCACTTCTGTATATATAACTAAATACAACTTATATAACTTGTGGAGTATTCATGTAATAGCCATATCCTAAAACATCAAGATGATGTGGTGCTTATCTTTCTGTTCTAATTGAATGCAAACTAATACAGCACAGGTTTTTGAAATCTAATCAGATCTGTGATGTAGGAGGAATCTGTAATGTAAGCATGATATTTCTGTCAACTTTTTGTTCTTGAGATGTGTTTGATCAAAGACACAGGCAAACTTCAATGACACTCCATGAAGCATGTTGACTTCATAAAATGAAAAGACAATACTGAGGGTGCCAAAAGTTGAATTTAATATACCTTCTCAATAGGGCCATATGTTACTCCTGTTATTGCTGTGTGGGTGAGAGGCAGCACGATTCAGCAGCCTCCCACCCACAGTTTCCTTGAAAAATATGAAAAGTACACTATTAACCGCCAGCATAGCAAAATACAGAAAATGAGAGCAATTTATTTTATATGTGCACTGTACCTTATCACTCTGTAAATGAATGTGTTGACAAAGGCATGGAAGTAGCAAAATCATCTTATAGTGATTTTATTAGCAATTTGTACAAGACTTAAAAGATTGGTTTTGTGTGACTTAATTACAACAGGAGAAGCAAGTTAAATTGGTTTTCATACAAAATAACAACTTCAAAATCAGTCAAATACAGAGAAAAACGATGCCGCCTACCTTTCTGCTTTGCTTCCTGTAATGTGGCTCTTAATATCTACGCTTCAAAGTGGAAACTTTGTAGAAAAAAACATTGCCTATATTGTTCCTTATAAAGAAACCACTGATCCCAGCCCTCCAACTTACAAAAACAATTATTTTCTGATTTCCTTGGCAATTACTGCCATGTCAACCCATTTTCATCCAAACGCTGCCCTGCGTAGAAACATAGAAAGTTTTAAAACCAGCCTCTGAGATTCAGAATAAAGAACAGCTTGTTACTGTTTAACACAGCACCAGCAGGCCTTACCACTGCATGGGCAGCATGATACAAAAACAGAATACAGGTAATGTTGCAGTAAACTGCATCGTCAGGCATATGTTGGCTATTCCCCAAAAACCCATGTGGATTCCCAGGAGTTCTGGCAGGCTAATCTGCTGCAGGAGAGTTAGCCAGCTGCGGCTAAGCCGTATGTTTTGATGTTATTAAAGGGAATGCCCTGGTTATACTTGACGTGCCACAAAGAGATGGTCCAATCCAACAGAATCTTTTAACTGCAACAATAATATGTCCAAGAAAATATGCTGATTGTGTATTGTGGTAACGTGATTTCTGACATTCGTAAGAGTTGAAAATAATTAGAAAACTGGTCAGAATAAATGCACAATAAACTTTAGAGGATGCATAATTGTTTGTCTCATTTTTCTGTAACATAACCCACACATTTAACATTTTAAGCATTATATAAACCCTTAATAAAGTCATTATAACACACTTCTTTGAAACTGTATCCAAATACATGATAAGCTTAGCTTTCCTTTTGCCTCCATCTGTAACTGTTAATATCTAGCACTGTATAACATATCTGTTTGATTACATACAAAAGCATACCTTTTAGTGGTCTCTAATTTATTGACTGTTTATATGTACAAATTATTCAGAGGCAGATTTCAGGTTTTAGGCCTTAATAAAAATATAGACAGGTGAATTATGAAAAAAAATTGCTCTATGGGGATTAATTCCATTTTGGAGCCAGCCGATGAACTAGAGTGTTTGGCACTTCCGCACTGGCTTCATTTTTCAGCCTCAGAGGCTTCCCCTTGGTTGACATGTAAAGATGAATTTTAATCTGAGTCTTTATGATTCCTTCAAGAGGTGAAAGTAGACAACCTGCAGGAAAATAACAGAAAAAATTGGAGGCTGGAGGTCTTGAGTTTTGAGACACTATAATAGTGTAATAACTCAGATTAGGCCTATCACGGTGTGGATATATATATATATATATATATATATATATATATATATATATATATATATATATATATATATATATATATGTATAATGTTATATATTTATATATATATTTATCATACAATATGGACATGACTGTGATCATTTTGCTGATCGTGATAGTGCCAGTTGTGTTGACATGCGTGACTGTTATAAGAATGTCATCAACATTTTAGCCAACATGATGCCAGAGTAAACAGCAGGGCTTTCCAGTCGATTTTAAGACTTAGGTGCAGCAATTTTTTTCTCTCTACCCTGCCTACTTGTGTTAGTGTGAAGCAAAATAAAAGAACACTTCAAAGATGACACAGTGTAGCTTATTGGTAGCCTGCAGTTGCTCAGTTGGAGTGGAAGAGGCACAGTCTTCATAGTTGTTAGCTTGCCAACCCCTGGCATTGAGCACAAAAGTCCATCATTTGTAGTTTTACCCCCCAACAACTTTATCCTACATTCTGTTAATCTGCCAGCAAACTTCTCAGCTCCAAGTCCTTCCATCCCCGGTAGCCGACTGCAGCACACCGGCACTATTATGGAGGTAACTGCAATGTTCACAGAGATTCACTAAGCTTGTGTATTAGTTGCAAGAGGCATCACTTTACATTGTTTTTGTTGGCCAAATCTGTTTTAAGTTCCAAACTAAAAAATGATGGGCTAAACAGTGCTATAATTATATAAATCTTTCTTGTGTATATTCACAGGTGTGAATTACTTTTTTGAAAATATATATTTTTTATACTCCAATTCCGATGTCAGAATATTATTAGGAATTAAAAGTTAGTTGCTCTTAGCAAGAATGTCTTGCATTATTATGCTATTATACTATCACTATTACAGTAATACTGTTTATCCCAATTTTTTCTGAGACAATAGATCGACCAGCAAAAGTAGCTCTCTTGACAGGCCTATTACTCACGGAACTGGTGATCTAAGGGACATATTGTAATCAACATCTACAACATATTCTTCATCTACCGTATATCCTTCTTTTTTTTAACAACCCAACTTGTTAAATTAGTTATTAATGGCCCCTTGATCTCAGCAATCCAATTAATGGGGGGTAAATGCTTCCCCATACATACTACATTGCTGACAGATCATAAAGAGCTGTCTCCATAAAAACTAGTTTTATGAATATTCTCCCTTGAGCTGTGTTGCTGCCCACTGCACTTGTCTGGATGCTGACTTAGGCTTGTGTTACACCGTCCAACAGAGGAGAGAATTTTAGAGCTGCTGCATTTGCGGTCAGCAACGTGTCCATCACAAGCTTTCTCTATATAAATATATGTAGACACAAAGCCCGAGCGGTGTGTCTGCGCAGTCTCCGCTGAGTGTCTCGGAAACATTATTAGGCTTTAGAGAGGTAAATGTCCTCAGCTAGTCTGAGGGCTCTTTGGCCAGCAGCCTCCTGCTGTCACTGTTTGGTATGCAGAGGCTGAGGTGCATGTTGTTCGTCTGCTGCTCCCTTGCTGCCTGGAAAGCTCTCCTCTGTCTAACTCTCTCTCTCCAGGCTAATTGACTGTAATGAAATTGCCGGAGACAATCTTGAGAGCAGACTTAATTGATAAAGGGAATCATGGAATTGAAAAAAAAAGAAGAGAAGGTGACAGAATGTGGAGGCTTTTGGAGAGTCCTGATGACATTTCCCTCTATCTCTGTGAAAATAATTGCGTCTGCCTCTGTGCATATAAGATTGGAGGCGTTGAGTGTGGCAGGGGGATAGTGGTGTTGACAGAAGGGGTAGTGATTCTGTATGTGTATCACCTAAAATCTCCTTAAGCAAACAGCAAGATGTCATCCATACAAAAATGACAGCTGTTTAACTTAAAATAGATCCTGTAACCCCACCATCCTAAGATACATTTTCTTTTGTTTAATAATCTCATCTCATTGTCAAGTGATTGCCATGCTGTGAAAAACATATTTTCAAGCTTACATGCAGTGAAGGATGAAGTACAAGGACCCCCTGCTGCTACAGAAGAGATATATGCTCTGTTTGTATATGATGTTGTATTAGAAGACATATTCCAATTACCAGATGAGATGTAATTGCAAAGATGGTGGAATGCTAAGACAATGTCTTGCTTCACCAGTCTGGTAGGCACACATAGAGCTGAAACATTTAGATGATTAGTTCAGTGTTTCCCAACCCAGTGTCTGCAGGTCCTACAAGATGATTATAGTGATACAGATAAATTGAAACTACCTAACCTCTGCCACACAAAAATATTATCTTTTAGCTGTGTCCAGCAGCTTTGTAGAGAGGTGAAGTCCCTCCCCTTCTGGTGAACCACCATGGGCCTTGTTTTGAAAAACAAAAATAAAATAAATACAATTTTAAAAAAAAATACACAAGGTAGTTATTGGCAAAAGACAAAAACATTCTGATCTTGTTTGAATTGTGCCATAAATTATACACGTAAGGTTTGTCAATTTAAAAGATAATTTTGCAAGAAAATCACAATTTTTTGTATAACTGCTGACGTATAAGACTGTGAAAATATGCATTAGAATAGCTTCACAAAAGAGGTAAGAGGCATCATGGCTTTTCCTCTTGCTGAAGCTATGATGCCTGTGTTTTGTAGTGTACTTATATGAGCAACATTCATGTCTTGCTTGATATTTCACTAACCAGCTATCAGTAAAGACCAGGGTCATTTTAAAGTGTATATGACACACTTTGTAAAGTTAGTTTGAACATAAGCGCTCTGAAAAATTCCTGATTGTGCATCTGACATTTAATAATAATATCAATGTTGATTGAGATTGTACCACAATGATGGTTTGTTGAAAAGTGATGAAGAAGTAGTACAGAATAGATGCTATAAATATCCACAGCCATGCATAATGACAGCCGCTCTGGCGCTGAGCTGAGGAGTTGCTGGATAAAACATATCAGGTAGGGTAATTTTACATTTGTGAGTGGGACATGTTGAGTTACCTAGCTAGCAAGCTATTCAGTGTTGGTGACATATATCGTGCAAGACCAGAGATGTAGCTCATGAAACTGTTTCACACAGAACTAAATGGTGCTATGACAAACATTCTTATTTGACTTGCAAAATTATTTTTTAAATTGAAGTTTTTAGTGGGAGTGGCCTGTGACAAAAAGGCGTATAATTTCCAAATGGCTTTACCAACTTGCACAAATTTTGTTGAAAGACTGGTCATGAGCCAGAGGGAAGCTGACACAGTACAAGTTTATCTTTTCAGCCCTGTTAAAATTATTTAATTGCTACAAACACTTTTTGATTAAACTGCTCACAACGTACAGACACAAAACTCAACCACGGGAATAGTTCAAAGTAATCTCATAGAAAAGTTCATAGGCTAACCTATGACAAATGCATGCACAACAGCTACAGTTCCATATTAACAGTAAGTTACAGAGGTTAGGTTTAAGCAATAAAAGTTACTGTGGTTTGGTTTAGGAAAAGAAACATGGTGAGGTACCTTAAAATGACTCAAAGTTCACTCAATGTTAACACAAATCCTAACATGCAACTCCAGGGGAAAGTCCAAGGAAAAAGTCTGGGACTGCATCCTTGTTTACTACTGTTTACTGCCTTTCCAAATACCCCTGATATGTATGAATTTGGGTGCACTGTCAGAAAACATGAAAATTTGTGAGAACAGTCTGATTAATTGATTGTAAAACACCCTATTAACTTATTTAAAAATCGGTTGTTTACATGCAGTGTATACAAGTCATTTATGAAGCAAAAATGCCAAACATGTATCTTTAACATGAGGATGTGCTGCTTATCTTTTTTTTTTATTTCATTGTTGATTCACATAGTTGTTCATTTGAATGGATAGCCAGTTTCTCAGCTGAACCACCAATGATCATAGTCCCACACAGATCAATTGAGAGGACCATTTAATAGTGAGCATTAACAACGTCACTAGAAAAAGGTCAGGCATCTGCCAGTTGCCTTGACTACTATCACATGACAGGGAACACGTGGATCATTGTGGTGTCTGTGTTCTCCTTATTTACCCCGACAAGCTAATTTCCCATAAAGCCAGTATATGCCTTTAACAGGTTCACCGATGGCTGCAACATTCCACGTTTCATCTGTGGCTAGCTGTGCTCCTGAATAAGGTCAACACAAAGGGCTAGATGCTGCCAATGTGGTGGCTGCATGAACATCTGTGACGGGGAGCTGCCGCAGTTGGCAGGAGCTGATGCCAGCTGTGTAGACCCATGGATCTGCCTGTCCCACCGGAGCGCCGGGCCACAATGCTGTGCCGCATAGCAGAATTGCAAAGCGAGCTGACTGTCATCTCATCAAAATATCACTTTGCTGCCACACAAGCTGCTCACTGCCAACACCTGGGCTCCTCAGTGCTCAGGGACTAAAGGGAAGAGAAACACAACGGCAACAGCCAATGGCAGCTTTTAGTGGACTTGAGAAAAGTTTGGAATATTGCTCTGTATTGTCTGACAACACAGCGAAAGTTCAGTTGTTATGTGACACAGAATGAAGCCGTGGGGTGTTGTCAGGGGTTATTAAGGCTGAAAGCACAGACAGATGATGGATTTTGTGCATTCTGACAGGCACTCAAATGTAATTACATATTAGGAAGACTGCTACAGTGTTCCAATTACGCCTTTCTAAATGGAACAATGCTCAAATGCATTTTTTGTTTTGAAGAAAAAAAAGGAAAATAAATATGTAATCCAAATCAGCGTGCTGATTCTGTAGGGGCCGAGCTAGCCTTTGTTCCTTCAATAGATGCAAGGAACCATTGCCACAGTACTATTAACTCTCCATACATCATGGCCTCGCTGAGAGTAAAGTGCAATGGTTCACCTTAAGGGCCATTACACGTTTTAAGTGATTGCCACCCGGAAGTCATCCATTTTCA
The DNA here is from genome assembly GCA_035609425.1 of Epinephelus awoara. NCBI lineage: Eukaryota > Metazoa > Chordata > Actinopteri > Perciformes > Serranidae > Epinephelus > Epinephelus awoara. The sequence continues at coordinate 7,135,057 of CM069304.1, forward strand.
ACAAGAAATGAGCAGGCTGGGGAAGCGCTGCAGGCACTGTGGCAGTCAGAGTAGGGCTCACTCATCAAATAGAAACAGTCACACTGTGGAGTTATTATCAAGGACTTCGCTTGACCGTTGAAAATGACAGCTGTGACTTTTCAGCTGTGTTGGAAAAGCTGAATCTTGCTGTGTGGTTTCCATGAATTATAGCACTGTCACAGAAATGATGGGAGGGAATTTTCATAGGTAAGTGGGTCAATGAACAATGTTAAATGTATGTTGTATTGTACTCTGTGCTATTCTGCTCCACAATAGCCATGGCTTTATTTGTGCGCTTCAGATTGTAGTGTGTGATTTACTGTCAATGAGTGTATACTAACTAAATGATCAAAGGCAATGATATGATCCTAAAGATTTTAGTTTAAGTTGATTTAGCAATACCTGTGATTATGATAATGACAAGTATGTGTTAATAAAACAGATCTCAGACTTAGTACTGATGACTGGGGGCAGCAAACACACAGAGTATCCACTCTGTCAGAGATGCAACAGAAGAAGAGGTGTATCTGTGTATAGTTAGCCTACTGCCACACAAGTATGTCAATTTTGGAAAATTCTGCCAACCCTCGGATAACATCCAGTGCAGAATTGACACTGATTTGACATTAAGTCAGAAAATGAAAGTAACTTTGCAAGTAACAAACTACTTTCGCCGTCTACATTTCTCTGGGGATAGTTTCAATGTAGTCAAACTTTATTTTGATGTAGAGCAACTGGTAGCTTAGCTCACTACATTTTCCAAGTAGCTCGCCTAACACTGACTATGGTTGGGGGTAGGCAACGGGTTAGGTTAATATTAGGAGTACGCTATGGTGATTTGTTTTTGTTTGTTTTTCAGCTGTAATTGCAGGTGGGGCCTGAACTCTTGTCACTTAGATGAAAGAAAGATGTGCTACACACCCATCTATCACTTTTGCTGAATGTTGCTAATGTAAACAGCGAGGAACAGATTTGCCCAATATGAATCTAATTCTAGGGATACTGGACAGGTTAGTAGCACACCTTAATGAACCCTGGCCTGAGGGATTAAATGTGTGACACTGAGAGTCGACAATGTTGTGCAACCCAAATTATTGAATGTTGTCTTCCACATTTAGGGCTAGGCAATATATCGATATTATATTGATATCGTGATATAAGACTCGATATTGTCTTAGAGTTTGGATACTGTAATATCTAAGTATTGTCTTTTCCTGGTTTCCTGGTCATTATAGTAAAGTGACGTAATTTTTTTAAATTTACCAGACTGCTGTAGCTGTTATATTTGCCTTTACCCCCCGAGTTATTATATTCACATTTCTATTAGAGAGTTATTTAGACTTAACAGTAATTAATTATGAAATGCACAATATGAATGGTGAAAAGTTCTTAGGCAATTGGACCCCATTGTGACATGAATATTTAGGGAGTAAAGATACCATGGTTAGTTTAGGAATATTCCCCCTAATGGAGTCCAGACACAGGTGGTGGGTGGCTGAAGGATGAGAATGATGGGATGAGGAGCAGGACTGGGCAGTGGATGAGCTGAAGACTGTAGGTGAATGGGATGGAGGACTGTCACGTCTGTTCGTCCTACAAGCACAACTGACAGCGACTGAGAGGAGAACAGTCTTAAAACATGACAGCAATAATATAATTGGCTTGGATTAATTGGTTGGATTACTTTAGGGTGACACCTATAATCAGCTGACAGAGAAGAAGCTGGAACTGTTAATGAAATAAGGGCATTAAGAGAGTCTTCCTGACTGAACATCTTATTGTGTAATTATTATTTTGGGAAAGCATAAATAGCCAACCTGACAGTATCGTCACAGTATTGATATAGAGGTATTTGGTCAAAATTATTGTTATATTTGATTTTGTCCATATTAGTCACCCCTTTCCACATTAGAGAGGAGTGCATGCACCAGCTTTTGTCTATGCAATTTGATTCCTACCTCCCAAAAGTGGACTCTGCAAGACACAGCTTCTGTACAGAGGCATGATTAGGGAATGCACATACAATGATTGGCAGTTCCTAAAAAAAAAACATCCAAGCATTGGTATTATCAGAAATGGAGTTTGATGCAGGAAAGGATTATATTTTTAACACAAGACAGCACAACACTATTATCCTGGTATGACATGGGTTGTCTGTCAGTTTCAGAGTTGATACTAAGATTATGCTGATTGCTTTGACGTCTCGTCCAGGCCTTGCTCCGGGCTATATCTCAGACCTTTTAACCCATCAGGAGCCAGGGCACAGCCTCAGGTCCTCAGGCAGGGCTCTGTTGGCTGTTCATAACTGGAAGAAAACAGGTGATCTGGCGGCCTCAGCTGTGAGGGCAAAGAGGCTTCTGAACAACCTGCCTGAGGTGAGAACTCTTAGTCCTGTATTATTGGTGTTGTAAGTTCTCAAAGCCATGTGAACAGACAGGCCTTGTCAGACTTTGACTTGTACATACAACTTGTTCTTTTTTCATATATTGTACATTGCATGTGTTCTGTGATGGTCTGACAGTATATTCGGGATTTTATTTTACGCAGGCCCTTTGAATCATTCCCAGTTTGTAGCTAACTTGAGCTTTCCATCAAATGGCACAGTGCAAGCAGTATATTTCCCTCATGAGCAAGCTGAGAATGCAGAAGTGAAACAAATAATTTTCCACAAAAATATTCTACATTGTAAAGGGTGCAAAAAAACGAAGTCATAATGTCTGGGACAAGTGAAAAAAATAATCTACGCCCTGCAGATTGACATTCATTATCATGAAAGCAGCTGAGGCTTTTTGTATCTCATAAACAATGTCATGGTGGGTGTGGGACCCACAATGCATCTTTGCACTATGAGAAGAATTAAGCCTCCCCAGTCTGATGAGGCAGCTCATCAAATGGGGTCCTTAGATTGAGATACAAGACAAAGAGACTCTTCACTTCTTAAGTTGAGAAGTCTCAAGCATCTGGATCTAAAACGTGGTGTGTGTGCTTGATTATGACATCGAGCAGAGGCACAACAATAGCATCTCTTAATATCTATCCACAGCCGCAGTTACAGCAGTTAGCTGCAGCAACATGGGGTAAAACAGTGGGGTTGGAAACTGAAACGATCATCATCTGGTAATATATGCTACTGCGATCCCAGATGTGACTCTGCTGGGTGGCGAGGAGCAAGTGGGTCAAAGGTAAGGGGGTGTAGCGATAAGCTACTGTGGGGAGGAAATGAGATGAGTACAGACACTGGCCTTTTCCACTGGGTACTTTTGGAATAAGGAGGGGAGGAGTGTTCAAGGATGCTAGTTAGAGTGATGGAAATGGCTCTGTGATCCTCCATTATCTGTCTTCCTTTCCTCATAATGTACCTTTCCCTCTGCCCCATCGATTGCGGCTACTGGATGTTGTCATTAAATCAATTCTTCCCAGAGGAGAAATGGTTTGTGTATGAACAGTCCTTGCCCTTACTATCAATGACAGCACCAGCAGCGGCATTGAAATGGATAAGGATGAAACCAGAGACAACTGGAGTGCATAGAGCAGGAAATTTATTTTCTGCTTGCTCGAGCCATTCTATTAGGCATGCATGTTTGTTTCCAAATAGGACCACATGCCACATGCACGTGGACTGCCAAGCACAATATTATCTGACAGTCACTTATTCTTCCCCTTTTCAAGGATGAAAGTAATTTCAGAAACATTGTATCCCCCAACATAAAATCCACTGAGGTAGGGCTTTTTTTGTTTGCAAAACAACAAAGAATAACTTTGAAGTGCCTCAACAATATGACGCCAGAAGGAGATGTGGCATTTTGATGGGCGACACGGTTTCTATAAACCCTAATAATTTCCTCCTGCCTTTTCACAGTGGCCTAAATGGGCACTGCTCTAGGATCAAAACACTTTTAACGTATGACACAGATTACGTGTGGCTTCCAGTGAAACGAAGGAATACTTTAACCCTGCCAAGCACCATTACTGCACCAATGCTGTAGCTGCAATCTTATGGTCCTCAAGTCCTAAATGTATTTGCTGTTAGACTCATTTCAAAGGTAAAAATAGCTACAAACACTAACTCTTTACTTCAAGTACCTTCAGGATTAATCCGAGAACTAATATTCACAATGATGCAGACACTAGCACTCACATTAGAAAGAATACCGATTTGAAAGGAAGATGTCATTCAAGGTGCCACTGCAACAGCGGCTCTATGGTTTTTTAACATCTCGTCATAAAATCCCAATAGGAACATCTCATTGTCTTCCTCCGCAATACATCATCAACTTATTCAACATACTGAAAACAGCAGAGTGGGTATGTCAATCTGTACAGAACCAGTGTGATACTCATGACATCTACAACTGATTTTTGCTGTCCTCCTACTTCACCAAGGAAGAAGTATTTTTTTTCTTCTCCTGCACAGGGAAAAAGCAACAAAGAGAGGTATGTGAGGTATAGTAGAGCTCTTCTGCCACCAAGTGGGCAACTACATTCAGGCTCAGTTTTAAAAATGTACATTCACACACACATACCTTTGATACACACACAGAGAAAAATCTAATTTGGCAGGATCATTGTGCAAAGTCACCCTTTTCAAGTCTTAATATGGCCAGCAGTAAGAAATACCTGAAGCACCCTGGTAAGGTGCATCGGGGCAGACACAAAGCCTTACACAAGAGGCAGCCAGATTAGCCAGGCTTTTGTTTTGCCATGAAAACTTAAAGTTTCACTGACTGTGTCCAATTTGCCCACTCTGACACCCCCCTTTGCTTTTAATTAGCGCGTCTCAGGGGGACCCTTATCAGTAATGGACTATGCTCTTAATGAGGCTGTTATTAAGTCGTTTTCCTCAGGGCTGATAGACTCGCAGCCACCTATGGCATGTAGGCTGATAATACTGAACCTCAGTTAATTCCAATTCCCTTTCTCTGCCTAAAGGTGCACTCAGAGGTTTTTAATCCCCCGGCCAAACACCACACGCAAGATAGTCATGCTGTCAGAAGAATAGGGGGATGTTGGGGGGGGGGGGGTCCTGATGAAGATTAGGTGAGGAAGAGCAGCGGGTTTGCCCCCCTCCCTCGCTCTGCTCCTTTGCAGAGTGAGGTCTTGTTCTAATAAGTGAAGAAGAGGATGCACAGGATGGCTCCCTTGGCCTTTCAGGGACCTGGCTGGCTGGCTCTCGGGGTGGTATGATCTGCTCTAATGAATGAGACTTGAAGTGAATGGGTGCTTTCAGGGATAGGGGAGAGGCAATCTAGGGTGGGAGGGTTCTGCCTCAGGGCCGACGTGGTAGCGAGGCCATTTGGTGGATCATGCTCAGAATTTGAGATTTAGAGAGTGGATCTCTGTGCTGAGACAGCCTGACTTTTAATCACTTTTTTTCTTTTGTGTCACTAAACTGTCTCTGTGTGACAACATTTTTACTTTATCAAGGTTACGAACGCAGTCAGAAACCATTATGGTTGCTCTATCTCACACAGGCTCCACCCTCTTCTGGACCTTCAAACACAAGCATGCATTCACTGAATAAGTGTTACCAGCCAATCAGACAATCAGAACGTGCCTACCCCGAATACATGTGGAGCCCATAGTATAGATGACAGCATCCACCGACCCATTTGCTCATCAGTAAAGGCAATGCCCCCTATGAAAAGGGTTAGGTGTATGTCAGCTGTGTTGCACTTGACTTCCCTCTAGGCATGATACACCTACATGTTTCTGTGCTCCTTGATGACCCAGGAAATGTGCTGTGCAGGGTGTCTATTGTTTGTCTTTTGACCCCTGCGAAGTTAAAGCTCCAGTAGGCAGAAATAGAACCAAGTAGGATAACATACTCGCATGCTTGCCTGGTAGGAGGGGCTCAGGGCAGAGACGAACAAAACCTAACTCAGATGAGACTCAAAAATCAACCGTTTTCAGGCTTTCTACCTACTGCAGCTTTAAGTCATGACTCCACCTATTTTGGTTGCATACCACCTGGGTCGGTAAGCTGCAGCGAAATAACATTTAGCCAATCAAGATCAATGAGGCTTGGTCAATGAGTGTTTATTCATCTGGCTCCACCCACTGTACACAAAGAGTCCAAATAAAGATAGAACAAACAAAAGGTTAAGGTATCGTTACTCTAGCTCTGTTGGCACAGGCAGAGCCCTCTACGTAGGGCCCTGTTGCTCCCATGAAGAGGGTGTAGAATAACAGATGCCATTATATGCCTCCTATATAAACTGTGGGCTTACAATATTGTCAGCTTTGTTCCTTCCATTGTCTCCTCTTTGATTTGAAGGGTAGTAGATGGATATACATATAACCCAAAATACCAATATAGGATATGTCTGTGTATACAGCTTACCATGTTTAGGATGCAAATACCTGACTTAGTCAACATGATCCCTTTAAAATTTGCCTTCACAAGTGCAGCTGCCTTTTAATTATTATATTAACCTTCAAATGCTTTGAATGCTGGTTCACTGATAACACTGATGTCAAGCAGGACAAGAGCAAGCTTTGAAAATTTGAGGATAATAATGAGTAAAATTGAACAATACCTGCAGTATACTTCATCTGATGCTTGTCTGACCTTTGAATAGTCGAGAAAGACAAAACTGGAATGCATTGCTGTATTCTCTACTTCTTTGGCAATCACATCCAAAATAATTAGCAAACTATTAGCAGTATTTCCTGAGCTGTATTGGAGTCAATGGATGGAGAAACAAACAAACAAACAAACAAACAAATGCAGTCAGCTTAATATAATTCATAAAGCAGTGAATCCAGTAAATATATCTCACATGGGTATGTTTCCTTTTACTAATTCATAAGTGTTTGCAGAATTAAGTGATTTACTTACAGTCTCTACATGTTGATGATGAAGAAAGTCTGTCATAGCACACCTTGCCAATTTAGTTGACTGGTTCAAAGCTTAATACAGCATTTATTTAAAAAAAAAAAAAAAAATGCATTTGCAATTTCAAAACTGCAGCCCATGCAGGAATGCACAGACAATACAGTGTTCTGTGGGACGGATACTGCAGCTCAACTTACTCTTGGAGATGACTGTTATATTTCTACAGCACAGGGTTTGACAATTTCTTAGGCTGTTGAAGACCAGTAGAGATATTTTGGGTTTAATCTCCAGAAGCTCCTCCTTTGTGCCAGTGTTTATCATCTTGAATTGTGTGCATTTTCATGACAGAAAGTACAGATTTCCTCCAGCATTGTCTTCTTGTTAAGGTGGAACAGCTTCTAAAACAGCATTGAGAGCATTATGAAGCTTACTGAACTGTGCACATTACTCCTTCACATTGACAGTAAACACATCATTTGGCTTCTTCCCCATCCACAAATAGCCTGGCAATCCATTTTTGATGATGATGCTACAGCACTGGCCAAGCTCAGCGCAGCCTGCCTGACGCCTGCATGTGCTTCCTGGATACACGTCTAATCAAGTTTAATTATGCTTGTATAGTAGCTTTGTGTGGATACAATGCATTTGGACTTTGTTGTTCAAGGGTGAGGCTGGCATTGATATCTATCTGATTTCAGACCCCCAGATTCAGATTTTAACCTTGTTAACATGTCCAGATGGTGTCTATATGCTACAAGACATCATGAGTGAAATTAACAGTCATAGGGCTAATATGCATATTAATAGCTCTGCTCGTACTAAATGAGGCAAAGGTGAAGAGTCTCACCTAAGCAATTTTAAGGCATGAAGTGATTTTTTCATGAAAGAAACTTCTGAATAAGTAATTCATGATAAACAAAGACCGTTTTATGGTGGTTTAATCAATACCTGCAGAGTTACTAAAATTGTCAATTACTTGAACAGCTGGGAACATTAGTTTTTAGCAAATGTCCTTCAAATAAGAGGCACTACTGCATTTGTTCTCCACTGCTGGATCACAACTCAACACCATCCAGCCCTGTCTCCCATGAGAAGAGCTCTTGGCGATGCAACTGCACCCTGACACTGCATCATGCATCATGGATCATGGACTACCTTACCACCTCCCATGCTGGCCACAGTATGTCAGAGTTGATGGCAGTGCCTCTGAGGTGGTGATAAGCAACACTGGCATACATCAAAGAACTGTACAGACACCATTCATCTTCACTATCTACACACACTAGATTTCGACAGGTCTAGTTCCTGCAAGCTTCAGAAGCTTCTCCATTGTTGCATGCATTAGCTAAAAATAAAAAAAAAACAAAAAAAAAACACAAGGAGTTCAACAATTTATCTTGCATGGCAACTGGATTCTTGCAATATTGTAAGATCATAGGAGAATTGCAGGATCACAAAATCGCATGAAAATTCACCTTGTCAGGCTTCAAGTAAGACCAATCAGCATCCTGCAAGGAGCCACTGGCAGCTACAGGTATACTTAAGGTGTGTGCAACGAAGGTTGGCGTGGATGCCTTAACAGCATCAGTTATAGCAAAGAATATCACTGAAGGCCTTTCTCGATGGAGAAGATCTTATCTTCCCTCACTGGTTTTGCTAAGAGTTTCATTTACCAACTGGTTCCGCCGGTAGGTTTGTCGATCTGATTGGTTAAAGTCAGTCGGAATAGACTGTGATATCTAGATGGTTCATCCAATGACCTGCTTGTGTTTTTTGAAAGGCCCTGCCCTTTTTCAACAGTTTCCAATGATGGCTTCTCAGATAGATCTGTGTAACAAACCATCCAGTCTGTGAGGTTAAACAACAATTACTTGAGGATCAATATCGGCAAGACCAAAAAGCTGGTTGCAGACTACCAGAGAAAGGACCCCCGTCATGGGTGTACATCCAGGAAGAGGAAGTAGGGAGTAGGGAAGTGGGGAGTAGGGGAGCATCATGGCATCCAAATCAATAAGAAAAACTGGACTTGACAAAAAAACTGATGCCACCCTCATGTTTTTCCCAACGAGACCGAGATCTTTCACTGTGTGCAACAGACTCCTGAAGACCTTTTACAAGTCTAAACCCAGTATCCAGCAGTAGCACCAAGGCCAACAGACTTAACAAGGTGGTAAGGAAGGCCAGCTTGTTGGTCAAGCTGTAACTGGACAGTCTGGAGGAAGTGATGGAGAGGAGGACAAAGGATAAGATTATAGGCATCCTGGATAACCCCTCCAACTCTTTCCACAATGAGCTGTGGCAGATGGGCAGCTCATTCAGCCACTGGTTAATCCAGCCCAGATGCAGAACGGAGAGCTTAAGGCACCCCTTTGTGCCCACTGCCAGCAAACTGTACAACAGCGGTGGAGACCACAGACTATGCCAATCACTCTGTCCAGACAGCCCAAAGTGTAGGATATTATTCATTTTGATTGCAGCAGGGGCCTCTTTCTATTTCTTGAGGGGCTTTGTTATTTCACAAAACATTTTTTTGGCTACAGTTTGCAGCTGTGGATGGTTGTCGGTATAAACTTTAACAGCCACAAAGTGCTTGATAATTATGTGCTGACTGCCATACAAACACACACGCCATAACCATTATCTGTAACAATCAGGGAGCAGCTGAAGATAGAGAAATCCTAAGAGTTTTCTATATTCAAAGCATTTCTTGTCTAGTCTGCTCAGCTTTAATTGTCAGTGTCTCTGACAATGTAATCAGCCACTTGAGTTAAACAAATTGTGTACTGGGCCAGTCCATACTGAACTCTTTCTGAATTGGCTGTGCATGCAGCTGCATAGCAGCTTTTATGTTCGCAGAGGAGGACATAGGCATTATAAACAGAGGCTTTGAGCTCAAGACAGACAAGAGAAAATTCCATTACAGTGAGCTAACAGGCCAATGGATGAAACTGAAGATGGATCCACAGGGTCTGATGCTGAAACTGGGACTAAGTGCTATGCTGGCAGAGGATGGATAAACTGAGTGCTCCACCTCAATTAATGTGGATATGATATCTGTCCTCTTCTCATTTGGAAAAAATAGCACACTAAAAGAATTTGATTATTTCTATTTCTTTTTTTATTTTTTTGGAGGAGGAAGTGGGGGTGGCTTAATCACATGGTGTCGGCTGGGTGATTAGAATTTAAATTAGATGTTTGAATTAGAACAAACGTATCACTTTTGAAATGCCACAACACTGACAATGAGACAAAGAAAGCCTGGCATAAAAAGGTTTTCTTTTTTTCCCCCCTCTCTGTGGCTGTTCTGCCAATCATTAAATATGAAAAAAGTTTTCTAGATCCCAAAGAGACAGACAGAGAGAGAGAAATAATCTGGCTGACACTATAAAGCTTTGATGATGCGTTAGCTGGTCCCAGGCCTGATGGATGCTAATAGTCTCTACGTCATTGAACTTCACTAACTGGTAGTTTCTTTCCGTTAAAAAGTAGCAGAAAGTTTGTGAGAACTTAAGAGTTTTGCATCTATTCACCATGATGGGAGTCTTAACTGTTACAAACTTTCTAATGCCTCCTACAGTTTCAGACCGCCATACATCTTCATAACCATAAGCTGCTCGTTCAAGCTTTGGCTCCTCACTTGAACAGGCAGTTAATTTAGCGAGTGGAGAGCAATGTGAGTACATCTTGTATTCAGCTTATCACACTCACACTGGAGCAAATATCCATCAGAACGGGTCATATCGTTCATTTTCTGTCTTTCAGTTTAGAATGTGGAAACTCAAAAGAAAAACTCTCCACTTATTTCCAAATCATTTACATACAGACTTCTGGAATTAACTGACCATCTTGGTACTGGAAGTAGAAAGTAAGTAGTTCAGACTGCTGAAAACAACAGTGATTATGGGAAACTAAAACTGGTATTTGACACTGTTCTACAGTATATCTTTACATATACAATGCTGCTTCTGAAACATCCCTAAAATCAAACCGATAATTACAACAAGTACTTGAGTGTTTTATTATTGTTTTTTTCAACCTGGTCTTTCTCCAAAGTACCCAAATACTGGTGCTTGAGCTGTGAATTATGGTGTCAGACACCAACGAAAAAAGCTGTCCTTTCATGTCAGTATGATACATGGACGGTTGCCATTATTGTTTAACAGTGCCTGGCGATGTCAGGAAGACATGTGGCGAGACAACAACGTACTAAGGGGGTGGTATTCTGAGTAGGACAGGTGGGAGGTGTGGTGGATGGGTCCAACAACCACCGACTTTTTACCTGCGAGACTGATGTTCACTTTATGATTGTAAAGCCAAACCCTGTTCTTCTTAAATCCAAGCAGGTGCATCCGTTGCCTAAAACCAACCACGTGTGTGTTGGCTACATGTCACCACATGCATTTGATGTTGAGAGAAAAAATTGCAATTCGCAGTGTTGTATCGGTGTAGTGTACTTATTTTGAAAGAGACTGTATGCAAACTGTACATTTCCTGTGAAAACAACAGTTAATTTTAAAAACAGACAATGCATGTAACAGGCTGAATTTGACACAGCATCCTAGAGTGTCATCAACCAATGCATGCAGGGTACCGCAAGGTATGATGTGCAAACATCATGTCTCCATGTGAAAAGTCCATGACCAAATATCAATACGTGAGATAAATCATTTTTTGTTGGTAGTTTTGTATTGGAATTGGCCAGCACCACAAGCTTCTCAATACAAGGCAAGAACAGGACCAGCATGCACCTCGGAGGGTCTATGGTTTCAGAGGCTGCAGGAGCCACGCTACGCTTGCTCACCATGGATAAAGAAACCTTAAGAAAATGCATGCTTCAGAGGCTGATTTCAAGTTTGACTCAAGTTTAATTTTGCTTATAGATAAATAGCCACTACTATCATTTAAAGTATGCATTAGAACTTAATTGTTTTACCTTTTACATTTGTCCTGTCTTAGTTTCAACTCAAGGGCATTTTGCATTACACTAACCTGTATAAAAGGTGCGCTTAATATTTGATGGATGATGAGTTACAAAAACTGAACTTTCAAAAACAACTTTAAGAGTTTTACAGATATTAAATAGAGATAATAATCCTCTTTACAGTGACTGTGGGATGAGGGGACAGAGTTGTCTTGCCTTTACAGCAGCAGCAGGGTTGTAACAACACCAAATCAACCTCTGTAATAAAGGGACAGTTGCCATAACAAGACCATAAATGTGACGTGTTTGATGTTCTGACGATGTGTTATGTGTGCAACCCACCACCAACAACTAAAAGGTAGCTAGAAGCAGTAAGCAGCTAACTTAAAGAAGGACAGCAACATAAAATGTGCAAAAATTGGGAAGACAATGAGGTTTGGGAGCTTCTGACCCTCCGAGCGGAGGACGAGAACAACCACTATAATAAAGACAATAAAGATAGTTTTTGCCATTTTGTCATGTTATGCCATTGTTACTGTGTAGAAAGCAATGCCAAGCACATAAGCTATATGTCATTCTAGAAGCCATCGCTGTTGTGTAACACAGCATGCCTGTCAAGCCTCTTTTGCTTAGAGAGTGCTGGTATGTCATTAAAAAAAATCCCACACTGGGGCAGCATTATGACTGCATTGTGTGGTTTTCTATAAAGAAAAAAGTGAAGGCAGCATAAAGGGGTCTTCATTGTGGCCCTATTATGAAATTACTGTGTAATAAGGGCTAGTGAGATACTATCTATATATACATATATATATATGTATATATATATACATATGTATATATATAATTTGGATGTCCTTTGTAGAGTGACAAGCTTTTCACTGTAAGCTCAGGAATTCAAAGCAACACTAATCAAGTCCTGATGCTAGCTGCCTGCAGGGCGGGCTTAACTGTTGAGTAATCATTCAAATTGCTGGGGAGACTGGAGCAGTCATCACTGCAAACCTTGATATCAACAAAATCAACACAGCAAATGATGCCACAGCACGTTTACCTAATGCTACATTCATTCTGAGACAGACAGAGCTCACACCAGGCTGATTTTTCTCCATCCACACAAAAGCCTGCAAACATATGATTCACAATTCTGTCAGCGAGCATGAATAAAATGATACGGTTATTGATCAACCCTGATTAATGGAATATGCAAACTGAACCGACACTGAAATAACAACCATTTTTCCTCCTTCATTCCCAGACAGTGCTGTTTGTGTTCATGTGATGAAGATAAATAGCATTGCCTTTGCCTGGCAGAGACAGGAGATGGGGCTGGTGCTCTACACGAAATATCCTCAGGTTTTTCAGGCCTGTTTCTGCTTTCCTGCAGAGTTTGCAATTGTATGTAATTGTGTTTTTTGGCCATAGCATTCAATCAAAGCCTATCAGAGTCTCTGACAGGCAATAACAGTCTGCAGACTATAACCAACGGTCAAATTCAGGCTTGCTTTTGTAAAGAAGGCATGCCTGGATCTTCCTATCGTATGATAACTAGACTTAGAGAAGCAGCATTTTTTCAGCAGTGTCAGATAACTGCAGGAGACCGGATAGTGCATCTTCCCTGTATGTACATAATGAATAAAAGAATGGGTGCATGCACTCTTACGCTTTCACTCCCAACATCTTTTTGTTGGGTGAGGGAAGACAAACAGCATTTATTAACATAAAATTCAGCTTACAAAACTGTTCCCTGGGGGAAGTGGAGAGTAAATATCCCAATGAGCAGACACTTTGAAGTTTTGAATATGTGGAGATGAGCAGCAGGAAGGGGGGAGGTTGAATTGTAAATACATGTGTTTTTTAAAACGTGGGCATCAGCTGTGAGCCCAGTATGGGTATGTTCATATGAAACATACTGTGAGAAGAACATTTTGTAAAATTATACTTTATATTAAACACGCATACCTGTCTTCAGGTGGTTTATACTCATATGTTACTTGTGCCAATCAAAGTGTCTTAATCACTGCCAGAAATCAACTGGGGCATTTCCAAATCTTTCCAAATCCTGCTAATGCTTTAACAGGGACACTGCTAACGCTGCTTCCAGGATACAGCTGAGGAGGAGCCGGCTGCTAATGCTATGTACAGGGACACTGCTAACGCTGCTTGCTGTGCTGCTGTAGCTCAGTCGTAACTGTAACTGATGCTGAGACTCTACTGACTGTGTGACTGGTAGACGGCGGTAGGTGGCACAACAGGCCAAAACACAAATTCAAAACATAAACATGATTTGCGGACTGTAAAAATGTTTTTTAAATGCGAATATTCTGGCTGTAGTATTGTTGTCGCTGAGATCAGTATGTTATATGAACATTATTCCTTAGTCTCTGTGACATATTAGGAGGATTTTATGACTATTTGCTTTAGATTACATATACATATAGCTCCTTTAAATAAAGCAATTTAAAAAGCCATACAAGTCTAGGATGGAAACTATTTATCATCAGAAGTAGAACAGTTGCTAATCCATGTATTATTGTGTATAAAACATTATATAGTATATCTGCCGCCGTAGCCGGAGTACTGCGGTATGAAGGTAACGTTAACCACAAAAGCAACACCGCGGCTAATGTTTACTGCAGTAAGTTAGCCTACCGTCACCGCGAATACCGCCCAGCCCTACTTGGGCCTACCTTGAAAAGCTCACATCGACGGCCTTTCTGGGATGTAAACAGGTTAATCACCAAGTCATTTAAATCTGATGATTTTTTGGATGAGGTCCCGCTCGATAGACAGCATTTAAAATAATCCACCTCGTTCAGCATGATGGTAACGCACTCTCCCACTGCAGTAACAGCAGACAGGCCCTCACTGCACTTCTACGCACTGTCATTGGCCAATGTCAGTGGCCTGGGCTGAATGAATTTAGCTCAATTGGACAGTAAATCAAGGGGGCTTGTCACGACACCTGTCACGATGTGACAACAATGACTGGAAGCTGAGTCTAGGAGTATGGGCTGTAAAAAATCAGCCCATTTAGATAAATCCTACGTTTTCATGACTATGTTAGTGCTGTTGCTGCTATAGGTTCCACCAAAAACAATCAGTTCTAAGGTTCAATATCTAATACTTTAATATTTTCTTTAATAATCTTCTCGTCGTTATTGTAAAAGATAAGCAGCGCTTGGCCCTGCTAGCCCATTTATACCAGCCGTCTCTGAATGGGAGTCACTATATTTGTAACATTTTTCAATCTTTTTTTTCATATTTTTTTTTTTGACCTACAAGTATAATATTTTTAGGCAATCGATATATATGTCAGCTATAAAAGAAACAATTTTACATTTTTAGATAGAAAAAATAAGTCGTGAGGAATTAAATCAAAAGTGGATGCTGTCCGATGTTAAAAATTAAGTGCATGTGACGTTAAGAGAATGACCTACCTATGACCTATTGTAACAAGACTGAACACAGAGCGCATGCAGTTTGGGGATGCCCCTGTGTAACTACACACTGAAACCTGGAGTCCATTTACATTCAATATTTATATAGTTAAGTTGAATTGAGGACAAGCAGACACGTTAAGTTAAAAATCTACTAGTCAGTTACAAATGTCACGCGTTACAAGTGAGCTGCTGGATGCACCCATGCTTTAGTGTTCCTTACAGACCACAACTAACATGCATTAAATGTGAAAACTATGCTAACCAATGGAAAACAGACATGCATGCAGATAGTCATGTCATTGTTAGCTCCACAATATACAAACGCAAATTCATTTTCAAAAAATTCCCCTTAATTTGTCATTCAGTTTGTGCTGAACTGGTTTCCTGCTGCCATTCCCTGCAGAGTGGACAAATTCTACAGATTTTTCTCAGGGATGTTTACCACTGTAATGGCCACACGCCTACATGATGACATCATGATTACGTTTGCATAGCAAGAGAAAACGTTCATGTTACAACTTTATGGCGTTACATTTAAAGCCCTGTTTCCACCAAGCAGTCCAGTCCGGTACGGTTCAGTACGCGTTTTTCCGTTTTCATGGTGAAAAATTGTGGATGGTACCAACAGAACTGTTCCTTACCATCCCCATTTTTGGTCACCCCTCTGTTGGGGTACCTAGCACACAGATTTGGTAACAGTGGAGCTAGAAACACTGCAGTCAATTGATTGATCAACAGAGGATGGTCACTCTTGCTCAGGACTCTACATTAGTAAACTATAAAACATATAAATATATATATATGGTTTAAATCTTTGAATCTTCCACTGTAGTATTTTTAATTAAAATTGCAATATTTTATTTCACCTCTCAACTATTTCTGAACTATTTTTATATCTTGTATCTATGCAACTCATAGCTAAGCCACTGTGTTAACAATGTGTCTACTGAGGTGAACTCCAACTGGCAGAGTCTGGCAAAAGTAATCCAAGCATTCACTGCATATCACCTCCAATCCAACTTCATCCCCTCTGGCCCGGCCACGAGTTGACAACCCAAACTTCCCTTTTTTCTTCTTTAATGGTTTCGAGTTATTGGAATGGATATAAATGTTTTTGCCGCACCATTGAGCAGGGTGAAAAGCGGTGATGGAAATGGTTTTGAAAAAAAAAAGAAAAGGAAAAGCGTTCCTCTTGATGCCTCTGGCAAAACTAGCTCTGCTCTCTCTACTATCTTTTATCACCTGCATGCCGGTCAGTCAGAACAGCTCTTTGAGGGCATGTATATCTTTATACATGGACTTGTATCAACATGACTGAAAAGAACCTTATGCACCTTGGAGTGCGCAGCGGGACTGACCTCTTTACCATTCCTACAAATGTGGCCAATGGAAAACTTCACACCTGGTGGCTATGCAAGGTCTGGTGAGTGTAAATTACTGCAGTGGATATGGCCTTTCTACTACAGCATTTGTATAACAAATTTGCAGGCATGTTCCTTTATTTCCCTGTCAGTGCATAAACCCACTGGGAGCTGGGGAATGTTTCCATGTGGGAAGTTGACATGGCAAAGATTACAACTCAATCCAGCAGAATAGAAATGTACTTTTTCCATACACAAACAATACAGCGCACAACAGGGAGGTTAAGGCACTTTAGTTCACAAGTCGAAGCGATTATTCTCAGTTCCCTCAGGCCTGCTTCTCTTGAGTGAGCCTCTGCTACACCAAATGGTGTCGGCTGTATGTCCTCTCCTGCATCTTTCAAACATCATCACCATTGATTATTTCAGAAAGACGGAGGGAAGATGCACACCTTTTCTCTAGTAATACAGGGTTGCCAGCACTAATGCGTCTGTCTTTTTGCGCTTTTAACCTCTGACTTACACACTCATGTCTCCAAAGCAGACGATGATAAACTGAAGAGGACGATGGATTTTTAAAAGTAGACAGCCAATTATGATTGATCCAGTGAAAAGGGGAATAAACTTCGAATAGGGAAGAGTATTACCTGGCAAGTAGGCAAAGGCCGTCAAGACTACCTGCTGGACCTGATACATATAAATGAATAATAAGTGTGTGCTCTGCATTCACTGCTCAGCAAAAATATGATGTTCCAGTCTTATCGAGGGTCTACTGCTGGAGGTATAAATAAGTCTTGCTTTGGATTTACAGGACTACACAGTGCTGAGTCTTTTGAAATTACATTAAATGCCACCATGCTTATAAACCATCTTCACCAAAACTTAATATCTTTTTTTCTTTTGGTTCAATTGCTGAGAACTCTGAAATGGATTTATGTGTTTGTGATCACTGTTGCATTGCTTTTACACGCCCTTCCCCACTCTGCCGCATTTCTGCCCATATTCACACACAGCTTTGGAGCGTACTGTTGCCTTCAATTCATCTCCCGCTGATCTCGCAGCTTATCAACACACTCAAGATTTGCTGCATAATTTCAAGAGGCACATTGCTGCCTTCCACAGATTCGTGCAAGCAGGATCGAAGGCTACGCTCTGGCTCAGTGACCAGATTTGTGCTGTGTCGAGCGAATGCGGCGAGGCTGAATATAATTGCAAGACATATTATCAATATGTTTTTTTTAAATGAAATCTCACACACTACTTGAGAGGTGAGAATGTGATGCAAAAACAAACAATTTTTCCACTATGAATCTTTGTGCAGACTGCGGTTTCATTAAATATGTCACATGTGCCATATTGTATGTTTGTAACTGTGTTTGTTTGTTTTTTGTGGTCTTTTTTTTCCTCTGATACATTAAATCATAAGACCACTCCAGCAACACACAAAGATACTTGCTGTGGCCCATTTGCAGGTGGCAGAATCACTGCCAGACAGAGAGACAAACAGATACAAACAGTTTCCTGAGGGACAAAGACTGCACTTGAAAAGAAGTATTGATTGATTAGACAAGTGCAAAACAACAGCATCCCTTCAGAGATATACATACATTTTACAGCTGAATGCTGGAGGAGTGTAACTGAGTGGGCCACATTAACTGAAGTACTGTCATTACACAAAGTGCAGGTTTTTGAGGTACATTATATTGTAGTTAAGTGCTACCATATTATGCTACGTTATAATTCTATACTAGGTAAATATTATACATTTTACTTCGTTGCATTATCTGACAGCTCTAATTATTTTGCAAATGAAATTTTTACACACTGCAGAAATATGTTTGTCTTCAAAGAACACACGTTAAAATACGAATGCTGTTATCTGTTACACATGCCCATGAGAAGGCAAACCCATCTCCAATGCTTCTTTTCTTTGTGAAATCTATAACAAAATGATATGTTTATTTTACATAAGCTATGAATTTAATGAATAATTTCTTATCTTATTTGGTATTTTTGGCATGTGATGATACTATAAAATATACGGTAGCTCTTTCGATGCAAAATTTGGCTCTAGGGCCCATCATAATAGTTTGCAATAGGGCCCATCCAAACTACTGTACACCACTGACTGAAATGCCAGTAGAAAAATCATTTCGAACATGTTTCTCTTTTTCAGTCATAAAGGCAGTAAACCCTTACCCTCCTCAGCAGGCACCCAGACCGTTAGCAGTTCCTACTACAGCATCAGAAACAAGGTCTTTTTCTGGCTTCTCACCTGCAAACCATGCAGCAGCCTCTGGTGCTAAAAAATGAAGCCCACACAGAAGTGCAAAAAACTGCATTTCCTTAAATGGCTGCTTGAGGCTGGCTGCAGAAGCCAGCCAATCCTTGTCGACCCCCACGTTAAAATGCCCAACCCCTCGATAATCCAGCATCTTGCCCAAATATGGTCACTTCTGGCACCAGAAAACCAAGATGGCCATGGCCGAAATGCAGAAATTAAGGCCTCGAAGCAGGAGTCAACAAACCAATGGATGACATCACAGTAACTACATCCATTGTTTATGCAGTCAATGCTGCAACCACGGCAAATAGCTGGATCCTCTAAGTAATCTTGTCTGGAGGAAGAAACTTCCGTCTCGTGCAGAAAATTACCAAATTTAGTTATCAAAGGCTTGAGTGAGAAATACATTGAGACTTGATAACTGGCAGCACTGGCTGAACGAACCTGACTTTGGGAGATACAGCAGGTAAATGTAAGCACCCAATTAGTGCCTTAAGCAGTTCTGTGTCTGTAAATGTTTGTTAACACTATGTATATAACAAATGCATTTGTGTTCCAATCTCCCAGATGACATGTGCTATTTAACAGCATTGAAAAAAACAGTGACATGTGGGCTAAATTTAAATAGGCCACAGGGAAATTACAGGTTGCACCTCTGCTGTGCGAAAAGTCAACTTTTCTCTCCCAATTGCCAAACAAAAGCTCTCTCCAACGATAAACTGTCGGCAGCACTAAAGGCCATGCTCATATTTGTATTTACTCACTGACAGGATGATGTATGTGTCATTAAGACACAACTACACAATTAAACTGTGTCAAATTAGAGAGACAATAACAATGGGAGGCACGTGGGAGCAAGAGACTCATGCTGGTCCATTAACCCTCCCTCCTCTATCCTCCCGCTCCCAGCCACTTACCCAAGCTGTTGCTAAGCTACAAGAGCAGGGGAGATTCTTTGTGGCAGAGGCGGTAAAGAGCATTGTTCTGCAAAGTCTCGACTGATCTGTCAGGGAATATGAAATATACTGTAAATGCATGGTTTGTCTTAATGCAAAGTTAAATATAGAGCTACAGAACTACTTTTTGAAACAGAAGTGGGAGACAAAGAATTCTCAGAGGCAAAAATGTAAAAGGAACCGGACCTGTGAGGGATTGCAGGGACATTTTCATCAAGCTACAGCAGAATATACTGTTCACGTGCTCTCTATAGTTCTACATGACTCACAACACTTACATAAGGTTCATATAGCTTTCAAATAGCTGACAAATAGCTAGGTTTTTTAAAAGGGTTCTTTCCACCCTAACTTGTAATGATTTGATAATGGACATGTCTCCATCAGTCATTATAAAGGAGGTCAACATCCCCTGAAAATTGTGTCCTCCAGTGGTTTAACTTTTCATTATGCTGCAGTGATTTACAAGTGCAGTCCTGTTGGGTGTGGTTACAGGTGCAAAACAATATACTTTCCACCCAACCACACCCACATCCACAACCTTTAGACTGTCAATCAGGGAAGGCAGTAAAACACAGATTTTCAGTCTGTTAAGTTACTCTCTATGAGCATCTACTGTTAACATGGGTGATAACAAAACTAGAGTTACATGGTTTCTTTATACCAACAAGAACAGGATTCAGGTTATATGTCTTTTCAGACTTATATGCAGCCATGACAATTGACAATGCTTCGAATATAGATGTTGCTACAAAATAGCTACATATTCTAAAATGTGGACACTTCATACGCATCTCATGTGGCAGCACATAGGATCTATACAATCAGCACAGTTTCAAGGTGGAAACCAAAGATTAGTGTCACTAATTCAGTATCTGCCCAAATGCCTTTCCCTCTGTTCCTGAGTTATGGCATTGAATAATGCCCAGAAAGTGTTTTTGCAGAACATTATCATCTGGCAGTAAAGTTAACCTTTGACCTTTTAGATATGAAATGACACCACTTCATCATTTTATCCCTATGTTTTTGTGGCAACAGTGACCTTGACCTTTGACCACCAAGTTCAATTCAGTTCATTCTTGAGTCTAAGTGAACATTTGTGCCCCCAAGAAATGCCCTCAAGGCCTAAAGCTATTGTGTCACAGTGACCTTGACCTTTGACTACCAAACTCTAATCAGTTCCTAATCAGTTCATCCTGGGGTCCCAGTGGACATCTGTGTCAAATTTGAAAACTTTCCCTCACAGATTTCTTAAGATATCGGACGCAAGGTCACAGTGACCTTGTCTTATGACCACCAAAATCTAATCAGTTCATCCTTGGGTCAAGGACGTTTGCGCCAAATTTGTAGAAATTCCCCTGAGGCCCTGAAGTATTGCATTTACAAGAATGAGACAGATGAGGTCACAGTGACCTTTTACCTTTTGGATATTAAATGACAGTACTTCACCATTTTATCCTATGAGACATTTGTATGAAATGTTGTCACAATTAGTATATGAATCCTCAAGTTATGGCCAAAACAGTGTTTTTATGGTCACAGTGACTTTGACCTTTGACCACCACAATTCAATTCAGTTCATCTTTGAGTCCAAATGGACATTTTTGCAAAATTTGATTCCCCTGAGGCCCTCTTAAGATATCCCGTTCACAAGAATAAGACAGATGCAGTCACAGTGACCTTTGACCTGTGACTACCAAAATCTAATCGTAACATTGTTAAGGACAAGTGGAAGTTTGTGCCAAATTTGAAGAAATTCTCTCAAGGCATTCTCGAGATATTGCATCCACGAGAATAGGTTGAACAGAAAACCTACAAACATAATGCCTCGGGCCATGGCTATAAGCAGTGTAGAGGGGTTACAAAAAACACATATTGCTCAGCAGTGTGTTTGTGGAAGATTTACTTGCGAAAATTTCAAATGACTGTCTGTGTAATAAGCGGTGTAGTATTAGTGTCACTCACAATGAGGCTCATGATCCTCACTTGTTTACTGCCCAATTTATCTACTGCACAGCAGTAAGGCTCTCAGAAGCATCTGCTGCTGCATCCATCACACACTTTCATTGTAACCTGAACGGCGAAGATCAAGTTAAGAGTAACATTGTTACCTTGGATGTTGAATCATATCTATGACTTTCCTAGGATAACACATTGTTATTGCACCTATATGGCATTATATTTTAAATGGAATGACTAGCCTTATTAATTTACATTTGAATTTTCTTTGCTGTCTATATCCATTATCCACACCAAACACCATATCAAATCCATGCCACATTTCATTATAGGCAGATGAATGGAAATTTCAATTCCCAATGTATTAAACTGACAGCAGCATTGGCTTGTCAAGTACAGCAGGTTGGACATGCTTATTGTAATATATTTTAACTCTATTACTCTGTATCAGTGCTTCCTATGAGCTATATTCAATGCACGTGCCATGCTGCACATGCAGGCATTTTGTAGGTTTAACATACCCAAATTAAAATGCAAAACACTTATATGGCTCAGTTCAAAGGCAAAAGCACAGGGTCTCTGCTGTAACCTTGAGCATCTACAATGCAGTCAATAATAAAGACACTTTCCTATGTTACTGATCTGATTTTGGGACAGGTGAGTCCTGGAGAGGATCCAGGACTTTTGGACTCACAGGTATTACCGTCACCTTTGTGACTGCTACAGGTATCTTTTTAATCTAATCTGATGAAGAGAAGTCTAAGCTGGGTTCCATGAGGGGGGAAATAAGCATGCAATAATCAAATGAGATGGGATGTATTATTGTAAACATGTTTTCTTGTCTAAACTGTTTAGCACAGCAGACAAGAAATACCCAGGAAACATTTAACGGTCCAGTGTGTAGGATCTAGGGTGATATGTTGGCAGGAATTGAATATAATATATATTTTCTTTAGTGTTGAATCAACTGTAAATAAGAATTGTTGTGTTTTCATTACATAAGTAGCAAGTCTTCCACAAAGATCACCATGTTGCACCGCCATGTTTCTACATAAGCCCAGCTGAGACATTCCAAACAGTGGCCATTCATGTTTTCACGTCGGCCAACAAAGTCACTAGCCCCTTTACGATGAGCAGCATCAGAAAAACACTGATTCGTAACTGCTTGGCACATGGGAGAAATTTCAGTCGCTAGATGCCACTAAATGCTATACACCGCTCCACACAGGGAGCAAGTCCTTGTCTACAGAAGCCCCTCAGCGACAAACAGTGTCGGGAAAACAGCAATTTTTTAACGTGAATCTGCTTTCTTCAGTATTTTTTAACAATTTTAATCACTTGGGGCCTCATTTCTAAATGTGGTGTACGCACAGAAGGCGGCAGATGCCACTTTCTAAAATCAAACTTGACGGGAAAATGTGCGGTCGTCTGCTCTGACCCATGCCTATGCAAAAAAACTGTAGACATGAGAAACTGTGACCTCCTTGGCAGAAAGATGAAAAGGAAAAAATGTTAGGAATTTGATATCATTGCGTAAAATAAAGACAGATATGACCTCTCACATTTTATATATGAAGAGCGCACTTGCAAAAACAGAGTTAGGAGACTAAATACAAGCAGATATCTTTGTTTTAAAAGAACTTTGTTTTAAAAGAACAGTTGGACAAATCAAGTGTACGCTGCTGCCACATTTGATTTGATCTGCATTATAAAGATGCAGCCGTAGGAACCAAGCTGTGCCGGTGCTGTGCTGCACAATGTGGCACACCTGAAAAACATGCCACTACCGCTTGATGTCCGACCGCTATCCCCAGGCATTTTTAGCCAAATGCTGCTGCTGCGTGCCAGCATCTGGACGCAATGTATCATTTATGAAAACAAGACGTATTTTAAGAAATCATTTGAGTCAAGACATTCCGACTGTTTGTCAAACAGCTATGGCAACTGTATCCCTCATTTACAGTAGAGTGTTTATTCCAGGCAGTCACTGAAACTGTCTAACAGTCAGCTCGAAACATCCCTCGGTTATCCGTCTCAATAAATCACCGCAAACAGCCATAACACCTTAATATTGGACCACTTCTTCTTGACTTCTAAAACAACCCGAGGCAGCAGCATTTACAGCATCTGCCACCAGCTGCCACTCCACTGTAATGCCCATATTGAGTCCAGTACAGCAACACTGTCTTTCTGTTATCAACCTCTCAAACAAGAACTTCAACTTCACATTGTGTGAAGAATAGTTTTGTTTTTTTTACCTTTTCTTGCTACATTTGCCATGCTCTTCTTCATGCTGTTTCTTGTTAATGAATAGTAATTCAGGGCATTTCACTGGCCATTTATAGGCACCTATGGGTGGGGCAAGACGCTGGCTCATCTGCGCCACATTTATGAGTTGATTGTGATTTATAAAGGGAAACAGGCATGGGACATGCGTGCACGCTGTGTTATAAATCAGGATATTTTTGTGCGTAAGTTCTGTTCATACGTCGCCTTTTGTCACCTTTCCTGTGCAGTTTTATGAATGAGGCTCCTGGTAAAAACCTCCTGAATGTCGGGATCAGAAATAAGTGAGCAAACATAGAACTTGCTGGGTGAGTGGCCTGTCTGACACATGCCGAACAGTGTTGAAAAATCACCGCTTTGTAATGTGCCACTGGTTTATACAGTGTTTTAACTGGATTTAATCATCTGGTCTTGGAGAAGAGACCTCTGCAGAAATTTCAGCTCCCAGTTAAAACCTCCTGAACACTTTATTCTGGTTGCAATCTGCAGTCCTCATCGCTAGATGTCACTAAATCTCCCTAAATCTTACACACTGTTCCTTTAAAATACAGAAACATGCTGTAACCAATGAACTCCCAATAGGGTTACATTACATTTACATCACACTCAATGTCAATCCAACTAGTATAAAGTTAATTGAAATGAATGTGCATTTAAAAAAAAAAAAAAAAAAGATTCAAAGAGCAGCTTCAGTCAACTATGAATGCTCTTTATAACCCTGCATTTAAAATGGATTTCACTGTTCTACAGTCTGCCAGCATCCAGGTGAAATATATGAATATTTATTCATATCTGTGTACTTTATGCATTAAAATGGGCTAGTGGCTGCAAGCATCTGAAATTTACAGAGCAGCTTGCACAGACAGCAAATACAGTATTAACTCCAGGAAAATGCACTGGCAAGTGGTTGCTGCGCTATACATGTCACAAAGGAGCTTCTCTGAAAGGTCAGTGAGTTCTGCTTTGTGCTCAGGTAAACAAAGACGTGATAAAGCCTGAACATTCAGACATGGTGAAAATACAGATGGATGGAGCAGATAAATCAAAAGAGAAGCTCAAACCTCAGAGGCTGCAGACAGACTGAGCTGATCAATGAGTCACGCTGCACATCTTGTAAAATTTGTATCAACAAATCTTCCTGCATTGTGCTGTCTATATGATATAAATGACATTCAAATATCTAAATAGTGAATTTAGGGGGATGAATGAGGGATGGAATGAAAAGGTTGATATAAAGGAATGTGAGGGAGTCATTTGTCAGTGTGCAGTCATTCTGTCTCCTCTCCTCTCCTCTTCAAATGTCCTTGGGCAGTCATACAGTTTTGCTTTTGCAGACACTGCAGAGGTGATAAGTTGTGATGTGCTTCATTTTCCTCTAGAGGACAGTAGAGCTACAAAAAATTCAATAGCTAAGATTGGTGAGCCCGGGAGTATTCTATCAAGTGGCTATTGCTTGTTTATTTATTGTTTTCTCATCCCTACATGGTACATTTACCCATATTAGAATGTGCTCTCCAAATTGCCCATCAGGAAGTTTGAGATTGCTTATTTCTTTCTGTATTAATTTGAATTTTTCTGTCATCCCCTCTTCATTGACGCTGACAGTGCATGAGAAATCAGCCCACCCACAAAGCAGCTTATTCCACAAACCCAAAGTCATGCTGGCAGAGTGTATGAGGAGATCAAAAGAAGCAAAGAGGAAGACGGAGAATGACTCATTTTCGCAACAGCTTCTGAGAGTCTCCGTTGTGTCCTATTCATGGCAACACACTTGGCAGTGTTAGCCTGGTTGCTAATGTTTTGCCACTAGTTTTCTATTAATCTCCTCCACAATAGGAGGGCAAGAGTGCCGGTCTTAATTCTTCCTGATTCTGTGCCTCTACCCTGTGCAAACCGAGAGGATTAATGCAGTGGTTGCAGTGAGTTTGGCAAAGGTTCACCCAACACCAAGCCACAGAAAAGAAAGGTGACAACACAGAAGGACAAAAAAGAAGAAAAGCAGTCTGCCACTCAGTTGTATTCCTTTTTAAGACAAGTAAATGGGAAAGCTCAAAGGATGCGTTTGTTCAGTGACAGTAGAGACAGACTTGAAGACTACAAGCAAAGGGATCAATTTTCTCCCCAAAGGGCTTGTGTGGTGTCCCCAGCTAAATGCAAAAAGATTGTTAGAGTGGAAGGGCGGGATAGCTGTATTTTACCATCTGTAACAAAAAGGGCTTGATGGAAGGGGCTGTTGCAGCTTAAGAATGGATATTTGCCTCAAAAGCAGAGGAGTAGATGACATAAGCAGGGCTTAATTTGTGCTGGATGCAGCCAGAATGAAAACCAGACATTATTCAGCTCTTTTTTTGGCAGCAAGGTCCTTCACATCTAATAATCACATTTATAAAAAAATCCTCAGAGTGCTAACCTGCAGTATCATCCCTTTGCTCTCCTCACGTACATCAGACCTGCAGATTTTTCTCGCTGCATTATGCTCATAGTTGAGACTTGTGTTAGACCTGAACTCAAGAGCACACACTGGCAAACAGCAATTCCAACAGCTCGAGGGTTGACTTTGAAGGACGGACCCATACAACTACACCTCAGTGTGGTTCAAATTATCTACCAACAGAGCCCCTGAGTATCTCAAAGCCACTATCGTAGGGTTGGCCTTCAGACTGGAGCTAGCGTTGCTGACTTGTTTTTGCCGAGGTTCAATGCCAACATGAGTATTTGCTCAATCAATCAATCTATTAGTCAATCAACCAATCATACTAGCCTTTACATCAAGGATTGTGTGTGACTGGCCCTCTCTCAAATCAAATGAACTAGACTAAACTGAAAACATAAAATGCTAAGAGCCTATTTAGAAAAATAAATGTCACTTAATTTAATTGGCCAGTTGTTAGTGGATTGGTAAACCACTTAATTCTCCTTTAGTAAAGCTTATTTAATGAGTCACATCCAGTGGTTCAGCAAAGGGTTGGCCAGGGGGGGTTGCTGCCCTAGTAGTATGGCCAGCCTCCTCACTGAACCCCCCCCCCCGACTGTTGTTATGCACTGTTTGTACATGTTCCTATGAAAAGTAATGCACTCAGATTTGTGCATAACCACATATTTTGGAAGGCTGTGATCATGTGACACGTGCTGATGGAATCTAATAAGAAGGCAGGTTGGGTGATGGGTTGAGTGAACTGTGAATCATTTAAAGGAACATCCTCACCATGTTTCTTTTCTTAAACCTAACCATTGTAACTTAATTATATAATTTTACATTAAAGACGTAACATCATTCCTGGGGCACTAATTCATAGAATATATACAAACCACTAAATGCACTCTGCTGGTACAACACCACAAACTGGCGTTTTTTTCTTTCAACAAACAAGTTGAACAAAGTGGTTATGTTTAGCCAACACACTCCCATGGTTAGGTTTAGGCAACAAAAGCAAGTGGTTGGGTTTAGAAAAGAAGAACAGGGTTTAATTTTACAGTCATACGGGAAGTGAACACCAGCCTCTGGGGTGAAAGTTGGTGGTTGTTGGACCCATCCTCCACCTCTCCTGCCCACCCTACTCTGCCTTCACCCCCTTAACTTATGGTGTTGCCAATGTGAAAGGATGTTAGTTACTGACCAAATGCCGGTTTTCTATTACTCTTGAGAACTGGGCAGTGATTAAATGGAGGGAATTTTACAATGTACATTTACACATACGCACATTGTTACCATACAAAACTAGTTGAAAATCTACAAGGTATAACTTTAACTGTAAAGAAAAGAAACCAAAGTGTATCAGTATGCAATGCCTTTTATTTGTTGTAGTTCTAGACTAGCCTTTATACAACAACAGCATAACAGAATTCCTGAAATCAGTTTTGGCTTTTTCGTTTTGTTGTGTCACGCAAAGAGTTTCTGTGGCCCCATGTGGACACCATTATTACAATCTTCTAGGGACTCCACTGACAACATCAATAACAACTATTAAAGATCTTTTCTAAACAGAATATAAGACCCCATATGGCTACTGACACATATTGGCTAATAATTTGCAGGCTGTCTTCAATATACTGGAGATCCACAACTGCAAACTCACTTCTGCAGCAGCAGCACAAGCACAGTGTTGTCTCAAACATAACAGTGTCCTGCCTATGCTTTGGCATGAGGCACAGTCTCTGAGACTCTAATCTTTGACATGGCACATCAGCATGGAGATTATCTGTGTCTGATGTCCTTATGTTAAACAGCGATCTCGCAAGTGTTCTGAGACTGCACTCTGCCTCCTGTCCCAGCCGATTATCTCCCTCTCCATACACCAGCACCTTGTGATTTATAAGTGAATTAGGCACAGCAGATTTTCTTTTCTTTATTTATGTTCTTGACTTTTACAGTACTTTGCCTTTTTTGGCAGTAAACCTATGAGTATAAAGTGCAGTGTGCTATAATTACTTAAAAAGACCAGTCTGGTGATATTTTATATTTTTCTAATGGTCAACAAATCTCATGAAAATTCCACAATGCATGAATATCCATCATTGTGTGTTTATCAAAGCTTGATATATCTTCTTCCTCTGTGTCATAGACTGTTGTTAAAGGGATAGTGCACCCAAAAATGAAAATTCAGCCATTATCTCTCATTATATCACCTGTATGCCGATGGAGGCTCAGGTGAAGTTTTAGAGTCCTCACAACACTTCTGGATATCCCAGGGGAGAGGGGGTAGCAACACAGCTCCACCTAATGGAGGCTTACGGTGCCCCAGATTCCAACGTCCAAAAACACATAGTTGAAATCACAGAATATCTCCATACTGCTCATCCATAGTGATAGTGTCCTGAAAACAACATAAATAGTTGTTTGGAAAAAAAAAAGTCATTTGAACTTGCTCAGAAAGATTGAGAAAGCAAATTTTCATGTAGTTATGGCAAAGTACTGAGAAATAAAAAAAAATTGCAAAGCAAAATCTTCTGCTATCTTTAAAGTTACACTAAATTTTGGCAAGAGAAAAAGGAACAATCCCATTTTTCAAAATGGTGTCTTCAAAAATTTTTATACACTGTTAACAGTCTTGGAATTACATAAATTGGGTGTGACTATAAAACTGAGAGTGGATAGCAATATACACTTCACACTATTTCAGTTCTGTACACAATTTGACCAATATTTGATGGGATTTGTTGACAATAAAAAAAGTACAGAATAATGACAGCTGTATCCTTGGAGGACTCAAGTGTCATCAACACTGACGTGTCTGCATCTTAATAAACACAGATTAATTGGGCAAAGCTTTCATCAGATATTGCATAAGATGGGAGGTGGGCCAAACTCCAAAACACATCAGTGCAGTCTTTAAATAATAGGCCTTTCATTTCAATCATATAAGGACAACCAAACACTCAGTCAAAGCAAGGTCTGGTACAAACAGGTTATAATTTAAATGTCAAATGTTTTCTTAATCAGAGCACTGACTGCCTCGCTGTTTAAACATGTTTGATTGCACATGTTCACAATGTTTTCTGTATAAATGTCTGTGGACCTTGATGAATTAATACCCATTGTGCCTGCGCTGTGTATCTAGAGAGAGAGCGGGGGACTGAACCACTCCAATATGTACTTACTGTACTGCAGCCTTATTAATATAATGGAGCTAAAAGGAATTGCAGTTTTATGTAAGCAACGAGCAAGTTATAAATATCACAAAAGTCTATAAAGAAGATTGACTACAGTGCATTTTATCGTGCCTTAATCTACAAATGTTATCATCATGAGTGAAGTACCTTTAATTAGCGTATTATGCGAAGCACTGTGCAATTGAAATGGAGTGTCTGGTGTAAACACTGATTGAATTTCAAGTACAATGGAAGTGAGTGGAGACAGTTGGCTGCAAAGCATGTTACAGATCTGAGAGTGAACAGTGCATCCTGAGGCCAAGCTACAAAGATTGGCTCACTGAAATGAAACTTATTTTCATCTTAACATTGAATGGGCTGTGGATATAAAGACAGTCAATGGAGCTCATTGATCTCAATATTTTAGCTATTGCAGACAAATATTCCCACAACTAGCCCTAATTCATATGACAAGTTAAAGATAAGAGGTTGCAGTGGAAGTAAATGTAAGGAAAAACAGGTTTTCCCAGATTTATTGCTAAAAACTAAAAATGCTCTTAAAAGCAGAACTCATTTTTTTTCTTATTAAAGCTTAACATTATCATGCAATGATTGAATCATAGCACAAAAATAGTCTCTGAAGCAGCTCTACTGTATGGCCCTGCTGGAAGACAAGAACGTTTTGTGCACAGGCAGTGAAACAGTTATTATCATGAGCAACTGCATGTATCGTATGTTAACACTAAGAATGTCAGATAATGAATGAACAAAGCCTTAACTGCAATGTATATTTATAACTCAGGCTCTTCAAGTGCTGTCATAATAACTACCTGAGACTCTGACACAAAAAGTGTAGTCCTTTAATATTTTAATTGAGTTTCTATTTTAAATACTTTTTTGCATTTAATTTGTCTTAATTACTTGGCCCACAATGAAAGTGACAGCTATATAACAGCTTCAGTGAGAAACCACAGGGATCTAAGGCTACAGGCTTCAGATTACAGGGCTTCATGCTTAATTTTGATACATACATATTTAAATTTGACTCATATCTGACATCAGTGTGACCAGATTTCTGCTCTGGCAGAATGACATCACTGGACCTTCCACCTATAAAAATTGGTAAAGTTAGGGAGACAATATCAGGGTTAGCCAATCAGATTATACTGAGTCATGCCTTTGCCATGGAAGGGTGGTGCAATGACATTATTTTGCATAACAATTAGCCATGTGCTTCAATTTGGGAGCGTGCAACATATTTTCAGAGCAAGGGCTGTTTTCAGGCTGTCATACGAATGAGCTTTTAGTTCACTAGCTATGTTAGCAGCTATTGCTGGTAGTTCTGTGCAGAGAGAAGTGTGAGTGCAGCCTGGAGAGAGTCAGGAGCCATGACGGCAACACATTCTCATCCCAACTTGTCAAATACCACCACTTTGTCAGTGGAGCTACACATCAAAATGTGATGTGCTGGGTACCCTTCTGCGTCAGTTTTGGACCTGCAGTGGTTGTGTTACATGCTGGTTATAAGCATTGTGTCTTTTGAAAATTCACAGTCTCTGGTTGTTATAAATGTATACAGCCTTTTTCAAACTAAAGTTACAATCTAGAAAGAACAAATCATTTTTACATTTACTTCCTTAAGTGTAGGCAACAAAATCCATGGTTAGGTTTAGAAAAAAATAAAATAAAATAATATATATATATATATATATATACTGTATATTGGCTTAAAATGTGTACAGTTGTTATTTTACGTGACATATGTCACTAGCATAGCATGCAACACATACAAGCACACTATCTTGTTACACACATTTTCACACGGGAAACAGTGTGTATCATACCACTGCAAAGGGTGCCTCTGCATGTCAGTGTTCACAAACAAAGCAGCGATATTTGACGGATAGGCTTGCTGCTCGCTGCATAAGAACAGTCGCATCCCGGTGCATATCATACCGCCACAAACGGGTTACTAACAATGTGAAGGGTTACACAGTGGAGCAGTCAACAACCATCACCTTTCACCTAGAAAGCCAGTGTGAGCTTCCTATAAGATTGCCTCCTCTGGTCATTTTTTACCAAACCAAACCACGTCCTTTTGTTGCCTAAACCCAACCATGTGCATGTCTTGGCTAAACATAACCACAAGCATTTGTTGTTGATGTAAAAAAACCCATCAATTCAGTGTTGTACCAACATAGTGTGTTTATTTTGAAAGAGAATCTGTACATTTCCTGTGCAAACAGAAGTGTATTTTGAGAACAGACAATGCATGTAACAGGCTGAAGTTGACACAGTGTCCCAGAACGTCAACAACCAATGCACCCAGGGTACCCTGCACGTCATATCTTGACTTGGAAAGATCCGTAATGATCTGCGCCTAGGAAAGACACACATGAATTTAGATATGACCGTTCTCAAAGCAGTAGTATGGCCATTGATTGCGTACTGAATGTATCGGATTCAGGACCACATATGAACATTAACCAGATCTGGTTGGGAAAAAAATGAATCTCTGTTTCCTCATACCCACACAAAAAACCCAGATCTTTGTCACATGGGAGCAAAGCAATTGGATTTGGGCCACATTTTGCTTGTAATGTGAATGTAGCCTATAAACATACCTCCTCAGGGTTATTAAAAAGACGCCTGATAGAGGAGCAGGTCAGGTGTACCCACTGTCTGAAGCAGTTACACATTAGACAGACCTCTGACTTCTTAAACAGAAGGAAAAAAGAAAAATTGAAAATTTGAACAGATTCCAGTACTGCTAAGTGAGGCGCTGAGAGCAGGAGGAGAAACATTTGGCATTTCAGAATGGTCTGGAAGCCCAGTGGATATTTATTCACAGTGTCACAACAGCACAGATGTTTCTACCAAACTCAGATGGGTCATATTAGCACCAACTTATTACAGAAATGACAAATATACAGTTCCTTTGTAACAACATACTGAAAACCCATTTACGTTGCCTTCAGCGTGTGCTGATGTTTGTACAACAGTTTTTTTCTACCTTTCTTGGCAATGCAGAATCCAGCTCTTTATTTCACAGTGGTGGCAGAGAGGACTCTTTATCAATCCACAGCCTTCTAGGAGCTGCCAGTGAAATAAACCTGTTTAAATGTTGCAAATTTACCCCACTCCTCTGCAACAATATGTCTTGTCATGTTACATAAGATAATGAAAGCTAAGAGTTGTGTCACACCCACTCAATGCATGGCAAATGAAATAACCCAGAGCTGCGGCTTCCTCCTGCAAGGAAACTGAGAGGGATCATTACATCAATCCAAATCTGGGAAGACAGATTGCCAGTGTCAGCTGTGGGAATCTGTCAGAGCGCGACAGGGTACACCTCAGCCCTGGCCGAGCGAGCCCTGGGAACCCGACGGGAGAGGGAAAAATCTATTTATTTGTGTTGTCCCCCCTTGGGATGGACAGAGTCACCTCCAACAGAGCTGCTGCTACAGTTACAGTATA
This sequence comes from Epinephelus awoara, assembly GCA_035609425.1. Taxonomy (NCBI): domain Eukaryota; kingdom Metazoa; phylum Chordata; class Actinopteri; order Perciformes; family Serranidae; genus Epinephelus; species Epinephelus awoara. The sequence goes on from CM069304.1 coordinate 7,168,183, forward strand.
CCTGTCTGCAGTGAGAAGGCCATCCCCAGCTATGCACTTTCGATCAATTCCACATCCATCGCTCAGGTGGACTTAACTTCAATTGATTTTTGGTTTGCGATTTTCCTTTCTTTTTTTATAACCTTTTCCATCTAGAGAGTCTGCAGGCGGGAAACCTAGTCAGCAATCATTTCAGGGATATGTTTAATTTTTCATATCTGAAGAAGTCTTCATGTACAGGCAACCTAGGCATGCTTTTTCTGTTGAACAGATAAGTTAAATGAAGTCCTTTGATAAGAAAAGAACATTGCAGCATGTGGCGTTTTTGCCTATCACACAAGGATTCAGGGCCCCAGGAAGCAAATCACATTACACTCTCCTCTCAATTATACTATCTTGAGCATCTTGAGATGTGCATTTTCAAAGAAATGGTGTCAAAGGCTGTGGGATGTGTGTGAGTGCTTACTAACCTGCACACACACACACGCGCTATAGGGATGAATTTTCTCTCATGATCATTATTAGGTGCTAGGTGCCTGTGTTTGCTGTTGACTGTGGGACAACGTGTCACTTTACACCTGTTAAAAACATTGTGTCTTTTAAAAATACACTTCCGTTTTCAAAGACAATGTGCAGTTTCTGCTCATTAGATGCATACAGTCGTTTTAAAAACAACTCATACTTAATGTTTATTTCCTTGTGCAACATAAGCACATGATTACTTTTAGCCAACAAATGCACATGGTTTGGTTTAGAAAAAAAAAATCATGGTTTGGCTCTACATTCAAATGTGAAGCAAACACCGGGCTTCCCGGTGAAAGTCTGGAGTGTGGTGGATCCATCTATTGCCCCTCCCGCCCCTATAGGGACTTTCCAGCTTCCTATATAACGTCATTACTGGCAGTGGTTCGAACTGATGCCGTTCAGCCATTTATCATACTGCTGTGACAGGTGCCATCTAGCTGCGTTATTAACTGACACCACCTGTCCACGTATCATACTGACGCAATCAGGGGTGTTGTAGTGGGGGAAAAGTGGGACCAACTACCCAGGACACCAGTGGAAGGGGGTCCTCCAAAAGCCCAGAATGAGAGGTTTGGTTTTGTCTGTGATTTCTAAATATTTAGAGTCATAACTTAATTAAAATTGGTCAACTAAGTTGGTTGAAAGACTGTACTTCATATTATTAAATAGAGGAAGCTCTCTCTTAGGCCCCTCTGAAGTGACTGCTTTTGCTGCTCATATCTTTCCCCAAGGAAAGAAAATCAGGGTTCCAAAACAGAAAAGACAGAAAGCAAACTGACTTCGCAAAACAAACAAAAAAAAAATCAAAAGGTGTGTGAGAAAGACATCGATCAAGGGAGGAAGAGCAGGGGGTCCACAGAGGCTTGCTTTTGCATAGGGCCCAGAATTTGGTGCTACACCCCTGGCCATGACAGGCGCTGACAAAGCATCGAAAGGTTCCATCTAGCTGCGTTACAAACTGATGCAGCCCAACAGCATATTGCACTGCTAGGTGGCTTTGGCATTGCTGTCTGACGCCAAAATCCTGACAAAGCAGCAGTATTTGACAACTTTGGAATAAGAATGGTCTGGTAAAGCACAAGAGCTGATGTACTGATTCGCTTGAATTAAACAGAAAAGCAGTGCTAACAAAAAATAGCTTTCATTTAAAAGCACATGATCTGTGTACAGCACTGTCAGACCTTATTACTTGGTGAAGGTGATGGCAGGAAACATCAGATTGATATTAAATAAGTAGTTGTACTGCACACAAGAGGGCTGAACTGCTTCTTCTTTTATAAAATCTTCATTTGAGATGTTAAAAAGATGTTTCATTTTCGCATTGGCAAAGCACTTTTTACTATATATACAGATAGATAGATAGATAGATAGATAGATAGATAGATAGATAGATAGATTGTTTGCGAAGATTGCAACAACTCAAATGCCCGAAAAATTGTTGCCATTGAATGTTTCGGTAACACTTTACAATAAGCTACACAAAATTAGAGTAGTTACTGAGGAACTAATGAGGAACTAACTATGAGTTAATGGTCAGTTCTTCAGTAACTCATGATCAAATTTCATAGAGGGGTTAATCACGACTTAATAATTAGTGAACTAGTTACTTCATTAGTACAGAATCATTACTCAAAAACCTGTCCATTAGTTAACCTTTTTATGTCCTAAAGTAAAGTGACACATAATGAGTAGTCTTTCATTACTTCATCATCATCTTTACAATTAGTTCCTTAACAAATAAAATCACAGACAGCAGGATTCTTGAGGAGGGTTTTATCCATTATTGTCAGACCACATACACATCATATGATCATCCATGTTATCCTGTACAAGGTGCTGACACACCAAATCGACATCTAAGAACTAGCGACAATGAAAGCCAACTGTTGCGTTATCTACATCACCTCACGTCGTCCTGTGTCAGTTGCATTTGAACACACTACAAAGACTACATCCGATGCTTGAAACTGTTACCCATTTATTTTGGCACTGCCCCATTGTCAAAAGACTCTGGAGTGATATTTGTAATTTGATTGCGAACAATATTGAAAAATAATTTAAGCTGTTTTGGAGGGATGTGCTACAAATACGGCAAAATGAAACTCAATGAAAGATTTATTATTAATCTCGTCTTACTTTTGGCAAGATTTCACATTCACAAATGTAACTTTACACATAGAAAACCCTCTTTTGTTGCTTTCGTTACATTGATTCCATTACATTTTCCATTAATCAAAAGGCAATCAAAACCATTGATATTTGTGATCATTTTAATATTTTCTTTTAAACTCTTATCCCCCTGGCATATGTGATATATGACATATATGTGTAAGACGCTCCCGGTGTTTCCTCCGCAGGCTCCACTTCACTCAGCTGCCCAACAAGCCCACTGCTTCTTCCCAATTTAACCTGAATAACAAACCAGGGCTCGGTGCTCCGGTTGGATCCAAACGGGAGCCAGGGCTAACGTTAGCTGGGAAGCTAGCGGAGGCTAACTGGCTGTGCTTCCCTCCGGTCATGCTGCGGCTAACGCTCCGCTAGCCGCTCCCAGCTAGCTCCGGTTTGTTATTCAGGTTAAAGAGGGAAGAAGCAGCGGATCTGTGGGGCAGCTGAGTGAAGTGGAGCTTGAGGAAGCACTGGTTAGTCCCGGTTTCACTACAGGCAGCTTCACTCGCTACAGGGGTGAGGAAATAAAACCTGAACAGCCAGTCAGAGTGATCTCTCTCACCAACAAGCTCCGCCGCCAATTCAACATGCTCAATCGGCCGAAACGTTGGAATGAATGATGAACTAACTATTAGTTAATGGTCAGTTCTTCAGTAACTCCTAATCAAATTTCAGAGGAGTAGTTACTGAGGAACTAATGAGGAACTAACTATTAGTTTATCATTACCTACCCTTTTTGTGTACCCTAAAGTAAAGCGAGACATCAAAATGAGTAGGTAATAGGGCTGAACGATATGGACAAAATTTCATATCTCGATATTTATGCCAGATATCTCGATATCGACACTATACGATATGAATAGAGTGCCTAAGTCAAGTGACGCTCATGGGACCTTAGATCGGAAAAAATATGAATGGCAGTGAATGAGGAGAGCAATGTTATCTTTTGGTCCCGTTTGAGTTGTGACATGAAATCCAAATATGTTGTTAATGAATTTAAAACATAAATTTTAAGGTCAAGAAAGTCATACTTTCATACATACACCACTTCCCCACCAACCTGTGCATAAAAGCACAAACAGTCCCTCAAGGAGGGACAGCCATGAGGCAACGAATGAGGAAATAATTGCCCGGAATTGGACCGGCGTTCAATACGCAAAATGGGGTCAAACCCCCGGCGGCTATTAGGTGCGCGACTATTTGGAAATATATGGTAATTTCTAAGGCATCATCGTACAGGATAACATGGATGGTCAAATTAAAACCTGTTGAAGTCCCCCAAATGGAGGACCTCTAGAGCTGCTAATTAAGGCCTGGTGTGTATCAGTACACTGATCAGAAGAATATAGTGATGCTACCCATCAAATTTAACAGCAGAGCCTCAGCTACAAGGCTGTAAAAAAACTTTTTACATGCCCCAAACTCAGTTTTAAGATCAACTAAATAAACAACAACAACAACTAACTCCAACAACTCCAAACATCACCAATAATCCGACCCACTCTGTATATTTCAGGCTCTAACTTGATTATTCAAAACACACGCTGTTCATCTCAAATTGAAGCTGAGACTCCACTTTTTCCACATGTATACTCCAAATCACTCTCCCTTTAACCATCACAGAGCTACAGCCCAAAGAACAACAACAGAAATCTCTTTGCCAAAATATATTTGTAATATGGCTCTTACCTTATTAATTTCGCTGTAAAATGCGCATTCTGCTGTTGATTCACGCTCCGTTCGTGTACTGTCAGAAGTTGTCCATCATTCAAATGAATATGGGCGGAAAAAAAGGTTGCGGGGGAACAAAAACAATGACCACTCACAGCAGCCGACATCTCCCCACAACGCGTTCTGCTGACTCTGATTGGCTTATAGTGCTGTCAATCTCGTTAACGGATCAAACGAGGTGCCAATCACTCAAATCGGCCAAGCCGTCGCGGAGATTCGGGCCTCCAAAGCTCAGAATAGAAAGTCAGGTTCAAATGTAGGAGGTGCATATTGGTCAGTTTGGAGCGGGAAATAGAGTAAAAAAAAACGAAACAGACAGTTCTATGTGTATACCCTAAACATCAGTAGGGATTTACAGAAACAAAAAATGAAAGATATAGGATTGTACTTGACAAAAATCAACTGCAAACATGGTACAATTTTGGAGAGCTCGCCTGAATTTTCTGTACTAAAACCTGTCTTATATTGTTCTGCTTCACTTTATCAGAATCAGCCTTTGCAGAGTTAATGTTCACATATTGTACTAAGATGTGATAGAGGTTTAGAGCTGCTGCTGAATCATTCCAAAGGGACACTCATCCTAAAAATTCTTTTTTTTTTTTTCTTGGCGAACCTATATATATAACATATATACTGATATTTACACATCTTAACAAATCTCACAAGTGTTCCCTTTACCATCACACCAAAAGTATTCAAATAGACCTTGTAGTTGCAGAGATACTTCCTTTCATTATGGATATGCAATATTCGAGCAGAGGCCTATAAAATAGGGTCAGGGTTTATTTAATGTGTATGTGGTCTGAAAATAATGAATTAAACTATTTGTAAAGATGATGATGAAGTAATGAAAGACTACTCATTATGTGTCACTTTACTTTAGGACATAAAAAGGTTAACTAATGGACAGGTTATTGAGTAATGATTATGTACTAATGAAGTAACCAGTTCACTAATTATTAAGTCGTGATTAACCCCTCTATGAAATTTGATCATGAGTTACTGAAGAACTGACCATTAACTCATAGTTAGTGCCTCATTAGTTCCTCAGTAGCTACTCTAATTTTGTGTACCTTATTGTAAAGTGTTACCAACGTTTCTGTTAACTACACTATAATGAAGTGGACACATTGAAACTTTATGTTAACACTATAGTTAACATGTGGTTAGGTTTAGGGACAAAAAGGATTTGGTTATGGTTCAGAGAAGATAAAGTTGTGGCTTAAAATACCCGGCAGGAAAATCAGTGATACCTTGATGAAAAAAAATCCTTTTCATGGCACATCCCTGAGACAGCTTGGTACAAAACACCCACATCCGGAGCCCAAAGAGTCGCTAGAAACACTGCAATGACTGCTAACAAATAGTCTTGTTGTGTGTTGGTCTGCAGGCCTCTCGCCCAGATGACATGTCATCCCATCCACCATTCTCCCAACCTCCTGATGACAAAGTCAGCTTGTCCATTGCGTCACTTTCGACACACTGATATAATATGTGTGATACAGTCAAAAGTAAGATATTTTTGTTTGGCAGAAATGTATAATGGCAGCATTTTCTTCTAGTGGGCTGCAGAAAGTTAATAATTTAATACTTTACACTAGCATATAGATAAGTTGGCATCAGGGCTCTTAAAGTTTTAAGTAGGTTATTCCAGTTGCAAGGTGAGCTAGTTGTAAGAAAGTTAATGTTGTAGGTAATTTAACATTTAAAGCTTGTCTTTTAATCTGATATCTGTGATGTATGTGGTATCATACACAATCATAAACAGGCAATTTCCATGCTCATTGTAAAATGTGTAGTGCTTACAATGGGATTCTTGCAAGCCAGAATCCATCTATCTATTTAGATCTTTTGGGTCCTGTGCTATTGTTTTGTCCCTGTCCCAAGTTGCATCAGCAATAGTCATGGCATACTGTATGTTGTACCGATTTCACATTCAAAAGTTAGAACTAGATCTGCAAACATGATGGAGGTCCAAGATAGAAGCCTAGACACTATACAGTACATAACTATGAAAAAAGACACAGGGAACCAATAAGGACAGACTGGCCATATGGAGTACTGAGAGGTTTCCTACTTGGCTACTATACAAATGGGGCCGATGTGATGAAAACTATTTATTTAGAATTATATCACTCAGTTTTCTGCAATTTTATAAGAAATTCTAATATGTATTGAATGAGTGACTAAAATGCTAATTCATTTTAGGTTGTGTTTTTTTACATTTTGATCTAAAAATCAATTAGCAGACTCTCCAAACTTGCTTGAGTTGTGTAATCCATCACAGTGAACATCAATCAATGTTTCTCAAAGGTACATTATCAGGAGGTAATAGCATGCAGGGTTTTATACTCAACCTCAATTAAAAAGTTAATAAGAAATGATATTCACCGTGATGGATTACACAACTCAAGCACGCACTGTATAAAATGTATTTTGTTCATCCTCGGGGAAACACTGACTCCTTGTATCTGGGTTTAGACTTCACACAGGCTGAAAGGGACAGCATCCAGCCTCATCAATTGAAATAGACATTCCTCGCCAGCTGACGGCAAGTCCTCTGTCTGCCCTGGATAACAGTATGTGTGATATTCAGGCTAATCGCATGGTGTGTGTCTGAGGGCCCTTCGACCTTGGGAAGCGAGCTATGGAAGGCTGACGGCTCTATTGAACCTAAACGAGGCTGAGGGAGGCGCTCTTTAGAGGGCCAACGGACCAGCTGCTGCTGAATAACACACAAACAGGGAGCATAGCAATAAAGACACACAGAGCTGCTTTATCCACCACCTGTCATGAGCAGAGCTTTAACTACTACCCTCAGGTAACATAGGTGCCGTGTGAGAAGCAGAAGGAAATGGCCAGACTTTTTTTTTTATTTTTAAATTGCCTTTTTGACGCCTTCACTTTTCATTTTAGTTTATTCTGTGCTACGCCAAAATTTCAAAGTGACGGAAGAGTGACAGTGCAGTCTTTTTTTCCCAACAATTGCCAACAGTTTATCCCAAAACAACGGCCGTGTTTTTGAAGCTACCCACTGCGCACCCTGTGCTGTTGCATAGCAGCTGAATATATTCAACTGTAATACCTTTCTTGTGCTACCTAGATTTAGAAGCAAACATAGATCAATATGTCCTTGTCTGGCAGATAGAATTGAGAGCACGAGTAGAGAAATGCTATTTGCTCTCTGAAAGCTATTGGACAATCCACCCAAGGTAAGAGAGAGAAAGAGAAATGATAAGCTGCATGCCCCAACATCATCAGCAGGCATATTTTCTGTATAAAATATTGGCCTGATCATTAAAACAAAACCTTAAATGGTACATGAGCAGATGAAATTTTCTGCAACGCCGGCTATTTGTGGTTTATTCAGGTTAACATGAATCAAACTGGAGTTAATCAACTTTGATGCGTGCAGAGGCCATCTAGACAAAACACAAGAACTAATGAAATATAATCTTCCACTGCAACCTACAATACCACTCTGCTACAACCATCAGACCAAGGCAATTGTGTATAATGGAGCATGGTTGAGCCAATAGCATTAGCAAGAATTTGATTCCGATCTCAGACTTTGTCATGTGGATCATCAACAATTTACAGCATCCCATTGCTCTTTTCAACTCCCTAGCTTCTTCTTATGCTCTATTTATTGCAGTGTCCTTATAGCTTGGCTAAGGACTCAACCAGACTTTCTTTAAGTACTCACATACAGGTTTATAAGATGAAAATAGTCTTCTTAAGCCAATGATAAAGAAGGTGAAAGAGAGGAGTGCCCCACTAAGAGCACAGTTATTATGTGTGTGCGCACACACATAAGGAATTGATTTGACCTGGTCTGTCCTTTGTGGAATTATGGTATTACCATGTCCATCTTTATTTACACTTGGCAGTAATGATTTTGTGAACAAACCTCATAGCAAGAGGTACACAGACTTCAATAAATGTTGGCATATCCAACATATAGACTACTAACATCACCCAGATGTGCTGATCACCAGGACAAGGACAAAAATAAACCAGAGTCAAAGATATATTACATTTGCAGGTTATTATGTAGTGTATGCGTTTAAACATGGTTAAAGGGATAGTTCCGATCTTTTGTCTGTCAGCACTCCCCCAGTTTGGAGAAGCAGGTTGGTGTCCGACATGGAAGCTAAGCAATTTACTGCTGTGGATGGGGGTCAGCAGCAAAATATACTTTAGCCACCTAAAAAAGTCCCACCTAAAAATGTCAGATTAAGTGTTTTCTCTACCTCTCTGTCTGACAGCCCTTGCCAATGGGGAAACAGTGTCCCATCTATGGTCTCATCAAAGCCACCAGACTCCATTGACAAAAACAGTCATTTTAGCTCCCTGAACACAAGAGCTGCTGGTCTCCCGCTAGCTCAATCAGTGAGTTTGCTTGTGTATCAGGCGAATTTGGTGAATCTGAACTACATGTAACCCTTTTTAAATGCCAAAGCCACACAATAACACAAACAAACTAATTGATTGAGGCAGTGGTAGATTAACAGCTCCTGTGTTTAACAAAGAGAAATTGTTTTTTTCAATGGAGTCCTTATTTGAAGAGACACACAATAACCAAATTTGGGGGCCAAAAAAAAATGCAAGAAAAACAACAATAATTTACTAAAACAAAACCAGTTGTGTTGTTTGTAGATCTTGAACAGTGGTCTACAGCTTGGCAGGTGTCTCCCCTTGGTGACATGCATGAACCATCCCCTCCACCCAGTGACAAAGTCAACTTATATGTTACATCACTTTAGAAACATTAATATGATACAAAAGAAATTTGCAAATTCATGGTTTTCTATAAACATACAATGCCAACATTTCCTCTGGAGACTAAGCTGAGAATAAAGTCAGGTCCCTGATCATCTGGAGCCGGGAACAAGTTGTAATAGGCAATTAGTTTCACAGAAATTTGCAAAACACAAGCCATCATTTTCCCCTGTGATCATTTCACACACTTCATAGATCCAAATCGTATCTACAACTCACTTCATGCTTTGCAGTTACCAACAATCTGTACAAGACCAAAGCAACCCGAAAGCTACAGGCAAAGCATACCTCGTTAGAGAAGGTGTTGCCTCATCTATTAGCAGCAGCTACAGCAGCAAAGATTTATCACTGAGCAGGAAAATGAGCCACAAGTTTCCCAATCATTAATTATCTGCTAAAGAATGTATACACTGTTTTGGACCACACCAACTGGACAGACAAATGAGTCCAATTTATTCCTATTAAATGGGCACAGCGATGGGGGGCGGAGTCTGTGCCATATGGCAGTCGGGTATATTGCGACATGAGGTGCACAGCCACAGTAGACACACAGCTGTTCAAGAAAGAAGGCAGAAGGATACCTGGCTGCTTTCCCTAATGGCTACATGGATGTGCTCCATTTGCTTTAAAATGGAAGTGTGTGTCGCAGATATGTGGCTGTGCTCAGATGCTTGGTGTGTTTCCATGTCTCAGTGTTTCCACACGGAGATTTCTTTTGAGGGTAAAAACTTAAGTTACAATGTATGATTACTCTCATTCATTCTGATCCTATTCTTGCGTATAAGCTTTCGAATACCTTAGATGACCGTAAAGGAGTCAGTTATTGCCTGTATGCATTTTAATAAAGTAACACTAACTCACATTTACTCAAAATGAAAAACTACAGGATACATCAGGGGTTCTTAATCTTTTGTTGTGCAACCCTTGAGGAGCATAAAGAATTTCTTACCCAATACCTCCCAAAGCCATTTAATTTGGATATAGTAATAATATTGGTTAAATTTCTAACAAACAAGCCAAGCACAACACAATCAAGAACACACATTATATTTCTTCTTTTACTTAAATGAGTTAAAAAAAATAGTTTTTAGACATATTGCTCTCACACTATACAGAGAACCTAAGAACCTTATTACATTTTCTTGACTTAATGAGTTTAATGAGCCTCACCTGTTTTCCTTGATCTCACTTGTCTACTACTTTAATACAAAGTAGACTACACTACATATGATGTTGTCTGAATAAATTTAGTTAACTTGAGTCATGACCTGCCTGATAATCAGACTGAATTGCCCTTTTGTGGAGCTCTATGGGGTACTTATCCATAGTCAGTGTATTACATACAGTAGATGTCAGTCAGCATGCCCTCAGTTTGAAGAAGCAGGCTTTAGACAGACAAGGAAACAGTAAAGTACTGCTATTAATAGGGGTCAGCAAGAATATGTATTTTAGCCACACACAAAAAAGTCCCACTCAAATTAATCTCAGTTTAAGTACGCAATATTGAGAGCATTTTCACTGCTTTATCTATCTGTCGGACACCAGCAGCTCCTGTGTTTAGCAATGCTTAACTATCACTATTTTTCTCAATGGAGTCTGGCTTTGCAGAGAGCGATACACCGTTTTCCAGTTGGAAATCTCTTTTTGACATTAAGGTAAAGCAATGAAAATATTCTAAATACAGAGAACACTAAAACTGATATAGATTGTTTTAGGTAAGACCCCTCCACAGCAGTGGATTGCTTAGCTTCCCTGTCAGGCTCCAGCCTGCCTCTCCAAACTGGGGCATGCCTACTGACATCTACTGAATGTAATATACTGTCTATGGATAAGTGCCCCACACCAGAGTCCTGCACTGGGTCAGGTTGCCATGGGTACCTGACGGGTAACCTGCAAAAAGCTGTGTAATGGGTAAAATATAAATATATATAAAGCGGCCTGGGTTTGACTCCAGCCTGTGGCCCTTTGCTGCATGTCATCCCCTCTCTCTTTCCCCCTTTCACGCTTGACTGTCTCATCAATTACAGGCAAAAAAAACAACAAAACAAAACAAAAAAAAGAATAGAACAAATGCAAAAAATGTGCAGTATATGTGTAATATTTTTACATCTAAATCACTTTTGTCAGGCTGCAATTAATTTTCATTCAATTTTGAAAGCTGACAGCCTCCATCGACTTAAAGACACCCAAGGAGGATCCTTTTGAGGTTTTATGGTGGTGGAAGGAGCATGCTAAAATGTTTCCTAACCTGGCAGCGATTAGGCATTATGTTTTCACCACCCCAGCACTGAGCGAAGTCAGTGAAAGAGACTTTTCCTCCGCTGGATTTGTAATTCAAGAATGTAGATCCCAGCTTAATGTGAGTGACTGTAGCCTGCGTGTGATTAATCATGGGTGCGAGTTGGGTGCGAGTTGGGACGTGGGACGATGAAATGATCTCACAGATGCTGTGGTAGTGGTTGCTACAGTAAAAACAAAAAAATATTTTGCACGACATACAGAGAAAACATGCCAGTTTAGAGTTATACTTCTGCACATTAGTGTACAATCTGTAGTTGAGGTGGTCATCCATGCTTGTTGCCACTTTTGTTATCTTTAACGGATGTAACTTTTTTTCTGGCTTTGGCTCAGGAAGCTCTTGACACAACACTAGACCTATTTGAACCACTCAGAAATGTGGCCAAGGTGGCAAAACACCCAAGCTGGCCACAGCACTAGAACCTTTAGTGGCGTGTAAAGTTTTGTTGTCTTTTTTTTTTTTTTTTTTTGAGAAAAATTGCCTGCTTGCAATTTCCCTAACTTTAATAGGTTTCTTTCTCACTCCAACCCAGTGCTAAGAATAGAAATATTTAATTCAGGTTATCTCCTGCTTTCAAATTTCAATTAGTGCCTCTTAAACTGCAATACAAGATATTTTCAAACGGTGCACTTTCATGCCGTCTGCTGTCAGCAAAGTCAGCAATTGCCTGCTCAAGAATGCCTAAATAAAGTGTTATGTGCTTCAGCTGGAATCACACGAAAACAAGAAAACACTTGAAGTTCCTGAATATCGCGACATCTCAAACACTCAGACGAGTGTGCGGTGCATAAATAGACACTGGAGGCTGAGCATCAGTGAGCCTGGGATGCAGCTGTGACCGTGTTCGAGATGATGAAATGCAGAACATTAACAGACTTTGTCATCTGCTCTGCTTCGCTGTTGCCTACATGAGATACGCCCACTCACTTTCTCTTTAGTTGTGACCTTGACAAATCTCAGAGATGACAAGCAAATGAGCCAGAGTATGTGTGGATGTGTGGGGGGGGGGGGGACAATTAATCTCCTTGTATATTACACCTATAAGTGCTAAGGCAAAAGAGGAAAAGAGCCCCTCACATAATTTTCCAGGAGTACCTGCCTTCGTTGTTATCTTTGATTGGAAAGGAGGCTCAAGTGGCACGCGTTCGACGATAGATTGCTCCGATGGAGTCACGGTGACAGCCATGCGGGTTGTTTAAAGGGCCATTCGGATGCAATCTGAGAGATTTCAGCCTGGATTTATACCTCCCCTATTGCCAGGGCTCCTCACTCCGGAGCTATAGTAAACGGGAATGAATTATTGTGTCAGGAAGCAGACTTCCCACTCTCCCTCCCAGCCAGCAGGCCCCTAAGCTGAGCAGTCTGGCTTGTGCTGTGCATTTCATTAACACTCTGGAGCACTTCACCTGTGTGTGTGAAGCCCATTAACACTGTCATTAGAGGAGCTCGGAGCATGTCATGTTGAGGTCAGAGGTGTCCCCTCGCTGAGAAAAAAACAAAGCCAGATTTATTTCAATGGTCCATGTTGGTTATTCTTAAAATAAACCTCAATTTTCAATTAATACTGTACTGTGATATAGGTGATAAAGTGCTGCTATCTGTTAGGTATAGATATAGATGTAGATTTTTCTGACACAGAAAATGGAACACTGCTGGCGTTATCTGTCTGTTAAAAGTGATGCTTTTTGTCATCCAGACAGGGTGAGTGGGTGTCTTTTATGTTAATGTTCCTCACAGCTTCATTCAGACATGACAGGACATTTAGGGAAAGAGACACAATGCTCATGTGGTACTTTGCACCTGGTGAGGGAGCAGAGAGGGAAACAGACCAGAGAAGGCTGCATCACGGATGGATTTTCAAACTTATTTTGCCACTGAAGCCTTAAATAATGATCAGCGTTAGGGATGCTTTCCACCACTTCTTACAGTGAACTCACTCCAACCACTTGCATCAGTTTTATCATTTAACATGACTATAGGATAAATTGGGACTTTCATTCAATTTGGGGTCATTCCTGTCTTCCCACTGTCCCCATGTTACCTAGCTTTGTATAGCACATAATGACTCAGTGGGAAAAAGAAAAAAGTACTGGCATCCATCTAAATATGACTGTTCTTTTGGTTAGGGGGGAACAGTTCCAAAATTGTCTGCAGCCCAGGGAAAAAACACCCTAACATGAGAATTAAAAAAAAAACAGAAATTAAATCAATAAAGAATGATGCCAATAATAATAATAATAATGATAATAATACTTAAAAATAAATAAATGGGTATGGAAACTTTGGACTGTGGGAACATGGGACATAGAAAACTCTTTTTTTTTGCTTTTAGGCCTTTATTCGATAGGATGGATTAAGCATGAAAGGAGGAGAGGGAGAGAGACGGAATGACATGCAGGTTGGAATCCAACCTGCGGCCATGGCTGCACCAAGGACATTGCCTTTGTACGTGGGACACCCGCTCTACCCACTGAGCTACTGGGCACCCCAGGACATGAGGAACTTTTAATCTTACATTTGAATCTATTTATGGCTGTAGGACTAAAATGTTCCAAGTATACTCAGAAGTAACCCAAAGCCTTCTTTTTAGAGACAGAGGGCTCTAGTTTCCCGGCGCAGCGCAGGGTGGCAAACCCCACGCAGGGCTAGTTTCGAGCAGCGCAACCCGGGGCGCGCTCAGTTTGGTAGTTTGGCTGACTGAGGTGCACTGAGATGGGTGTGGTGGCGCAGCAGGGGGACGTGTCGACAGATCCAGCTTGGCGCAGTGACAGTTTCATGCCAGAAGGTTTCGTCGAAGGTGCACTAAAAGCTCGCCAACTGAAACCAGGTCTACTCTCAGCGCAGGTGGAGCGCAGCCGGTGTAAGCTGAAGTTTGGCAGACCGGCGGACAGTGCGCACACGTCACCAAACCTTCACAGGCAGGTTTCCAGAATGTCAGGCACATTGACGGTGCAATAAATACCTACGAACACCACTATTCAATGCAACTATCTGCAATCAGCACATAAATGTATCTCTATATCGACTGTCCTGTCACATCTGATGTAAGATCAAAGGGGATTGGCACCGTTTAGCACGTTTGGCACGCGTAATGGAAACCCAACCTGATTTGATTAACACAGCTGCAAACTAATGGGTTCACATCCCTGTCAGCCAACCACAAACAGCCACAGCATCAGATAGGGAGTATATATTCAGCACCTGTCATCTTAGAAAAGTCAAAAGAAAAGAGAAACGCAACATTGATTTACAGTTGTGGTGACCTCCTCCCAGGCTACCTTTGCATCATCAGCCCGTGGAGGTCTGCTTGCAGTTCTGTATATTCGGACACTGCGAGCTTGGACCTCCCTGACCAAAACATCAGTTTCCTCCTGGGAGAAGTTTGGCTGCCTGACGCTGCTGCTCTCTTCTGCCATGGCGAATTGAGTAAACTCTCATTACGCCTTCGCACGGCGCATTTAATAGCGAGGAGAGGGGCTCATTTGATTGGTGTGATATGTATAAAACCCACTCCACGCCTTCTCTCCTCCCTCTTTCCGACTTGCACAGGTAGGAGGGACAGAGGTGGGAAAGAGGAGTAGCTGTGCCAGCGCGCACGGTGTGCTAAACTTACAAAATCCGCCTGGCCACACCCAGTTGGCGGAGCACAGGTGTGCTGCGCCTCTGCTGTGCCCGGTCTGCGAAACTAGAGCCCAGAGAGTGAAAAGAAACTGGCATGAATGCAATAGGGTTGTAATATATATATATATATATATATTCATCCTGTTTAGCTGTAAATATATGAAGTTATAACTGAGGTTTAAAGGGTTAAGAAAACAAAGCAATCCAGCTGTTTTATTGGGGCATTTTTGTGGCTAGAATAAGAAGTTGGAAATTCTTTAATCCAGTGGGTGTCAGGTTCAAGGCCATGGGAACTCAGCCAACAGCGAGGTCAAGCAGAAAGAGAACTAGTTGCCAAATTGCCATTGTGCATTTTTCAAATCTGTACCTGTCAGGAGCATCCTGATGTGAGTCAGCTCTCCCGCAGTGCTCGCTGGATAAACACTCCGGACCCAAACAGCACAAAAAAACATAGCGATCATAACTTTCAGAAAAGGAACTCACTTTGCTTTCAAATCTTTAGAAGAACTAGACCACAAACAACAAAGACTGAGGAGTGAAAATTAAACGGGAAGTGTTGATTCCTCTGAGCTGTCAATAAATATCGACATGTTTTTACAGAAACATTCAGCTTTAATTTAAGTGATCTGAGTTACACAACCATCATATCTGGGACAAAGTAAACTCAGATGACAGAACTAAATTCATAAAGAAGCTTAGAGAATGTCTGTGATGGAACAAACTTTGACAATAACAAGCTGCAAAGACACAAATGGAACTGATGTTTTCTTCACAATATGTCTGTCTGTTGGCCTTTCCATCAATAACCAGCCCAAAAAACAAAGAAATATTGCATGATTAAAATGTCACTGCAGCACAGATAATATAGCTGAGCTACTGGCATGTCATCTTAAGAATGATAAAATAAATAACTGAGCACTGAGGAATCATTCAGGGTATTTGTCTCTTTGGCACCTGACAGCAACCATACTTAAACCTGTTGTCACATGCTCATTACTCATATTTGAGCCCATGTGTAGTTCTCCCACTGCTCTGTGGTACTTTTCACGCCGTTTTAATCCCTAATCACCTACAGAGCGCAGTTTACATTGAAGCTTGTTCTCACTTCAAAAAGACTACCTGCCATACCAACTGCACTTACTCAAGCAGCACCTCAGCCGCACAGCCGAGAGCCATTCACCGGAGACCAAATTATAGCTTGCATGTATTGACTGAATTCTGTCGGAACAAATATCAACACCTTTAATTAATAACTGTCTGTGCACACCCTTTCTCAGCAGAAAAGATGCCTACAAAAGTCAATATCAGAGGAGAGGATGCATCAGGAGATCACTGAGTTGAAAAACTGTAATTGCATGCAGGCTTTGTGCTTGAATATAATGTGCTGGATTCAAGAAATGATCTGAGGTGGGACTGGACACATAGCTTCTCATTAAGTGGGCGGTCACCTTTAAAGCTACAGTCGGTTACTTTCAGGAAAATACTTTTTTACATATTTGCTGAAACTGTCACTGCATGCCGTGCAGAGGTATGTAAGACAGATAATTTGTGAAAAAAAACCCATGTCTATCCTCCTCCTCCTATTGCCTCTCTCTGACAGAATTTGCTAGAAACTGTAGCCCTTTTTAGATAGGAATTGTGCAAATTTGCAGGAAAGCCCAATCAGTCTTTTTTCAGCATTGGCAGTATGAAAACAAAATTGGGAGTGCAGCAATTTGCCGCCTACCTACTTTTGTTTATACAGAATGCGCCTTTTTCGGGGCAATGGGGGGCGTGAGCAAGTAACAAAACGTGTGGCTCAGTGTGTGACGTAAACAGTGGGAGGGAAGCCGCGGCTAGTCAGGCGGCGATTCTCTTGTAAATCGATCCGTTCTTCACCGTCCCCTTCATCTGACGGTTAATGACCTCTTTGTATGCGAGGAAAAGGAGGATGTGCAATTCCTTGTCTCTCCAGTTGCTCATCTTTACAGTGTCTGTCAGGTTTGTGTTTCCCTCTTGCTACTAGCTGCTTGCTAATTCCTGCTATCAGCTGTTTCCTGTTTATCCACCGCCAGTGGCTCACACATGTGGTGTCATCAACAGCTCCTCCCACAAGTCATCAACAGCCCCTCCCGTTGCAGAAGGCCGCCTCGGTCTGTTTAGACTAAAAGGGTTCCGCCAATATGTCTACCCTACTAGGCGAGAAAATTGAGCGCCTCGGATCAACTCGCCTTTCTGCCTCTGTGTGTATAAATGCTCGCAGCTGGCTGGCAAAACAGCCCCAACATTCACGGAAAATCTGGCAGTGTAAAAGGGGCTTGTGGCTTATAAAAAACAACCAGTCAAAGCCAGGGAATCTCTAACCTGACTGTCAATCGTGTCAATCATGTCTATTGCAACAGGCCTAATGGTAAGGTCAGAAGAAATGAGAAATCAGAAATTTACGTATTTAAATCAACACATCTGGATTTTTTGGACTTGGATATGACACATGCAATTTACAAGCAGTGTCACATGAGGATAAAATACTCACCTCACACTCCACCATCCAGTGATAGCTAGCTGCTGAGGGCCATGCTGACGGTAAACCCGCTCCACCGTAAAAACAACAAACACTGAACACACTCTTATCTTATGAGGTAAAACTGTTGTTGACAAAGTTTTCCTTTGGGATGATAATTTGCGGTTGAAAGAAAGGTAATACATTTTATCGCAATATATTTTATCGCAATACAAGGCATATCGCCATATCGCAACAATATTGTATCGTGACCAAAGTATCATGATAATACCGTATTGTGGGTCATTTGGGGACTCCACCCCAGTAAGTATTTTTGAAGCTTATTTTCCTCACTAATCCAAAATCCAACGGAAAAATCCCCCTTTGTTTTTTGTTGGGGGGATCAGGGCGATGCTAACTTCTACAATTAAACATCATCTCTGCAGCACTCTTTCGTGACAGTTTCAGAAAAAAATGGCAGAAAGTTATTTTCATAAAAGCTGCCAACTACAGCTTTAAACACCTCAGTTCTGGATCTCTTCTGCATATTCATAATACTGTTGTTTTGCTCTCTGTTACTGATGTTACAGATGCAGTGAAAAACAAAAGAGATTTTATTTTTTTTATCCATGTGTTTTTAAGACTGTGCAGCCTGCCTCTAGCTCTCCTCATTATCTTATACAATTTGAGTATTGAATACATTTCAGTGCCATATCCCAGAAAACAGCCCTGGAAATAGCCGCTGTCACTGACATTTGAAAGAAAGAAAAATGTGATAGCTGGTGGGCTGCACATCGGCAGATTACTTAGAATATTGTTGCTAGCAGTCAAAATGTGTTCAGAAATGGATTCAGATGTCCACACTGTGCTGAGGGCTTTGCTGGCAGACCACACAAGACAGTATGAAAATAATGTTTGCTAGAGTGAGATCATAAAATGGCAGCGGGCACCACTCTGCAATCACTCCATCTCCTCCAATAAAGCGGCAATGTCAACACAGAGCTAGGTGAAGGACACGCCTGCTGAGAATCCAATGCCTTCTGCTCCACTGTGTTTCACTTTAAAGTGGCACATTTAGGAGCCCTAAAGGGGGTCACCTCATTTTATGGCACATATATTTGGGTACATTTATGACCCTAACCTTCAGGCCCACAGCTTTGGTAAGGTTATTGACTTATTGTATATGTGAAGATGTCTCATAAACTCTGATGTCCCTCTTTAGCCAATATCGAGCACACTTCATGCCAGAGGGGAGGAGGAAAAACAATCTGATTTGCCTCTGGCTGGTGGCACATCTATTTCCCATTCAACAGATTTTTGGGCAAGTGTGTATATGCGTGTGTGTTTTATGTGTGTGCCTGCTGCATGCAGCAGATGGGCAGAGAGAATTATCTGAATACCAGTATGGAAATGTGATAAATATTCCTTGAGATGAAATCATCTAAAGCCTTCCAACACTGCAAGTCTAATTAGATGATGGTAATTAATCACATGTTGCTGTGGTTGTTCTGAATAATGAGTCTCCAAAAAGTCCAATTTATGAATCTGGATGGGACTAAGCACTCTGTTTATTATTGATCACGCACATGACTTGATGATCACCCCTTCGCTAATCTTTAGAGAGGGTTAAAAAGGCAGAGTATTTGATTTTCCTTTACTCTGTCCTCATAAGAATTCTTATTTTCCAGAGCATTCAGCACAAGTGCACTGTGTTTTCTCCCCCACCCACTGTGAACATCAAGCCTAAAGTGTACACTAAGCATTGTGAAGTATTAATTAAACCGCAGCTGATAAAACAATATGTTGATATCACATCATCAAATGGCATATGTTAATTGTGTATTCCCGGACCTCATTATAAAATTCTGCTAGAGTAATTCCAAACAAAGTTACGCCGGTGCTTCATCCGGGCAGCTTCCTAAGGGGCCTGGTGTAATTGTATCATCAACTGCAGAAAGTCATCTTATCCACAGTTTCACTTCACCACATGGGGAGCACTCCAAGCTCCACTCTGATAAGAGTGAGTCTCCTCCTGAATGGAGCCATTGAGAAACACTGATGTAGAACTGTTGTTGCAGAGAGAAGCTAGGCCGTGCAGCCTTCATACAAGTAGCAGTAGCTATTCAGAGTAAAATGAAGACTCTCCCAAGACACACTTACCATGATCTTTTAGCTGGTAATTAGTATGACAGATCATTTAAATGGGAACCCACTAAGATTTGTTGAGCACTAAAGCAATAAAATAAATATAATAAATGACTCCAGTATATCTGCAAGGGCTGATTGGACTGTAGGTGAATATCAATATCTCAACCATTAATGTGCTGAGATTTTTGGCTTCAAAAGTCATTTTATAATCCCTGATTTGGAACTGAAACTGATTGCTGAATGTCATTGCAGCAGCAGAATCGCTAGGAAGACGATTCTGCAAATGGCTTTTCATATCCCCCCATTCTAGCATGTGTCTTTATGGAAACTACATAATTTTTAATGTTAGGGTTTGATAAAAATGTCAGTATTAATTGCTGGTTTGAGACAAGATATGAAATATGTCCTGTATCAAAGTCAGAACCCATGCATGTGTGTTCACCACTGTGACATCCATGGGTGCCTGATTATGTTTTAAAATGGAACCTGGGAAGATACATAATTAGAAGAGTAATTTGAAACAAATTTCCTGTATTTCTACATCACTGGCACAAGTCTAGATCAGTTAGATTGAGGGTGTAGAGAACGGCATAATAATTAGGCGGACCCTGTATGAGAGTGTGAGAGAATAATCATAATAATCAGGGGTGGACTTTATCATTAGGCCCCCAACCAAAAGGGCCCAAACAGTAATAGATCTGTTATGATGAAGTGAATTATATTACTACTCTAACTCATTGTACCTTAAATTAACTTACAAAAGGCCCCCACAGCAGCCTTTAAAAAAGCAACTGTATACTTGTACTTCAGGGGAACACATTGCACCACTATATATGTCTGACAGATAAATGTTAAGATAAGATATACTTTATTGATTCCCCAGAGGGGAAATTCAAACTGGTTAAACTGAGGATTCAGAGTTCTACTCACATAACGATACAGTATTATTTATAAAAACTATCCAGCATCAGTGTTGAGCAGTAGCATCACTACAAATAGTGACATTGACTGACACCAGGGCCACACTGAGACATGTAGACAAGGGTAGCACTTCTGTATGACATCAGATACTAATCCTTCATTTTATTCTGCTTGCTGCTTTGTTTTTGGCTTTTCTTGGCAAGACCAGCCCAACTCTGCCTCTGATTGGCTACACTGCACTTCTTGACATGGCTCTCACGTGTCTTGGCCATGCACTGTATATATTTACTGGATTTGCAGTGGACACTAGAGAAAAAGACACAACAAGGGCCAAGAAAAGAGCTGAGAGACAGGCAATAGTATTAAGAAGGAAGAGAGGAGAGAGAGAGAGAGAGAGAGAGTGACATACTAATGTCACATTATTTGCAGGACATGTTCTAATGTACCAAAAGAAGAAAAGATTTATTTAGGCCAGACATCTTCATTGTTTATGTTACCATCTTTTCTTTATTATGGTTTTATTGACTGAAAAATATATTTTAGAATTCTGTTTTTGAATAACTGACATAGCCAGAGAGCCCACTGAAAGAGGCTCAGACAGAGAAATGCATAAAGTGGGAAGAGGAGAGCAAAAGAGAGAGAGAGAGCAATAGGCCGACTGATGATGTCATGTTATTGGAGGGCATGTTCCAATGTCACAAAATCTTCAGAAAAAGAAAAGAAAGAAAGAAGGTTTTAATTTAAGTCTGTTATTTAATTGTAAATAGTTCAACTGATGATGTTTTCGTCTGCCTATTTGTTTGGCTGACAGTTTGTCTTATCATTGAGATAACACTGATTTGACATTAAGGAAAGAAATAAATGTTACTTTGCAAGTAGCAATATACTTTTGCCATTTTCTCGTAGCTTAGTTTGCTTTATTTCTCTGAGGATAGCTTCATTGTAGTGGAAAGTAGCTTAGCTCACTACATTTTCCAAGTAGCTTGCCCAACTGTCCAGCATTTAAAGAATTAAAAGCTCCAACTTGAAAATACTTTAAGTAAATGTAAGTACATTGCCCTAATTATACCTTTCCTGACTGCAGGACTTTGACTTTAACTTTTTCTGTGTGCTGTCAAGAAAAAAGTTTTGAGTACTTCTCCTACAGCTGCTAACAGCCTACCAACAGGACCAGTTAAAGAAAGAGTGAAAATAAAGTAACGCAGTCTCCCTGGGGCCTCAGCCACCAAATCACTGAATCTGCCCCTGATAATAACAATGGATGTGCAGCTCTGGATGAAAGAAGAGACACGCAGAGCCATGTGTCCTTGTAAAAAATTCCATCCAAAGTCAAAGACTAAGAAAGAAACTAAAACAGTCTGCAGAGGTCTAAAAAAGTCACTTCCAACCACAGAGCAGTTGACTGTTAATTCAGACACTGGTGCTGTGAGGAAAAGCTCAGCTATGTTTGTCTGCCTCTCTGACAGCGCTGTACTCTGATCAGTCGAGCTGCTGTGTGATCAGAGATCAGGGTGGTCCTGTGAGGTTTTTCTTTTAAGGACTACTTGTTTTGTCAGTTGCTAAGAACAGTAAAAATAATTGATACAAGCTGCTTAAATAGCATCACCTGATTGCAGGGACTACATTTTTGAAGAGGAAAAAGTGCCATAAAAAAAACCCATAGCATTGCATTTGCTCTACTTGCTCCGTTGCTCAGGCGCCTATACTGACATCCACACCCTCACTTTCCAACTTGCCACATACAGGGCATAATACTTCTTGCACTGGCACTGGACATAAATTGAAAGGAGCAGAAATGTCCAATTCTGATGTAACTCCTAAGGATACCGGGCCTTGTTGCAGTTACAGGCCACAGTAGCTCAGTTTGATGGGTGAGAGGAGGTCTAGGCTCAACCAGAAACATAAGTTTTGTTCCAAATATGATCTAATTCTAGCTGTATTTTTCAAGGAAAAATGACTAAATGTAACCTGTTTAAAAAGCATGCAGACTAAAATTGCTTGATTTTTTAAATGAGGTGAGGTTGATGGACACTACTGTCCCACAGCGAAAAATACAATGCAGAGCTGCTCACAGCTGGAAAAAGAGGACTGTGGTGCGACAGCTCCAACAACTGCTCAGACAACACAAAATAAACAAACAAAATCCTTAGAAAAACAATTCCCTAATTATTCAGTCTGAAAAATAAAAATACCTTTGATGAATGTCTTCAGTGCAATGCTCTTTTAAATTTAGTGTTTGCACAAAACAATAAAGTACATTAATTTCTTGTATTTTATATTTGATGGATAAAAACAGCTTACTGTCAACAGCAGTGCAAGATAACAACAGTGCATAACAGATACATAGACACAATGTTTAATCCCATAGTCTCCTGTCAGATGGAATGTGTATTGTGAGAGAAAATACGAAATAATCAGAAAAAGACAGCATTAAAAGGAAAATGCTTCATTTTTGAAGTACTGTTGATGGACACGATTTTCCTAGGATGCAGTGCTGAAATAAATAATGAGCTACTAACAGCTAGAAAAAAATTAATTAACCTAATTGTGAACAGTAGCAAAGACAACAGAAAATAAGTATTAAATCTTGCCTTTTCTTCGTAACGTTTAATTGAAAATGACATTCGAGTATTGCTGTTTGATAAATGTGCATCAGCGCACAAATTGTACAGCTTTCTGTTAAAGGTCATGTATCCCGTGTGTAGTGGTTAGGGGGATATATTGGCAGAATTTGAATTCTATGTATGTTTTTTTAGCGTATAATCACCTGAAAATAAGAATCACTGTGGGGTTTTTTTTCACTTAGAGGCGTTTCAATGCCACCACTACAAACTGCCGCCTCCAATTATTTTAATAAGGGCAAGACGACAGCAGGGAAGTGGTTTTAGAATGAGGCGGTCAAGGTATGAAGCCCTGGTACATGTCTATAGATTTTGCTCTGCTGTGATTTGTTCACCATGTTGAATATCCGGTGGTTGCTGCCTGGCTGTAGCAAAACAGCGGGCATCATGCAATCAGAAAGAAGGTAAGATGGAGGAGCTAATAATGCTGATGTCTGAATACCAAGAATTATGGCGCTTATGAAGACAACCGGAAGAAAAACTGGGCCTGGAAAAGCATTGCTACCAACCTTCAGATGACTGGTAAATTATGTAGAAATCACCAAAGCACCTTCCTGGCATGACAGCCGCGGAGTATGGCTGCAGTGGCCACTTTTAAAAACACTTTACCTATTGGAGGAACGCTCTTGCAGGTAGGCTACTGTCAGGGCGGTTGCCATGCAGTGGTGTGAAAGCAGCATTAGAATGAGCTCCGTCCTCGTCCACAGAGATCACCATGCTGCCTTGCCGTGTTTCTACAATAGCCCAGAATTCACAAAACCAAACAGTGGCTCTAGATAGGCCGTTTGCATTTTCGTATTTTTGCGTCCGCCATCAAAGTTGGCAGCCCATCCATGACGAAAGCATTGGAAAGACACTGAGTTTTCTACGTGAAACTGCTTTATTTAATGTTTTTAATGGTTATATGACCAGGTATGTTTGTTTATGAGAGGAGAAGACTTTTATGGATAATAATTTAATTGGAGAAAAATGGTGAGGATACATTAGCAGAAGCTGGGATAGCAACCTGTCTGTGACTTACTGAACAGTGTAGGAGAGACTGTACAAGCATTGCTGCCTTACAATAATAATCCAGAAGAAATTAAAAGCATACACCCTAAAATCATAAAAACACATACTACACATAACAGCATTGCACATCAGCCATTCATGTATTGAACATAACACCAGCACACAACAGAGCACCATAAGTTTCAGCCTGTTGCAATATGTAATCCTCACTGCTAGATGCCACTAAATCTCCCTACATTTCACACATTCATTTAAAGTATGTTGATTTTTGGTATGCTAACTGCAAATGGTCTAATACTGCAAAAAACAGTGTACAAAGAAAATAACTGTGTGTTACATGCTGTTTACAATTAGCATGCTAAAAACAGAGCCTTGTAGTCATTTCTTTTTAATGCAGTAGAGACCATACATCACATTAGAGACCATACATCTCATTTAAATTGAGAAACCTCCAAAATCTTTCACAATTTTTGGTGAAAGAATACTTTTTTGCACATAGAAAACCTCTGTCAACCTGTAAAAGATACATTCCATCTAAATCATCCCTGCATGCTCTTCACATTTCGTGCATGAATTAATTAAAAGATCAGGCTCTTATATTATGTTGACCTCTATCCTTAAAGTAGAAACCCTTGAAACAGCTGTTGGGCGAAAAAAGAGATAATTCCTACAGCATGAGTGGCACTACCTGTAGTTTTCCAGGTGAACAAGTACATTAATTTGGAAAATGCTAACAAGCTGTTGACAGTATGTGGGACAGTAGCAGTCACTTTGATTGTTTCAGGGTAATTAGATACTATTTTTCGCACTCATTTATGTATTCAATGATCCATTAGCAGTTATGTGCTGCTGTGAAGATGGCACTAAGTAGTGAGATAGTGCTGCAATATGTAAGAGAGTATCAGGTGTTTGACTGTGTTCTTATTTGAACCCAACAGCAGACCAGGTGCCAGTGTTCCTCCTTTAAATCAGACAGCAACGTCATCAAACCCTATAGATAAGCCAGTGGAAGCAGTGTTTACTCACCATGCTGAGCAAACTTAGAATTCAGTTCAATTTATAAGCTTATTGACTTTATTGTCTTCTGCCACAGGACTCTGGACCTGTGACTCAAGATAAGAATTATAAATCAAGGCAAACAATAAAACACAGGTGCCCAGCATTGCTTGGAGGTGAAGCTTTACTGTAGTGCTTGTGATTCTTTATTTACAACTATCAGCTTGGATGGCAAAATCTGTGTGGGCTGCCATTAAAGGTGTTTCAATATGCTGTTTACCCCATCTCCCCATTTAATTAACTGTCATTGATTTGTGTTGACTAGGTGCGGTTTATGTACCCTTTCTCCTCTTGTAATTTCACCATGTTTCTACACTGAGTGATTGGTGCTGCGAAGATGCACCCAAATTAATCTTGCATTTAAGAGCCATTCTCTCCTCCAGCAGAATGCAATTGCTAAGATTTTGTTTTCAGCTCAGTCAGGGCCAATGCAAACTACCAAACATTTTCATTAGCAACACCCAGGTTCACGCGCTTGCCCTTATGCCCCGTTGATTGGATATCTTATTAAAATTAACTTAATGGATTGCTTGTGATTTATCAATGCCTTCCACCACCCACATTTTTGAATAGAAATAGGGGAGTAATCTGAATTTCCATTTAGTTTTCTGATAAACACAGGAAATGTGCAATTTGGAAGAAAATGAAGCATTATCAGCATGAGACCACCATGCACCGACTCTAAGGGCCACAAAGAGAGTCCCACAGCCCAAAAACAGAGTTTGAAGAGGCAGCTGAGAAGAAGCCAGCAGTGCCCTGCTACAGGATGTGGACTCACATGATGTTAAGCCCTTTTTCATCTTGAATTACCCAACTTCTCTTCAAGACCTGGGCCTTTCCAGAAAACACTTACTGACTTTCCACACAAACATTCACACCAGAGATCTGACAAGCTTAAAGCAGAAATTTGAGTAAGGTAGTCTGATATATAGAGCTCTAGTTTCCTGGCGCAGCGCAGGGTGGCGAACCCTGCGCAGAGCTAGTTTCGAGCAGCGCAACCTGAGGCGCCTTCAGTTTGGTAGTTTGGCAGACTGAGGTGCGCTGAGATGGGTGTGGTGGCGCAGCAGGGGGAGGTGTCGACAGATCCAGCTTGGCGCAGTGACAGTTTCGTGACAAAAGACTTCACCGAAGGTGCGCTAAAAGCTCGCCAGCTGAAACCAGGTCTACTGTCAGCGCAGGCGGAGGGCAGCCAGTGTAAGCCAAAGTTTGGCTGACCAGCGGACAGTGTGCACATGTCACCAAAACCTCACAGGCAGGTTTCCAGAATGTCAGGCACATTAACGATGCAATAAATACCCACAAACACCACTATTCAATGCAACTATCTGCAATCAGCACATAAATGTATCTCTATATCAACTGTCCCGTCACATCTGATGTCAGATCAAAGGGGATTGGCACGTTTGGCACGTTTGGCACGCGTAATGGAAACCCAACCTGATTTGATTAACACAGCTGCAAACGAATGAGTTCACATCCCTCTCAGCCAACCACAAACAGCCACAGCATCAGATAGGGAGTATATATTCAGCACCTGTCATCTTAGAAAAGTCAAAAGAAAAGAAACAGAGTGAGACTGCGAGAGAGAAAGAGAGAGCGTGCGTTCGTGAAACGCAACATTGATTTACAATTGTGGTGACCAGACTACCTACACTGCCAGCTTGAACCTCCCGGACCAAAACATCAGTTTCCCCCTGGGAGGAGTTTGGCTGCCTGACGCTGCTGCTCTCTTCTGCCATGGCGAATTGAGTAAACTCTCATTACGCCCACGGTACATTTAAGGGTGAGGAAAGGGGCTCATTTTATTGGTGTGATGTGTGTAAAACCCACTCCACGCCTTCTCTCCTCCCTCTTTCCGACTTGCGCAGGTAGGAGGGACGGAGGTGGGAAAGAGGGGTAGCCGCGCCAGCGCACACGGTGTGCCAAACTTGCAAAATCCGCCTGGCCACACCCAGTTGGCAAAGCGCAGGTGCGCTGCGCCTCCTGTGACCCTGTGTCCTCTTATGAAGACATCAGTTTGGGACTGCTGCACCTAATACTTCATTCAGCTAAACTTAGACCTGCTGTCCTCATATGTGGAGACTTTTATGTGCAATCCAGCAGTAGCAGGAGCACAACACACTAACCCATGTAAAAACAAGATAGCAGCCATTTCTGCAAAGTTAGTCTGCAGCCAATCCTGATATAAAACTTGAACAATGTAGTGTACAAGACCTGATCACATTTCACAGCTGAAACTTGTTTACTTATGCTTAATAACACTTGAATTTTGATATGGCACACAAATGTGGCCAATTTTTAGCAATAAATAAATAAATAAATAAAATTAAAGGGGCAGTATGCAATACTGGAGAAGGTTTACTTGACTGTTAAGTCTCATTCACAGGCCATCAAATAGTGATGCTTTGGGTTGGTAGTCAGACCGAACTGCTAATTAAAAAGTGTCGTAATTTGGCACCCTGGGAATGAGAATCAGCAATCAACTATCTTTCTCCCTAATCATATACTAACACATCCTACAGCCTCTAAGCTTCATTTTGATGTATGTATGCAGGGGTTTGACAGAAATCCAGATGCCACACCAAAATATTGTATCACTACTCCAGCACGACGCCTCCTCCTTATGTGCTCACAGCCCACTGTGTGCTGACTCAGTGGGGGTGATCAGAGTGTACTTTTAATAATATGTAGTAAAGAAAATGATTTGTTTGTGAAATCAAGACCTATCTTGCAAATAGAAAGGGCAGTTTTATTTTGTGGCCACCTACAACCGTATGAATTGATTTGAGGAAACATAATGCACAAACATGTCTTTTTTTCTCTCTCTCTCTCTAAATCACGACAGTCAGCTTCAGGTAGATACATATGTGTTTCCATCGTATTATTTGCGCTTTCCAAATAATTTATTTGGATTTAGCTACATCCCTCTTCAGTATTCACTATCCAGCATCTCAATCAGGGAGATGAATAATTGATAAGTAAATAAATTTCGTGGGATGGAACAGTAGAAGCTGTCTTAGTGATCAAATGTTCTGATGCTTTGCTCAAGAACACAATGGCAGCAGCTGTTGAACTTGTCTCTCACTTCCTCCTCACCTCCTTTACACTAATTATTTTTTACTCCAGTGAGTCATTAGCAGTGTTCTGTAACCTTTAGGCTAAATCCACAGAATATGTGATTTATTACATATTGACACTGTAGAGACCTCTCATTATGTTTAATGTCATCCTGTGCTGACAGGTGCCTTTCTCATGCCTGCCATTATGTCCAGGAGTGAGAAATATATTATTACATGTAACAGGATTGGGAGCTCCTGAGATATGCAGTGGCGAAAAAAAAAAACTGAATCTGAATTTAGTGAAATGATTTAATGAATAAAAAAAATCATGCAAGTTGGTTTTATTAAGCATAAGCATCTGCACCGGCGAAAGCCGTGGCCGGAGGCACAATGTTGTCTGGTTGTCTGACTGGCCCATTTTTGTGAAAGGGCTACCTCAAGAACACTGCAAGAGAATTTCTTTGAATTTGTCACAAATGTCCACTTGGACTCAACCACGAACTGATTAGATTTTGGTGGTCAAAGGTCAAGGTCACTGTGACTTTACATCCATCTCTTAATGTGATATCTTAAAAACACCTTGAGCTAACCTTACACTTTTCAGGGTTTGATTCTGGTTTTGGAACAGGGAAGAAACATATATCTTTTTATCATTAGTATCATGAATACACAACGTACCCCAGGCACAACATTTTGACCGGAATCCACAAAATCAGCCTGAAAATGAAGGAAATCTGAAATTATTGCATCAGAGTCAATGGAGCACAGCTGTGTTGGTGTTGGATGCTGGTGTGCGCCGGCCCGATGCTACATTATGATTGATTAGTCTGCATCCAAAGGCGAGACGTAGTGAAGGGTCAAATATGATAATTATCATAAATGTCTGATAGGATAAGATGATGAAGTGATGACATTTTATATCTAAAAAGTCAAAGTTCAACTTCACTGTGACATTATAATGTTCTGTAAAAACTCTCGTCTGGCCATTTTCCAATGTCATAACTCAGGAGTAAAGGGGACGACAGCTGGTCAGATAATGAATTGGTGACACTAATCTTGGGTGCACATCTTGAAACCGTGCTGATTGTATAGATCGTCTGTGCTGCTGGGGCAAAGATATGTGTGAAGCATCACAGACATGGATGTAAACTCTAAGTGCAACTTGACTGTTTGCTGTGAGACAGCAATTCTAGTCCATCAAACTTTTTACATGAAAATAATATAAATCTGTTTAAGAATAGCCAAATAATATTTTGCATCAAGCAGTAATTCCATATTGCAGCAGCCGAGGCATGGCTGGAAATGTAGGAGAATACTTCTCTTTATTGTCAAATACAGAACTATCAGTGGCAGAGAGAGATGACAGTCACATTCCTCCCTGAATGAGATTAGTATAGGTGTTGTGTGATACAATTTGATAGTAGTTAGATAAAAGAGAGTAAAATCAAATTATATAATAATATTGTACAGTAATACTGAAAATAGGATATAAATAATATTAAAGGTGCTCTTTATTCACAGGCCATTTACTATCCATCCACATTTGTTTGGGTACCCTGCACTTTGCATAAAATTGAAAGCTTTTCTGAGATGACTAAATAACTCAGAACTGTCTGCGTTGATGTGCCAAATCTGCTGGAGCTCCCTCCTAATGCCTGTTAAATGTGGCCACCTGTGCTCACTTAGTCATTCTCGCAAAACCAGACAATGGTAGCAAAGTCATTTGCATCAAAAACTGTGATAACATTCAAATAAGCGAAAAATAATCCTCCATTATGTACAGATAAAAAATGGGACCTGTCAACTTCTGTCTTTTCCATTTTCCTTTCCTTATACATTTTTAAAACTCAACTTTGTTTCATGGGCAGATCTATTCACCAAGACTTTAGAGGTTCTCAGAAATGCAGACAAATGAGTGCAGTACTGTATGTGGACCTTTGTGTGTTACATAAATCAATGACATTCCTACAGTGCAGTGTGCTTTGTTGTTCCAACACAAATAGCAGATTTAGAACCTTACATGGGCCAAAATCAAACAAACCAAGAGCTTGTTACTTTGCAGCCACCACTCCCACAAAGCCATGAATGCAAGAATGACATACATGCATGCTGATGCAGATCAATGAGCTCTGCATAGACAATATGATGATTGAGAGTTTGTCATGATGGGGTGGCAATCAACATGACATTCCATTATTCCAACCCTGTCGGTGACTGACACTCATTTCTGCTATAAACATTTTTATCCATAAACTGGATGAAATCAGGCATCAACTATCTCCAACTTTGTCAACACAGCTCCTGCAAAGCATATGCCAAGTTTATGTGACACATTTAACTTTACTGCAGCTCTGCTTTCTGTTATGATGCAGAGAGAAAGAGTGATTGAGAAATAACGAAGCGTGATAATCACTCATTGCTAATTAGATCCACATACATTGAGTTAATCAAAATGGACATTTTGGTCAAATTAGCAACTTGCTTGATTGGGATGGGGCCCAATGACGCCAATATAAATCTGGGATGAGAAAAAAGATAAAAAGACACTCCCTTGTCCTCCCAATAAAACTCTGATTACCCTCACTTCAGTGGAATACATAGCCCTCCCCTTGTTCTGACTCCCCCTTTTCCCTAATAATATTTGTACAGTCCCTTCATAAAAGAGACATCTGGAACAAAGCAATCTTGTAACTTAACTGCACCAGCTTTGGGAAGTTGATTGTCATTATGCAAGTTTAGAAACTAGCTTGTCATGGACCCATGAATCAAACCCGAAACACTGCAGTCATGGTATGCATCCTAGACCTTTAATCGACAGCAGTGATTTATCTTAGATTTAATCTCAGTCTATAGATGAGCAATATCCTTCATAGTTTCAGTCTACAAGATATCAACATTTGGTCATGGACTTTCAACGTCAAGATACATGGAAAGTACACTGGGTGTGTTAGTTGTTGATGTTCTTGGACACCATGTTAACATCTGCTTGTTACATGCATTGTCTGATTTCAAAAATACACTTTTATACCCATCCACCACCCCTCCCTGCTGCCCTACTCAGACTTCCGCTGCCTTAACTTTTGTGGTTGTCCAACCTTGTTTCCCTGTGATGCTGCCAAACACTGTGAAACAATATCAGCGACTGGCCATGTATCATGCAAACATGAAAGGACGGCTTTTTTTGTCAGTGTCTGAAGCCGGAAGTTGCTGACCAAGCGCTGGATTTTGACAACTTCGGAGTGAGACCAGATTGCAAGATGATGACTCATTTGGAAACTTAGTCCAGTTTGAGTCAACAAGAAGTAATTACATTTCAGTCAACTTTTAGTCATTACTTAAATGTGTGTTCTCTTAAACTAATTCAGTTAGGCTAATACAGAATATCTGAAATTGGGATCAAGATCACAGGTTGAATCAAGTGTCGAAATTTCATTGAGACACATTTTCGACAATTGCAAAAAATACCTACACATTAACACAGAACCTGCATTTCGCCAGCAGAGTTTTTGCCAGTTTAAAGAATGATTTATCAGCACACACTTCCTGATCATCATTTGAAAAAGTCAAAATGTCAAACCTTGACATTGTAAATAACAACTTTAGGACAAGTAGACTACTGAGATTTGCACCCAGGTTCACTCTAAACTCTGAATAATTGATGTCACTGTCAAGAAGCAGAAAAATAAATTTATTTGAGCCTGAATTCTGTCTAGATCTGCATGTTAGCCTGAAGTTTTAAAATCATGGCTCTAAAACTCTGCTGAGTTCAGACTTTTACTTAGGGAACAGCCACCACTTAGAGAAAATCAAACCTCTACCTGCCTGTCAAACAGCAAACAAACCGTAAAACTTCCTCTAGACAGTCCAGGTCTGAGAGAACTCCTGCAGGGATCAACAGATGCAAAGTGCAGGGGCTGCTTGGTCTGCTGAGGTTCACCGGCTAACAACTGGAGCTAGCTGCTAACAGCCATGGCTGCAACCAACAAACTCCACCAATCCATTCAGCAGCTCCACAGTCAGACACAAACTGCAGCTTATTTCATTACAACTCACAACTCCCACTAAGAGCTGATGTTGCTTCAGTGTTTTGCAGCAGACTATTTACTGGCATTTACCAACACGGCTGCATTACGATCTAATGCTGCTCACAAGGCATTAGAAAATATTTGCAAGCACGGCTTAACTTGGCCTCCTAGTTTAAAATACTTTGTGATACATTTGGTAAAGAAAAAAAAAAAGCAACAAACAAAAGCAAAACATACATGTCTTAATAGTAATGGTTGTCAAAGATCGATTTTTAGCTTGTCATCGTCTCATCTTCATGGAAAAAACAGTTGGTCATGAACATTATTCGCCATAGTTTTTGTTAATCAAATCAACACTAGTTGACAGGGCACAACAGCACAAAAATGTATAAAGACAATATTATATGTTGACCATATCATTGCACAAGTAAAGCATACAAAATCAGCCAAACTTTTTAAAAATGTTTTTCTTTATTTCTTTTTTTTTTTTTGTTTAACTTACTCTTTACTTTCAGTCATTGTTGAAGATCACACTAAAGGCCTGTCTGCAGGGGACACGTTGATGTCTCTCTGTATTTTGTTGCAAAGATCCTCTGTGTTTTTAATTCCACGCACATCTACCAGATCTGTAATCTGTCAAGAAATAAACCCTGTAGATAACCAGCCACATTTTACTAAACACATCTTCAATGTGATAATATGAATCAGCATGTGAGTAATTTGGTGTTTTTAGTTTTCCAGAATAACTTGATTATCCTGCATTTTTGGCGGTAGTGGAATTATTAATGTGGGCTTTTTGCATTCCAGAGGCTCATCGAGCCACTCAGCATGGAGACCCATTCAGAGAAGGAGCAAGCTCAAATCAGTAAATGTGAGCAAATC
Organism: Epinephelus awoara; assembly: GCA_035609425.1. Classification (NCBI taxonomy): domain Eukaryota; kingdom Metazoa; phylum Chordata; class Actinopteri; order Perciformes; family Serranidae; genus Epinephelus; species Epinephelus awoara. The sequence goes on from CM069304.1 coordinate 7,201,488, forward strand.
ACAGACTTCATTAATCCTGCAAATGCACCAAACAAAACAAATGCAAGACTAAAATCCCACATCACAGGAGGTTCCTTGGTACAGACAGGACTTGATACCTGTCCCTGCTCATTTTTGCCTCAGTGGTGACGACTCTACTCTAACCCACTGTAAATACAGGGAGGCCTGACAAGTAACATCCTCTAAAGAAATCAGTCTGAACCTAGAATTACTGCCCCACAGTTGTACGCCTCAGTCAAATTTCTCTTACAGTTTACATCCATTTCTGTAAAAACATGGATGCTCCACATCAATTGCACACATAATCTGAGGGGACCCCTCCATTATTGACCACATCAAACAAAATGGGGAGCTAGAGAGCTAATTTCTTATCTAGGCCTAACTGCCATAACGCTTTTTACTAAACTTGGTAGATATGTAGAACAGGACGCCTCATGGTGACTGAAGAAATTTAACTCTAATTGGCAACTGGGTGGCGCTATAACAACAGAAATATGCTTAAAAATGGCTAAAATGCGACCGATCGCTGTGGCTCCCCCTGTGGCCAAATGTCTTCTTTTTTTTCTTCTTCTAATTTTTGGTATGACTAAGTCATGGTATGGTATGCTGTACATAATCACAGAAACTGTCAGTCAGTCATTCTGTCAGTCAGTCATTCTGTCTGTCCCACGTTTTTCTACTCACTGACGTGGTCAATCTATGTGAAACTGCACATAGGCATTGAGGATTAGCATAGGTAGCAGGTGACAAAGCTAACAATGGGTATGGACTAGTCCTATTAGTTATTAGTGTAAAGTTTTGTTATAAGAAGCATATGAATTCTTAAATTATGGCCTAAAACCCATTTTTTTTGTTTTTTTTGGGTTTTTTTATTTTGACCTTGACTTTGACCACAAAATTCTAATCAGTTTATTTGTCATTCCAAGTGGACGTTTGTGTCAAATTTAAAGAAATTCCTTTTAAGTTTTAAAGTGTCATGAAAATGAGGGAGATGCAAGGTCACACTGACCTTGGCCTATGACCACCAAAATCTAATCACTTCATCGTTGAGTTCAAGTGAATGTTTGTGCCAAATATAAAGAAATATCCTTGAGGCGTTGTTGAGATGTCGTGTTTACAAGGATGGGATGTACGATGGACTGATGGACAACACATAAACAAAATGTCGCCGGCCACAGCTATTGCTGGCGCTGAGGCATAAAAAGCAGCTACAGTACAACAGAGAAAAGTTTTATATACAGTTAGCGAGAGTGAAGGAAAGTATTACATTATAACAGGATAAAAGCTGAGATGGGATGCTTGTATACTGTTTTGTCGTCACCCAGACCCATAACTACCACACACACAACACTCACACACGGTTTGTACTCATGTCATTAAAAGCCACTCTAGAGTTAGAGAGAAGCTTATTCTTGTTATACTGTGATCACCACAGAAATTGTCAGCACTTTTGCAGTAAACCTGTATCAGCTGTGGCTTGCTTTTCACTCCTCCTCTGAGCTAAATTGATCCATTAGTGTAACCAATTGTTCAGAGAGTGCACTCATTCATTTCTCTGGTCTGCGGCAGTTACTGTTTCAAGGAGTGGAAAAGGCAGCGGAATAAACATCACTCCACACTCTGAGGACCACGCTAACTCATTCTGGCATCTTGTATTTTCTCTTGCATATAAACGTTAAAACTGCTATGCACCAAATTCTGCCGAGTGTATCTGGTCAAAATTGAAGGCACATTACCTTGAATGGGGTTCTGTGAGCCACAAAACACTTTTCTCTGGCGAGGCATGATATTAGCTTAACATCAGGCATAATACATCACTGGAGAAGAGTTGGAGAGGCGAGTCAGAGCAGCATGTGACAGGGTGACTTAACTGCGGAACATGAAGGCTGCATCTTTTAGTTGAAGCCCAATAACTCTGTCACCGTGAAAAAGGCATATCATAAAGGCATAAAATAATAATAGTTGTAGAAATACTGAAGTGTCATTTAATTACCAGCCAAGCACTTCTGAACAATTGGCTCACGGAGGAATGAGAAGTACAGTATGGTGAAAATAGGCAGTACAAATACAAATGAACATGAAAATCGTCCATATTCATCACAGAGACTCTGCAATGTTGCATTTCATTAAAATCTACAAAAGCTGAAAAAGAATCTGTGATCAAACTGACACAGATTCCAAGGAGAGATTCTGCCCATAGCTATTCCTGCATAGTAGAGATACCTATACACAAACAAAGAAAGAAAAGAAAAATCTTATTTTGTGCTCCCCTTGATAATAGCTGGGGATGTGACAGCTTTTGTTGTAGCAAGCCTAGTAAATATTTTGACATTGAACAGATGTGACGGCTCGCCACAGCATTGAAATCCTGTGTAAATGCAGCACAGAAATAAGGGCATCTATAGCTGCTACCTGCATGATGCTGGGAAAGATGAAGTGATAATGTGTTTATATAATGAGCTCACAAAGCGCTTGAAGTAAGTTAAAAAAAATAATAAAAAATCCCTAAAGTCACCAGAATCCTACAGATCGAACCTGAACCATTTATTTAGGTTGAACTTGGCTACCCCCTGCACATCAACATCAATCAAATGCTTTCTGGGAAGGAGCACAAGGCAAAGTAAAAAAGGAATGGCAAAACTAGCTGTACAATTAAGGTGCTAAGGGTTGTTGCTGTTATTTCAAATGACAACGTACATGTGTTAGTATTAAATTAATTACATCAATTAATTAAATTAAATCAATGTCTGGTCAGCGTGACTTCTAGCCATGCAGCTTAGAAACAATGGACCAATCAGGTGACATCATATGAATCATAATTAAAGGGATAGTTTGGATCTTTTTATGAGGTGCTTAACCATAATCAGTATTTTACATACAGCAGACCTTAGTTGGCACACCCCTAGTTGGGAGAAGCGTAGGCTGGAGGAAACTAAGCAATGTATTGCTGCGGAGGGTCAACAACAACATGTATTTTAGCCACCTCAAACAGTCAGACCTACAAAAAACAATATCAGTTTAAGTGTACACCAAATTTAGAATATTTTCACTGGTTTACCGTCCCATCAGACAGTGATTCCGGACAGGTAACTGAAGCCACTGCATTGCTCTTTGACTCTATTGAGAATGAGAAATACCACCTCACTGTTGTATGCCTCCACGCACCAGTCAAGTTGTACTTAGAGTTAACATCCATGTCTGTGATACTGAAGCACAGAAGATCTATACAATCAGCACAGTTTCAAAGTGGACACCCAAGATTAGTGCCACCAATTCATTATCTCTCCTTTGTTCATGAGCTGTGACACTGGATAATGGCCAGAAAAGTGTTTTTGGACATAAAATGTCATCACTTCATCATTTTATCTTTTTAGACATTTTGATGCAATTTTGTCATAATTACTGTACAAATTCTTGCGGTGTGACTGAAAACATATTTTGTAAGGTCACAATGACCATTGACCACCAAATTTTAAAGAATTTATTGCTGAGTCCAAGTGGACGTCAGTGCCAAGGAAATTCCTTCATGACATTCTTGAGATATCGTCTTCATGAGAATTAGATGGACAATGTCACAGTGACCTTTGACCTATCACCACCAAATTTTAATGAGTTCATTTCAAGTCAAGATGTTCTTGAAATATCACATCCACAAAAATGACCAAGTCAAGGTCACAGTGGCCCTGACCTTTGACCAACAACCACTAACATCTAATCAATACATCCTGAAGTCAAACTGGACAGTTGTGCCAAACTTGAATCAGAAAACTCCCTCAAGGCATTCTTGAGGTATCATGTTTATGAGAATGGGATGGACAGGTGTATATATATATATATATATGTACGAATGTACGTAGGAACAAAACATAACGCTCCTTTCATGGTATCTCCAGCACAGAGGCATAAAAAACACCCTGAAAACATCACTGAAAAAAAGAAGCTGATGTACCACTGCCATAATCAGTTATTTTGTTTGTGTTTTTGTGTGACCTTGGTTTGTAAAAGAATAAGTTCAGATTTACAATACCATTAACTAACCCACTGATCGAGGCAGCAGTACACCAGACTCCTGTGTTCAGCTAGCCAAAATGACTCTTTTTGTCAGAGTCTGGTAGCTTTGACAAGAGCATAGATGGGGAACAGAATGGGCTGTCCGGCAGCAAGGTGAAGCAGTGCAAACACTCTCAATATAACATGCACCTAAAGTAGTATAGATTTTTTAGGTGGGAGTTTTTTGAGGTGTCTAAAATATGTTTTGCTGCTGCCCTTTGTACACAGCAGTACACTGTTCAGCTTGGGTGTCAGGACTCCTGCCCCTTCACCAAACTGGGGGCATGCAGACATACATCTATTGTATGTAATTCACTGGCTTTGGATAAGTACCTCATACAACCTCAAACTCTATTATAATTTTTATGAGACAATATTAACACTTAAACACCCAAAGACCCAGTGCCATATTCTAATACAGTCATTTTATTGCATTAGGCACTCAATTCCCTACGTTTCTTTAATTTATTTATATTAAAACATTCTGGTGTGAAAATTTCAAAAGATGTTGCAAATAGTTGTTTCTATGTGTTTCAGAAAGAGTCTAAAGATTTGGAGAATCTTTGGAGACCTGTGGTACAAAAGTGTGTTTTTTATTCCAGACATGCCTGTTGCAGGTGATAGTGATGTTTTGTTTTCCTGCTTGACCTCATTTTGTGCCAGTGATACCATACATTAAGGATGCAGAAGTATGGTGGTGTTAGTGCACTGTCACAGTAACACAGCAAAGCAGTAGTGATATTGGCATGTTGTTATGACAGCAGCTCCAACGATGAGGATTATATCTTTGTGCCAAGTTATCAATCGGATAATTCAGAGGCATAACTGGAGCATGGGAATGATAATGCTAGCCCAGGTGAGATGAACCTGACAGTGAGCACAATAATCACAAGCTCAGTCTGTGTTAAAAAAAAAAGTTGCACGTCTCTAAGAACATGTGGTATGTTGGAATATTTGCCAAAAAAATGTAATTCCAATATTTTATTTTATTACTCAAAATTACACTCTGGAATTTTCATACACTCTACTGTCCAAACCTTTTCAGAAAAATATTGACATCAGGGATTGAACATGATGCAGGTAGAGACATCTCAAATTTAATTTTGGCCCTGTATTTACACAGATTTCCAGTGTTGGTGTTGGCTGATATATCAACTAGTCAAAGTCAGAATGTTTGCTGGGTACACTACAAGGTATAATCTGTTTTACTGGCACACACAGAACCTGGTTCACTTGGCACAGTATAGTAACTCTGTTAGTTGTTAGCTCAGGACTGATTGCCTCACATAATCTCCATTATTTTCTTGCTTTTGTGTTTGTAATGAAACATATTTAGCAATGATAGTGGACAGTGGCAGGAAAAAAGAACACAAACTCATTGTGGAATTCTCCTTTTAAATGCACTAAAAAACTATTTACTTTGTTGTTTAGGTATCTGGTGGAAAACATTTTCACTTTAGTGCTCAGTACTGATGTACTCAGGAACACAAGCTCCTGTTCCCTCTTTGGGGTTTTTTATGAGGATGCATGCTATTTGCAGCCTGCCAGCTTGCCTTCAGAGAAGACTAGGCATAATTTGATCTGGTTACCAAATGCAATTATGCTTGATCTTATTTTGGAGGGTACAGACTAGAATGTAAATAGATTGAGTTTATCTTGAGAAGTACACAGCATCTTGGTATCACAGGTCAGCAGGTAGCTGCGGTGTGTGTTAAAGAACCTTTATTTTGCTGCTTTATTGTTGAATTTGAAAAGTTCAAATTTACATGACATTTTTATCTAAACAAGAACATGTGACAAAGTTTTGAGTGATGTAAAATAATAATGACAATGAAAACCATGACTTCCATGTTAAAATACCCAACTTAAAAACAGAAATAATCATGTGTACAGCCTGGTACAAAAGACAGTTCTGGTCTTTATAGCTAATTTCCCCATTCATATAGGGGCAGAATTTTATGTAACTCTCCGGTTCAAATGTTATTAAGGCTTAAAAATAGGCTTTAAAATATGCATAATTAAGGGTGTGGTCCCTTTGATTGACAGGTGGTGCTGTCCATTGACAAGTCAGATTCACTGAGTCTAGGCATAGCTGTAGCTGTATCTCCTTGGGTGTGTTTTCAGTTCATGAAAGTAAATTGTCACTTCTTATCCTGTCCTGTCTTGTAGAAGTCTTATTCAGCATTTGATTGAAAAGACCCTCTGAAGAGCTGGATATTCCGACCAGGTCGAATACCAACACTTGGTCAGTGACTTCCGGTGTCAGACACCAACAAAAATAGCCTTCCTTTTATTTCGGTATGACATGCTCCGTTAAGGGAGTGGAAGGCCAAGTAGGGCAGATGGAAGGGGTGGTGGATGGGTCCAGCAACTTTCACCAGGGAGGCTGTTGTTCACTTCCTGTGAAGCTGTGAGGCCAAATCCTATTATTTATTTTTTTGCACCGACGTAATGTGTTTATTTAAAAACATGCATCCGACAATGCGTGTGTGTGTGTGTGTGTGTGTGTGTGTGTGTGTGTGTGTGTGTCTGTCTGTCTGTCTTTCTATAGAACTTGGTCATATCTCAGTTTTGAGCCATTTTGTTATAGGCCTCACCTCCACTTAAGCCAATTGCCCTCCATGCCAAATTTCAACATCCTAAGGCAAATACTGTGGCCAGCAGGGGATAGGGAAGTGATGTTGGACTGATCAACCACCTGATTGACCTATAGAGCTGCTGGTCGCTGCTAATAAATGCATGCTGATCTAAAATCTAATGATGAATGGTGAATGGTTAATACTTGACTTTGTTTGACCGGTGGTTGTCCTTTACGCAGACATCTGAAGCGATTGAAAAGATGGTTTAAAAACAGCTTCTTTAACACAAGAGTCATCACAAATAAAAGCGCTTAGCTCTGGTGTCAGAGAACAAGCAGCCTTTGCTGATTCTTTGCTCTCGTGTCAGGTGGCACAGCTCTCTCTCAACCAGTGCTGTTTAATAGGGTATCTGGAGAATCGCTTGAAAATGTCTCTACATCTTTTAGTCTGTAGATATCATCTAATCCCTGAATTAAATTTTACAAAAACAAGCGCCGTCTTTGTCATTAGAAAGCATTCTTGCAGCTAAAAGGTGAAGAGACTCAATAACAGGCCATGTGTGAATAACAAATCTGTGTCATATCAAGGTTGGCCAACATGAGCTCCCAGGAAAAACAGCGCACACTCTATGATCACACTTATATCAGCACAGGCACAACAGGTAAAATGTTATGCTGGGTTACTTACTTTTTCTTTCAGTCCACATCACATTCCATCAGCATTTGGTACTTTTTTCTATCAAATAAAAAGATAATAGCAAATAAACAAAATTCAATCTCAATAATTCACCAACAGTTATCAATTATGTTCAAATAAATCTGATAATCAGTACATAATAAACTTCCATCACAATAAATGATCGAAAATACGAGCTGCAGAGAGGAGAGCACTGACACTGCACAAATTTGAATATATTTAGGTACTTAATTTGACCTTTTTTTTTTCTTTGAGGTGTAGACTCTTCTGACAGGACTGTGATTGCTGACCCTAGCTTTGAAATTTGCAGCCAAAATTCAGCCAATCAGGATGAGCGAGGCTCTTCCCAATAAAAGACAACATTACCCTTGAACTATAACAACGTATAAAACTCATCAGGCTCATAGACCTAAAGCGTCACTATCTATTAACCCAAGCTGTGCCCTTTAACAGAGATTCACTGCTTCACCTCATGCCTTGACAATGAGCCACATTAGGAACATGATGAACTGCAGCCCCGCCAGTGCAACAGGTCAGCCAGGAACCACCCCTCCCCTTGCAAAGCAAGCAGAAGGTGTGGGGCAGCGTCCTTACTGTTAAACCTTCCTGTCAACAGGCAGATGGCCCTCGCACCTCAAGACTCCCAGCACAAAATATCTCACCTTCAATGATCATTCCTCCCAAAGTGTGAAGTAGGTCAAACTGATGAAAAGGCCACACTACACCACTTTGGAAGCATAAATTTGAATTAAAAAAGGAAAAAAGGTAGGAAGAAATGTACATACATTTATAGAAACTCTGATCCATGTGTATGCAGATGAGGGAAAGTGGCAACGCTGATGGTGTGATGTCTCTCACTCATTTAATTTCACTTCATATCACACACTACTTAAAGATCCACTTTGTCATAAACATTCATTCCTGCAGTGTAATTTGTGCTTGTGCTAGTGAGCCATGACTATTCCATAAGCGCCTTCCAATTGTAAAAGATATAAGCCAACTCAAATCAAATTCTGCTCAATATTTCATCAGTGCTGTCTCGCCATCACATCCCCCACGCAAAGGAGAGAGCTGGACAGTTTGCTTCTGACACTTGCAGTTAGTTATGGAGTGCACCACAGCTGTTAAAATGTTGGATGATGGCAGGATGTGAAGGGCGGCAGGAATTTGAAAAAATCTGGCTTTCCTTTGCCTGATAGTAAGTGGAAATAATTTAAGTCCTTTTCACCTCAACCACATAACTGATGAAATTATCATCGGTTGTTGAAATCAAATTGCATTACATAATTGCAGAAGAGAGCACCAGTAGTTTCGAAAATATCATCGAATACTGTATATCACTGAGTATGATTTTATTAGTTTTCATATAAAATTGTGTGTAAAATCGCTGCAGAGAACATGACGAGTCACCTCACCGGTCACATCGCCACCACCTGCACATATGGATTGTGTAAATTAACAAAAACAGTGGGATGCAATTGCTCACCTCCACCTTTAGATCTGACCACTTTCTTTTTATTTTCTTGTACTCTCCTGCATGTTGAACTCACTGCATTAGGAAATATGTTGTATGCATGTAATGAGTTGAAATAGACACATACAAAACTGATACTTGAGGGATATATGGAGGATCATAGATAGATAGCAAAGGGACTGATCAAGCTGCCGTACATGACAAGATGGAAGTGAGAACATTTTGCAGTGACATATGCTTTATACATTCATTTTACCTCATTTATTTTAACTCCTCATCTTAATCTTGTGCAGTTACCAAGCTCTCAAGAACAAGACCATGACTGGGAGACCTAAAAAGTCTTTTTCTAAAGTGTTGTTTTCAATTAGGACATCACGTGAATGGGTAAAGAGAAGGAAGAACCTCTAGGGAGAGGACAGAGGGGTCATTCAGTACACTGGTGGCATATTAGCAAAAGCAATGCAGGCCATTTTGCAAAGAGAAGAAAAATATAATGAAATAAAACGAGACAAGCAATCAAACAGTCTAAGGTGAGACACACAGCATGCTGGAGAGGCAGTGGAGAAGAGACGGCAGCTCATCATCATGTATTTTAGGAATGCCTTGGAATCCATCATTACTGGAGAACAATTCAAGACAGTGTGGGGAAAAAGGTGTTACATATTAAGACTGATATCAGTTTTCAGATATTTTCAGAGGTGCCGTGATGTATTGTGATACTGCCAAAACCCTAAAGAAATGTCATGATGCAGTTGTTCGCCCAGCAATATTGTAACTACCCCTGGTGACCTGCTACACTTGAACCCTAGGGTCTTTTTTTTTTTTTTTTTTAAATTACTATGATTATTATTATTATTATTTATTTTTATTTTTTTTGTTTGTTTGTTTAAATGGTCTTGTTTAATTGTCTGCTTGTTTTAGCATGACGTATGGCTAGCATGGAGCACAAGTATCTTGCACGGATAATGACCTTTTATGATTATGAGTATTATATGAGTAAAATGTATCAATATTAGTGCTCGTGATGGAGAAAAAAAAATCCTCATTTGGGTAACTGTGTTTACTCTCTTCCTCGTGTGATTAAAGATTAATTTTGAGATTGTTCTGTACAAGTTTTCTAATCTCAAGCTAAAAGTAACTTCTGATTAGGCCCCTCCCATTTCTGGTTTGAGCCCCACCCACTTCCGGCCTAAAAACCACCCATTCCAAATACAGATATGAAAACAGACAATTTAATTGGTTAATCAGGTAAAGATACAGATACTGGTGTACTTGCTCATCCCTATTATTTATCATTAGTAATTAGAATAAAAACGATTAATACTTCGTTTTAACACTTGTTTTATTTTCAGCCTTTAATAATATGCTGCATTGTTTGGGAAGGTGAAGTGTCATTTTTCATCATGACTAACGTTAAAGCCTGATAGCATTGCAAAGTGTAACTGACAAATTCACTTTCACAGTGATGGATTGCCAACTGTTTTAACTTTATTCTGTAAACTGCCTGGCCAGTGTGCGATACCAAAGGAAGAAGAGAAGCCAAAGTTGTGGTGAGCCCAGCTCCTCTCTGGATGGAACACTCATCTGCTGCTGTTCAGGGGAGTTTATAAAGTATTTAAATGTCAACTTGTCACTTCCTGTGAGGGATAAAGTGCCCATGCCTAACATGAGATTTTCACTTGGGCAAAAAGGTTGATTATACATGGTCTCTCTTAATAAGGAAGGGACACTCATCTCCTCTGCTCTTATTACAGACTCTCTATAAGAAGGCTGGAAACGATTTTTACATTAACAGTATCTTGCCTGGCGTGACTTGAAGCTTTTTCCTTTTTTTGCCACAGCATAATTGACAATATCAGGAGTCTTGGGCAAATCTCATTGGGGGTTTTTATATGAGAATACTCGACCACTCATACATTTACATTACCTGCTAGTATATTTGCATGGGGGCAACAGCTCCATCTACGAAGCACATGGGAGCAGAAGGGATTTAGAGGATAGTGTGGTTCATGTTCTGCATTCTCTATCCATTTTGTGTTACTTGTGACAGTTTTTACATGGATCATTATTAAAAATATTCTGGTGTGTTAAGCCTCTTAGCCTTATTCATTTCCATTCAGTTCCAGAAGACATAAATAACAACCCTTGAGAACGGAAATTCAGTCAGCAATCTATCACAGTGAACGAATAGCCGACAACTGCGGAGATGAATCAAAACAGTAATATCAGGTTATGAACTTTTACAATCTGAACGAAGCTTCAGTCATCATTTCATATTAATATGCTCATTTGGGAATAATGTGTGTGCCTTAACTAGATGACATGAGGGGTGTCTACCCTGGCTGCATCAGCATGGAGTCTGGCTGCTGTGTCAAGCCCTCAAAATATTTCAGAGCAGGAATTTGCAGCTTTCACTTGCTTGTTTGAGCAGTGATGGCAGCAGTCCTCCAGCTGTCAGACTTTGATACTGCTGCACTCACACCTCTCATGCCTAACATTTTGTGTGATTTCAGCATAAAATGTGAACTTTTGCCGCATTGTGTTTTACTTGGCTGAACCATACCCATTGTGTTCCATTATAGCTAATGTATCCATTCCTCAGCTCAGCCCCCGGTGAGTTACACTGAGCTGTTATGTCAGCCGCTGTGGTGAAACACATGGCTGACTCCTGATGACATTAGAGACATACTGACTCTACAGGTATGTATTCTCTTTTACACTGAGTGACAGCACGGGGATAGAGGTATGCTAATGTGACATTATCCGGGGTGTACTCTCTCTCTCAACACACCCACACACATTCGCACACACTCATACATATCCAGATTAGGGTAGAGAAGGGAGGTAACTGTTACTGATTAATCAACACTGCTTTTCTGCAACACGCAGAAAGGCTCCTGTGCAAATGAGAAAGTTATTTCGCTAAAGTCTGAGGTATTTGCTTGACATGCTGCATGCCTTCTCGCAGCAAAAAAAAAAAATCATGTGTATCAACCGTCGGCGTACCAGCTTTGTAAATGCCACTGGCTTGGATAGTATTCCTTAAGGATCTACTACTTTCAGTGTGTGAATGACTCAACTGAAAGACATAGAGGTTTTGACTGTTGTGTATTGCCGCCGAGAGAGCTGCTCAGTATTCATGTCTTTTTTTTTTTTTGTCATCTCGCAGTCAATTCCACTCTAAGATCTTGTCTGTCTCAGAGCAGTGAGCACCTGTGTAGCACCGCTGCTCTAAATGGAGTGCCTGTCACAGGTGAAGTGCACTCACCCTTCTTGTAGACACCTTTGCATGCATTTGTGCAAGCGCGTGTGTGTTTGTGAGTACATTTGTACCTGCGTATGTATGTTCACATCTGACTGAGGCTTATGGCGGACGATTAACCACGTCTGGTAATTTGGCAAGATTTCAGTCAATTAGCTTCTTCCCATTACGCTAACGAATCACTCCAACAGCATCGCCTTGC